>CM029362.1:16184297-16261743 GCA_017140985.1 Hormaphis cornu
TAATCTCAAGTGGACACTTACCATTAGATTGGCAGAGCCTAATTTCTCCCTGTGATGTACTGGTTCAAAAAAATCTACTCTTTCATATGAGACCATACAATATATCACTGCTACAGCAGTACTGACATTAATAAGTCGTTTTTATATTACTTCTATAGCAATAATAATTGAAAGTGAGACAGTGACCCCCGACATCTATTGTTAATTTAACTGCTATAGCAGAAATATTGGTCTACTGTCTATCAGGCATCAACAATGTCAATCTCTCAATAACTTACTAATGAAATGGGGTTTATAATTAGCCCTCTTATGGCATATGCAACAATACTGCACCATAATAAATAACAATATTTACGATAAAATTAAATGTAATATGCAATAACTACAAAAATGTAAATTGTATTTACAAAATTTCAAATCTGAAATCAATATTTATGCGCTTATCACATTTAAAATGTAAACAAACGGCCCCAATTTGTTATCTGTTCAGGACCGCAAAAACAAAATAATGGCCCCAAATATGAATGTCCTATCCATGTTTTTGAGATCAATGGTGGCTATAGATCACGATTATATCTTTAATCGTACTATGGATACACCGCAGTCCACAGATATAGGTATAATATCTGAGAGATCCCGATTTCCCGCTTTTTTATATTTTATTTCATATTTTTAATTTGATCAGCAAGAATAACGGTATTATTATCAGTCATAGACCTATTATATAGTTTTTAGGTCTATGTTATCAGTTATGAAATAAGACAAATTAATGTTTTCCATGGGTTTTGTCCACTTTTCCAAGATCTGTGACGTACGAACACGACTGTCTGCAGCTGGTGAGCTGCAAGTCCTGGCCGTCGATCACTTTCGCCCACTATAAGACAGGACGTAACTAGTCAACCAATTTCTCTTCCTATCACCAAGTGTGTTATTATTTTTATTTTTTTATTTAGAAAGTAAGTTAAAAAAAGGTTAATTTTTCTTGCACTTATTCTAGTAGTTTTTTTTTATTTCATTAGCTGTGTTACCAAATGAATCCATTTTAGAATTCTCATAAACAAAAAAATATCGCATACCTTTGATAGGTACTTTCATATTTCATAATCACGCACACTTCATTAATACTTAAATTATTCTTTGGTATTGTATTATTATTATAATACCTACTGCATACATTCTAATTTTTTTCACTATCGGGGGAATTTTTTTTATTAAACAATTGTACCTAGGTTTAGTTTGTTTTACATTTTAACTATTATTAACGCAAATATTTATGCAAAAGTGAGTGAACTTAATCATCAATACAAAAATGACCCGTTAAAGTATTCCAGTGTTTTTCCAGTTTTTCATTCAATATGTTACTAATTGAAAGTTCTTTTTGGTTGTTGCCATAATAATAATATTTGTTGATTGTGCATTTGCTGTATGCCTCTAGTGAGGCAAATAATTTAAATTTTAATACGGTGTGAAAATTGTCTCTATGATGAAGTCTGGTAAGTTTTTTTTTTTTTATGTTTTAGATGCCTTAGACATACATTTTGATTGTGTATCGTATTTGTTGTACCTACGTACTTTTAGTTTTTTTATTTCAAGTGATGTTGTCTTATCAAATCTTGCTGCTAAAATGTTACCTAAAATACCTTTAAAAAAAATAATTTTCTTTATATTAATGCACCAAAGTTCCTACTTACAACTAGGTAGAGATGTTGTCCAAATTATACATTTGTTGTTTTTTGCCTGGATATCGAATTTGCTACTTTCTCTACCTACATATATCTTTAGTTAAATTTTTTCGGTAGGTATACTTAATTATGTATACATTACTTCTTGGAAAATTTTAATATGTTTAATTACTATTAAGTTAGATGGTTAAATTTAAAAATATATAATAGATAAATAAGTTAACAAAATAAGTGAGAGTATTAACGTCTCAAAAATTCTATGCAAATTTATTTAATTTTAATAGTTAATCAAAACTATTAAAATTAAATATCTATAGTAGATAGCTACTAATTTGTTATTTTTTTAAGAACTACTCTTATTACTTTTTTATATCAAATATTGCATTCTAAACTTTTGAAATTTAATTTAAACTAGGACTTGTATCATTTGACAAACAATAGATTATATGCATTGCTATTGTCTCTTTATGTATCAAGTATCTTATAATTATTTCAAAAAAGGATTAATTTGAGGTGTATTAGAGTTGGTGAGTCAATGGTTTGGAAGTTGTAGTTTGATGTTTATTTTTAATCTGTAACCAATAGATTGTTTACAAAAATTGCGATACAAGGTGACCGCAAGCTGGTAAAGCAACTTTGACTTTAAGAACTTAAGATATGATTAGCCATTTTGTTTTTAGTCATGCTCTATTATAACTAATCAAATGAACGTATGTCCTATTTCAATAAAGTAATATTAGTCATGACTAAAGGCAAAAATGTTTTATTTTGACTTCACTTTATCAATTTGAGAGTTTTCCATGAAACATGAATGTTCTATTTTTCATTAGTTACAATAAAGCTAGTTTAGTCTCCAAAGCAATTTTGCTTTATTAGTGTACGGTCTCCCTGAGTAAGCACATTGAGTCAAATACTCAACTATGGTCTAAAAAATCAACTAGTTGTAACATTAAGTATTATATTTGGCTCAAATATTTTTAAACTGGTGAATTTTTTAAATTTATAAAATCATATAATGTTTGAACATTTCGATTACTTTGAATTCTTTTTCAAAAAGTTATTGCTACAAAAAAAAAAAAAAAAAAAAAACAAATAGAGCAAAATAATAAAGCAATAAATAAGGATAATACAATTAAAAATATTAACTGATTATTACTTATTAATATTTTTTTTACACAATAGAAAAATATGTTTAAAAGTTTGTGTAAAAAGTTTGAGTTATTTTAAAACTACTTGATTAAATTAAACCTAAATACACAACTATGAAAACTTAAAATTTCTATGAGTTCATAATAATTGAAATTGTTTGAAACTTGTATGACATTTAATGTCATCTAATGAAATTTAGATCCCAATAATGTGTGAAAATTATTAACTAAAAAATGGCTATAGCTAAAATTATATAATGACAATAACAAAAAAGTAATGATGTAAAAATGTGTGTAAACCAAAATTATAAGTACTGTTTTTCAAAAAAATTCATACACATACAGGTGAATATTTCAAATTTCAAAGATATGTAAGCTATTGTTAAAAAATTGTTGAATTAATTTTTAACTTAACACACAAATATGTTTAAATTTGTGAACATATGAAGTCATTCAAAACACATGAAAGTCTTGCATTTTGCAGTTCGGGTTATTACTACAATAATAATAAAAAAAAAAAAAAAAAAAAGCTGTATCAATGACTGTTAACTTATTATTTTTGTGATATTTCTTGTTGAGATTGGAGTAATAATACTACTGGAAAACACGTTGACCAAAATAACAACGTTATTGTAAAATAATAAATTCTTTCATATGCTCTGAATTTAAAAAATGTATATATTTAAAAATTTATATAATTTATTATCTATTTATTAGTGTATTCTGAGGTTTTACTTATGCAAATACTTACATAAAAAGTAACATTGTTTGGTTATCTCTAACTTGTCAGTTTTATCCTTGAATTTATCTTAGTTGATACTTGATTATAACAGTTTTATTTAATGTATTTTGCTAAGGATTTTATTAATTTGATCAGACATAGGTAAGTGGTATAAAACGTACCTAGGTATTTAAATTTATATAGGTATATGTTATTGCTGACAATAATAGAACAGTTTGTACTATCAAACAATTAATTATTAATTTGCATTCGATATTAAATAGACATGTTATAAGTTATAACAAAATTCTGATTGGACTAGATGGTATACTCATGAACGCATTCAAAATATTTATATATTAATAATTATAGCCTTTATTATTTATTTTATTTTATGATCTTGAATATGCCTATATTTTTAATTAATATCTTTACGTAGTCAGATAGATACTGTTTTGTGTATTTATTATTTAGCTACATATTCTATAACAGCAATATCCACTAATACCTCACATAACCTAAAACTGTGTGTACTGAGAACCAGCTTAGAACTTTGATAGACAATTTCTATTTAATTTTAGTTGAGTTTAATAAAATAAGTGCATTAAAATAGTACTGTTTTTAAGTATTTGTAGAAAATGGCAGTACAGTTTGTAAAAAAGTTTAAATTATGTGTAATATTTATGCAATTATTAATTAGTAGTTTTTCTATTATATCTACATAAACAAAATAAAGCCATTTTCTGATCATAGAATTACCTTAATTTTTGATACTAGGTATAAGTACTATGTTTTTGTTTCTATTATTGTTGCTATATAAAGCATTTAATAATTTAAAAACTTTAATATAATGTCTCCAATCAGGGGCAGATAGGCCCATGGAGAAAATCTCTTTTTCCCCATGGACTCTTGTCTGTATTTACTATGGGGCCCCAAGCAGCCAGTCATCACTTCCAGTTATTTTATAATTTATATTTAAACATTGATCAGAGAATTTTATTACAGAAAAAATAGGTGTGCCTAATAGCACCTATTGCGTTATACCCTGTTTACCACGTAGTAGTAAAAATATCACAATATTCCAGTTTTAGGCAAATAACTCAAAAAATAATCAAAATATCAAGACATTTTCCTCTATTGTGTATTTAATGTCGTAACTTGTATATTTTAATCGAAAAATGTTTAGTACAATTTTATTAATATTAAATTAATAACTTTAAAGAGCTATTTATATGGTTTAAAAAATAATTTATGTCTAAAATGTTAAAGTAATTGTTAGTTATACTCTTTTTCAGTTTTAACATGATTATTTTTAAAACATTCAAGAAGAACTGATTTTATTCTGTATTAGTACCTGGTGATATACCCATTAATAATAATTCTCAATTATTACTTTTTTAAATTTCTCATGAAAAATAATCTAGATAAATAAATTGAATTGTATTTCATATTAATATGTATTTTAATTTAAGTCATTAACCCAGTAGATACCTATTTTATTTTCACTTTATCTCTAAGTAAATAGTCGATGACATTGTACTCAATGCCACTTCAGCTATAGATAATGAATATAGGTAATCTAAATTTGCGTTGTTGATATCTTTATCTGTGTATATATGTATGTATATATTACTTATGTATTATTTTTATTGGTCAAGGTGAGCACCAACTTTCACTAATCCAACCACGTACCATTACCATATTTTTCTTGTTCAGTATCATTACTGTGTGCGTGATGTTTACATCATACAAATTAGAAAGAAATATGTAGTGATTTGTGATAACTTAAAAAGTATATAAAATCATTAATTTTTTCTTTATTATGTTGTGTTTTATGTAGACAATACAATTAACAGCTATAGTATGAGATCAAAATCTTTACAAGATTTGCCGGAAGCAAGTACTAGTACAGCTGTACAAACTCGTAAAAGACGTTTGCCTAGATTTTCCTTACGCAGGTTATTGTACTCAAATACCTTTCTTGCAAGACATTTGGGAAGCTCGCAAAATGGTAAACGTCGAACTATTATTACTGGTAAGTTTATAAAATATTTTTATGTTAGATTACTTTTTAATTAATGAACTAAACACTTAAAATTTAAATGATAGCAATATATGTATATATATATATATATTCTAAACAAAATATAAATAATAATTTTATGTGTATATAAAAATGATAAATCAAAATTAATTTTAAAATTTAAAATTTAGTTTTTAGTAATTAATAAAACTAGTTTATTTATTTTATTAGTATTTAGTAGTTATTTCATGTTACTTAAATCATTGTAATTGCATTATCAATTATTGGCCATTATGTTTAATTCAGGGATTCAGGGGCAAGAATAAAACTAAATGTAGATTGTTCTCATGGCCCTTCAGAGTGTAAAAATCAATTTATCCTGTAAGGTTTGAGTACTCCCTATAGCTTAGTGGTAAATGTTTGTTGTAGGGTGTGAAATAAACAATTCTCATATTTTTAATATGGCTGTGAACCCATTCTAATACCTTTTGAACTTTATTTTTGTAACCATCTTCAAATTATTCCATGTAAAAAAAGAGGTAGGTAGGTAAAATATATAAAGTCAATGATATTATCTTAATTTAATTTGTGACATATTATTATGTGTTGTATTTAATACTTGAATTAACATACTTAAATAAAATCATGGGCATTTGATAGTTTACTGTCACAAATAGACTGATATTATTTGATTGAATGAATAACCCATAAGTTGGTTACTAATTATATTTTTAATTTAGTTTATGTTTATGTAATTATATAGGTACTAAGTATTTTCATTTTATTGTAATAATATTCATAGTGTATAACATACAAATGTACAATGTATACTAAAATGGTCTAGCTGCTAATTTATTGTTAAGATCAATGAACAAATATCAAAATTATAAATAATATTTATACAGCTGTTTTAGAATTTTTACTATAACCTATTTTGAAATTAAACTTATTAATGGGTTAATGTATTTTGGTTATAAATTATAACTAGGTACTTGAATTCATAATATGTTTAGATTATGCTTAGTAAAAATATTACAACATAACAAAGAATTTTATTGGGTTAAATGTTTTTATTTATAATATTTTTAATATTGAGTTAGTAAATAAGTTAAAAGTGTTGTTTAAATTAATTTGTTAGAGAGAAGCACTATATAAGTCTTGTTAGAATATAGAAATCTAGAACAATTTTTCTTCAGAAATTATATTCTGACCATTATTATTTTATACTTTTCTGTTAGCTAAAACCCTTATAATTTTTGTCATAAGACTATTTTCTCAAGTTAGTTTTAAATGTGATTTAATTTTGTACTGCCTATTAAAGTAAAAAGTAATTAAATATTAAAAAAAAGCAGTAACAAGTTGCGAGAAGAGTAGGTCTTTTGAGTGATTTAGAAGGCATAGTTTGACCTTTTTTAATTATATTTGTAAGTGATGACATTATTCATTGTATAATAAATCATTTATTACAAAAATAATAATCCTAAGTGAGCTCAATCAGTCAAATGCTTAATAAATATAATATGACATAAGTATAATGTATATTTTATATTTTATTTCCATTGACTGCGTCAGTAAAACCAGTGAACTAAATTTAATTATTGTGTATTGTAATAAAATATAACATTCTGAGTTAAATTGTATGTATAATATGTTTTAATTATTTATAGGAGGTCCCAGTGTAGCAGATGTAACTGATTTCGAAAAAGCTCCATTAGGATTTGGTCAAAATTATACAGATCCAAAAAAAGGGCCTTCAGTTTGTTCTGTTAAAGTAAGTTTCTTAAAAATTTTCAATGTTTTTTAAAAATTAGATTAATTAGGTATAAAACAATAGGTATTACATTATTCACAATTGTGTGTGTTTTATTATTATTTTAATTTTTAAATAAAAATTATAAGTAATAATGATTGCATATTTGTTACATACATTATTATTTACCTTTTGATTTTCTTTTTGTACTTTTTACTAATGATCCTACTAGTTTTTTTTTCTCAAATTATATTTATTATTTAGCTACTTTGTATACCTTAATGATTTGATATTTATTATTATTTATTTGATTATGTTTTAATAAAAAAATGAGAATAGTTAAATTTAAATTTAATTAAATGCCAGGATGTTTTAAAATCAAGGAAATAAATCATATAAACATATAGGAATTGTATGAAAAAATACTATACAATTTATTTTTTAAATCAATTGTCTAATAATTTAGTATCAAGAATATTAAACCTTGAACAATCAAGGTCTTTGAATATAATGGATTAGTTCACTTTGTGTATAATATTAAAAAATATCAATAAATAACAATAGATCAAATAATCAATATTTTTATCCGTTTCATAAAGTCTGGTAGTTCAAGTATTACAGCTATGTAGTAGTTACTAGTTAGAGTGTATCTTACAAAATATTGTTAGTTAAACAAATTATTTTTACCGCCTAAATTAAACATTTGTATGGTATATAGCTATTAAAAAAAAAAATTGTCATATTTGTACCGACAAATTTATTTCTAGATTGGAGCACCAGCTGATGGGTTATTAGAGTGTCCATTATGTTTAGCCAAATTTGATGAAACTAATTTTGCCAAATTATCAACTTGTAATCATCGTTCCTGTTTTGACTGTTTTCAACAGTATTTACGTATAGAAATATGTGAATCACGTGTTAACATTACCTGTCCTGAATGTGCTGAAGCTATGCATCCAAATGGTACATTATTTTTATTTTATTTTTGATAAAATCAAAGCAGGACCAATGATAAGTGTATAGTAATGTATAATTTTTGTTTAGACATACAATGTGTTCTTAACAATCCATCTCTATACGACAAATATGAAGACTTTATGGTACGAAGGGTGTTGGCAGTTGATCCTGATACTAGATATTGTCCTTCACCTGACTGCAGGTAATTTACTGAAGTTTATTAAAAAAAGCAATTTTATGTTTATTGCGTTTTGTTTATTTTTATTTAGGAAAATGGATGTTTAATACAATAGTATAATTTAGCATGATTCATTAATTGTTTTAGCTATGCTGTCATAGCTGCAGGTTGTGCCAGTTGTCCAAAAATAAAATGTGAACGTCCTGGTTGCGATTCTTATTTTTGTTACCATTGCAAAGCTGCTTGGCATCCTAATCAAACATGTGATTCAGCTAGAGCAAAACGATCATCTAATATGAGAACTTCATCTATTGCGTTCAGTATAGATTCACAGTCACGTAAGTAACTAATTAATATAACTTTTTTATTTTGTCTATTGAACCAAGTAAAATAAAAAAATATTGCAATTCTAGGCGAAGATATCAAGCCATGTCCTCGTTGTCAGGTTTTAATTGTAAAAATGGATGATGGCTCTTGTAATCACATGACATGTGCAGTTTGTGGAGCAGAATTTTGTTGGTTATGTATGAAAGTAGTTAGTGATTTACATTACTTAAGGTAAAAATATTTTTTTGCGTGTAATTTAGTTTTTTTTTTAAATGTTTAATCTTAAAGTTATAATTTTCAGTCCTTCTGGTTGCACTTTTTGGGGTAAAAAACCATGGTCAAGAAAGAAAAAACTTCTATGGCAGTTAGGTACATTGATAGGAGCTCCTGCTGGTATTGGTTTAATTGCAGGCATAGCAATACCTGCGATTATTGTTGGTAATTCAAAATCATTAATTGTATATTTATGAATTCCTTATTGGATGTTAATTCTTGTATTTATTAATAAAGGTGTACCTGTTTGGACTGGGCGAAAAATGTATACACGTTATAGACATTCAAGTAGATTAAAACGAAATTTTGCAATTGCTGGAGGTGTATTAGCTGCGGTAAGCGTTTACAAAATTGTATTTTATTATTTAGGCAAATTCATTAAAATATTAGAAGTCTGCTCACATCTTACATAATATTTTTACTTAACTAATATTTAGCAATAAATTGATTTACTTCATGATGTATGGCCATAAAAAAAAAATCATGGATAATACTCAATTTATTAAGAAATATAGTTTTAATATATAGTAAATTTATCTTGGTATTCTGTTTGGTTTTAATATAGGTAAAATTATGATTCTAGATTTTATTTTCTTATTATTGCTAATTGCTTTACTTAATATAGTTGACATAAATTTTTACTAAGATTTTTAGTTCATAATATGTTTATTTTAAGAAAAAACACTAATTCTATTTATATACTACATTAAATATAAAACAAATTTATTTCATTTTTAGTGTGTACTAAATTTTATACTGACACTCATAGTTAGTCATATACGTAAATATATATATATATATGTTACAGTTAAAACACAAAATCTGCCAAAACTAGTTTTAACTAGTCAAAACTAGTTGCCAAAAATCCATTTAGTCATTTCTGGTTTTAACTAGTTAAAACTAGAATTAACCGCAGGTTCAAATAAGAAAAAAAAGCATGTGTTCGAACTCGTACTACATAAAACGCATTCGACCTTAGACAATCTATAAATATTGCTCGATAATTTGACCGGCCAACTATCAAATTAACTTTGACAGATTATACTTACAATAGTATTAATAATAATACAATATTGATATAGACGTCAGCGCATATTGCCAGCAATGACGTGTTTTGCCAGCGCGATTGTGTTTGTTGTAGTCGTTGTTCCTATATGTATTTAAGTGTTTTTATCGCAAATTGCCCATTTATATTCTGAGTTCTTTTTTTTGCTCTCATTGACATTTACCGGTATTGAAAATCGTTTGTCAGGTCATTGTATACTTTACTATCATGTCGGAAAGTGAAAGAGAAATGAGTACCCAATAACGGTTTTTTAAAAAGCTTATGGAATCGGTGGAAAAAAAAAAAAAATCATTATAGTATCATTACTAAAAATGCTTATGATTCGCTTCTAAAAGAGGTCAAAAATGCGATATCAGCAACTAATAAAACCTCTGCTCAATATAGAGGGATCAAGCAATTCAATGTTTTGGAATTTGGTGATACAAAAAAGCTGGTAACACACAGAGAGCCAGTCAAATATTATTTGCTGATGGATGACATTATTGATTTCGATGAAAGGATGATGAAAGGCGATGAAAGGCGATGAAAGGAAACTAATAATATTTGAGAGAAAAGTACTCCGTAATATCTATGGACCACGTTTCAACCAAGAAAACAATACCTACGAAAGAAGAACAAATGATGAATTACAGAAATTGTACAAAAGACCAAATATCCTAGCATTTATTAGAAACAAACGACTAGAGTGGTTTGGACATACTTGGAGAGCAGATGGTCTACTAATAAAAAAAGTACTTGTTGAAAAAATTAACAAAACAAGGCCCCTAGGAAGACCAAGAACCCGGTGGATAGATGTGATAACCAGAGACTTGAAAGAGATAGGCCAAAATGTAACTTTTGAGCTGACGTACAACAGAGAGAGATGGCGAGACCTCTTGAAGGCAGCAATGGTTCTAAACGGACCGGTAAGCTGAGAAGAAGAAGAAGATGGATGACATTTTTGATTTCATTGATTTGTCACTTATCGCTGTACGGAATGGAGGGAGAGATTGTCTGAAGGTTGAAACTTCAAGAAAGTATGCCAACATTAACACTGACATTCCTGTTTGTCCTGTCAAAATAAATAATATAATAAATTCCTATAATAATTATTCTTATATGTATTTATTTCTACTTTTCCCTAGTTAAAACTAGTTTAGTCGCGCTTTAACCTATCAATATAAACGCTACGGATTTTCACTAGATAAGACTAGTTTTCACCAATATATTTTAGACACAACTAGTTTTAACTAAATAAAAATAAGTTAAAACCAGAAATGACCAAATGGATTTGTGGCAACTAGTTTTGACAGATTTTGGGTTTTAACTGTAACATATATATATATATTAGGGTAGTTGTTAATTACAACAGGAAAAGAAAAAAAAATTAAATTTTTTTATTTTGTATCCCTCCATTTTGTTGAATACCATCAAAAAATAATTTGTGTTTAATTTGGTGATGATGATTCACCGCCCCAAAAAAAGATTAAGAATAAGCCAAAAGTGGTAGTTTTATAGTTATTCAAGTCCAACTTAAAAAATGTAGCAAATAGGGCTACATTTTAAATGACTATTTAGATGTTAGGATTGGTAAATCTAACATACAAATGTTATTGGAATTAATCTCTTGACATTTCTACATGTTATTGGAATAGATATGTTTAAAAACTGATATAAAAGTAAAACATAACCATTTGACCCAAATTTAAAATTTAACCTTGTTAATATTTTACTCTCTGAGATCGCTCAGAATTGTAATTTTGGTAAGCAATCCATTGCTTACAAAATATTTGATATAAACATAAAATTACTGCTTCCAAACCAGTGGCACTCCCAAAAGTTGCAACTTACCCTAAAGCAAAGCTGCTAAATTTTATTTTTCATTATTGTGTATCGTGGCATATAATTTATGTTTGGTGGTTAAAATTATAATATCTATCATAAAAATATAATAATTTAAAGTCAAAATTTCTACTTTTGCAAACCCATAATTTAAAGCTAATAATTTTTTTTTTATGTTTATTATCTTGTTTAACATCAAAATCAAGTGTTATATTTTTAATTTGCTTAAAGATATTAACAAAATAATAAATGATTTCAGTTTTTCAATTTTCAATTTTTACTATTACTCTAGTAAGTAAAATAATGTATTATGAAATTTTGGACAGCACCGTTACATTAATTCAGGCAACAAAATTTTAACAAGTTAAAAAACGTTAAGAGTTTATACAAATTGGTTTTATAAAAAGAAACTGTTAACATGCTTATAGAACTATATTGAGCTATAGGACCTAATAATAAATGTATTATTACTTTATTTTAAGGCTTTTTAAAGGCATGAGTTTGTGAAATAAAATGTATATGTTGATTTATTTTTATATAAAGGTATTATTTATGCAAAACTGACTCCTTGTATATGGTGTCTAAATTTTGCTTAAAGTCATTGAAAACTGAAAAGAACAGTAAAATTACATATTTTCTATAATTTTTTCTGTACAATGTGACAGCTCATTTTAGTTATTAGAGATTAAGTTATTAGAGAAAAAAGAAACAAACTATACATTAAATATTTAATAAAAACTATGCAGAAATTTCGGTTAAATGTCTATTAAAAATTTCCTCAGCTTGCAAGTCTGTCAATAAGTCTAGTAATCTTTGTTCAGTTTCTTCATTGCCTAAAGCAACATCAACAGAGCCTATGCACAAAAGTACTGCCAACAACTTAGATTCTTTCATGTCTTCATCTAAGTCATATCTGCTGTATTCAAGTTGTCCTTCTATGTCTACTCCTAATTTATTGGCATGTGTTGTTAAAGCTTCCCAGTAAACTTCTACCAACTCATTTGAATGATTTCGTCTTGTTTCTGTTGACAAACTGCTTACAAGCAAAAGTGCTACGTCATTAGTTGGTCTACTGTAGGATATCATTTGCCAGTCTAGTATTACGCATTGTTCTTGTTGTCCAAACATTAAATTGTTACACCAGAAGTCTGTGTGTGTCATCAAACCCATAGGTTCTTTGGGTATCATCAGTGAGGCAATGATTTGTTTAGTTACACGACATATAGACCTAAGAGTGTTGATTAAAGTATCATGTTGAGGTCCTTTGGATCGTAGAAAGACATTTAGTTGAGGCATTCCTCTTTCAACTAATGCTTGGTAAGATAGTGTAGCGCGAGATGTTTGAAATAAAAATGGCCAACGTTCGGTGAGCTGCCCATGCTTTAATTTTAATGCAAGTGACGAGGCATGTATCCGAGCTATAGAACGGAGAGCAAGTTTAGCTTCTGTGAATGTCAGTCCAGTGGAAAAATTTGCAGCTGTATAGCCACGCTTGGATAGATTTTCTAAGACAAGCATTGATTCATCCTTACCACTGGCACTCATACCAGCAAAGTAACATTTTGCTACTGGCATATCACCAATCGTCGAACGATAATGTTTTGGCAGTACTTCTTCTTCAAGATTTCTTAATTCAAATAATACCTGTAACATACAGAAAATTATATTAAGATAATAGGTTACTGATGTAGTTTTTAAAAATGAATATTTTGTTGCATATTATGTCTAGACTAAAAAATACTGGCAGTTGGAAATATAATTTTGTTATTGATCTAAAATATAATCATAAGAAAACGTAAACGATACATATTTACTCTATTTTTAGGATTAAATGATGTTTGATTAAATTATTTTAAAAGTTAAAATAAAAAAATAATTTGGATTTATAAAACAATCCAAACAAAGTCAGAGTTTAAAATAAATATAACTTTGTTATACATTTATAACCTGTCCATATTGTACAGTTCATCTTAGCTGATGCCTATTGGTAATAACGTTCCGTAATTTTTATTACATGATTTACAATGTCATGGATAACAATAACTTTGACACAATGTTTTGAGCCACCGAACAATTCTACGTGAACATTTAAATTTTGCTCACAATGAGATATTTGGTGTTGCATTATAAGCGACAAATTACTATTGCTTAAAATGAATTAAAAATGTTAAGTTGAATGCAATATTGGTAACTCATCAATCACAAATTTAAAACAATAAACAGTCAATTTCCTACATTTCATTAAAAAGTATGATTTTTTTTAACTAAGATGGATTGTATATACATATGTATTATAATGATTTGTGAGTTAATTATTTTTTTGATTGATAAATGATAATAATTAGAGCTTAGTTTAAGCTAAGTTTATGCATTTGAATGTTTTTACTGTTACGTAGTAAAAAATGCTAAGTGAGGTACAAATCTGTTTCATAAAAATAGTAATAAAACTATAAAATTTGATAATTCATAAGTTTGAATGTGTTGAACGATTAGGCATATTTGACGTATAATAGACTTTTTGGAATTATTAGTGCATATTATTTCATATAAATTTTTTTTTGGAAAATCGTTGCTAAGTAAAAACATAGTACTTGAAAATACTTTCTGAAATACTTTTCCAAACATGTTGGGTACTAATTCTCAGTGATTTTTTTCGGGTTATTGTAATCTTGTACAACTGTATAGATTTTATGCAGTAGGTACCTGTACAATTCCAGACAAAAGAATAAAATGCCTATTTAGGATTTCAAAAAAAAGACGAGGCTTTGAACTTCACAAAATGTTTTAATTTTTTATTTTAAGACAGGGATGCACAACCTATGGCCCGCGGGCCAATTTCGGCCCGCGTAGCCTTTAAAGTTGGCCCGCGAATGTTGTTAATTATGTCTTTATGTTTATGCCATATTTTGATATTCACGCGCTGCTTTGGCCCTCGACATGATCCTTTTTCCTATTTTTGGCCCTTCGACTTGAAAAGGTTGTGCATCCCTGTTTTAAGATAAAATAATTAAAAGAAAGAACTTATAAAAATTATTATAAATTCTTCTTGTTTAAATTGTCTATGAATTTTTTGAATTTAATTTTTTTATCTCGCATATTTTAAATGCTTATTTTTAGATTTTATTGTATATAAAAATGCATACTTTCAAACTTTTTAACTCAAATTTTAATGAATAATTTGATGGTTTTTAGTGTATAAGTGCATACGTATTTATGATTTTTTTAGTGCATGAACTTACAAGCCCTGAATTAATATAAAATAATAATCATGACTTGTGATTTTATGAAAACAAGTTGTAAAATTTTCATACTGAACCACGTTTATTGAACGTTGAAAATTATCGATGCTCTATGATAAAAGAAAAGTTGTTTAATGTAGTTGTAATTATAAGTTATTTTTTATAACAATACAATATTATTTATTCTATCAGCGGGACATGGTAATCATTGTTTTATTATTTTTATCTTTATTGTTTGATAGGTATGCTAAATATCCCATACAAAATAACCATTAGTATTTCTTTTTGCGTATTTGTAGATTCTCTTACACTCGTTTACTGATTCTTTTTTACTGTTTATTTTGTAATTAATTTCACGACCATATAATTACACGAAATTAATGTGATTTGACTTGTCTGTGGGAGGTGTTTGCGTGTATAATTATATTCCATGGTCGTCTATACAATTTGATTATATAAATGTTTTTATTAATACTATTAACATTATTAATCATGTTTATTATACACATCATTGCATTGTCTATGACGCATTTGCATGAAGTTACTAAGCGCCTGTCGGATATCTATTGTAACCACATATTATGCCGCAGCGTCGCGTTGATAAATCAAACTATAGCGGTCAAGGCCTACTGCACTTAATTTGAACGGTTGTTGTAGCCTACAACAATTACGGTGTTAGGCAAAGCAAGACGAAAAATCTTTTGTTTCTCTTTTGGTTGTCTGTCAAGAGTACGGAAGCGTGGAATAAAAAATATCAATTCAATTTTTCAATCAGTGTCTAGTTGCGTTTGTGTTTATATTTTTTGGTGTATGTATGCCTGTAATATACATTATCGTGAATCCGTGTGATTATTGAGATTTTTCATTTTTATGACGGTAAACTAAGGTCGAAATGTATACGAACTGGACGGCGAGAAAATGAGCAGAAATTTCATTTAAGATTGAAGTCGTTATAAACTTTTTCTACACTCTTTATACTAATTGTGTGTGTACGTGATCGGAATATTGAGTATTCGAAACATATTAATTTTTATTTGTTTATCAATGTTTTTGGAACATTCGCACAAGACACGATAATGTATTTTAGTTATTCACATAAATTATAAATGCATATGGGCAAATAGACACCATAAAAATATCTATGAATTAGCGTTAAAATATTGGCACTGAATAGTTAAATATTGTTCAGGACCGTGTTTGTTGGTAAAATTATTATTTATGTACGAGCGATGAGTTGCACCCAAACGCATATTATTATTAATCTTACTCGACATGTGTTATGTTTACAAATACTAATATTAGCATTTATTTTTATGTATTGTGTTATATTTTAGATGAGCTTATCCGTGGTGATATACCTGTAAAGCGCAATTAGGCGAGACCCTAATAGCCCCTCAGATATTTTATCCCCCTCAAATTACTTAATGTCAAACTACAATTTAATAGTTATTTTTTCAGCAAAAAAAATTCTCGAAGTTCTAGACTTGTCTGGACGTTACTCTGAGCATTATTATTGTATAACTATTTGTGGGTGTGAGACTATGAATAAAGCTTTTGCTTGTTTGTCGTATCGAAACATTTTTAGCCCTCAAAAAAAAAAAAATGTAAATCTAACTGCGGCTGCACCCGACTACTATTTTTTTTTTTCTTTATACATATTTTACACGTCTGGGTCAACAAACGTTTGTGCTGTATAGAGAGGTTGTCGGTAAGGAAGAGCACCACCCACCGTGTTGTAAAAGTGCACTTCTCTGTAGTCGAACTGGGCTTCGAGCACGAAAGCCCGGGAATAGGGCTCTTGCGGCAGGCTCTTGATGACCACGTCTAGCGAGTCGGTGCCCGCGACCCCGTCCACCGCGTACACGACGTGCACGGCCGCTATGGAGCTTAGAACGTTGTGAGGGTCGGAGACGGCGGGCGTGGCGACGGTCCGGTCGCCGATCACCGTCACCGCGTCCCTCGGCCGGCCGATCATTCGGCTGATGACGCCCGACAGCCAGTCCGGGTCGACCGGCAGCGGCTGCCGCTGTCCGTCGTCCGCGGCGGACTCGTCGCCATCGGCCGCCGCCGCTGGCGACGACATGCTGCTGCTGTTCGGGTGGACAACGGTGACGCGCGCTACGTCTGACCGCCCGTGTGCGCTTACGATACAACAATACGGCGCGAGTGATGACGTCCGTGGTGGCTGCGTTCGGTTGGCGCGTGCGTGTTTACAAGTCGACGACCCGCATCCCCCTGCCCCCCTTGGTCCCCCGAACCCCCCTCACCCGTTCTCGGCTCTTCTCCACGGGGGAATATACGGCACAGATCCGCGATCTCTCCGCCGCACCACCCCCGCGCGTAGGCCGGGGACTCGCTTCGCCACTCCGCACCCACCTTCGCGCCACTCTCCTCTGTCGCCTGCTCTCTCGTCGGTCACCGCCCGAGCGTTGCCATGCGTCCCGCGCTCTTGAGCGGCGTGCGGCGTATCTACGTCATCCGAGCGCGACCCATCAATACCGCGCGCGCAAGAGAGCCCCTTATTACGTTTTTTTTTTTTTTCCTACAGTTTTTCTAGATAATAATTCTTATTCGGGTGGTCCAACGACAAACTACAAAGTGATCCAATTTTTTTCATTTTACACGTCGAATAGTCGTTTAGTCTTTCTATTGTACTCAAAACTGTTTTTGAGTTCAAAAACGACAAAAATTACCAAAATCTTTTTTGCGAATGACTAGAAGTTCATCTCTGTACGTGTTATCGAAACGAACAGATTTGAAATTTTATTACGATCGAAAAAAATGCCTGAACTTGCTCGGAATCGTAATTTTTGTTAGCTTACAGTTTAAAAACATCAAACTATACGACTTTCATACCTGCGATACAGTCAAAAGCAAAGGTGTTATTCCAACAAACTCTGCGCCCGGTCTACAATTTTTGCCATTTGTTTTTGTTCAACTTATATACTCTCGTTGTAGTGTTGCACCTACATTTATTGACTAAACTTATAAAATACCTATACTTAATTCATTATAAATAATAATGATATTACGAATTTAAGTGAATAATTTCTTAAACCGTTTAGTATTCCTGTCTAGTTTCTAAAATATTTTTCGATTCCTTATAAATTAACAAGTTTTTGAAATTTACAAATGTTTGTATTCAACTTGCTGTTATTAAACATTATAATGCTAATCTTGTAGAGTAACGGAAAAAACTACACATTCGATCATTGATTTAAAATAAATTTATTACATTTTTTACATTCAAAATAGTTTAATAGTACGTTTTTTTGTAACACACGTATATATGATATATATATATACTTTCATAGAAAACATGGTCCCAGATTTTATAGAAATGTCCTTTTAAGTATAGATATTATTAATTACAGATTTCTAACCCATTACTTTGATAAAATTAAAATTTTAATTCCTTTTATGGTAGTAAAAAAAAATCTTAGGTAACATTTCGGGAGGGGGTTTGAGCCCCTCTGGCTACAGCACTGTAATGCAGAATGTTATAAAACCACAAACAATCATGATTGGCACATTAATATTAATAACAATAATGTATTTTAGGATTAGATTAAGTTAGCTTAGGAGTGATGTTGCGTTTTGCAATAAAAAATAACATTACCTACCTATTACGTCATAATATACATATTTTTATGTTTTTTAGTCACGTTTGACGTTTCCATATTGTATAATATAAAATCATACTGCTAAATCTCTACTGTATGTTTTCAAAAACATATTCATAGATTCGTCATAACTATTTATGACCAAATAAGAAGTTCTGATGAAAGGTTGCATACCTTGATCTGTCTATGTTAGTATTTGTTTTCATGAATACATTAAAATTTCATTTTTACTGGGTTGACTGAGGTATGTGTTTATGACGTATAAACATAATATAGATATTTATCGTCAAAGTATTATTATTATTTAAAAATTATTTATGTTGATTGTACGAGTAACACAGTACTTATATCACAATATAAAATGGAAATTGAAATCAATTAATATTCGTTGTTTTCTTGCATGTATATAATATATGTAATGTATAAATACATAATATATATTATATATGTACAGTATTGAACTTAAGTTGTCTGATTTTTGTTTCAATTATAAATTAAACAGTTCGATAATAAAACATGAGAAAATAAACTATAATAAAGACTTAGTAATATTTGGCCTTATAGTTATTTTCGCATTTATCATTATTTAATAATAATAAGTTATCAAAGTAAAATGTCTATTAAATTCAATTAAATTACTAACACTTAATAATTAGTACCTATCTATTTACACAATAAGCTCTTAAAATATGGTATAAAGTAGTAAGAAATTACTTGGGTTTTTTAACTACTAAATATTTATTGTTTATTAACTAACAAATAATGTTAATTATAAAAATAATTGTGTGTTTTATTTCTTTTTCCAGTTAATAGCAGCACCTGTAATGGCCAGTTTAGCCGTTGGCATTGGTGTGCCAATTTTATTATTCTATGTTTACGGTGTAGTTCCAGTATCTCTATGTCGCTCAGGTGGCTGCGGAGTTACCACATCCTCCAACGGAGTACATTTTGATTTTGATGAGGATCATAACACTCCTAAAACGGTCAATGTTGATTATTTCACCACACTTGGTAAGTTAAAAATGAATATTATTTTTTTTAACACTCATTTTGAGGTAGTTCTCGAGTGATGTAGTATAACATTGATAGCATAAATTGTTTATAAAGATGGCGATACTGTTAGCCACGGTGCTGAAATTGGGAATCCTTCTATAGGAGAGCCATCATTCTGGAATGATTGGGATGGCGAAACTGCATTGAGCCAAGATGCTGATCGTGAATCGGCTAGCACTGTTGCATTAGCTGGCAGTTTATTAGCTCAGAAGTAATGGTTGAAATTTAATTTCATGAGAAATTTATTTATTATAAACTTATAATCAAATCAATCTGAAATATTATAGAAATTATAATAATGAATTAAATTTAAAAAGTAACTTTTTTCATCACTGCCAAGTCTTGTTTGAAATGTTTTTGAGAAGTAATAATTTTATCAAATTGCTTAACACTTAACTGTAAAATGTTGAAGTTCAAAATGAAATACTAACGTAGTACAAGAAATACAATGAATAGAAATAAGCAATCGTGTCTCCAATTTCATTAGCAATCTTACTAAAAGCTTTCTTTGAGTAGTATATTATTGTATTATTAATATTAACTTAAGGTTCTTCAGATAAAGAACTTTAATTTATTGCTATATGTGATATAATTAATAGAAGTTGGTTGTTAGTTTGTACGAGTTAATAACTTATATTATTGTATACCTACTGGTTATTTATTAGCCTTAGATATGACAATAAACGGTGATTTGAATAAGAATACATATGACTATGTTAATGAATAATTGAAATGACTGGCGAAAATTTAAAAAAAATATTTTCCCTTTAAATTTTATTGGAAAATTAACATGTACAAATATCATAGATCTTTGTTATTATTCCTATAAAAATCGAAAAGAAACTGTAGCGAGTTATTTTTTGTAACCTCAGATTTTTTTATTTTCAGTTTTTGAGTGTTAACTTGATAACTTATTGTATAAAATATTTAACTAAATTAATCTTTTACTCTTTATTTATACAGAGTTGATTATAGTGAGACAGCTTCAATGCGTTCAGCCCAGAAAATTTCTGCCGATGTTAATGACGAAACACAGTCACAGTCACAACAACCTCTACATTTATCTTTAAGCTCATTAGAAGAATTAACTGCTGGTCTTATGAGGCGAGTATTAGGAAACAGTGATGAGGCTGAAACTCAGATTCCTGCAGTTAGGACACGCGTAACCACAACTGAGGTGCGTTTTGGTAACACAGTCAGCATTATTTCGCCACCAGTAATGGATTCTCACCAAAACTTATTACCTTTTAGGTAATTATCATTTTAAGTTTTTTTTTGTTCAAAACTAATACATTTAGTTATGAATTATTTTTATTCAAAGTAAATAACTGATACGTTATGTCTAAAATTATGTTTATTTTTTCAGAGGTTTTGTACGAAATTTGTTGTGTAGAACATCGAGCGAAATGCCTGCCAGCTCATAAAAATGTATTCAAAACTATTAAAATTAAACCATTCAAAAGACTACTGTTTTTGCTCTCACTGAAATTGGTCTTTTCTATTTTGTTTGATACTTTTATTGATGTTTTTATATATATATATATACACACATATATTATATAATATATTATATCTTATTTGTTTTTAATATATATGTATTACACTTGCATGTACATAGTGTGCAATGTGCATACATATTGAATGCCGGTGCTCAAATTGCAAAACAATATTACATATAAAATAAACATTATTCCAATTTATCTGCAGTAAACAATAAGATAAAGAGTTTCTAAATTGAACAGTGTTATACAGAAAGCAATCAACCTTTAAAATAATGTAGAATGAAGTATGATTCACTCGACAGATTATTTTATTTTATGCATTTTATAAAAAATCAAAATTTTGTTTGTATTGTCATTTATCAATGATTAATGTATCAATATAACTTTTTGATTATTTATTGAACATAAATTAAATGTAAACATGGATTTTAGGGATTGTTGCATTTTGCGTATCACTGTTCAATTAATAGGTATACTTTGTTTCCTTCATTTTTTCCAATTGAGCACTAATTTATACATTAATATGTGTCATTTTCTATGAACTCTAAATACCTAATTTTCCATTTTAAAGCGTCTGTGATCACTGAGGTTTTTATTTTTTTATTAATATGTTTTGAGTTTTTGTATTAATATTATTGCATGAACAAACTACTATAATGTGGCACATGTTCACATTGTGAAAATTTCTAATTCGTTCAATAATAAAATTATGTACATACACTTAAGTGTAATAAAAATATAATTGAATTTTTTTTATGTTAACTATTTCTTTGTTAATTGTCTAAGATTAGTTGTTGCATTATACCCGTTATAATAGTCTTAAATATCAAGATACAATGATAATTTTGTTATTATGTAAAAATTATTTAAGCTAAATACCTGATTTAGGTATGTGTAAATCTGCATACAAATTTTCATAGCTAAATTTCCGTACAAAAATGTATGTGTTTAAGCTATCATATTATATAAAATTGTTGTGGTAGAAACAATATACTGCCAAAAAAACATACTTAAATACAATTTAAATTACCTTTTACCTTTAAGTAATGGTCTTGGAGTAGATACTTCATACTTTTATTTCCCAACAATGCCTCATAAGTCTACAACACGCCTACACACTGTTTATGTTAGAGTAAACTGCTTCACTATCAAAAAATGATACCGTATTTTTACTCGTATTATCCTGCATTAAATACAGTTTAAAAACTGCTAGCCATCAAATACATTTTTCCACTAAGGTTACAAAGAATAATTGTAACAGCACAATACCTAGTTGCGTAAATTATTTTTTAATTTTTCATCCAGGACTCACTAAATCACATAAGCTGCTGTGGTCTGATCATTGCTAAACTCTGTGGGCCTATCATGTATTTTACCTCAGTTTTTTAGGGCCCCCCACTTC
This sequence comes from Hormaphis cornu, assembly GCA_017140985.1. Classification (NCBI taxonomy): domain Eukaryota; kingdom Metazoa; phylum Arthropoda; class Insecta; order Hemiptera; family Hormaphididae; genus Hormaphis; species Hormaphis cornu. The sequence goes on from CM029362.1 coordinate 16,207,063, forward strand.
AAGTACCCTGCTATTTGTTCCTTTGCGGCTTTCTGTCTCATGTTTATTGCTAAAATGTTAACTAACCTAACCAATTACCGTATTCGGTATAAGTTATAATGTAATTAGCATTGTATGACATACGTGCATGTAGATCTGATTTTTAAAAAAAAAAAAATCTAAAATCGTGGCAAAATGCAAACCCGGAAAGCCTTCAAAGTTCCAACCAAGCAGATATTGTGCCATTGCTATCCTTAGTGTACCCCTATCTAATAATAATAAATCTAATCTAATAAATTATACGTAGAAAGACTGAATAGAATCGAACTTTTACTCGACATTAGACCTGTCTCAATCAAGCATCAATTTTACGGTCCACGTGGGACAGTGCCATAATTTGATATGGTGACTAAATAATGGATTACTTGGTACCTATCCAATGGGTTAAGTGTTGAGTGACCAGATCATGTCTTCATTTCAAAAAGAGGACATTTAAAAATGTGTTGAGTGCCTATTTTTTCATACGTAAAACGCGTTGAGGATTTAAATCATATTTTTATGCTCAATCTCTTTTCTAGCAAATCAATATAATAGTAATAATGACAAAAAACAGATTCATTACAGTTTAATTAAGAATTTGATTGTAACATAAAGTATATTAAATTTACGATATCAGATTCAAATGATTGTATTATCACATTATATGCTTTTGGGCCCTCGGTACGATGTAGAGAATCTTTTCTACATTGTGGTCCTTGGCTATAGATATATGTTACTGTCATACCAGTGCCATTGTCTGAATGTCTAAAGGCATAGCAAATAAAATTTTTACTGATAGACTGAACGGAAAAAAGCCTAGGGGTCAACCGAGACAATGATGGAAAGATAGGGTGAAGACAGATATTACTGGAATATCACAAGGATCGAGAATTGAAGACGGAGATAAATGGAGAAGAGTGGTCGAGGCAACAAGGGTTTTACAAGGACTGTAAAATCAAAAAAATAAATAAACACAAGTGGTATAAATGCTATTTTATTGTTCAACGTTGTACCTACATCAAATATATTAATTTTACTTTTAGTACATACAACTTAAATCTATTAGTAAAAGCAATAAATCATAAAATAATAGAATACAATAATGCACAATACGTTTGGATTGATTATGATGTAATGGATATGTAATTTTAGTATATTAGTACTACTAGATGTGTCATACAATATTTTTGTTTTTAACATATTTTATTCACACAAATGTATCATATTATTTTATTAAAAAAAAAATATATATAATTATATAACTGTATTTTTTAATCACAACAGTAACACAAAACATTGAGATTATTAATTACAAACAATTGTTGTGAAAATTACAACAAATTGTACACTACATTAATTCATAACAAACATATATTTTATCATTCCTAATGACTAGTTAACAATAATAGTTTAGCAGCAAACAAATTTAACTTATCATTAATTATTGTTAAAGACTTCACATTAACATAGAAACAGTTCAGTTTTACAACTAATAAAATAGAATTGTGAAAATAAAAAACTACATTTTATTCAAATATTCTTGGCATCAGCCCGTTTATAGAGCCTCAAAGCAATTTTTGATGATGAATGGTTTTTAGTATAAACTATAAATGAAACAAAGAATAATAATTAAGTGGACACAATGTTTTGAGGACAAACTTTAAAATTATTTTATTTTCAACGTCTAAAATATAAATATAATGCTAAAATCAAGGCTCAGAATTTAATGTATTTGTAATAAATGATTGCACTAAAAAAGGGCTTGAATTTACAGTTAACTTTAAATAAGCATAAAAAAATGGTCTTAATATTTACGGGAAAACAGGAGTAACGTTTGATTTGATTTATGTAGTTTATGAAGTATAGATACTTCTAGTTATACATCATAATGACTCGTACGCAACAACTACGGCAGACATGTTTGCACATAAGCCAGGGGCGTATCTGAACCATTTTTTTAGGGAGAAGGGCAAATTTATATGTTAGTTTGGAGTATTTTATTCTAGTCCTGCTCTCAAATTTCTGTTTACAATGCAAATTTCACGGTTTAGAGAGAAGCAATCTCCGCTTTTGTTTCCCCATAAAATATAAATTTAAACATCTAAATATGTGATCATTTTCAATAATTTTAGTGGAAATTAATCATATTAAAAATGTTGCAATAGTTTAATTTGTAAAATTATAATTAACTTTATCGAAATAAAACAAAACGTATGTGAAAACAATGTCAACATAATTAATCAGTAGGTACATTATAAAAAATAAGTAATTTTTAAAAAGTAACACTAAATCCATCGCATGGTAAAATTTTATTCAAATTACACAACACATTACCAAGATTGACGCTTTACACTAAGTAACTACTATTGATTTATACTTTAAAAACCCAAAAGGAACACCCATTAGTTTAGCAGTCTTCAAACTTTTTGTTCTGCAACCACGCAACCTAAGAATGTTTCTCAATAAAAATAAATAAAAACAAAAACTTTTGTATTAAAAATAAATATATTGCAATAGAAATCTGAAATTTACAACGCCCGAATTCAATCACATATCACTGATTGAATACCAAAGCGCCTAACAATCGACCAAGCAAAACAACGAATATTAATAAGATTTAGACCTGCGTAAAAAAAAGAAACAACAAATTTACGCCCAATCAGATCTTAAATTTCAACACGCAAACGTTCTGAGCCCTGCTATTATGTTTATAAGTGTTTTATATTGTACAGTTAACATTTATTTACATAGGAATTTTCATTTGTTTATACCTGATTAAACAAAATTTAGTTTACAACGAAGCATATCACTATTATTTGGTTTTAAAGATCAAAACCGGTATTTTCTTTGTGATATTTCCAGTAGATTATTGATTGGTTATGATAGCCGATATATTTACTACTTATCTATGATACATTCGGATTAAGATTATAGTGTTGTTCTCGGGCGTGCTGACTGAGCCCCGCCCCAAACACCGTTACCATCCCCCCTTATTGGAGATCTCAATGATCAACGCACCTATGTAATCGTTGACCCAAATTACGGAGAAGTGTATAATAAACTTGTGTGTAGTAAATAAAAAATATTTGTACATCGGTTTAGATCGGATAATTATTATTAAGCAAAGGGGCCCGAAACAGGCGTGAAAATCGTTAGTTACGTTTTCAGCCCAGGGGACAATCGCTCCGTCCCTCAGTACAACAACGAGTAACACACTATTAATCTCAATTTATTGCTTTTTTTTTTTTTTTTTCAGTATCGCTGTCGCTCAAGAGGAACGGAAAATGGAATTAACGGGTCCAAGTGTCACTTCGGTTCCACTTTGTTCGTAGTTTTGACCGTTTGACGGAAACTCCAGCACGTCGTGCATTATATAGGAACTGTAGGTCTGCAAAGTACAATTTTTTTAGTACCTAATAATAATAATAATAAAACGGTCAGTGAACGTTCGATATTACTGGGTTGCTTTCGACGACGATGTGCGAGGGCTGCAACGATGACACCAGTTCAATGGTCACTGGTTTGCGACGCGTTCCGTGTTCGCTTTCCGTGTCGCGACCGTCTTCGTTGGAGGACTGCTGCCTGGGATTTCTGCACCCTCGACACTTGCATCGGTCGCACGGCTTCTGCTCCGTATAACAAGGGCACCTCTGTCCGAAGCACGTTAGTTTGCCGGGGGTGGTCGTCGCGTTACCGCACCGACATCCCCGCCGTACGTTCTTCTGCGAAAACGTAATTGTATTGTATTGTACGTACGTTTGTTGTTATTATAACGATAAACGGGTACGGACCTTTTTTTTCGCCCCGCGTTTCGTAGAGCGCATTTCCACCAAAACGGGCGGCGGCGGCGGCGGTTTAACGTCCATCGACGAGTCCGGTTCGACGACCGCGCCGCCGTTCGGTTCTCCTCCGTTGACCCGCGGAACGTTCGTCTGCACGCCGATCGCCTCGGTTATCAGCTCGACCAGCACCGCGTCCTCGGGTCTCGCACGCATCGCGCCGTACAACGACGACGTATAAATGAGCGCGCACAGCTCCCTGTAACACTGCAGCACGACGTCGAACGTCGGATCGTCCGCGGTCTGCTCGTCGTACGTTTTGCATTCCGAACACGCGAACCCGTCGGCGCACGAACGGTCGGCCGGCTTGCGGCACACGCGGCACGAGACGCGCTCGCGGAGCTCCGGCAGCAGCGCGTGCAGTCGCCGCCTCGGATCCGGGTCGGACGCGCGGTCTATGGCGTCAATGGCCGCGCGGCTGGCCGCCGCGTAGCACTCGATCAATCGCTCCATCTCGCCCGAGCGAGAGAACCATACGCCCCGGTGCGGCGGCTCGAAAGCGTGGAGACTTTTCCACCGAAACGACGACGACGACGAGACACGTGCGCGAGACCTTTCGATCGTATACGCTCAAAACCGGAACGAAGAGCGGATTTGCGCGAAAACGAAAAATACTATTTTTTTTTTTTTAAACAGTTATTGTTTGTTTTTTTTCTTTTGTTTTCACGTTGTTTTTCTCACTATCATTCTCACTCAATCGGCGAGAACGTCTCGTGCACAATCAGAGGAGTGGTGTCGGTGTTTTTATCACGGTTTGTAAATAATAATAATAATAATATCACCCCGTACGTACGTACGCCAAACGGGCCGCCAACAAAACGGCAAACGCGCACGTTTTTTATTGTAACCGGCGTTATCCGAAAATCGGTACCTATCAGTCAAAAAAAAAAAATTGCTCGTGTTAAACCTAATAACAATTATTATTTATATTATTGCTCGAACGGCCGATCATCGACCGATGGTATTGTACAGTTAACGAAATAATATCGTCGTCATAATACGACAGCAGCCGTAGACCAAATCCGTCCAGACGCCAACAGTTACTCGTCCGAGCCGGTACCTAACACGTAAGTTCGATTCGTATACTACTTGCCTTAAATCGTAGTTTATTCGTTCGGCCGTTCGACGGAACAATTCTTCGTTACACATTCCGAACGTAGGCGGAGATTAATTTTTTTTGTTTGGGACGTCTAAGAAATCGGCGTACGAAACGTACAAAATCCTGCGAGGAAATCAGAAATCTGGCGTACATGATTATCGAACGTGAATTACCCTTATTCTAGTCTTAGGGCTACGCCGTGTGCCTGTCAAACTCGGTATTTTTTTTTTTTTACTCAAATTCAACGTCTACCCAATATTATGCGTTGACTAAGCATAGTTGTTTTAATAAATTTTGATTAGGATTTTTAGAGGATACCTTTTTGTATTAAATGATTAAACTAGTTTGGAATTTTATGGAATTTTGATTTTAATCGCTTTTATATTTTTATAACCGAAACGAAAACCATAACTGTAAAATAGGCCAATTGACTCTTTTTGCTGTACAAAGTGTTTTATTAATATTCGAATATTATGGTTGGTTGAAGTAATATTACAAAAAGAGCGTCTTCTCCAGCCAGCATAAGATTTATTAAAAAACTCGTAGCGAGATATAAAATGACGTGCGTAGTAAATAAAAAATAAAAAATTTTAGTTGGGTATTATTGAGGTATTGGTTACTTTGTTATACAAATGTAATAGTTGTATAATTAATATTAATGTGTATTATCTCTTGTATTATCTATATTGTTTTACCATTAACAGCACCTATTTTAATGTTTGATTGGAAGTTAATATTTAAATTGAGTATTTAGTTAAATTAAGTATTAAACTAGTTGGTTCTTTTTTGTATTTTGTTATTATATAGGTAGGTAGGATTTACTTAGATATCTATATTGTAGTTCTTAGTTATTCAGTGTCAGTGAAATTTGCCAATCGTAGGTATCAGTAAATTAAATAGTTACACAAAATGTCATTTTGTGATCTAAATATGAAAAATATTGTTTGCTTTAAAATTAATTATTGACGTTTAAACTGAACATGATTGAAATCAGTCAACTTTCAAACAACGTGTGAAAATTTAATAAAATAGTTTGAGGAGTTATTAAAATTTCACTGTCAATAAAATTACTTAATGCCAATTGCCCGATTTCATCATTATTGTTCCATTTGTTTTAGCTTTAGTTTTTAAATTTTTTGTTAAAGTACAACGTCATGTTGAATTTTCAAATCTACCTATGTGTCATATTTATTATTGGGAGTGGTGGTAACTGGGAATCTACAATTTCGTTGATAAAAAGTGAAAACAAAACAGTTTATTCTGGGACATTTAAACAAAAAGTAATTAATTCTGTAACTTATACGTATTTATTTCAATTTATATTTATTCGTGAGTTTTAAGTAGGCATTTAAAGGAAATAAGAAATAAAAATTTTCTTTTTTCATTCCTGCTCTTTAACCATTTCCGAAATCGTTAATAACTATTTCTCTGTAATAGATATGTATCTGAATCGACACTTTTCCCCACTAATGAATGCTTTGAAAAATATCTTATTATAGTTTTTTATATAATAAGTATATAATACAATCAATTAAGTTTGATCTTAATTATTAAAGTCTTAAGGTTTTAAATTTAAATTATTAATAAATTAGTAGTGATATATTTTTTTTTTTTTGTGTTTTGTGAATTTATAGGTTATTAACGTGATACTACCTATATTTACTTGTCATCTGACGGCTTTGAAAAGATATAGAACCATGTCGATGTCAAAGTGTCATCAATTATCATCATTTCTATATAAACATCAGAACAATTTAAGGACAATATCAACATGGTGGTCCAATGTTCAACAAGGGCCTCCAGATGCTATACTTGGTGTCACAGAGGCCTTCAAGCGAGATCAAAATCCACAAAAAATAAATTTAGGAGTTGGTGCTTACAGGGATGATAATGGTAAACCTTATGTTTTACCTAGTGTAATTCAAGCAGAAAATAAGTTGATGAAAAATAATTTGGACAAAGAGTATGCTCCAATCAGTGGTATATCTGACTACTGTAATGAAGCTATAAAATTAGCATTATCCAGTGAGTCCGCTGTTATTAAAGATAAATGTTATGCTTCTATACAGTCTATTTCAGGGACAGGTGCTTTAAGGCTTGGTGCTGAATTCATTCAAAGATATGCACCTTTGAAAACAATCTGGGTACCTATTCCTACCTGGGGTAACCATGGTCAGATATTTAAATTTTCTGGATTGGATGTTAAAACTTATAGATATTATGATCCAAAGACTTGTGGTCTTGATTTTGCTGGAATGGTTCAAGATTTGTCGTGTGCTCCTTCTGGATCAGTTATTTTGTTACATGCTTGTGCTCATAATCCAACAGGTGTTGACCCTAGACCAGAACAATGGAAAGAATTGTCTGCATTGTTCAAGAGTAAAAACTTATTCCCGTTTTTCGATATGGCATATCAGGGATTTGCCTCAGGAGATGTTAATCGAGATGCAAGCGCTGTACGTTCATTTTTGTCTGATGGTCACCAGATTGCTTTAGCTCAGTCATTTGCTAAAAATATGGGTCTATATGGAGAACGAGTTGGATTATTTTCATTGACTACTTTGGATAAAGACGAATCTGATCGTATTTTATCTCAGTTAAAGATACTTGTACGTGGTATGTACTCAAATCCACCAATACACGGAGCTAGAATTGTTGCAGAAATATTATCTAACACTCAACTTAAAGACCAGTGGTTGGTTGAAGTAAAGGGCATGGCCGACAGAATAATATCAGTCAGGAATAAATTAAAAGAACTTTTAGCCAAAGAAGGATCTATTAGAAATTGGGAACATATAACTGACCAAATCGGCATGTTTTGTTACACAGGAATCAACAAGGATCAGGTCAAAAAATTAATCGAAGAACATAGTGTATACTTGACTAATGATGGTCGCATATCAATGGCTGGTGTTACTACTAAAAATGTTAGTTATTTAGCTAGTGCTATGCATAAAGTTACAAGTAATTGAACTGTTATTTCTGAATACAATGAAGAAATGGACAGTTTCATTTAAAAGACATGGTATCTAAAAATGATTTAAGTTTTAATTATTGTAATCCTTTTAATTTAATCAAATTCTTTTTGTTTAACTTGCATACATAATTCTTTTGTCATTTCAGTTTATGATGTTTAAATTGATATAATTACACCATTTTTGTCTTGGGCAAACATTGAATAAAAAACTATTGAAATTGTAAAATTTTGTTTTTATTTTAGTTTTATTACGGTTAAACGTTTTTACCCATGTCTTTAATTCTTACTTATAGTTATACGAATATTGTAATGTATTTACATTTGTATGAACGAACAAAAGAAGATTGGTATAAACGTTATAAATCTCTCTACATTAATAACTATATTGAAATTCTGTACTTATTATATTCATTCATATAAAAAAGATGTCAAACATTTTAATAGGTTGTTAATACTTTTTAAGTAACAAAATAAGTTAAAATTAAAAAAAAAATAAATTCAAAATTTGGAACTCGTCATGAAAAAGAAAATTAATTAGGTACATTAAGTATAGATTGAGTGATTGAATTTGCAAAATAATTTGTTAACAATAAATTTAAATTTTGTTTGCAACTTGATAAAATTAATACATGACAAGTTATTCAATTAATGGATATAAAAGTATCCAGTTGTTTTTTTGTGCAATAGGACAGTGTTCTGTTTATATGTTATCATAGGCCATGTTTTTAAGTTTGTATTAACATAATGATACTATGAGGAGTAGAATAAAAAATGTTACTTCCTTCAATAAGGAATTTATTCAAAAATAATAATAACTTATTTACTACAAAAATAAAAACTAAAAACATGATCAAAATAGATAAAGCAGAAAAAAATTTATAAATTATTAGTAATTTATGTAAAAACATCCATATACCAAAAAAATTGTCAAATGATTTTTGAAATGCTTTAGCCGCATAGTGGAATATGATTTTTGTATTGTACCTGTCAACGTTTTGAGACTGAACTGAAAATTAAAGGATTTATAAAACAACAATTGCTACATCTGACACATTTCAAAGCTCTGTGGATTCGTCAAAAATAGTCAAAAACTATATCATTTTATTTTGCATGTAGTTTTACTCATCCCAAAAATGTGTGAAAACTGTGTTTTTGGACTATAACTTTAAAAAGAATTCTTTAATCAAAGTCACTAGCAAATATTTGCGGTATTATTCTAAAAATAAGCCAAAATATTGGAGCAATTATACTACTCAAAAAGATAATAGTAAAAAATTACATTTACTTAAAATCAATATATTGGTGAAAATAACAAAATGATAAAAATTGTGGTACCTAACTGATTTTTGTAATTATTTAACTATACAAATAGGACATAAATATTGTCAATTCAGGTAACTTGGAACAATTTTGTTAGCTTTAAACAACTAAAATATTAATTTTTTAAAAGCTAAAAAAAATTCTGGGATAGTCACACAGTATAGAACATGAACACACATTTTGTAAAAAAAAAAGTTAATTTTGACCATAATTTAGGCTAAGAAAGCTTTGTTTTTTGTTTTATCGTAGAAGTCTCAAATATTACATAAGTGTAGGCTTTTGTTGTATAATCACAAGGGCCAAGGCCTATGGTTTACTATTTATGACATGTCAGATCCATGTTTCACCCCGAAGAGTTGTTCACAGCGTTTTTATGATATGATAATCATTAAACAATGTAGGTAGGTACAGCAAAGAGTAGGTTCAGAAGGTAGCAGCATTATCATTAAAAGACTTCGAAATAAATAATATTTTGATAATGTCTTCTTCACCCATGCATATATTAAATGAATAATATGACTAAAATGTGCGTACTTAACATGTGTTTCAGTTTTTCTTTGTCGCACAATCAACCACTTACATCATCAAACGTAAATAGTAAGTATCTTCTACTTGAAATTATTTCCTACTTATATTTGTTATTCATTTCACATAATAACATATTTATGGTAGACTAAACAAATACTAAGCTGTTTCAAGAGGGTTAATATAATATAGAGGTATACCTACCTACACAGCATAAACCGTAGATAATTAGATTATTAAATAAGACCGTTGTTGAATGTTTTAATCCATCATAGCTTAAATTGGCCGGTACAATGAATTAGTTGGATGAAGATTGTTCTTATGAGGTGAGCAATACATTTTGCTAGTTGCTATTTTGTAATTAATGTTTTCAATGACTCTGTCGCGTCTTAGTTGAAACCACTACACAAAATTATTGTTTATATAGGTACTTTCTATAGATTATATAACTACCTATTGAGTAACTCTGTGGTATATGATGTACAATTATTTAGTAGTATAAATAGTACGGGGTAGCTATAATTTGAGGATATATATATATAAAGTGTATCAAAAGTTGATTTTGAAAATGTCTAAGGAATGTGAGGGGGGCGGGTGTAAAAAATGCACCAATTTGAAACATTTTAATTTGATAGATTAGGCATTAATGGTACGGAGTACGTTGTAGGTCAAAGCTTTGGGTTGGTCATTGTTTTTTATTGTGTGGCGCCTATAAACGTTTTACCTAATGGCTAATACATTAAATTTAATCATGGCTCACAAAAATAATGATTCTGAACAAGGTCAGTGAATCAAATACAAGTTCAAAAAGCTTAAAATAATAGTAGTAATACATTTTATAAACATAGATACCTACCTCTACAATTTATAGCTGTTAATGTTTACAATAATAACGTCCCAGAAGAAACTCAGTTGATCAAAAGGGTAGGTTACCTACCGTAGGTATTCAAATTCACTACAAACATTACCCAATAATTGTTGGACAAATGTTTTTGCTGTTTTTAAATGTAAAAACGTGTAAGTATTCAAGTTGTAAGAAACGATTTAAAAACTGTTTAATTCTATGCAAGAAAAATGCTTATAAAAGTTTCATAACTAAAAATGTAAGATATTAAATTGAAATTCGTTTAAAACGAAAATCGCAATGATTTTACGAGATTTCAAAGCATCAAAGTTCTTTAGGTATGCCTAGGTATTTAGACTTTGACCTAAAAAATGGTGAAAATCGATTTGAAATTTTTATCTTTTGTATTTTAATATTTTTTTTTATTATTGTTAAAAAAAATTTGAGTTGGATGTCAGTAGTCGTAGTCTGTTGAAGATAGTACACAAACAGTTCATTATCGAGACAAATTCTGCTGTTGGACGCGACCCAACAATATAGCGTTCCATTTCCGCGTCCTTTTCTCTCCGTGTTTATCCAGTCGGCTAAATCAGTCTGAATTTTTCAGACGTTCGGACGTTCCATTGCGCCGATTAATTTTTTTAATCTCTTATTTTAAGTGGGTTTCAGGATCATCAAGATGTTTTTTCACCTCTAATATCGCTTTGTGCGGCATCGCGATTTCAATGCGATTCTGCAGTTTTTTAATATTTTGTTGTGACCACGTAAAAAAATCATTTTTTCTACGTTTAAAAGAGATCAGTTCCTAATAGTAATTTAGTTTTAGCTAAATTTTATTTATATACATAACGCGCGCACACGTGATTATAAAAACCTGGTATAAAAACGTTTTCCTCGGTGCAGTTTGGGACACCGAAACCGCGTTTTCCACACCCGAATACAGTGATCGAAAATTTTCGAAAGTATAATAATAGTCGTACGCTGCAGCTCGACACGTTACTCCTCCTCTCTAACGACGTAACAAACAGGTAAGTACCCATGGGTTCTTATACATTTTTGTGTTGACTAAAAAACTAAAAACACGTGATTATACTGTCTATATAGTTGTACAGATTATTATTATTACTGTCGGCGGCAGGGCAGAACGCAACGACGTTTATTACCGCGCACGTACACATTTAGCGTCGTTTCTATTTCGGTACGCGCCGGCGTTCCGCGCCCGCACCGTTTTTGGCACGGTCGGACCGCAGGAATCGCGGCAGACGGCGGGACCGCGCGCCAGTTGACGGCGCGCGATGGTGCCGGTGCAGCAACAGGGCGCAGGCGACAAAAGCAGTACCACCGGGTCGTCGTCGCGGTCGTCGTCGGCGGCGGCGGCGGCGGCGGCGTACGTAGACAACCCCAAGGAACGCCTGAAAGAGTGCTGCCGCAAGCTGGTGGCCTTCATGTGCACGCAGGTGGGCGTCGGCGGCCTGGTGGTCGGCTACGCGGTGGTGGGCGCGTTCTGCTTCAGGCAGATCGAGAGCCAGGCGGGCGACGAGCAGACGACCGCGGCCAAGCAGCTGCGCGACGACTGTTCGCTGGACGTGTGGAGCGCGACCAACGCGTTCAACGTGATGGACGAGAAACGCTGGTCGGCGCGCGTCAACGACGCCCTCAGGGTCTACGAGAACAAGCTCACGCTGATCGTCAAGAAGGGCTACGACGGCAGGTCCACCGAGCAGACGTGGTCCTTCTCCGCCGCGCTCATGTTCTCCCTGTCCATATTCACCATGAACGGGTACGGCAACGTCGTGCCCAAGACCACGCTGGGCAAAGCGGCCACCGTCGTGTACGCCGTGTTCGGCATACCGCTGTACGTTCTCTATTTCCGCAACATGGGAAAGGTGCGTGTAAATACCACGGTCGAACTTTTCCCACAGATTGGATAAACAATGAAAATAGATTTCCAATAACTTGCGATTTTACTATAGACGTGGGTGGCAAGGGGTCGGGGACATCACCCCCCCCCCCCCCCGCGAGAACTCGAAAGCGTTATCGGAACAGAAACCCGTAATATTGATCATCGAGGCAACAAATTTTCGTTAAAACTTAAAATGGCCAAATATATCTCGTTATGGTTGAAACAGCATCAAAATGACACCATCATAGTTTGATTTTTCAACGAGAATCATAATACAAAGTCTTATAAATTTAAAAATAGACGTTTAGCTAACCCATTATTTTCGAATTTTATAGTGGTCTCCTAGAAATCTCGTAACATCACGCGTTTGACCGACTATCGTTTCGACAGTTCAGTGTTTACCGGGTCGGTTATGGCGTTGGTAAAAATAATACGTCTACGTAGACATTATTGCGAGAAACATTGTTTTCAGATTTCTGCGAGAAATTATAATTATAATTTATTTTTCATGACTATTTACTTGAAAAGCTAAACATTGCTTAAAATACGTCCGATGTCTATTGAACTGTGTAACTATATACTTCCATTGCAGGTGCATCAGTTGATTCGACGTATTTTGATTTATGTCTCCTGATGGAAAACGTTAAACGGTACTTACATTTGACAGAAAATATCTCGCGTTTGAAACTGTTAACAGGAGTGTGCGTATGCCTACGTGCTACATCATTAAAACGTAAAAACATTCTTGACCTCACACGTTCGTCGCGTTTTCTTTTTAACGCTCGTACACACATATGTTCGGACGATTTTAACCGACACTAAATTGTTAATGTCGTCCATCGAAAATTGGCCGACACGATTTAATTTTATTGTGCCAACTCGCGTTCGCAAAACAGTGTTTTTCTCTATTACTACCGCAGTATCATTGACGTGTAAATTGGTTTGTTATTCAGACGAACGAGAGTATAAAATTGCTTTTTGCAGTTATTCAGCATTAATAATAATAATATGAGATGATCGATTTTTGATGTAATATGCGCAACTTGAACGGCACAAGGTTGTCATTCATGCGTTTCTGCGTAAAAAGAGCAAGCCAGAAGAATTTCATTGTCCTCCGTCTTTACTAGTTTGATTTTTATCTTCCAGCATTTACATTATTTTTGTTAAATCGAACGAATTTCGCCTTTTGAAGTAGGCGCGTATTACCTACACCTGTCGTAAGAGGTGCACACTTTTTGTAAATAATTGTTGTTGACGTTTATATCGGAGGTATACTGCAGGATGATAGTGATCCTTACGGACGTTCTTCAAAGTTACTTTCATGAATTCGCATAGATATAGCTGCGGTGTAGTGACGACAGAAAAAAATTACCGACAAAACATCGCGTTTCTAAAGTTTATAAAAAATTTTTTTTTCATTTTTTGTAAAAAAAAAAGAAAATCGTTTCGTTTGTACGACAGGTGTTGGCCCAGACTTTTCGTTGGCTGTACACGTGGGTGTACCAGTGCAGCATGGAAGACAAGGCCGGGGGCGGCGGGGACTTGTACAATCAGCAGCAGCCGCCGCCGCAAAAGTCTAGGGTGATCGTACCGTCCACGGCGTGCCTGTGGGTGCTGGCGGCGTACGTGGCCATCGGAACGGTGACGTTCGCCACCGTGGAAGATTGGACGTACATGGACAGCACGTTTTTCTGCGTGACCAGCCTGTGCAAGATCGGCATCGAGAGCTTCGTGCAGGCGGACCCCGCGAACGTCAAACCCGCCGGGGTCGCCGAACACCCGATGAAGCTCGTCATCAAGTTCGTCTACCTGCTGCTGGGCATGGGCATCATAGCCATGTGCTTCGACCTGATGCGCGAGGACGTTCAGGTCCGAGTGAGAAACCTGAAAATGGACATCGGACTGTGTTTCGAGGAGATACGGCTCAGAGCCGTGGCCGTGTACAGGCGCCGAAACTCGTTCGATTGACACGTCGCGTATATATAGCGCGTTAATTATAATTTTAATTATTTTTTAAGTAACGGAAAAAAAAAAACTGTAACAAATTGCATTGTACCATTATTATATTTGTATGTACGACATTATATTATTATACACGACGTTTTTATTAATTTTGTTCAGTTTCAATACCGGCGATGGACATTAACTAACCCAGAGAAAATATAAAATGCTCAAAAAAAAAAAAAAAAATGTCCGCGACACAAATATCTGGACGAAAAAACAGCCGAGGAAAAGTCATACGAAGAACAAATTCCTTAAGAACATTAAATAATTTGAATCTTTTTTTAACTGTCGAGTAAAAGCGGATCAAAAAAAAAAAAAAAAATAACACCTATATGGACTGAATTATTGTACTAAACGAATTTTTGAAAATAAAAATTCAAACCATTTATTTTACACAGAAAACCCCGGCGGATAAGGCGATGTTTGTTTGAGTTTTAAACTTTCGTAAGAAAAAGTTCATATAATCTATGAAATTTTTATCACGTCTGCGGGTACCTCGCTTTTCGCGTCAGAATCTAAAAGACGCGTGAACGTGCGACAGAGTTGAATCTAGTCGTAGTTCCAAAATAACGGTTCCAAAATATTGCGTGTGATGCACACTCTTGTAGTCAATAATAAGACACCAATGCACTCGGTAAAAATGAAAAATGAATAAAATTTTGCGTTTCGCGAATTGTTTCCTAGGGTATTTTTTTTCTTCGGGACATTTTTTCCCCTCGGGCGTTTCTTTCGTCTCCTCCTATACGCGAGTCTGCGCTCGTATACCCGTGTGACCTGCAGTAATTCGTCCGTCCGATTCGGTATTTTACGAATAATATAACGTAATAAATTTCATGAATCGTTTTTACATGCGTACAATTTGATTTCAGGTGGATCGCGATGAGCAACAACATCGTACAGTACTTGCTGGTGCGCGGCGACCTGACCAGAGCGCTGAAATGGCCCTCCGGCGCCGTTATGGCGCAAGCGTGTCACGCCAGCGTCGCGGCCATACACACGTATTCCTTGGATCCAGACACCAAGGCGTACCTCTCTGACCTCAAGAACATGCACAAAATCATACTGGAAGTAAGTCCACGGGGATATTCTCATTGGGACACTGTACAGACCGTGTTGTGGTAAAAAATGCGTTCGGGTCGCAGGTTGCTTTGGCCTCGCATCAAATAGACTATACGATATAGCGAATTGGATAGGATCCGCTGAAATATTTGTTACGGAAGAAGGTAATGCTCGTTGGTACCGCGTAAGTCTCGTTATAATAACGATCGGAAGGCCAAACTCTTTTAAAAAATTTTTTTTCGTAAAAAGTTGACATTTGATTGAATACTGACCCGCGTGAATCGCGGCGATTGCGTCTGGACGTTTCTCTTAGACTATGTAAAAAAAAACAAACTTGTTAAAACAATATGTGCTGTAAGAATCCAATTAAAAGAATTACCAAATCTTCTGAACAAATATCAATACATTATAATATTGCCCGTGAACGAGATTTCGAAAGACTTTATTTCAACGATAAATTGTATAAAATGACATAATAGTGCAATGATAAAAATTCTGGGTGGCGCAAATGCACAACTTTGCACTTCCAACGTAATGCTGGTGTTTGAGAGTTGACGGTAAATAAAACTTTAAAAACTAAATTGTGCTCGTTAAACGTAAGTACACTATACCTACACAATAATACTTAGAACCCAGATACTGTACACAAAAAGTTGTAAGTTTTTGACGTACGTATTTTTCTTGGATGTTACGTATTAATCAATACGTTTTAAGTGTGGCAACATCTACTTATTATCATTTTAATGCATTGTCAGCATTTTTACTGCGACTAGTGAGCAGTGTAAATTGAAATCAATTGTCACGCCTATTTGTTTGATATATTCAAGTACCTAGTGCAGTTTTGGAATTCGGTTTTAGGGGCAAGAGGTTATCTACTCGCATGAATGCCAATAACGAAACTGTTATTATTATTATTTGACGTTTCAATACTTTTAATTGGTGCCTACCACGATACCTTGCACAAAGATCATACAGGCATGTCTTAGTAAAATGTTTCAATAACATTTTGTCACAAATTATAATAAGATCTTAACGTTTCTGTATAAAACATTCATTGTCAGATTTGATCGCGAAATTCGCGTAAAAGTGTGTTTTGTACATTTTTTCTCAAGTTTTCGTCATTTTCCATTTAAATGACGCCATACATTTTATTTTTTAACGATCAATTCAAAACATTTATGCGTCGTTTACAATTAAATGCATTAATTTCTTGTACGCGTATTATTTAGATAACATAACCAATTACTTACTTATATGCAATTTGTGTGATAGTAATAATTGTTGAAAATAATTCTTGTTACTGCAAATATGTCGTAAAACTGGCGAATATTGCTCATTGTTATTATAATGTGTTCTTATGATATTCATTATGTATAACGTAAATGATATTTTTTCTAATTAATAATTTTTTTTTTTTTTTGGCCGATTTATCAAATAATTGTGATAAATGTTTTAAGCAAGGTCAGCTCTAATGAATTAACAATCCCAGACTCGATTACTGATATCCTCTCATTTATTACAAATCGATGTTTTATAAATGAAAAACAAATTGTTGAAAAATACAATTTTACTTTCACCCAGTCGGCATTAGAAAATATATAGAATACTATTTGTGTAGTCTAACTTTTAGATTTCTATATGCTTTGTTGATTAAACTAATCCAAGTGTTTCCTTAAATTGTAAAATATCGAGTTCTATGATTAATTAATGTTTATTTTGACAAATAATCGTCGGTAGCAATAGTACAAAGCATTCCTAAACTCATTAATAAAACAGGAACGTAGTTTAACAATAAGCCAAAATTGTATGATTATATCATCGATTGATAAAATCGTTGTTATTACCGAGGGCGGAAACTTACCTAAATATTTTGTATATGAAATAAATATCTTTTGGTGGACACGCTGTGGCTAATAAAATCTTTCAATAAATTTTTTTTATAATATGTCTTTTGACTTCAATTATTAAACAATAGACATAGAACATAGTCCAAACATTAATATTTAAGTACAGCGTTTTTAAAGTTTTCGTTGTATTGATTTTTAAAATTTTAATAAATTGCTTCCAAATTTAATATAAAACGTTAAACTATTTTTTCAGAAAACAGCGATTCTCCTAAAATAGTGACCTACTCCCTACTATTTAAAATTTGTATACTCCACCCATAATTAGTAATAATTTTGAGTACATATTATCATACATTTTCACCAAATCTTCAATATTATGTCATTCTTTTGATGTGTACTCAGCCTAGTAATTTTATCGCCGACGTTTTCATACAGGATAATCTTTTCGCGTTTCATTTTCTTTACTTTTCACGGAATATATCATATTGTTTGTTTAGCCGTAGGCCAGGCATGAGATACGGTTTTCTTTACGTTTCGAATTTAATCCTATATGTTACATTTTCTTTTGTTCTTTTGCCTTGAGGGGCGATCACACGCGTTTATGATCACGTCGGTACTTATATTGATTCGGATATCGTGTTTCCAAGTTCTTGTTTCAATTATAGTTATCCCTTTGGTGTATAGATAAACATAATACTGTACAATATTATTACTTATTTAAGCACACGCGTGTACATGATGTGGGTTATTTAGTATTATTTTTCATGCTTTGCTAAATTTTTGTCTCTGAAAAAAAAAAAATTAATGACATTATGACAAAACTGTAGATCAATTTCGTGAATTCAATCTGGCACTTCTATAAGCTTAATTGATGTTCTTAATAAATATGTAGTAACTATACATTTATTAGATTATTTTTGGTCATGCACCTACGGAATATAGTTAATATGGAAATAAATCGATTTGTGTGATACCTAACTTAACCTAATCTAACCATTTCCACTTAAACTATTATATCGTTTTTTTTCACTATCAAAGATATTTGTCATCAATTCTACGATTAGTTAAGAAGCGATCGAACTAAATACTTGGAATTTTCGTCGTGCACTTTTAATACATACATAACAATGTCGTAATAGTCTAATAAAACCTAGTTAAAATTTTTAAAACGGTCTTTAATAGCTTGTTCTCTATTTCTACATTAAAATATTAACGTTATATATGATGACAGTTGATACACGGTGGACACTATGACCATATTTAATAAATTTGAAAAAAATTGTTGATTTTTTTAGTTTTATAAATTACGTTATCGTTATCTCTAGGAATTCTACGCAAATTCAAGTTATATCGATAAATAATTTTTTTGAAAAAAGTATGGGTATCGTCGTGGCGAGATTTAGCCGGTTGCAAAAAAATGTACAAACACACGTGGTTTACTATAGCAAACCTAAAAAAAAAATGTCATTGGGGGAGGCATGCTACCCTCGTCCCCGGCCCTCCCCTGAAGACTGGCCCGAATAAGGAAAAAAAAACTCTTTTTTAAATCTTAGGCCAGCAAACGTTTGTGTACTGCACTAACTGGGCTCCACCCCTGCTTCCCGAATGACGCCCCTGATGCTCACCCTCCGCGGCAACGCTATAACGAAATGGCTTTCCGATAGCGAAAAATACCGCCGGTATACAGTCGACATTATCGGTACGCCGTTTTTTTCGGCGATGTCCCCGAGTCTTCGGTATTCACGGCGATGACCCGGTTTTCGGTATTTTACGCGTGCAGCGGGAGGACGGGTGTACGAATAGGGTGAATGCCGACCGACCGGTGCATTACCGACCAATTCGCCGTTTACCGGTAATACCGAAAATGTCGGCGTACCGAAATAATACCGAATCGCCGACGTGAACATTTGAAATACACCCTGTGCGGTTGAATAACGTTGAATTTTGTTCTGCCGCCTGATAGGTGCCCGACGAGCAGGCGCTGTTGAAAGTCGTCGAAGAGCTGTCCGCGGGCGGCGTGCCGCACGTCGTCTGGAAGGAACAGCCCGAGGACGTGGCAACGTGCGTGGCGCTCAAGCCGTGCGTGAAACGGGCGGTCAGCAAGCGGATGAGAAACTTTCAGTTGTACGACGCGTGATCGGTCGCCCGCGGATGTGTGGGGTGCGAGCGCCGCGGGAGCCCTCAGCTTCGCGCTGCGTCTACCGTAAAAACATGTATTATTGTTGTATAATATACGTCGTTGTATACCTACGCGCGTGGCCGACCGCGGGACGATATTGTTTATCCGTTGTTATTAATATAACCATCAATTTATTATTGACGTCAGTCACTTAACGTTAAGGCCGCTGTGCTGCCTCGGAATTCAATAATGTTTGTAATAACGTATTATAAACGACGCGATATATTGTTGTGTTCAGATACAAATTACCTATGATGTTTATAATACACGTACGCGTCGTTTCTGACAGTTGTACACTGTTTTTTTTTTTTATATTCCCAATCGTCGTTATTATCGAGTATAATACTACGGAAAACGCGTGAATTCGAATCTACGGCGTCGGCACAACGAAATCGTGCGAGCCCTGTAGGCGGCGGCCGGTGAGTATGTTGTACAGGTTGTACGACCGAATCTCGCAGGCCGTTCTCTCCGGTCACCGTCGTCGTCGTCGTCGTGGACGCAATAATACGTAATTTACCACGACGTCGCTGTGGCATTGTCAGGAGGACGTCGAAGAAACGAGAGAAAGAGAGAAAAAAAGAGAGAAAAAGAGAGAGAGAGAGACAGGTACAGCGAGGTGTGCGCGCATCCGGTTAAATCGTATTTTTAATAGCCTCATTCGACGTAACTGTGTGCACAGTGTTAATGTGAAAATCAAATACTAAAACGCGGTCCTGCTGTGGCCAAGCGAGCGTGTACACAAACCGATAGCTGTTAGTTTAGACTATAATACTGCAATATTATTTGACCTAACCAAGATTCGTCAAAATCGGATACGTTTACAAACTTATTTTTTCGTCGTTATCGATAACATTAACTGTTGCGTTCGTGTAATTTTTAAAATTTTTTTTCGTTTTGAACGATCGTGCAGGCGTTAGACTCCTACAGGAGGCCTAGCCGGCTGACTATAAAAAAAAATTCACGATTCGAACAAACAATATTCTGCCCCGTTTCGATTTGAGTCCGTTCAACGCAGTGCTCGATTTGAAAAAAATAACAGAAAGCTATTGAGTGCCTACCCAAATAATAAGAAACAAAATAATAGACATATTGCAGTGTACACACGTTTCCCTGTGCCGGACTGCAAGTACATTCAGAATTAAGGACGTCCTCGATTCCAGCACTTGTCTATCGTGATTTTATCGTGCGACTTTACACGTTTCCATGTACACCGCGTCTAAAATCACGGACCGTCAATATCGGAGCTTATATATATACCAACCACTTACCTACGTGTGTTTGGTTCGTTTGGTTTTCATGCAGAGTCGACCACGTGTTACAATATTATATAGTTTCTCGTGCAAACGGATTTTACGACCGCCGCGCCATTTGCGTTTCGTCGTCCCTCGTAACGCGCGTCGCAGGGACAGTAAAAATCGCCATCAGCGCACGCGGGAAATCGTTACAGAGACGAATCGATGAGTTATGAACACTTCCTTGTGTTGGAGTCCTGCAAACGCTACGCCGTACATTATTTACGCCTTCACCATTACACTAAATATTTCGTCGTCTTTCATTACTACCTGCATTTCAATGTACAGTATTACACGACCATTAGACTATCCACCAAATGCCAACTTTTTTAGGTGTCCGTGTTCTGTGTTAGTTATATAAACCAGGTTTATAGTATAAAAGTAAGAGAATACTTACTACCTATCGAAAAACATCGAACAATTATCAGCGATAAATGGTTACAGTTTTAAATTTAAGAGCGTTTTCCACGTACGGGTTCGTATATGTTTTACGGTTACAATTGTTTATTTCGCCTTAACTCTTTTGAATATGCAACAATATTTACTTAATATTTATAAAAACGGTAATTATTAAATACATGAAGTCTTATTCGGTTTTTGTTTTCAACTTTTGTGCGTTTCGTTTCGAATGCCTTACAATTAATATTTGAATACAATCTAAATAATTTGGTCGAAGGGAAAAAAATTAAAAATTTCTGAAAAAAAAACGTTTATATCATCTCCAATTGCGTTTATAAAGTACATCGCAACATAAAATGCGTTCAACGCCGTGTACGACACGTACCAACTGAATGTACCTATTTGTTATTCATAGTGACCGCGAGGCGAGCTAAGTGAAGGACGTACCAATATCAAATTACATCTTCGGGCGTTCACATTTGTCCGGTTTTTCAAAGACTTTAATTGGATAAACATACCTCTCCAATTTGTTTTAATCAAATACCTACTGTTATTATTATAATGTTGTTTGTTTTTTGACCAAAAGTAGGCCAGTGGTTCCGAACGAACAAAAGCGAAACCGTTATGTACAGCGTGTAAGAGTGTGGAATTTCAAATCCCGCTAATCTATTTCTTAAAAAATATTTAAAATAGTACCTACCAACATAAGTCGACCTATTATAACCAACGATCACGTATACACATTTTTCTGATCATATTATCCTCTCATTATACGTTACGAATATTTCAATTAAGTGTAATATTTGTTTGAAGAAGATTATGCTTACCGGATAAGTGTAGGTACAACATATTATGAAGTGTTTTAACATATCTGTTAGTTTTAGAAGGCCGAATCGTTATTGTAAATTTTGTAAAAACCATGGTTGAAAAATCAAATCACTCCGTAGAAAACAAAATTTAATAAATGTATGTACATAGAAGTATTATAATAGTCCAGTTTTTTTTTTTTTTAATTATAATATTATAAAAATCTTTTGATTTCACTAAACGGTTCGTATTTTGTTACGTTTATTCACGAGCGTTGTGCATTACACGCTTATCCGCCGTCAAGTTTTCATTTCGCCGTTCGTGTCGGTAAGTTAGGTTACCGTATTATTACCTATTTATGACTACAAGTTTTGTCGATTTTTACGGGCGTACACTACGCGGGACCAGTTGTTTGTTTTCGTTCAAAATTGAAATGAAAATGATAAATTTTTCCCCCCGAAATCCGAACCTAAACATCTAACACGTAGGTACACTCAAGGCGGCCGTACCTGAGGGTCCGCGGGGATCGGACCCCCAAAATTTCTTTAAGAGCACGTCACGCGTCAACAGTACGCGACTTTCGAGAAGAAGAAGACCGGAATGACGTCTGAAAATCGACACAAGACGTCGTTTTTGACGAGTATATATAATGTTATAATAACACAGTAATACAGTTTATCATACGTGTCGTCGAAATCATCGCGGTATTGTGCGCGCGACGAACGGCGTCGACAAAGACGGCAGCAGAGTTATTAGATTTCGCGAGAGCATTTTTAATCCCGAGATCGCTTGGGAAATCACCGCTCGGTTGATTTCGGTTGATTCGCGCTTCTCCGCAGATTTTTGAATAGTGCCGTTGATTTCGGCCTAACGTCGTCGTCCGAGTGGGGTGCACGACGGGGAAAACACGTGTAAAAAAATAAATACGGTGAAAATAACTGTGAAAAAAACAAAAATTTCACCACCGGTGCACACATTTTTCCCGGACCCCAGGGACCGACAGGTGATTTTAGACGTTTCCGTGCTGTACAAACCATTTTCAGAACGATTTTTCGCCCACGTCATATTTTAGGGGGTAGGTTTCTATCTTTGAACGTGGACGTTTTATACATTTGTGGTTGGGGGGTGGAAATTATTCGGTTTTTTTTTTCGGGGAGTGTGGGTGTTTCCCGCAGCTATCCGTCAATCGTGTCCACGACGCGAGCGATCCCTTAAAGTGCAAACGCATACGTGTTCTTTTTTTTTTTGTAAACCGTTCTAGTTGGTCGAGCCGTCGTCACATTGTTTTCGCCTGAGACGACGCTCTACCACAATACTTTCTGTCATCAGTTGTTTTTCTTATCGACAGAGAGAACCATCCCTGACACTCGTGCGTGATTCGATTAGCAACGAATAATCGGCCTATAGATTTAGTAAATTGCCTTGTGCGGTGTTATTTTTATGACGGTAATTATTAGTTTTGAAAATAATAGTTTTAAAATTTTTTTTATTCTATTCTATTTTATCTATTCATTTTTGACGATGAATACAAACAAAAAAAAAAATTCTAAGAGAGGAGCGGAGAAACTTCGACTCAAAAGAAATGCCGAGTGTTGAATGACACAGAAAAAATTATGCTTTGTGTCAAAAGGTATCCTCTACTACTTCGTTAAAATAAAAAAATAAATAGAGTCCGAACGTTTTACAACTCTTCATAGTTTTATAATAGATTATACGTTCTATTATAAACCCCTTTCGAATCGTTTTTTCGACGTTTTCCATGGTGTGTACCCAAACAAAAATTATTCCGGGCGCCTAAACTCGTTTTGAAACGATGGGTACGCGCTCACGAAACGTCGTGAAATTTGTTCTCGTGACGACGGTCGGGGGTGGGTGGTTGTACTAACGCGACCCCTTTTTTACGTCCACTCTCGCGACCACGTAGAAAATGGCACGCGCATCCTTCTGGACCGCTGTCGGGGTTGAAGAATTTGGACTTTTTACCCCCCCAAAAAATTATTCATCACATATTTCGTCGTTTTCACTCACGCCGTCGTCGCCCGACCACCCACCCCCCCACCGACCCGCTAATACGAACGCAGCGTCCCCCGCCGCGCCCGACCCGACCGACGACGGCATCCGAGTGGACCGCCGCCGCCGCCGCCGCCGCCAGCTGCTGCTGCTGCACTCTTCTTCTTCTCGTTTCAGTTAGCACTCGCACGCCGTCGCATCCGCTCGTCCGAGTAGCGCGTACGTGCAACAGTACCCCGTGACGTGTTCTTTACGCGCGCACCGTCCGAAAATCAGATACGTCGTCCCCGGCAGCGCGGGTGGTTTTTTTTCTTTCCGTCCGTCCGTAACGCTTACGCTACACGAATTTTCGTGATCCGTTTCGAACGCGAACGTCGGTGTTTTAAATATTTTCGCGGAGAAACCGTCGGACCAAATCGCCGCGGCTTCTGCGCCCGTTTTGTACGCACGCGCGCGCATGATGTTCGAACCGTCGTTCGCGGTCGGAACCCGCGTGGATTTTTGGCGGATCACTTAACTCGGCTCGGGCAGCTAGCGAAATAGTTTGCAGTATACCCGCACATACCGCGGTCGGGGCGCGCGAGGGACAAGTCGATAAGGGCAAAAGTCGAGGAGCACCGACATCCACCGCAGCTGCATGGCGGCCGACGCTACTACGGCCGACCGGCAGACGGCTGCCGTGCGCCGCGCGTCCACCGTGGCCCGGTGGGCCGTGGCCGCGGCGCTGTGCCTGGCGGTCGCGGTGTACGCGTGGCGCGCGCACGGCGCGATGGAGCGCCGCGTGGCCGTTCTGGAGGCCGCCGTGGCGGACGTGCAACGGCAACTGCGGCGGGCCGAGAGCCCGAACGCGGCGGGACCGGAGCAGCGGTCCAGGAACAAGCGGGACGCCACGTTGTCCGGACAGTGCTTGTGCCCCCCCGGTAAGTGCATCGTCGTTACGCCGTGAAAGAAGAACGGCGCGTTCCCGTGCACCGACAACGCGTGTGCCGAGATGACCTTGAACAACGCTCCAAGTCGCCCGCGCACAGTGGTTTACGATCGGTGCCTGGGTCGCGCACCGCTGCCTTTCCCCCCCCCGCTATCGTCGCAGTACACGTCGCGCGTGTCCCTAACGTTTTTCGCACTGTTTTTCGCGTTTCGTAAACGGTTTTTGCTTTTTCCGTTGCAAGTTACCACTGAAACAAGTATAGTTTACAGCGCAGTTGCCGAAAAACGAAACGTTTGTGAAATTTCCGCGTCGAACGCGAGATACGCTCTAAAATCAAAACGTTTTACTCTATTTTTTTGATCTTTGTACAACACACGGTTTTCATCGCTGTCCGACGATCGTGCTGTTTTTCTTAAAATTTTCCCGGTACACGCGCGGAAAACTTTATTTCTCCGATATCATACCACATGTGTTACACATTTTTCTCGGGGCGTTACAGATGCTCAGGTTATTATAGTGTTCCGTACTACCGGAAGAATCACGAACTCCGGTCCGACCGCCGTACGATATCCCGTTGCCGTTTTCCGCGATTTTTATCAGCGATTTTTTCCTTAATTTTCATCTCCCGGGACGGTTGTACAAACACACAACAATCGGCGTCACGAAACTCGGCCGTCCCGACGAGCAGATAACGACTTGCTGCTTTTCCGAGCGATACAATACTACAACATAAAAAATCTCGATCGGCTCCGTGTCGTGGTGATTGTCATCCCCGGGTAAAATCGTTGTTGACAACGCACTCATTTGCAATTCAAAAAACATTAACGTGTCTCATATTAATTACGAGTATTAATGCGTGAGATGTATGTTACGTATATTCGACGATTTGTAAAACCGTTATGGTTGACAGGCCGTTTGACTCGCGATTAAAATAGGATTTTGATACTAAAGAACGCCGCACTGTGGGTGTTACAGTTATTGGCGAAAACTGATGTTTAACGACGTAAACGCCGTGATTAGGCGGTCGGTAAAAATTAAAAAGGGTTACCGCACGTTTTTCGGATGGACGTTTTTATCGCCTTTTTTTTTAATCATTTTCGGTTTGTTTTCGATCGCATCGAAAAATCCTCGTTTGTCGACACACGATACAATGTTTTATCACAAACTAATTAATCTTCTCCGTTCGTCTCGTCCGGATTATAGAAACGAGTACAAAATCCTGGTGGTTACAGTTGTTGGACCTGCAGTCACCGAACTAGGGGTAACGAATGTTGTCTGGGGGTGGGTTTAACAGGCCTCGAAAATCGTCATAATTTTAGGTGAACCGTACTCGGACGGTGTTTTGATCGCGTGTTGGTAACACTGGTACCCTATAGTTTACCAGAACAGGTTCGCCTACAAGCCGTCGGACTCTATCGTTTTCCCGGCTTGTAAAAAGCCAAAAACGTTTGTAAACTATACATATGGGGTTTGAACGCTGTCGGTGAAACTACGATTCGACCACCTATTGTGCGCATGTAGAAAATAAAATAATATATCGCGTATACGTGTTGAACGGGATGCATGCAAATCGAGGGAAAAAGGGATTTTGGCAAATGCTGCGGGCGTATTTTTTGATTAATCGCCGTTGAATCCCCCGCGCCGTTTCTCCTCCAGTAACACGTACACGCGGTTTATGGCCCGTGAAAGACAACGCGAAATCAAAACACAACCCCCCGGACCGTTCGCGGGTTGTTTCCCCGCGGCTCTCCTCCGAATCGCGGTCCTGAGCGTTTTTTTTCACATGATAACGCGCGCGATAATGACGACGATACTATATTATATACGCTGCGACAGGACCCGCAATGCACGCGCAAACATCGATAAACCCGTGTTGTTCACGGTTTCGTTAAATCATCGTCATTGTTATGACGGAAATCAATAAAAACCGGTCGGACGAAAAAAAAAACCGGTCGAGCGCGATCGGAACTCGCGCAAACAGCAGGGTTAGGTCGCAGTACCCGTGTGTACGACGAACAGTCTCCAAAACTTTCGATGGTTATTCACGGTTAGGTTTTCGAGTTTTTTCCGTAAACCGCGAGCGCGATTTTCAAGTGTGTTTAAAGGTCCGAGTTTACGTTTTCCGCGAGCACTCATCACCGAGGATTTCCGCTCAGGTTCACCCGTACGAGAGCGATCCTCGGCTATTCGACGTTTGAAAAAAAAAAGTTAGAATTTCTCGCGCGTTATTTCCGACTGATTATTCACGTGTTACGTGTTTGAAAACAAATTCCAATCTCCCGAATTCGTCCCACGAAACAGTCACCCCGCCTCGAGTTTTTTCGTACTCTTCGCGTCCTCGAAATCGCGGCGTATCACCGGTGATGTTTATTCGTCGTCAAACTCGTATACCCACCTAACCTATTATAATAGTACATTATCACTCTATGACGGCGATTGGGGCGAACTCTTTTTGTTACCTATTTTTCCATTTTTTTTTCTGTTCGTCCCCCTCGCACGTTAAACACGCGTGCGGTGCCAATAATATTGTTACGTACATTATAATATCACCGTTGTGTGTACACATTATATGGCTGGTAGTCTGTTAAAATATAACAATATAGCGTAACAATACCGCGCGTTCGTGTGTACACACAATGGCTTAGCATCTGGCGCGTCCTGCGAAGGCCGCGCGTGGACTGCACAGGACTGCTGGAGTCGCGTATGTCACTGACTCGAGTATCCGAAAATCTGGCCGCGGCCGTTTTCCTCCGAAAATCGATCGCAGTATTCATCGCGGCGATTCACACACACGGTTATTGAAATTCTCGTTTGTCACACGAACCGTACTACTAATAAATTACGAAATCATAAAAAAAAATAAACGAATTATGATCAAAACTATTATCGGTATTCGCGCGTTGAGTAAAATCGAATTTTTCCGCGTCCATTTGTATTACGCTTTACGATTTCGCAGTCGTAACGAGAAATACGGACGGAGGTGTAATCTCCGCTGTGTTCCGGTGGACACCCTCTCGAGATCGACGTGAAAAATAGCATTTTTTCTTTTTTTTTGCACTCGCTCCCGAACTCGCGAGTTAGTTAACGCGAACGAAAAAAAAATACCATTTTTACCCACAGCCTTTATTCAATATCGTACGCATAATATCGTAATAATTATCGCGTCGTTGTAAAAAACCGCGACAGCTGGTCTCCACCGTGGTCGTTCGCGTGCGTCGTCGTTATGATGGTCCGCGAGTATCCGCCGGAGTTATAGTAACGTCGAGTTTTGCGTGTCCGCCAGCCGCGCACGGATTGCGTGCAGACCACCGGAATTATTGTTATTAGTATACAGTTTAATGCGCACTCTGTCGTGTCGTCGTCGTTGGACGCGAAATTGCTCAAATGAGTCGAGTTATCGTTACGATCGCGCCGAAAGCGTCGTATTCAAAAAAAAATATTTCAATAAACTAGAATCGAAAACAAATATCTTAAAGCACTCTAGGTCGGTACAGTTTGACGGCGGGGTAGCGACTACGCTTCGGGTGGGTCACTAGTTTGGAAGTTGTGGTTTGAACGCGTTGTGTTTCGAAAGCAACCGTTTCCTTCGAAAATACGATTCCGAACGGGCTCTGCAGTCAGTTGCCTGGTACGTCTTGATAATAACAAATTTAACGAGAAAAACTTTCATCGAATCTTTCCTGTTCTGGTATCGCGGCGTAAGAGTTTCGATCAAAATTTCAAAAAAAAAAACGCTTCAAACAAAGTACACCATCTTTCTTAATCATACGTTAAAAAAAAAAAGAAAAAACAACACTGCAAAAAAAATAAATTCTTTGCGCTGACGCTCAGAGTCTAAAAAAAAAAGTTTCTCCTCAGTGTCTCTTGATCGTAGTAACTTTTTCGATTTTCAACTTTCAAAATTCAGACCCTCAAATTACTATCAGAGTCCATTTGACCTCTCAGAAAGTCACTGACTTTAAAAATCGCAGCTTTTTTACTACCCTTAAAGTTGTTCACAGAAAAAAAAAACTTCAGTGTTAATACAATAAAATCTCTTCGAAGTTACTGCGAGTTTGACGATTTTCGCGCGGAAAAGATAATCTTCTGATAATAATATAAAAATTCGATTTTTCAACTACATTGTTCGTTGGTATGCTTGTTGTAACTAATTAAACTGTACCTGCAGTTGCCCAGGGTCGTCGTGTCACTATATACTCCATTGGTCATTGAACCGATCGTAAGGTATTGTGAATAAAGTTGTATGGTTTTGCTCGAACGAAACGATTAGTTTATTCAACGAGTCTGTTAATTAATGTTGTAAACTATGTTCAAATAGGTAGAAAAGTTAAGATTCTGCGGATCGAGATGATAATATTTAGATTTTAGAAGTTTATAGGGCCGCGCGTATTCATAGGGAGGACACGGTGGGCGATCGCCCAGAGCAGTGTGATGGGGTCCACGGGGAGGGAGGGTGGTAAGTTTTTCATGCAGATTTTTTCTCATCACTCAAACAAAACGTTTTTTTTTTTACGCCCAAGGGCGGAAAATTCCTTAAATTCGCCCCTCAAACTCGATTCTCTCTTTTTCTAAAAGAAGAAATCACCAAAAACAACTCACAAAAATACTTTTTGAATTCACGTTTTGAACAAAACATATGGAATAACAATATACTTAAAAACTCGAGAAAGTATTATACAAACGCGGTTGTCGATAATCTGCGAAACATTAAGCCAAACATTAAAACTTAAAATTAAGCCTGCGATTACTGCAGGTGACTGCCAAACATATTATATTACTGTTCACAATTCACATAAAATAACACTTGTATGATAATATTGCGGTGAAAACATATTTGACCTCGTGCAGCGTGTACACAATAATCGGGTTATAAACGCATAAAACATGTCTTAAAGCTCTTTAATATTAAGACGTAAACATAATGACTTACAAGATTCACCGTATGTTGTACCTAATGAGTATTATATTTCGACACGTTTATTAACTGCGTGGTGGCTATTTGTAGGTGCAATTAAGATGTTATTCGGTCGGGCGGTGTAGGGTGCTGGGTGCTCGACTCACAGATTTCTATAATGTAAAGTTAAACAAATTATTTTTAATTCGAGTATAGCCTATAGGTGTAATGTCGAATAAATACCGTATTGGAGTATTGAAGGCGTGTGAACAACTGCTGGAAACACATATTTTGATTCAATACGAATAGCCGCTTCCTGGGTCATCGGCGTAAAATATCAAGAAAAAAAAAATACAATTTATAACCAAGTGATTTACAACGTATAGAGACGGTGGAAAAATACCTCTCTATACCGTCGTCATCATAAAAACTCACGTTATGTTACGTTGCCTATACCTACCTATCTCTGTATTTTTAGTTGATATTCTTGCTCGGCTGTCGTATCTTGTTTCGATTTTAAGTTCGCCACAGTGACAATTTTCAAGCGTGTAAACTTAAAATTGTTTTATTTAACTAATTTATTTTTAGATGCTGAAATGTTTTATTCGAACATGTCGGGTGTAAAGAAAGTACATAGTTTAAGTTTATGCTTTTCAAATTAAGTATAGGTACAATAGGTTTTACTTGCGCGAAAAGTGTGCAAAACAAAAACAGTAATTTTTTATTTGAAACATTTATCTAGTTCAGAAACACTCTACAAACTTTTACCGTCTCGTATACGTGTAGTGAAAGTTTTGGAAGTTATTTCTCTTCTTTGTCACATAGTTTTCATTGCAGTTGTCGTTATACTTATAAGTATCGGTTTTTCAATACGATTGGTGTTGTTTTTGAAGGATACTTAAAAGAAACAGGTTTTCATACTAATATATATATGTTATCATAACAACGTAAATATCTACGCGTATTCTTCAAACCATGATTTTGGTACTTTTGTTTTATGTTTTTACTACCATTGAATGAATAATGTTCAAAATTATGAATGTCGGGGTCAATGAGGGCATTTTTTTCGCTAAAAACCGGTAACAGCCGTTGTTCATCATCTAGCACGAATTCACGTATGAAGTTAACTGGTGTAATTGTCATGTATATATTTTCAAAAAAATGTGGCGTGCTACTCCAGAGTTTCACCCAGCAAATTGTCAAGGAAAATTCAGTGTATACCGTTATTTCTTATTTCTCCTAGAAAATATACCCCTCCGTGAATTTTTCATCGTTTTCGAATTTACAGTCGGCCGTTGTGTACGGCATTTTGGTGGTTAAGACGGTGACAGGAAATAAACGAATGTCGTGGACCACGTGTTTGGGATAATATTACCATGGAACTGTCGGCTGTTTATACAGTAATGATTTTGTGTGTATTGAGAATGTTGCTTTGACAATCGTTTAACGAAACAATATTAATTAGAGACACGTTCTAAACAGTATTTTAGCGAATAATATACAACATTTTTCGGTATAATAATCGACCGTGTGAATCGAGCCACTGAGACTATACTCCGTTGTCCATTATGAATGAAAATGTTCTAACGGTCAGTTGACCGAGGGCACTCTGATGTTTTCATAAAACCCCAAACTCCTTTGAGCGTGTTAATACACATAATTCTCTGTTGCCTGACGAGTTTACCTTCTAATGCAAGTGAAATGTTCAATCTGAATTTAAATTCACCCAGGCTTTGTATTTTTCTTCTCGTCCATACGTTTCGTATACTGCATACTATGATAAATGTTTTTTCGACTCCCACACGATTCTCGTAAATAGAATATCGTACATTAATGTTTCATTTGATAATTTTTTTTTCATTTTCTCGTACTTCGTATTTTATACCTACTTTCATTATTCATGACCCGTATGAGTATGTTATACAGCGTCCCGTGTCAGTATAAATCAGTGGTATACTCTCCTTAATTTGAATGTTTATTTTACATTGTTTTTTCTTCATTTTGTGCAAGTGTTTTTTTTTTATAATTCTTCGTCAGTATGTATCGAAGCTGTCGTTAATCTGGGCACTGGCGAAAGGACATTTTACCCACTGTCTGTGGTTGGTCGCAACGATCGCACGATTATTTGTCAAATTCTAATACCGTCGTTCCTTTTCTCTATTTTTTTTGTCAGACCGAATCGATTCAACAACGCCGTTTCACATTATTATAAAAGTAATTTTAATTTTGAGTCGATGAACTAATTTGTCTGTTAAATTGTCAACTCCGGTAGCGTTGCCGTTGACGTGTTTTTTTTTTTTATTATATTGACTTACTTGCATGATTATATTGATTAATACCGTATAATACACGTTTGGTCGTATCAAACCGTGCGAGTGTTTCAAATTTCAATCGAAAAAAACTACTTTTCGTGTCTATGCATTATTTATCAAACGATTACGATTACTTTTTGCTGTTTTGTGTGCTTTTGAATCGTGTATATTATCAATTATGATCAGTGTCAAACATATTTACATATTTTTGTATAAAATACGCCTACGCGTGTTTTATAACTTTCGGTTAAAATCGATATATATATATATTTTTTTTTCGTATTTACTGCGTACATCGTTCAGTATAATAGACTCGTTTATTTTACCCGAACGCCATTTCACGTACGATTCCCAGCGGGAGCGATGGTGGTGGTCTTACTTTGATTCGCTCGGAACGCTCGTCTTTGCGGCGCATAAAATATCTTCGTAAATTTTAATTCCGTAGCACGCGTAGGTACCGCGAAATACGAATCGGAAAAATAAAAAGTCGTTTGTACGAGATTCTTTACGGTAATAAAAAATAAACAGACGGCTGTTTACAACAATCACTCGATTCCGCGTTCGTTCGGAACTTCACTTTTTTTCCCTCTTATATGTACACCGTATATATTTATATAATTCTGCGCGTTTTACGACGTAAACCAGACATTAAATGTTATCCGTACCTTTGTGTGTGTAGAATATCGAAAACACGAGATAGGTACTCGTGTTGGATTCGCTCGACGAAAAATCGACCGTTTTTATTGTCGGGTGGAATCGAACACAAATATCACTCTGTCGCTTGTTGGTATTTATTACGCGCGGATTGAAGGACCAGATTGTGAACCAGAATACACATTCTGGTTCACTTGGGAACGCCGCAGCGCACATTAAATACAATAAAAACGCCCGGAAGCCACGAACGTGAGGTAAATCGCCGCGCGTCGTGGTGACGGTGAAATCGAACAACGAAAACGCCGCGTGATTCGTATTTTTATTGCTCACGATCCGGTGTACATTTTTTGGTGTTTTGTTGTGGACGTACGTGGAATGCGTGTGTGTGTGTCAAATGCGAGTTTTTAGATAGTTTTCGCGGTGTCTTTGTGCTCTTTACGCGTTGAGTAAAGGCAGCATGATGACGCGTTTCCGATTTCTGTCAACACGAGCACGATTTTTTTATCACTCGATAAAATCGTGGTCACTTTTGCGAATCTCGAAAAATATACTCGTTAGAACGTGTGGACACGCCGCAATCTCGCGACTGACACGTTGGCGCGTACCCGGCGCGGGCGAATTGACCGCGAGTACTAAATTCCAATTGAACGTTTATTAAATATTTTAAAACACACGTGTATCATTCGTTTAGCGCGTTCAGATATTTTGACGAGTGATCCAACTAAATTATTATTACCGTCTTCCACACGTGTCTGTAGTACAAAAAAAACGTATGTCAAATTAAGAGTATTCGGATCAACTTTTTGAAAATAGTGTTTTGTCGTCAAAAACAGTCCGTTTACCACCACCAGCGCGACCGGTTTCCGATTTAACTCGATCGAGTTTGATTCGTTCGCTTTTTCTCAAACAGTTTTTTTTAAGAGTATATGTCACGATCGTGTTTATAAGACTTAATAAAAAAACTTCTGGAAGTTCAATGTCTGAAATGTATTTGGTTCGTGTACGGTCTTTTCATCTTTACAATAATTTTGGACTTTCTTAACACTATAAAGCTGGCGTACAGGACACAGCCGAAGTGGGCGTGCTTTTACTTTATGTGTTATAAAGCATAACGATTTGAAAAGTTGAAGCAATAGTATAATCTAAATCTTATTTATGTATCTTAAACAATTCGTCGTTTACGACGAATATACAATAGGTACTGTCGGTACGTGATACATTTATGTATTCCCTTTCCGTATTCATTCGATCGGTTTTGTCAACCTTAAATTCGGCGCTCGACTGGGTTATGCGCGTACAAAGTAAATCGTCGCTGTTGACACAGACGAGTTTTGAAAGGGTTTTCGATCCATCTGACGTTTTTTTTTTAACATTCGGTCTGAGATTTTTGTTCGTGTATTGCACAACTCTCATGAGCACCGTGCACAAAACTGTGATGAAAACTGGTCGGTTTTTTTTTTGTTTTTTGTCGGTCGTTTTCGTCAAGTCCGCGAGACTTTCGGCTGCTGCAGCAGCTGCTCGCGATCGTAGTCGCCCGCGCAATCAGTGCGGGGGCCATTGTCGGCCCGTTGAAATTACCGAATCGGTTTGTCGCGGTCCCTCGACGCGGGGACGCGTGTGACGTGCGTGTGTGTGCAGGGATCACGACGGGGACGAAAATTAACAGCCATAAGGGATCCAGTCGTCGGTTCTCGGCCCGAAAAACGCCGCTGTTGCAGCAGTCGCACGCACGCGATGTCTCTTCTCCAGTGCCGAATCAACGAATCCGTCGATCGGAGGGGAGAAGGCAGGGATTGTGTAAATAATTGTGGCGATGATTACCTGTATCCGGGATACGGTTCACAGCGGCAGCTCTCATCCGTTCCCAGGAAACACTCTACACGTAATCTAACGATAATAATACACCCAGCGTGTGTCACGAATGATGATTTTTTTTTCTCACTCGTGTGTGTCGTATTATACGAGGCAAGTTGAACCGATTGACGGTGTAAAATGAACATTTTCAGGACGGGCAGTTAAAGCTTAGGCATATGTGGGTTGCCAACGACGCGTTCTATAGTAGGGAACGATTAAAATATTACTACGGAGAGTCGTTGGTGTTGACCACTAAATCTAAGTCTGCACGTTTCAGTTATTCAACTTTATAACACTGTTTTATTCCCAATTTGAAGAAAAAAAAGCAAAGGGGTTTGAACTCCTCGTGTTAATATTATCGCGCGAGTGCGCTGAGAAAAAAATTGAAAACAAAAAGAAAATAAACGTTCTACCCATAAGGCGTCTCGGGGCTACAGTCAGAGTCTGGGAAAAATGTTTACGAAAATCGTAAAATCCGCAAACGAGGTCAACAACGTCTTTTATGATAGGGCCGTTGAAATTGACTTACTATGTATTCTATACTATTATGTACACGGGATACAGGTACGCCTATTAAATTTATGGTGTACACGTCGAGTATATTATCCTTTTTCACGTACACACAATGTATTTGAGTGTATTGAATTTTCAACGACACGCTTGGAAATCGTTTTCTAAAAGTTCGTGTTAGAAAGCGCATGTATAAATCGTAAAACATACAAATGTGTATATCTGCGCACAGGAGGAATTCGCATCGGTTAATTTTGGACGCTGTGCGGAGCATATAACGAAAAATCGTCATAATTAATTCGTTATAGTTTTATTTTAGATCCACGATGTTGTTACCCTCGGAGACCGTCAGTGTTTAGATTTATATCGGTTTCGGACTGGTTAATTGTGTGGCGGCGCGTCGTGAATACACCCGTGTTCACAATTGGCCGTAATCCAATACATGTGTGAATAACGGTGCAGTGATTGTAATTTAGGGATCCAAACTTTATGTTACACTGAACAAACGTGTAATTTTAGACGTCCGAAAATTGTTGAAATTACTTAGAAAACGACGGCGGCGTGTTGTATGTACCTATATCCTATATATATATTGTGCTGCATGCCCGAAAAGTATTTCGTATTTCTCGGTTAGCATTTCTCTCACCGCGGCAAAACCGCCCGGACGAACGGTTCGTATCTTCAAAAATAATTCGTAAACGATATAAATATGTTACGGAGGTGCGGCAGCGAATCTCTACTTCTCTCCAGCTGTCCTTTCATACTTTTCCGGAGTGCTTGATTATTTTTATTATTTCCGCGCAGAGGATTTCACGGCCGACACTGCAATCGCATTAAAAAATAACCACTCGGAACGTCGAACGCGATCCAAAATCATTTTCGTATTGAATTTTTAGCCGAGCGCTGTATGGAATAAGCGAACGGGTCGAGCGCCAACGCGGAACACGGTATAGAAACGATTTTTTTTCTGGACACGTTCTCCCGTATTATTATTTTCTCGTTTATTTTTTCTGTATTCACATAGATACCTAACACGTATTGTTCTTGGGGGCGTAATCGAAACTATAAATATTTGGATCTGGAAAAAATGTGAAAAATGTTTAATACTAGACTCTACTGGCGGCAGTTACGGCAACACAAAATATGTTGGGCCTCCAAAAATACCAGATCCTTTTGCCCCCCTATAACCGTTACAAAAAAAATCATCGAGATAAATTATTCTTAGAAAAAGTATAACATAAAACTATTTATTATTCATTTAAGATTATAAAACTACTCTGTAGGTACGTCATATTATTACGTTTGAAATAAAAAATTAAAGTTTAAATCTACAAACGTATTTCATTAGAAGTATATGTAACATCCGAGTTTGAAGAATATTCAAAGTTCCAGTCGAGCCGTCACTTAATCCGTAATTTTAAAAACTTCAATAGCCTAACATTATCACCTTAAAGCGATAGTGACTCCTATTTTGGAAGCGAATTTCCGTTCAATAATATACTGTTATCGACTTATGCATCAACTCAGCAGTCATTTGTTTTTATTAAACAAAGTTGTTTGTATTTTATAAAAAAATAGTGCTATAGAATTTATAAAGAATTTCCCTATGAATTTTTAAATATAAAATATTATACGATTCTAAGAATCGCTCAATGTCCTAGCTAAGCAACAGCTGCAGGAGTACCAGCCTATCTGGAAAAATTTTCAGATTTTCAGATTGTCCACTCCGCCCCTGAACTTGTTCTAGGATTGAATTCTGCGGGGCTATATACGCGCACGCAGGAATGTTTCATAATCATACCGAGTCAACGGCCGCGCACTTGAACTCGTAATTTCTTCTTTTTAAGACTTTTTTAAGACTCGATTTTTTTTTTTATACAAAGCCCTCCCTTCGGTGGCTGCTTCGTTGATTTATTGCCGCGATCCGGTGAAAGCGTGGAATGCAACTTAATAAGGGTAAATAACCCTGGCGTGCGCGTACCTACTACAATAATGGGGCACTAGAGTGGCCCGTTCAGGGTCGGCCAAAAACGGCAAAATCCGCTCTCAATAAGAGCTCCAATAAAATAATATAAAACATTTTTATATTGTTATACGTTTAAAATATCGAATTCCCGCGAAACATAAAAGTTATAAACGTGTCAGTGTCGTCTGCTGAAACATTAAAATCGTCCAGTGCTGTATTCGTTCGGATAAAATGAATAATAATTAATTATGTTTGACATCAACTCTAACAATACGGTCTGCGGGCGTAATGATTTTTAAATTTTTTTAACAAATCCTAATGAGATGCGATGTGGGGGTTTCTTTAGAACTTTTTTTACAGACTCAAAAAAAGTTTAATTAGAGTTTTCAAAGTATATGACAATGCGAAAATAACTTTAATATGATAATATAAATTATGTGTAATGTTTTATGAAAATTTTTCTTAGTATTAAAATACCGCAACGTACAAATGATTCGACGAGAAACAATTTATACGTACCAGAATTGGTAATTTAGTGCAGATATCCAATAAATAATGAAATCCAAATTCACAGTGACTGATGAAAGTACACGTGTATTCAAATGTGATTTGTAACCGGTCCTCGACCTAAAGATTTTGTTAGAGTTTTGTGTGATTACATTCGTAGGTACTTACTTCGTTGGTGTGTTATGTTTGACGGTTTTTCGCTTTTTTTTTCTTAACTTTGAAAATTTCAGCTACTATCGTTACGCAAGAATAATTATTTTTATTAGTAAAAATGGTTGAATAAACAACAAAAGTTTTTGTGATTGTAGGTTCGGTTTATTAAACCCACGCGGTCCATGCGGCCGCAAGTTTATGCTTAAGACTTTTCAGTGTATTATATTATACGATGCTCTCTTGAAGTTATTTAATCATATCGCGCAGGAACAAGTTTTTGGCGCGAATGTCGGGGATTTACCTCGGACGTTATTAACAAAAGTCCGACTCCAAAGTTTTGTGACGCACAAAAACTTTACTATTCGATATGGGGTGTTGAGTGTATATAATAATAATATGCAAGATTAAGTTACAAAAACGAATAACGCGTTAAATATTTATTTTCGAGGAAGAACATGAGATTCCTGAGCTTAGTTGACCAGTCTTCCGGTATGGACGGGTAAATGTGGAATTTAAAAAATGCAAAGTGTTACTTACTTTAAAAATTGTAATAAAACTACGGCAATAAATTGTTCTTCGTATAGTATTTAGGTATTTATGTACAGTATTTGTTTCTTTTATATAAACTGACGTGTTCTCATTATAAAAAACTTTACTAAAAATGAACAAACTTCAATCACTAAACACTTAAAACAATCGTGTTGGGTTTTCTTTGACAAAAAAAAATTACTGTAGTTAATTTTAAACGAAAATTTTAAATATTAACTACCGAAATGTTATATCAATCAGTGTCCACTAGTGTTTTTTATTTATTTTGTAGTAGAATTGTTTTTTGAAATTTAAAAATTGCTGTTCCAGAACGAAAACTTTAAAGAAAATCTGCATTCGAGAATTTTTTACATAAAAATTGTTCACATCCACGAATCGTTAAAATTTTAAACTTTACATACCAAAAAAAAAAAAAAATATATATTATGACTTCTATATATGTACGTTACGCGACAACAGAGAATGTAATGACTGATGAACTAACTATATTGATACGTTGCCAATATTGTTTTAGATTCTGTTGGTTTATTTTCAATTTAGATTTTGATATTTTAATGATGATTGCTAGCGCGGGCTTATGGTTTTTCACGACCTTAAAAAACCGTCTACGAATTATAGCGTATTTTATGCGTGTATTTTATAAATAATTTATGCTTCTAATACTCTTATAATATTGTGGGACCGAAAAACGGTTGAATACTGTTGGGTATTGCCATCTGCGACACGCGATAAACTGTTATTTTCTCGTCGTTTAATTTCAAATTCAAAGCTCGCGGGAATGCCCTGCACAGACACAAATTATCAAACCAATGTAGAAAATTCCCCGCGTGGAAATTTACCGTTCGGAAAACGTATTATTTTTTCTCCCATCGCTCTTCTGCGAAATCTTTTTAACTCGCCCTGCAGTCACTCGTTGCGGTAAAAATGAATTATGTGTGGTGATTTTTGCCTTTTAGACGGAATATATAATACATATAAGGTACACGTTAATTTTGGACGTGGACTCATGGCACGTCACTGTTATGAGATCAGAACGTCAATGGAGTTCTCGTGTTAACGGCGAGGTCGAAGGAGAAAAAAGTTTTATCCAGGGTTTTATATTCATGTAAAGTGATACGCGTTGGCATAACGTCCAAAAGAAAACTGAAAACGAGGTCAACTGTCGGCGGGTGGCTTAGAATAGGTTTCAATTTAGTATGGTTTTTTTTTTTGCCGTACAGGGTTGTAAAAATACCGAGCGTGTGGTTGGTTTGCTGTATATAATAATCACCTGGATAAACACTGCGCCGATAAAATCGAGGACAGCTGTGAAAGAAATAACTCCGTGAATTATGCGAAAAACTTCTAAAATCAGCTGAGATATGTAATATTTGTTATTGATATTACGACGATCTTGCATCGATTAAACGAGTGTCTCGTCGCAGTCATAATTTAGGTGTCGACAAACTTTATTCGATAATTGTATCCGAATTCATTTTGTTTATAGCCGGTGCAGATTTGCATTCGGCGCACAGCGCAAATTACCATAGCAAAACTGTTATGTTAATATGATTGCATGTTTGCAAATGATTATAAATACTTTGCATAACATTATTTTCACTTCGAGCGGAAAAAACTGGTTTTCACATGTTTTTCGTACGCATCAAATTACCATTGTAAACGAGATTTGCTCGTATTCTGTACAGGCGGTGTTAGGCGCAGATGTCGGTATTTAATTTGTTATGGGCATATAGGTTATATTATATTGTCGTGTTATCATGTGTCACTATTACGGTCTTAAATTCCGCTGTAAAAGGAAAAAAAAAAAGAATCTTTTAACGTCTTTAGTTTCCAACATTATTATGTAAATAAGCCATCCCTTAGTTTCCTCGCGATTTCACAAGAAATTCGATACCCCTGGTAAATTGTTTCGTTAATACTATTCACCTGCGATTTCTCGTTGTTGGTAAAAATGGATAACTTTAATTGTCGGCGGATCTTTACGAATGAATAGTCGTCGTTGTTCGCGCTCATTTGGAAAAAGCATAAATTGTTCATAAAACACGGTACACATTTAAATTATACTATCAATGTTCAGTCGCATTTCTTGAAAAGAATAACAGATTAGTTTAGACCAGGCTTTGTTTGAATATAATAAGTTACGTATACAAGTTTATAGCACTATGAAATGCCTTACTTTTAAAATTCTCTGAAAAAAATATAATAATACGAATATTATTTAATTACTAAAAGTAAACAGCACTGAAATATTAATATAATTGTGGTTAAAACGACAGAAACTTTTTAAAAGCGCACAGTAATTTCTTTACTTTTGAACTTGAGTTTGACGAAAGTAAAATATTATTAACTTCCAGAACGTAAAGTGCTTTATATGTTAATTCAAGGTGAAATTGGAAGTATCGCAACTTTTATGAAGTTTTACAAATCAAACTTGTCTCGAAATTTTAAAAGTTTTTCTTTTATTGAAAAATCGTATTACAAGTTAGAAAAAAAAAACCGTGTATTCAGGTATCTGTACAATAATATTTTTTATAACATCATAATTTTCATGGAGAACATTTAAAAATAAAAACTAGTTCGTTAGACTATTTGAAATTCAATGCACAACATTTTTATTAATTTAGTTTTGAGAATTTACAAAAATTTTTATACGCCGCATCTGTGAGTAAAATGAGTAAATAAATAATACAACTGTTTTTACTATGTGAATTTGAGCAATAACAGTTTCATCAATTCTGCTAAATGTTATGCATTTACGATACATCATTTTCAAGAAAGATTTAACTTCTTTTATCGAGATTAAATATACGAAATTCACATACATCGAAGCTAAAATTAGTTACAGAATAAAAAAATATTATAGTGTTAACAGTGTTAGAATTGTATGTTCCACTATCGTTTCATTCCTACTTGTAATTTACGAAGCGTTAAAGCAAAACTAAAATTAATTTCTGTTACAAACAATTAGAGTTTCATTTATCTGTACATGAATCGAAGGTGTTCTGGGGATTCCAGAGAAAACTGAATGTGGACGAAAAAAAAACCGTGTTTCAATTAGGAGATTGCATCGCCAGTTAAACATTCTAGCGTAAGTCAAATGTGCTTTTGACACACTCGGATAAATAGAATATCCTTGCTCGAGTTACTACACTAGCAAAAACGTGAACGCTAAATGAATTAGTTTTGAAATTAGAATAATTCGTTTTCGCGAAACGTGATACCACTTTGCGAGTCATTTTACACAAAACATTTGAAATAAATACCGAAAATGGGCGCCTTTAGAAGATTATACGAACGAAATACGGTTTAAATTTTTCTCCTCCAGTAAAAATGTTTACTGGCTCTCGTAAAATTTAGTACACTAATTATTAAAACGCTATGTGAAATTTGTCTTTCGCGTTTTGGACTAGAATCATTTAATTGAATATTCTACTCGGTGAATTTTCCAGCGCAATTCATTATAGTGGGTCAACTCATGGATTACATTGATACAGAGTTAATTGTTAATCAAGTGTAATTTTGTAACTCTATATACTAATTCGGCTAACAAAATTGTGATTTTTTTTTTTTGTGTACAAATCTTAAAAGTACAAATTTTCGGTAACTCGAGCCTTCAGACAAAATGACACGATGCGAGGAAACGTGTATTTTTTGTTTTAAAAACGCGTTCGGATAATATTTAGAGAAGATCGATAAGCTGCTCTCTTGATTATTTTTGTCCGACCAATATCTAATAGTGATACGTTTTATAAATTATTGTATTTTTTCAAGTTTTAGATTATCGTTGTAAAGTTTGAGTAGAAATTTTATTTTATATTTTACGACAAAACGCCACCTGAATCCGTCGCGGCGTACTGTTTCAGCTCCCGGAGAACAAACGATTAAAATCACTTATTTTAGTTTTGGTTCGCGTAAATACAATATAAAACATATATATAAAAACATATATATATATATATACTCGTATGTTTTTTTCCCTCTCAACTTTAAGTGGGTTACACAACGGCAGAAACGTACCGTATACCACTCGTATATTGCAAAAACTTTTTTCTTTTACTCGACATTATTACGATTAAACTGATATATTAAACTTTGCTGGAGAAAAGCACCGCTGTTAACAGAGGCTAGTCGTTTTTATTCGAAAAGCATTTGACCGTTTTGACGAGCAGAGATGATCCGGTGACCCCGTAAAGCGAGACGATTCGATCTAAACGGAAGCGGAAACTGTTTTCCGAATGTTTGGGTATAAAAACGTGCGTACGGTTTTCGTCGTTAAACGATTTTTGATCGGCGGCGGCGGAACAAATAGTTTTTTTTTTCCTTCCCATCCGGTCGCAGCCGTCACCGATCGTTTCACCACCGGCTGTACAATATCTATAAGGGTTGAAAATTATCGAAGTTTGCTGCCGACCGCTTCGTGGATGTTTGTTTCGGTGCTGCGAGTTTGTTTGTGTGACACGTAAATTCGATTCGTCGGCGAAGTCTAATGTCCTAAAACGAGTCCGACAACCGGTGCATACAACTGCTGCCCTTGAAAAATTTAACCCAAAATTATGTTTCGAATACGAAACGAATTTTAACCATTATAATGTATAGGGACGTGAGTGTGCTTTAAAGTTATGTTCCCCCTCACTTGATTTGAAGTGGCCTGCAGCGCCACTGTCGACGACGACGACGACTTCAAATAGGAGGCACCGATATTTAGTGCTCCATTCCTGCCGATTCCTGCCACCGGTCACGAAATTCCTGCTCAGCCGCAAAATAAAACCGTGGGTGGGACTGTAGAAATGTTTCCCTTGTTTTTTCTCTCCAGCTCAAACAAATCTAATAATAATACTTATCGTACGACGATATCGGAATCTCATAAAAGAAAAACAAAAGACAACGCGAAGAATCCCTGGAGTGCCAAACCTAAACAATTTGACGTATTCCGCGGGGTCTCAAAAAGCTGTTTTGCTCTGTAATTTATTGACGTTGTTTTGTCTTTTTTTAATTTTCCCTCGTATCGTTCGACACGCCAACAAAGTAGTGTATATAAAACACGTCGTCGATGATAATAGTCTATGGGGAACCGTTTTTAGAAGTTAAACAAAAATACGCCAGTGAAAATGCAAAATTTCTTGTCTTTACCTTACCGGCTTTTTGAGATCAGTTCTAGTAAAATTATATACGTTAATCGTGTATATAATCAACACACATAAATTTCGGACACGCAAAAGTTGGAAAAAGTTATGTGACCACCAGTATTTATGACCGTTAAACCTCACGCAATAAACGGACGCTAAAACAAGATTTTTTCGTACAATCCAACGAGCGTTATAGAAAACCAACTGATTAATAGATTAGAATCAACCGTCATGGAGGAAATTATTCGTGCAAAATATGTCAATTCAAACTCAGTCAAACGGAGCTGCGAAAATTGATTTTTTTTTAATCTGCATAATAAACCGTGTGGCAATATTACGGCGTTATATTAAATTAAACCATCCATCAACTCGGCCCCTTATTTACCGATATTCGTTTATTCCGTTTCGTAATTTAAACGATTCACCACCTCCCATTAAATTCGTAATTCTCATTTCTTTTATCACTTCTAATAAGTATATACGTATTTTATATATTATAAACACATAGACATGTTATGTACATAAAGTCTGTTCTCAAGCATAAAATTGTCGTCTCTACTTTTCTCTAATATCTTTCATCGTGCCAATAATTGTTTTCTGAAGTTATTATTCTTCCTCGCGTATAAGCCGTGTACTCCATCTACGAGCTCGTTTTTCATTTTGCTTTTGCCTCTTGTCACTATTAGGTCCGTTTCCGGAA
Organism: Hormaphis cornu; assembly: GCA_017140985.1. NCBI lineage: Eukaryota > Metazoa > Arthropoda > Insecta > Hemiptera > Hormaphididae > Hormaphis > Hormaphis cornu. The sequence goes on from CM029362.1 coordinate 16,251,338, forward strand.
TATTTCGAATTTTTCCAAGTACAAACGAATGGTTGATATTTCACTAAACTATTTGAATGGTAATTACACTAGAATTACTATCACGTTATACAAACATTTTTAATATTAACAAAATTTATTTTTAACGCTACGCTTACAAGTGCTTCACACCTGTATTTAACCTGTATTTAATTTATTTTTAGAGTTCCACATAGCGTTTCAGATTAAGCGAATCGGCTATACATTTTTACAGTAAAAAGTTTCATTTTTAGTAAGAACAAAATAGGTCGAAACAATAAAGTGAACTTTTAATGGGTTGAGCTGAGAATTTAAATTTTCTTATTTTTTCTCGTAGTTCTATAAATCCGTTGACCCAAGTCGGGGGTACGATTGAAACTTAGGTTGGTACCTAACTATGTTTATTCAAGTTTATAAACGATGGTGAGTTGATCCAATTATCCAGCCTGTTTGATGTTTTTTAAGTTTTCAAAACGGTTTTTTTTTTTTAGTATTAGTAGGCAGTATAGTTATTTGGGGATTGAGGGTATGTACATCACACTTGTGTAAAAATAAATTAACGTCCATTATCCATTGTCAAGTGTCAAGTTTAACGACGCTTATAATATTTAAAATATGACTGTTAATTACTAATTAGTAATTATAAAACTCGTTAAAGTTGTCGGAACGTTTTTTTTTTATTTGTTTGTCACGCATTTTTATCTTTGATAGTCGTACTCGCGGCTTGTGCATCGCACACACCCACAACTCCGAGAACACATATAATCTGGCAGTTTTTTTTTATCACTTTTTTGCTTGCTACTGAGAGTCTTGATTCGTAAAAACACGCTTCGGGTGGGTCATTTTACGAGAAATAATTTATTTCATTACTAACCTCAAGCGCGTTGTGACCGAATATAATCTATACGTTATTTACGTTTCTGTGTGAATGATACCAATGATCATGCAAAAAAATTCTGACCGGGTGATGGTCGGTGGTAAATGTAAAGTATTCATATGTTAGTTTGGAATGGAAATGTTATCGTTTTAACAGTAGTAAACATGATTAAAAACTTTCTAAATAGGTATATTCAACAACGTTGTAATAACAAACCGACGCATAACGTTTAAATTTGTGAGTAATTATTTCGTAACTACGGTGACGATATTTTGAAAAATAACTTATTGTTTTTACGTTCCGTTGTCATAATATGCATCTCCGATTAAGGAAAAGTATGGTTAGACCGATTTCAAAGTAACTCCAAAACGTTTCAAAAGCCCAACTGTTGTAACTTCTCATTGATTATCGTTGATTTTATTTCGATTGGATTACAACTATTACGTCACGTCATCCCTTCCGTTCATGGTTGAAGAACATCACCGTTTTATCAATATTAAGCTATAAGCATCTCAGATCTGCCATACGTTTTCTTCGATTTTTAGCGTTTAGTTTTATAAATATCTCGAATAAGTTTTATAGATTCGTTCCAAAACTTCAACTTACACTGTATGTTTTACTTTTAAATAACAGATTTTCCTGCACTTTTTTTTTATATATATATAGCAGTTTTTACCGTGTTTTATAAGCTTCTTAATTACAACTGGCTATTTATTCGAATTATACTATCCGTTACAATATAGTTGCTCGTCAGCGTCAGTTGAAGATTTAAAATAACGCGTTTTTCTCCCGTGCATCTTCAGTGTAACATAATGTTCGTACATTTATAACCGTCGGATCCCTCTTGAGTGATGTCGCGAGATCTTTATGAACAAATTATACGTCGCAGCAGCAGCGACGGATAACTTATTTATAAAACGGATATCGTCGCGTACATTCGAACCTTTATGTAACACGTTTGTCAATTAAAAGCAATTTAGATACCGTGGTGGTTTGAAGAAAGGCTATCGAAACGAATCCCAGACTTTCCGTGTACACGGGACGACGAACTGTCGAGAAATACGTACAAAGCAGAATTACCGAAACGTTCTTTTTTTTTTTTTTCTGACGGTCAAACATACAAAAAATCGTCAAAAAACGATTTTGTTTCGGGAAATATCCGCGGACACGTCGAAACGTTAAATTTGCCGTCCATCTACGTGTAACACTTTTAATTAATCATTACGACACGTCCGTCATCGATGTACGCACAAAACTTGAAGTTTTCAACACTTTCGCACGTTTTTTTATTATTTTACGATCGTCGACTACTTTGTTTCACAACGCGTGCTCGATACACGCGCGCGCGTTACTGGCAATCAGCTCGCCGGAATATCATTATCTGCTGCTGCTGCTGCGTTTCCTCCGAAAACCCTCCAGGCCTCGATCGAATTATGTCGAAAATGCGTATAATATCTGTACGACGATAGTAATTAGACGCGGAATAACACAGCGGTACGTAATGGAAACGCCGAAAAACACCCTCGTAATATACACACACGAGTATGCTGCTGAAGTTATTATTTCGTTTTAATAACGATCTTCGTGCAGCCACGATACTGCGGTATATAGGTAGATAGGTATTGTAATAGAGTTTGGCGGTTCGTCGGGGCTGCAATCGCTCGGGGGGCGGGCGAACGTCCCGTTATTTGACGAGAGAATCAAACACGTACCTACAGCGTAAAATATTTATGAAAATACATTACGCGAGCCAGTAAACCGAGAAAACGTCGAGTGTGGTCTCGCACTGTTGTGCGGAGCCGAAGAAAAAAAAGAAGAAAACGATTTTATTGACTGCTGCTGTTCTTCGGGTACAGCGTGTAGGTACGCCATTTTGCCGTCGTCACGGGGCTGCGTCGAATCCGCACACGTTCACGAGCATTGTTGTTCCGTTTCGCCTCGAAAAGAACTACGCGGGGATCATCTTGTGCGTGGTTTTCGACTCCTGTTTCGCCGAACCGCACACGCGATATAACGCTCGCAGACCCGTGTGTTGGCCCGTGAGTCAAATCTCGATGGGACAGCGATTTTTCAATGTCGCAGTTTTTCAAATCGGATCGGTGTCGCTCTTTTGGAACCGAAACACACCCGTAGGTCGTACGATGTGGTCCGCAGCGGGAGGTTCGCGAAAAGTGATAAATCGCGTATTATATCGTTATTTACGGGGCGAAAACGACGGAACGGGCGAAGAACCACCCTGACGTTGCGCTTTTGTCCGATACCTGTTTGCGTCGCCGTCGAAAAACGATATTCGGTTTCCGATGTTTTTTTTCTCGTCGTAGCGCCGTGTTTAGTTCGGCGAACGGTCGAGCTGACCGCGGAATCTGCTGTCGGCTTTTGTCCAAGTTGCAGCGGCGATCGTCAGTACTTATTCATTTGTTTCGCGAAGAACGCCTCCTCAACGGCTGATCAGGGCTACGACCTTTTTTTTTTTGGTTCATTTATCGTGATGACCGACTGTTGACCCTTTCTGGCAATCGATTTTTTTTTATATATATACCGATATTCAAGATTAAAACAAAAAGTTTTTATTTCGAGAAGATTGTAAAAATGTTTTACTCCTTTACAAAAATATTTTGTTTTGAGTTGTATTCTTTTCCATCGCATTCGAAAACTTGTTCTAATACCTACTCGAAGGGACAGAAATGCTCCCGAGTATCACCCTCGCGTTGAGAACCACCGATCTAGAGAAACAGCCGCTTTATTTTTTTTATCCTATCCGGCATTAGAGGGCGTATAGTCTAATCTTAGATCGACAATTTTATTATTTTTACCGAATTGTTTAGATAATAGAAATCGTCTAAATTATATTGACTTTCTCGTTTTCAAAAGGAATTTAGAGACAGTTACAGCTATAATTTTGTTGAAAAAAAAAAATACAGTTATGGTCCGTTATGTTTAGTTACTATAGCGTGTATAATAACGATTCGGTTTTTCTTATTCAATATTTCTATAAAAATTATCGATCGCTTTGCGTTTATTAGTGAAACTAAAAAATCGAACGACGCTTACATAACAGTTATTTTTATTTGAAATTTTCATTCGGACGCATACATTTTACTACTTCTCGTTTGAAATAATACACGAAAAAATTGTTCCGGGGATTTTCGTTTAGCGTATCGTATGAATTATAAAGACGACGAAAGATCAATTTTTTTTTCATCTTTTATAAACTGTAAATCGATATTTTTAATTAAACACTGCGACAGAATGAAACCGTATTTTATTCTGACGACGAAAGAACAAAAAACAATACTCTACATGGTATTGTGACTGTTTAAAGTCGTGGGCGTTAATAGAAAGATTCGCAGTAGCGGCACGTGGCACCAAGAGGTAAACCTCACGGACCTTTGTAATAATCCTTTGTTTGTTAATTTACGATAGCTTCTCTTCCCATTAAATTTTATTACTGTTTTACATCGTTACCATGAAATATGAATAGCGGTTTTAGTAAAAATATGCCATTATCGTTATTGTTGTACCCGGTGAAATTTTCTAATTGGTCGCAATATAAGTATGCAAATTTTATGACTTTTTTTTTTTAGTCTTTTTCGTGTCTGTAAATGTCGGATACGTTAAAATAAAGAACAATTTTGTAGTAGACATGCATTTCTTTAAAGTTATAGCAACACAACACCGTTACAGTAATCAAGAGTTACGCTTGTGTAGGTTTTAATTGTTTTGGTTATTCTGGACGTTTTTTTTTTATAAAAATTAGACTTCTATCTACGTATCAAACGGGTGATATATTTCCATTGCTTGATTTGACATGTAGACTAGCGATGTATGATACACGGATTACGGTTGTAATTTAAATGTAAAAAAAATAGAATTAGTCAAACAAATAACATAAAAATCACGTGTTTATTAGAATGATATATTCGAGTTTACGCTTTTAGATATTCGTAAATTATACAAAACATACGGTACAATCAATGAACGAAATAAAGAACAATTCAAATAGTATACGAATCACGTTTACATTTAAAAATGTTTCATCATTCATGGGTGTTTTCGATTTTTTTATCCATCAGAACTGTGTATAATATCGACTCGACTCTGCTACGAGAAAAATTGATTAAAATTGAGTTCCGCTCAAAATATAAAAAGGTCAAATGATTCGGAGAATCGAATCACGTTAAATCGTGTTCATTTATACTTTCTACAACATGACGCGAACTGAAACTTTTCCAATCAGCCTGTAAAACGTACGGCGATCATAACACCGGTTGGCGGTCGTGATTTCTTTTTTTTCTCTCGAAAAATCACCGTGATTTCCGTTATATACGTCACGAGTAAACTTTTCCGTGTACGCGGTGCTCTTCAAACGAATGATATAGGTACGATATTATATGGCTGCTCTACGTCGGTGCCGATCAATGTAACTCCGTATGCGCTCGAATAAACTCGATATTCTCCCTTGGTGGGAAATGGTTTTTCATTTTATCTTTGTAAACCTTTTACAACTTAAATTTGTTTAACTATTTACAATATTTTAAGAGAGCTCTACACTGTAGGGATTATAAATTTGTGATTTAATCTTTTGCGGGATCATATTAGACTATACGATGTGGAGCAATTATTTTATTCCTACCGTATGATCACACTACGTTCAGAGTCAAAAAACAAAGGGAGAAATTCTCAGAGTTCCAGCAGCTTAATACAGAAAGACAATACCCGCGAAAGTGCGGCGAAGGGAACGTCCGGGATTCATTTGATCATCGCTATGTAATTGGCGTGAGCGTTTATAGCAAGAAAATCGTTTGGAATTTTACCGCTGGATTGCGCTTAAAAGTACGTAATTCCGTTGACGATTATTTTCCGCGGAATGTGTTTGTTTTTTCATTCGCCGTCTTCTGTTTTGTATCGAGAAACGTCGGAAGTCAGACGCACCTCGAAATCCATTTTCTTCGAGTGTATTTTCCGCGTTACAGATTCACTGGACTGGGCGCACATTTGACGTAACCTACTTGAGTTCGAACGGATGTCTGCGGCGTACGAACCATTCTTAAAACTATATTAGTGCCGGCGGTTGCTCGTTTAATGCGTTTCTGTGATATTTAATAAACAGCTTGATAATCGATAATTTTTACAAGATCGACGTGAAATACTTTCAAAACGTTTACTGTGAAGTAGATATTAAAACGCGGGCGGTTCTAATTTGTATTCTACACAACGTGTTGAAATTGTAACCACGTTCTACAAAATTATTATTTGACTTAATATGGATATTAAATATTCTAGATTTAAACGATTTATGAAAATATTCCAAAAATATATTTTTTACTACCTGTATACCTATATGAAAAAAAACCTAAGCAGTTTTTGAATAATTTCTAGATTCTTATCCGATCGAAGATATTACCAATGCTCGTTGTACAACACAGGCGTTTATAACTGTATGTTTTTTTTCAAGAACTAATAAGAGCGAGACAAATAAATTGTAATAAAAAAGTTAAATCATTGGGTACAAAAATTTGTTTTACAATTTAATACATACTTTGTGTACAACGACTGTTTTGTACTTTAATCTGTTTTTACATTCATATATGCAGTATATTCTGATATTATTATTAACGGTTCGTTAAATAAATTTTTAATTTGTGAAAACCGTTTTTATGATTCGCGTCGAATGTGCTCGTAATGTTTATAGTTTCTGTTTATAACTACAATATTCCGTTCGCGATTCGTGCACACAACAATACATAAATACGTACGTCGGTGTTGTTGATTTGAAGATTTTTAATAAGCCCGTCACGATACCTGATATTTACGGGTCTTATAGATAGCTTGCTGTTTAACACTCGATTTTCAATTAAATGACGTACGATATAGGTTTCGCGGTGTATTGGCAGAACGGACGACGTGAAAACCAACGTTGCGGTGTCGTGCTGGCGATCGTGACCACTGCAGTCGTCCTTTTTTTTTAGCGCGTTTTGATTTCGAAAGAGAAAAACGAAAAACGAGATATTATAATATTATGCGGCTCTGCACGATTTATGAAACGATGAGACGAGCTGTGTGCGCACTCTAACGATTTTACAATATGTTTGGCCCGATGAGTTTGAATTAGTTTTTTATAAACAAACCGACCGCCGGAATTTTAAAATAACGTTTGTTTGTTTGTTGAAAAAAAAAAAAGCCACCGTTCGGTATTAATCAGCGGTAGGTATCGTTGTATTGTCGACGTACCGCGGTAAGCCCGGGGAATCGTAATAATAATAAAAAAATCCATTAGCGATGAACACGATCTCGTTTTAAATGCGTTGAAATAACGTCGGAGCTAAACTCGGAGCGATTTAATTAATGTATAAAATGTGTTGGTAAATCTTAATGATTACCATATTATACTGGTTTGTTATTTACGAAAATGTTTATAATTCTCAACAACAATCAATATCTCGGGGTGTACGTTCAACTTACGTCTCAATAACGATTAGTTTATAAGATAACTTTTTGTCCGCTCTGCGCCTAGATATTTCTGTTCAGGGAAATAAATTAAACGTACCGTGTCACTTTTAAAAGCCTTTCACAAACGGATCGCAGTAAGTAGGTGTTTCGGGACAGTTATCAAAATTAAAAACATGATTATGTTGCGACTATATAGAAGTGAGTTCGATTGCGTGGAGTATTTTCCGTATCGTTCGTGTTTTTTTATTTTTACAGCAATAATAATAAAACAAAATGGTCGTACCAAGTTAACACATTGTATGTAATTTGATAACCGTCATGATAGTTCGAAACTTTGTGAGAAATTACCTAGAAAAAAAAAAAGAAGAAAAAAACAATAATTATAGAACAATATTATGCATGTACTTACTAAATCTACTGAACGATTATTGTGTTCTCGTACTTGAAACACCGTCGTGAAAATTGTTTAGAACATTCCCGCCACTTGCCGGTAATAATAATAAATATCGCGAAAACGTTTTAATCTTTCGTTTCGGCGGTGATCCCAATGTACGAGCGCGCGTTTATTAAGTGGTTGTCTTTGATGAAACCGACAAAAATAAACTGGTGTGTAGTTTGTGTACATTAATTATGTTTTATGTAGAGCGATGCTTTTAACGCGAGCCTGTTTACATTTTAAAAATTCAAAATATTCAAAATTCGTAAACATTATTGCAGTCTATACAACAGCGTGTTTAACGTTTCGATTTGTAACGGAGTAGGTATCATCGTTTTAACATTTCAAGATAATCGTATTAAAATATAGTTAGTTTTATCCCGTAACTAATTATTTGTTAGCGCGCGGTAAATTATATTTTGAGCATCGCATTTTTTTTTTTTTAAACCCGTCAGGTAGATATTATACGAATAATGTTTCCGAAATGTCGTTTCGAGTTATTAAAATACGTTCTGTAGTGATTAATTTGTTTTCTAACGGTGTACCAAAAAAACGGTTCAAATTTTAAACGACCAAAGTCAATATTATACTCGTTGCTCGTTATTATCTCGTGGCTAGTCCGCGCTGTTATTCACGGCACGAAAATTTGTCTCGGGGAAAAATCAAGACGTTATTTACTTATTTCAGGTGTCGAGCTCTGCGTGTATTTGATTGAAAAATTTAAGTAACGTTTTATTCAGAATATCGGTGTGGTTGTTTTGACATTTTTATACGCCCGACTAAATGCTATACATTATATATTGTATGGTTTCCACTTTATAACAATATTTTGGCACTCGGCGGATATTACGTTACCAAGTAGATAATACGGTACATATTATTACGCGACCGTGTGTAATACTGAAGTAGAAAAACTGCGAACGAAAAAATTTTAATGTGTGATACTCTGATATAAGTTAACTTTGATTACTGTGGAAATTTTAAACGTGTTTTTTTTTTTTTTTTTTTTTCAGGTAAGTTGCAAAAACCGTGTAAAGAAAAGGACTGTGTTTTAAACGAGAAATCGCGTTTTCTTTCAAGGTAATACCGTAGTAGTTAAAACATTTTTCACCGTGGCCAATGTTACATCCGGAGCTGCTTCCTAATAATATCCTTTGGGTCAGTAGAAATGTTGCTCGTGGAATAATACACTTGAAAACAACACGATCTTATCGACAGGTTTGGCGGCAGAAGGAAAAAGTATCACTGGATCGTGTGCACATTTTGCGGCTGACCGCGGTTTAAGATGGGGTCAGCCGTGATAAGCTGTTGTTATCAACTGTCGCGGACGGGAGATAAGGTGGGCTGAGTGTGACCGAGCCGCTGTAACTATTTATAAGCGCCTTTCAACAACGCCACTCACGTGATAGAATCGTATACAGCTCGTCTCGAAATTTCTTTGATTCAAACCGCCTCGTCTAATGTTCGAGCTGTTTTCACGCGTATGCCGAATTTCACGATGAAAATCCGATCGTACTGCAAAGACGCGAACTTTGCTATTATAATCATAACCAGTGCATGGAACAGTAACGGGTCCTTCGACTCGCGGAAACACGACGTCGACTGTGTATACTATGTACACAGAACTGCGAGTATAGTTGTCGAGTCAGGATTGTGTCGTTGGTTTTTTTCTCTTCTATACTCTCTAGATTTCATCGGAACCAGAAACGGCAAAACTTTTACGACGGAATGTCGCCGTATCACTCGGCCGGGCGAGACGTTGTGTGCGCGCGTATTATGCCTAACCTATGTTGTTTAATCTGTTTTTTTTTTTTTGGAATTTTCGTTCGTTACGACCGTTTCGCCGACGACTACGATGTACCGACACGAGTAGAAACCGGACAGAGGGTGTGTGTGTGTGGTAATAACAATAATTGCAGGCTGCGAATTTTATTGAGCTTATAAAAACGACGGCGTTACAGGCGACGCGGCTCCCGCAGCAGTCGTGCCAGGGTTGTAAACAAGTTCACGACCGGCTTTTTATATTTTTATTGCACGGTATATAAAAAGGGGCGGACGAAACGCCACTCGTTATGATGCCGCGCGCGGGGTAGTTTCCGGGACAATCGGCGCCCGCACGGATGTATATTTATGTCTTATAGCAGAACCCAAGACGCCGCAAAACGGGCGTCAAGTTCTGCGCTCCGGTCGGCCCGTAACGCGTCAATCAAAAGAATAATAAAAAAAAAAATGTAAAATCCAGGAAAAGTCTCATTCGCAGGCAATTTATTTCGCTTACAACGCTGTCCCGACCCGGCGTTTCCCGGGATTTAGTCGGCCAAAGCGTAGCGAATTAATTCCAAATTGAATTTGTAAAACGAGTCAACACCAACGAGTCACACGCGTCCGGAAACCCTTGTTTCACCGCCTTCAGGAAAGAATTTTGAAAAATCTTCAGGGGTTTTCACTCTCTCGGCGCTCGTCGTGTAAGGGACCTCTGTGCGCGCAAAATTTCAAGTATCTAGACGCCCAGTAGTTTGCAGGGCTGTGCGTTGATCGACACGTCAATACTTGTGACTTTTCAACGCCTCTAGGGGTTGAATTTTGAAAAACACTTCTTAGGGGTTCGCCTACCTTATTATAAGCAACTCTCAAGTCTCTAGACCC
>CM029362.1:16266743-16301315 GCA_017140985.1 Hormaphis cornu
AGGGGTTCGCCTACCTTATTATAAGCAACTCTCAAGTCTCTAGACCCTAGCGGTTTGGTCTGGGCGTTGATGAGGGAATCGGAGCGGTCTCCTATATATGTACGATTATACGTGATTGCACGTATTTAAATAACGGTAAAATAAATTATACATACGTCGATTCGCAACGCAAGTTTTCATCATTTTTTCATTTTATTTTTATAATCGATAGGTGATAACGTCACGGACCAATCAGAGCGCCGAATGAAAAAAAAAAAAGACATTGCGAATTTCGCGCGCACACTACCGTATCGCGCGTCGTAAGTCGTTTTTCCACCCCATCTCGATGTTGTATTTGCCATTTCCGTTTTCCTTCGAAAATAAAGTGCCGTTTTCTCACGAAAAGCATAAAACGAATTAACCGATCCCGCGTATACTATATACGTACCTCCACTACTGCAATGTTGCCAGATTTGAGGTTCCGAACTGGAGATTTTTCAGGTTCCAAAAAAAAGAGTTTTTTCGAGGAATTTTCGGATCGCAGAAAACTGACGAACTGACTGCGCGGTAGTCCAACCTCCGTTCAACCTGTACCATACTGATCCGTTAAATACTCGTTATTTCTAAAAAAAAAAACGACCGTCACCCAGAACTAAATTTAAAAAGTGTTTTCGTTCAGCACGTAAACAAAACGTTAGCGCGTTCGTAATGCGTCCGGAGTTTTTACTCTTTCCTAAAACACTGTAAAATCGCATTAGTTCAAAAATAGTGTACGTCTTCGACGGACGAGACGATGTGGTATTTGAAACGAGTAATAAACGTTCCGTGATTCATGTCGACAAGTATGTGTAGTATGTACAGGACGATTTGAGCGTAAACATTTGGCGTTTTGACAGTACTATTTCATCTAGGAAATTGGGCTGTCGTACACTGCGTTCCGCGCGCAGTATTAAAGTTTTTCCGTCTGACAGGTTTATACACGAAGATGAGAGATTTACAAATTGCTAAAAATGAATGGGGTCGCGGTATAAGAGCATACCAAGAGAAAAAAAGAAAAAGAACTAACAACAACAACGACGAATAGATAAAGGCGCTTAATGGAGCCGTAAACATCGTGGGCGTTTTTATAAACTAGACGTATACAACATTTTTCTACAGATTGCAGTACAAGTGAATTGTTATTATTATGCGGAATCTGCGTCGCGGCTTATCGACTTATCTGTTTTGCTGAACTGCAGCAAGTTAAAGTTAGCGTGTTATAAAATTTTTGTTCACATTTTGATAGAACATTTTAAAAAATTGCTCGTTTTACACTGGAAAGTGCTAATAATTGCTGGCGAACGCGTACGAGCGAATACAAATATTTTTCACTAAATAGATCAAACGAAAATTTCTTTTTAGCGCTATTCAAACGTTATTCATAATTCATATTAGTCGAATAATTGTGCATTTCGTTATTGAGTATTACGATACGAATTCGAGTTACTTAACACAAATGTTCGATCTATGAAGAATAAACATAGATTTAGGACGTTGAACGCGTCACGTGATCCGTTTGATAAAAAATTGCGGTTTTTTAAAGCGATAGACTCGCCGAACTCCAACCGCTGTAGACGTCAACGATTTTTACTACCATCCAAATGATTATTATCGAAAACTTCGAATTAAAGATACCCCGTATTATAAAATAAATACTATTTGAACGTGTACTACACTTTGTCGCCAGTTGCGGTATCATTTATTTTTTTTATAAAGTTTGTATTATTTTTTTTTGTTTCATCCGCATTTCAGAATGAACGCGCGTGCCGTGGTCGATGGGGGTCGATTGTTGTAACACGGCTTTACATACCGATTCCAAAAAATGGGTGCTGTAGTGTAATATCGACAACGTCGTGCTCCGAAATTCGTAAACGCACAAGCAAAAAAATAAAAACTCGCGACAAGACCGGAGTGTTGTGGCGCCATTATTTTTTTACTTTTTGCGTCGTTTCGAACGAGCCGGGAAACGGAGAAAAGCGCCACCGGTCTCATCTCGCAATTATTCACCGCGCTCGCCGTTTTTCTCGTTCTTTCCCGCGCTATTACGTATCGTACGAGCATTACGTATTTCGATGTATGCAGCAATATTATTTACATACGTGCTTGTTCTACCGCCAGTGCTCGAATCGAAAATATAACAAAAGGGTGACGATGTTGTTTTTTCTTTCAAAATACCGTACGAGTAAATTCATAGTCACTAACGTTCCGTGTGTCGAACCTCGGGGAAGAGTAATTTTTAATGGGTACGCTGAAGTACATTATTACGAGTATAGGAAAATTTACGCGGTTCACTCCAGCAAAGTAGCCGAGCGAACGACATTTTTGACGTAGCTGTTAACCCAGCATCAGCAAAGTGAGGGTGGACCGGAACCGCCTAAAATGTCCTACCGTAATAATACTCCGTCTCCCCTGAATTCGAGCACGCGGCTAATCGTTGTTGGAGAGTTATTTACAGCGATTCGGTCCAACATAAAAAATGTAATGATTCGAAAAGCAATTTACCTGCTCGATCATTTGACTCCGACGCGGTAAGCGATTCCGGTGCAAAAGAGAAACAATAAAATAAAAAACCGAATGAGTTATCGCACCGTAATACACGCGGCGTTTTTATCGATTTTATTTCTAAGCTCTTCCTACGTTTTCTACGGACGCATTTTTTCGAGACTGATTTTTTATTACTCGTCGATATTTAGTCACCGCAGCGTGTGTACATCCGCGTTCCATAATATTTATCATTTTTATTGTAACCGGCGACGACACGCCGTGTGTGTATTTAGTCAATAAGTACGACGTTATACTCGGCGTTTGTAAGGTCAAATAGAAATAAAACGCTGTTCGATAGATTTTTATGGCCGGTTTTACGTTCTTGAAACGTAGACGCGCTAGACAATATCGTTTTAAAAGATGTAAAAATAAGCTAGTTTTTTTTTGTTTTCGTTTCTAGCGCCTATTACTGTCGATTTATCTTCGACATGCCATTAGAATGAGGAAAACATTTTTTCGTGGACAAATCAACCAGATATAACTGAATCGCTATTACTGTTTGTGTGAATGATAATTTAAAACCATAATGATCTCGATCATCGCATTCGTGTACTGTTTCTTCTTCTTCGGGTCGCCCAGTCCTCCGACCGGTAGATATTGCTTTCCTCCATTCTCCTCTGTCTTCTATTAATGTCTACACATATTTTAAGCCCGGTTCTCTACATTCCTGTGATACAGAATTTGTTCTAGGTCATCCTCCCCCAAGGGATAATACCTACCAGGACTACTCGTACAGGACTACCGTGTCTCAAAGCGTATAATCCTATAGCCAATGTATTTTTCTCACTTCAATGGTAGGTATCAGCTTTAGCGGCTTATCGCGTGAATCGTAAAATCAAAGTTGTAAAACAATAGTGTGCGTTTACACTATTTTTTCCGGCGAAATCAGTTGTAAACGGGCCAAAAACCAGACAGCCACCCCTTTTGGCAAAGACGTCGGAGGTCCGTGGGTGGCCGCGCGTCGGCCGTTACCGGCTAATTACAATAACACACCTGACGGCCACACATCGAGGCGTTGTTTTCCCTTACCGAAGCACGTTTATGAAAGAAAAAAAAAACCGAAAAACGTGTACGGGAGGGCCGTAAATTACGGGAAATAATAACAGTGAAACGATAAATTCCTGGACCGTATTATAATGCAGTACCTATACGAATGGAATGAAAAACTCACGGAAAACATTTCGTGGAACGTAAAATGCACGGGAAACCAATGTCTAAATGATTACACTACTCTAATGATAGGAAAACAGTGCGGAACTACAATTGATATGCATCGTTCTGCACTTAAAAACTAGGATTCTATGATCGTGTCAGCGGAGCGAGCGAGTGCCAAACACGCGGACGCAGTCTACGACTTTTTGAGTTCCGCGCGATATTATATTATTTTACCCGTCTCCACCCGTCTTACGACGTCAAACGCTATAATAAATAACAGGTAATTTATTTCCTGGGTCGTGTCCATGACTTTTAATTACTGCCCACCGTTGTCTGTTGTTTGTGAAATTGTTTTTCCTTACAGCCGTTTTGTTTTCCACGGTTCTATACGCGCGTCCCAAACGGTTACTCAACGTTATACTGACGATTCGAAATTTCAATTTACACATCCTGTCCGAGTATTTCGTTTGGTCGTTTCCCGTACCGCAGTCGAAAAGCTTCTTGCGCGACGTTCGATTTATAAATAAACGTTTTCCCTACATTTGTGCATACGTATTATTCATACGAGCGTTTAATGGCCCGCGAAAAGCGTGTCCCCGACGCGGTCGCGTTCCGAGTGACAGTGCGAGCCACGTATTATATAGTCCTGTTGTTGTAGTCTACAACGTGTACAGGGTCGTTCTCATAACGCTTAAAAACCGTATTAAACCGATCGTTTGCGTCGACGTTTTCGCCGTGATAATAAAACTGTAAAAAAAAAAGTCGGAATCGGAAGAGTTTGCGCGGGTTAGACACATTGACGGGACCTCGGTTCGGGTTTTCGGGTTTGCGGTTTTTGTCTGAGAGCGATCTGCGCTGCCTTCGGGAAAAAACGATCGCGGGCCAGTAATCGAACACGGCCAGGAAAAACCATCCAACCGGTCTTGAAAATTCTTTCGCCTACTCCTGAGCGATACGGACCACTTTTCGTTCCACCCCTTAAGGTTGTCTCGAACACGTTCGTCTTTTTCTGGTCATTCGTGGTCGCCACGTGTCAAGTCTCGTTTGTTTGCCGTTTTTTTCTGAGTTTTCTCTTTGTTGGTTTTACGGGCACAACATTTTTCAAACTGAACATGTTGACAGAACACGCGTACTTCGTGGACACGAGTTGATTATTCAAAAAACGTTTCGACCGTCGTCCAGCATCTGTCAGAGCACAGTGGTCTACGTCGCTCGGAATCTAAAATTTAAAACAATATTTTTGTCGTCTTGTCGAGGTACCGTTTTTTTCGTCGTGCGACTTATACGGCGTTTAGCAATAACACCTCCTGCACACCTATAGCTTTTCAATCGACACAACGTTTTTGGTACATTCTTTGTCGCGTGGTGAAATAATATGATCCTCTTCAAGCGTATTTCGGCTTGTGGGAACGCGTATACGGGGCACCCTGTGTTAGCTATTTATACACGTTCGTGTAAAGCCGTCGACGGAACCGCGACCATCACAACGTTCAAACGAGAAGAAAAAGAGCACAGCTTCTGGCGACGGCGGATCAGCTCGTCGTACAATGGTCTGTTTAGTCGTAAAGTTCGTCATTCCCCTCGACGTATTCTCGTGCGTCGAATGCGCTGTAAAACGCGTGCGACAAAATTAAACTTATCATTGTGCGCAGTGTAAAACGCGATTCAGCGGTGCGATTAAATTTTTTTTCCTGTACGTGGTTTTGTGTTTTACACATTTACCCCGTCGGCTGCTTGTTCCAAACGGAAAACCTCAAACGCCGCCATATTTCTACGGTAACAGCTTGAATCGAGCACAACTTTCAGGTGATTATATTGTGGTCGTCGTTGAGACTGTCGCGATGGCAATCGGTTTTTTTATTTTTCTCTGCTGGAGTGAAAGATTCGTATCAATCCAGTAGAGCCCGAAAACGATATATACACGTTAAAGGATGACGTTTCGTTACTTGTGCGCGTGATATAAATTATAATGTCCGGGAGAGTCTTGAACACACGTTGCTTGGTAATGTATTTGTGATGGCGTGCGGGAGAAGGTTTTTTTCGGGCCGATCGCTCGTTATAAAATCCAATCTAAATAAGTTTCGTACATTTTCGTAGGTACACCAGATCTCGTCAGACTGTTACACGAACGTTTTTTTATTTTTCGTCCGTTTTTCGAAAAATAGATACAAATATTTTTCAAATTTATTTTTTTCGCTTATTTAAAATTTATAACTCACTATAAACTTTAAAGTGATGATTTCTCAGTACGATACAGAAGATACGATAAATACTGTAGTCCCAAAGTAAGAATTTTTTTTTAAAGTGCGTCTTGATCGGAACGATTAATTTTGGTTCTTTTATCGTGTCCTGCGTCGCAGCCTAGTTGTGACTACAAGTGTGATCGGATCGGTTCACGGGCTCATAACTCATGTTGTACGTGTTCAACTGTTATTTTTTTCACGATGCGTATACAAGTCGTAAGCGTTTTTACACTCGATATTATTATTATATTCGTTTCGAAAAAACCAGTTTTTTTTTTCACTCGCACTCACTGGGTCGTACGTGTAGTGTGGCGTGTAGCGTGTCATAATATTTCATCTAGATTTCCGTTTTTGGACATTCAGCGGACCGAGGAATCCCACAAACCTCTTTTCAGGACTTATAGTAACACTACGCCGAGAAACTCGTGTTCATACGCGCGTGTGACGTCCGTTATCGTATATCTTTTCCCGAGTCTGGTAATCGAAAATCACGTTTTTGACGATTCAAAATGTAAACGAATCACTGTGACACACGGGTCGGACGTTGAAACGCGCAGACGAAAAAGAAAAAAATACGAGAGAAAAAGAGGCTGTCAAAAAAGGTTCTTTTGGGGGGCAGACGTAATATTATTGTAATTGATACGCCGACTACGCCGACGTTCTGTGCAGGTGGTCGACTCCCCTATTGATATCATATAGGCTGTCGTATTTGTTTTCGAAATAATAATAATTGAAAAAAACTGTCTTCTCCATAGACGACGTTAACAAAAAAAATCAGGTATACCCCTAATTTATCGGGAAGACGTGCGCCGGTGCGAAAGAAATTTCATATTAATGCTCTTGAAGTGAGTCTTTGCACGCGAAAACGATACGAAATCACGTATTTCCAACACCGCGGGTTTGTATTTTCACGATTACACGCGCAGCGGGGTTTCGATACTCCATGACCGACCCGTCGCGGAGAAGAGTTTTTTCTACCCGCTCGACTTTGTGAAATAATCGACTGAAAACATTAACGTAATCAAAGTAGTGAGATAAAATCGAATAAATATACGATAATATACGATTAAACTCGCAGATTGGTGTACGGTCGCGTAAGAAAAATATTCCGGGAGAATGCATTTTTGACAAAATGGTATGTGACAGCAGTGCAGGTCTGCATCGCGCACAAACACAAAAAATGTGTGTATATATATTTATTTTTATGTGTGTATGTATACGAGAGATGTTTATCGGACAAGCACGTCTGGCACGTTTACGCATAATGCGGAGCGGTTGACGTAATACGCGCGGGATGCACGACAACGACACACAGAGAGAGAGAGAGAGATGCACATGCATTCGACCGGTTCGGTAACATACAGAGTGTTTTTAGATTCCGAGTGTGACGTTTTGGTTTTGTGTGTTTTTTTTTATTCGTAACCACGTAATCGCGACGACTCCTTCAACAACGCTCCGATTTTTAACGTCAGTGACTATTTGTATAAAAAATAAAATACGCGAATCCCAAAATAATACACTTAATTGCGCGTACGTATTTCGACCACCGTGTTGTCATTTGTCCTCAGTGCGAATCTACGACTGCGCTTATTACTGTACGCGTACCGTTTGCTAGAAATTAGAGGGTCGTAGAAAGACAGACAGTACAGATTTTTAGCGAAAACCGTGAATTTAAACCGCCATGGTTAGGGCAATAACTCAAAATACTCTCGTGTTTAAATGAAATTTGAAAATACAAGAGAAACCGCTTCGACACTATATATATATATTTTGTATCATGTTAATACTTTTTCCCTCTAGTGTACTCCGTCCCTTTGTTCACGAAGGACGTAATGTCGTGTCCCGTCGGAATTTTGCGGTTTCGTCAGCACTCGGTTGAACGACCTTTTCAACGACCATTTACGTATTTGCCGGTCGGACACAACTGGTTAAATTCTGCGTGGGAATATTGTGGTTCTTATCGAATTTCACCAGCAGCCCTTTCCGAAAAGTTTTGCGTAAAACCTGACCGCTCGGCCGTACATTCGCAATCGAATTAAAAAATAAAAGTTTGTCTCATTTATCTTTTCTTGTAGTGTACGCTCGACTATTCCTGTTTAAAATTTAAGCCGTAACGAAGACGTGCATTACTCGAGAATTTTTTAATTTTGTTTTTTTCGAACGTTTTCCTATTTTACAACTGGCGTTGTCACCGAGTATTTATTTCGTAATAAACGTACAAAAGAATTGTAACATTATGTTAAATGTAATATCAAAAACGTGCGTATTATATACACGTAATGCTATTTTCTAGTCATTTACACCATAACAGCGCGCCTTTGTCACTGCTCATTTATTTGGGATTTTACATCTACTCGTTATTGAAATCAATTTAACTATCGATTTCAAAATCGTTTGACGAGAAACGTTTGTCGAGACATTTATGTCGTAAAAAATATTTAATTTACATCGTATTTTTCTGTTCCTACCTTATTTTTATTTCACAATTTCTTCTAGACGTATAAATTGCCTCACCGTCACTGTTCTCACATTACGATTACCCCTTTGAAGAACGCAAGTACAGGCCGGCGGACCACGTCGTTATTGTTAAACGTCCCCGCATGGTCAATTATTTTGAAACTCGTCGATTACTATATTTGGTTTACCGCGATCCCTTATTCGTTATAACGTACAGTCTTTAATTTATTGTTTCCGTCCCTTTTTCTCCGATCCTCACGCTCATTGTTGGTACATTCGGTGTAGTACTATATATTTATTTTTATTAGCGTTTAAAGTTTTACTCAATTATTAGTTTATTTATATTCGAATATGATATTTTAAGTACTAAGCGAAACCTTCGAGAAAAAATTTAAATTTTGAAACACTCTCCACAAAATTGTTGTTTAATTTCAAATAAAAAGTTATCCGACCCGCGCGTTCAATGATCATGGTTGAACAACAGTTTTCAGAATATTCTTATCGCGTCAATGAAATGAAAACCGTTTGAATTCCGATGATTCGCACGCGATAGACGGAGAAAAAAATCGACAATTCCAACCCATCTCTAATTCTTTTTGATAAGGAAAAATTTTACAAAATTGCTTGTCAATGCATTAAACATTCGATTGAAATATAATGTTAGACGACGAAAAAAAGTATTTAGTAGTAAAATTATTCAGTACCAACAAAAGTGTTTGAATACTTTTACCCAAACACTGAATACAAGACTGGGTACATTGATATTGATATACGTTTCTAGAGATTATACAGACATCATATCTTCTTCTTCTTCACCTTTCTCCCAACTATTCGGGGTCGGCCACTTTCGTCATGTTCCTCCCCTTATCACAATCATTCGCATCCCCTACACACACACATTAACTTTTTTAACATCGTTTCCAACCACCTCTTCTTTGGTCTTCCTCTGCCTCTTGCACCGCTTCAGTTTCTTCTCTTCTCATCGCACGGTCCAAACAATCTCTGCCTATTTTCCCTCGTCTTATCTATAATATGCATCACCAACACACAAATTCGTTTCTTATTCTGTCTTCTCTTGTCACTAAACTCATCCATCCAAGCATTCTCATTTCCGTACTCTTTTCCTGACAGACGTATCATGTAACGTTGTACGGACATGTAAAAACAGAAATAAATGGGATGTATTAACTCTCTACACCCGGGTAAAACCTCGTATCGTAGAGAGAGAGAGAGAGAGAGTATACCTATATACATCTAACGGCAATCAATAAGAAGAAGAAGAAAATGGGAAAAAAAAGGGGTTTTAATCCCTAAGATATTATGATGTGCGGTACACAACAAAGGTATTCCG
Source organism: Hormaphis cornu (assembly GCA_017140985.1). Classification (NCBI taxonomy): domain Eukaryota; kingdom Metazoa; phylum Arthropoda; class Insecta; order Hemiptera; family Hormaphididae; genus Hormaphis; species Hormaphis cornu. The sequence continues at coordinate 16,276,512 of CM029362.1, forward strand.
TGTGTTGCTCGTACCACACTCTGGTTGTACCACAGCAGTAGGTAGTAATTTAGTATAATATATATTATTAGTAATAATGGTACTGTCGTTGGTATCGTGATAGTGAGATACCGAGTTCAGGATTATATTAATATTGTACCGATCCTCCTCCTCATCCTCTTCGTTCTCTTCTTTTCTTGGTCACGCTCCTACCATATTATGTATACACACGGTATTATAATATCGTCCGAGAGACGTGCGAGGACGAACCCCATTGTGTTAGATCCTCGGTAGATGCTCGTATATTTATTTATAATATTACGTACTGTCCAATTATTATTATTATTATTATTTACCCTTTGTCTACCCGAACGCACTGCAAGGAATCCACCGTGAGGTATTTAAATTTTATCTGCTCCGATCCGGCCACGTTTTCCGTTCGGCAGGACGCGTACGATATGTAGCCGCCCGTAGGCGCTCCGGCAACGAGAACGACAGCAACAATAGTAATAATAATAATAATATTGTTATTAATTATTGTGTAATGTCGAGGATGCAAAACGTCCGTTTTGTGTGGCGCGACGGCCCGAAAACGCTTGTCGTTTCGATGAAACCTTCGATGAAATGTCCTTTTTTGTTAATGAAACCGTTCGTATTGTGTACTGCAGGTGTACACTCGCGTGATACTATAAAATATACTGTTTGGAACAATCACGCGGTAACGAAAAAGCGTAAAATCATTACTATGTTTCTAAACGCGATACGAGCGATGATCGCGTTCGTTATAAAATTACTGTCACTACTTTTTTACGCCTCGAACCGCAGTTTCTTTGTAGCGTCGAAATTTCGTTTTGTTTCGTTTTTCTTTTTGGACTGTTTCGCCGAAAATTCGCGCGCGAGCTACATCGCGGTAGCCAGTATATTGGTTACTTGTTTTGCTTACACGGAAAACGAAACGTCGAACGATTCGTCGCGAAACAAACCGTAACAATCATTAGCTACCGACAAAAGAAACGAAATCGAAAAAAAAAAAAACAGCGTCTTAAGCTCACAACGGGTGACGTATCGTTTGGAGTGTTCCTTGAACGCGAACGCACCAAAACGGTACTTTATATTTTTGTCGTACGATTTGCGAAATTCTGTAAAGCGACATCACCTAACCGATAAGATATTCTGCGACACATTCCGAACTCCTCGATTTGGATTTATCACATCCACCAACACTCACCGAACAATGTCGGTTTCGCTTGAAGTCACAAATCACCAAGTGTGGTATGAATTTCAGCGCACGCCTTAACGGTTCGTACGCGTGTTTCGTATATTTTCGTTTCATTTTTACTATGGCCGGTAGTAAAAAAAAAATGTTTTTTTATGGTTTTGATCTACTCGGGTGTAATATAACCAGAACGTCCGAAGCGCGCGGGCAGAGCTTACGACACACAAATAAATATACACTGTTTCCGAACAATAACAGATACCCAAAATATAACGATATTAATAAAAAAAAAAATAAAAAATTAAAGTGCTTCGAGAAAGTGCGTTATTACTCGTGGTTTCTTATACTATATTATTATATTTTGTATTCGAAGGAATTAACGCTAAGCCGGTCGGTTAACCTAATGAATTCATACACGACGTCAATAATATAATATACAGCCTACCGAAATAATAATAATAACAATGGACCGTGCTGTGTGCACGTCATTTGTTTCATATTATTGTTATTATAATCCTGTTAAAACGTATAAAATATGTTAAAATGAAGGCGTAAAAGAAAAAAACACATAACACAAAGAAGCTTATGGTTTTTCACGTCCTATGTATACGTCCGAAAGAATATTTAAATTATACAGCTTTTGACGCTGCTGCTTAATGCGTAGAATATTGTATAAAAAGTCGTTTAAAAACAGATCATGGTAATGCGGATTCAAATAGTTTGCGTTAAAAATATTATTCATAAGTGTACAATGAAAATCCTTGTCCTCGGCGAACAAATTTTCGACAGCGTTCTTATACATATATATATACATAGGTAATGTATTCAGTTTTTCGGGCGTGTTTATCATCGCGATATTTTCCCGCCGAGTTTTCCGTAATAAAGTTTGAGTATACTTTTTGTTTTATGTCTGTCCCGGAAAAGAGCGACAAAAAGTGATCAGATAGCCCATTAAACAACGTTTTCTCGAAATATAATACAGACTGCAGCGTCCGTGTATATATATATATACTTAAAAGGCAGGTTTATAAGAAATTTCGTCACCACGTACAGTGTTTTTATTGTTGCCGGTGCTTTGTTTATGGCTTCGGAGGATTTAATTTGAATTTTCTCCGTCGAAAGTTTCGTCTGCACCTAAGCCGCATTATAATAGCGCTTTTTGATTTATCGTAACTTCTCCAACACATAATTAATGTGTTTTTCAAACGCGCAGGACGAGCCGAATCCCATTTTTTTTTATTGTTTAATTGTATCGTATTCGTCCGCTCGACGCGAGAACACGTTCCCGACGACACTTGATCGAGTCTATCGAGAACCAGATGCAAAATGTGCTACAAGTGTTAACGTACGTTTTTACTTTTAAAAGAACATTTTTTTAAAAACATTTTCCACCCCGCCGATGAGTGCGTGTTTCCTGCACTGTAACGTTTGTAGAGAAATACGCAAGTGTAAAAAGAGTTTTCGCGCGATTTAAAACGTATTTTACGGAAACGCGAGACGAAAAGTGAACGAAAACACAAATAATTTGCCACGGTATCGTGTTTTACGCGATTTCTGAATCCGTTCTAGAAACACTCGCTGTAAATGTAGTATTATATTTTTCGCGTGCATTTAAATTTGCACAACGTTAAATACACACTTAAACTCAAGTGTATTTTCAATATTGAAAATGGGTATTTGCAGTATATATTATATACCATTATATAATGAACACGTTTTTGCGGTCTTTACCGTTATAAACAGTCGTGGTATACCCAATTTCGGGATGTTGGATTTTGTTCCGCACTCTAAAAGTTTCGTAAAAGTCTTAAAACCCTTCTGATTAGAAAATGTAGTTCAAAAGGCGATTTACCGCAGCTTGCTTTCAGTGTAAACGGTTTGTGCAAACAACAGCTACCGTATATTATAACACGTTTGGCGTAAAACTGCTCTGAAAAAAAAAAGGTCGTCATAACCTTTACATTATAACGATTTCTATCTGTACCCACCATATTTATGCCGAATATTGCACGTCAATCGCGATACGTTCGTCAATATGATTTCTTTGTTTTAATTTACGTCATTATATTTATTGACGTTTTCGTTTACACTGCGAGTTTCCATATTATATTTCACGTTTATAATGTTTTTCGTTTTGTCGCTGAGGAAATGTTGATGTTTTTTTTTCCACCACGAACACTCGTGAATCCGGGCCGTAATTGGTTATTATTATTTTCCGTGACACAGAGGGGTCTCGCGCGTCGTCCACTCGTCGACAATCAGTTCGTGTTATCTGCTTTATTTCAATTTATTTTCGTGAAACGGATTTTTCGCCCTCAATTACGAACAGGAAGCAAATACGATTTCATCTCGCGGAAAAGACGCCCTCTTCCGCTCTCGCAGGAAATCGTGGAAGTACCGTAGACCCCCGGATACAATGTGAACGGGAATAAAAAAATAAAAAATGCTTTAAGAGCTATAGTTTTGAATTTATTTGAATACTATATTATATTGTTTTTATAGTGTTTTGAAGCTAACGTAAAAAAAAAAAATTAAAAAATAGCTTTCTGCGCCCCGTGTGCAGGTTGTACACTGTATGCAAATCAGTCTTGTATTGTTGTAACGACGATAATGTGTGTGTCGGAAGAAAACGAAAGAAAACATAAAACGCAATCGTTATTTGATTATTATTATGTCAACACTTTGTTTGCAACTCTTTTGACGGCCGCGCATAAATCATGAACATCGCCGAATGAACAACTATTGTTAGATACGATACTCACAAAGCGTTGATCGGAAACAAATTATTGACAGTGCTCCCGAGATAGTGCCCCCGTCAAAAATTTTGCGTTGTAAAGTCAACAAATATAAATTCAATAATACGAGATATCTTATAGTTGCCTCAAAACGTACAATTTCAACTCGACTATGAGGGTGAATTAATCGGTTTCAAGTTTTAAATTAAAATAACAGTTAATTTTCACACGGCTGTTAATTTCGACGTCAAAAGTACTGTATTAGCACTAATAAATAATATGTATTTACAATTTATTAAGATTTTAGAAACGGCTACGTAAACTTCTTATGTGAATCATTTTGTGTACTTGAAAAGTAGTTTCTGATTCGGAACAAACAATCGTCAAATCGATTTATGGACAAACGACGTAACAGATGAACTGTGTTTCGTCGCCAACACGCTGGTTCATCCTGCTGATTATTACTTACCTATATTATGCTGAATTGCAGTAGAGAAGAAACGCATTGCGAGGTAATTAAAAACACTAAACTTTTGCAAACACTCGGTCCACGTAGAAAATATTTAACCGAAATTCTGTTCTGATACAGCAGAACTAAAACGATTGGTCAAAATTCGTTCCTTTGAATTTCTAAAACTCGGGAGTTTTTCAAACTTATGTCACTGACAAGAATATAAGTTTTTCGAATGTTTATAGTTCGTCCAAAAGGCTTTTTAAAATCAATTTATTTAGTTCGCGACGTTCACTTATAATCATCATTACACGCTTTGGTCGGATAATAATTATTCAAATCACCGACTTGCTGCATCCTTCGAACTCTATCAGCCCGGACGTAATTAATCGATCATTATTGTTGATACACTTTTTTTTTTTTTTTGTCTGCAGTGATGTGATGGGGTCTTTAAAAATTTTAAATTGTTATTGTTTTGCCGCTCGAGTGAGAACGTTGTATGCCCGAGTTAAACGTTCCAGTTCTCAGCCGAGTTTTAACCCCTCGCGGTCTCGGGGCTCGTCAGGTCCAGTTAGGTATCGCATCATAGTGTATCAAGCGAATCCTCGAAAATGGCCAACGTTTGTACAACAACAACAATATTCGCTTCACGTGTTTTAAACTTCAATACGTCTTTTTAATAAACGCTCGAAGACGAAAGCGGGCATTGAAATACATGCGTATTGTGTGCGTACGTTGAAATCGTGTTTTGATTGCACTGTGTGTATAGTAAGTTGTCGGATTGAAAAAGAATAATGACGCTTGTGTACCTCAGTCGTTCTCGCGGAGCAGACGCAATAGTATGTTAAAAGCGCAAACGATCCACAAACATCGCTCGTATCGACACTATAGGTTCAATTTTTGTTTTGCCAGTTAAAAAATACTCACTTAAAATGTACCTTTCGCATACGCACAAACAATCACTGATCATTAAGGTCCTAACAGTCATCGACGTATCCGATTAATACAGTTTCCTTCAAACGCAATCTTCTCACGTCACGAGCAAACGGTGATTGATCGTGTATGGTTCGGCTGTCCGTAGTTTCTACTAATAATTTCTGTGCTATAAAGTCTATACAAAACTAAATCGTCCGAATACCGGTAAACCACGTGCAGAAGTATATACTACGCACGTTTATACGCTTTAACTTACTTTCAGGTCGAAAGACGTTTTTATTTTCCGTTTACCGGCTAGAGTAGGACGAATCTTTTTTTTCAAGACGACAAAAATTGTTGTACTTTTGAAATTCGTGTTCGCATTGAAGATACATACGAAAAGTATTTGAAGCGTTTAATTCATCTAAACTTTTCAAAAGATATTATAATATAGCGTTCTCTGTTATTTACAGTTTTATTATTTACCGAGTGTAGTATTACTTGTTAGCATTGTGTCTCATACTTATAGTCGAATTAGTGTAGAAATTATCATGCGAAACAGTAAGTGGTGTTTTATTTATTACGTACATTTAAAGCTGTCAGCGTTAACGGCACTCGACGATCGACTGCGGCACAATGAAACTTATTCACGGTTTCACGTCATTGAAAAAAAAAGAAAAAACCACCGATGTAGCAGTGGGTTTTTTGTTTTTTTACTATCTGCTTTTTTGTATGATTTTATTACACCCCGCAGTAGTTAGTATTCCTTAGCGACTGCAGATAATTAAAACGTCGCAGTAGTATTTCCTAAGGAAAAACAGCTATTATTTTTAAGTGTTCATTTGCAGTTAGCGTGGTGGAGCTCGGTAACTGACATTATTCTTCCGTTGATCACCGTTTTTCGACGGTATTATATATATATAAACGAGACTTGGCGAACAACGTTAAAAATTAAACGCTCGATTTCCGGATGAAAACCCCGAGGATTAATTCATTTTTCTTCGCCGAAATTTTTTTATTTAATCTGTGCGCAAGACACATAGACGAGTTTTATTATTTTCATTTCATATTATAATTATTACTTACGTGTACCAGGTCTATTGTTTGTAGTCGTTTTGCACAACGTCGTCGTCTTAAACGTGACACTACGTATGCGAGCAAAAATATAATATATAAAATATAAAATGACTCGTCACTGTCGTCGCACCGATTATTAATGTTTTGTTCTTGGGGGGTGCGGGAAAAAATAAGAAAATTCACGTTTTTACGCAAAACAATTTCCAAAAGGTCGGCGAAACGGTTTATACGAATCGGATTACTTATGACTACGGGCGAATCTCGCGTAATTGGATAATGTGGTCTATACGACGCGGTAGATATTACTGCAGTGTTAATTAATAAAAAAAAGTATAAATTAATGTTGCGAACAGATTATTGCAGGGCGCGTGTTCGATCGCCACCCCATAATCGCGTATGCAGGTTTTAATCGATAAAGTGAAGACTTTCCATCGAAATACTGTCGAGACGCGTACGTTTCAACTTTGAACGTTTGTCACAGGTTATTATCGCAACAATACCCCCATGTGTAACTCGTATTTGAATAAGTGTACGAAAAATATTTCTTGTTTTTACAGATTTTCAGGTGTTTTTGTTGTAAATCGATCGAAACGGTGGTTTTGACGCTGTCCGGAGGGCGCAAATTTTACTACTACTCTGTAAAACATGCGCGAGAGTTACATACTTTAATTCGCGTGGGAGTTCGCAGAACTCTCCTGATACATTTCCACTCGAACGTATAGTAGTAGTTTACTCGTTTTTACAACATTCGCCGCGCGTTTTTGTGTCCGTCACTACGACGTGTAATATTTCCGTTAAATCGAATGCGTCGTCGCGTTCGATCCAGGTTTTTCTTAAATGTACATTAATTTTGTTTTAAAAATTGCCGCCGCTTTTTCGCGGACTAAAAACAACGCGGGGTTCCGGCGGTTTACGTCGTACGAAAATCACGGAGCCGATAACGTTCGAATACGCCGAACCGTTGAACGTAGTAAGAACATTTTGCGGTGAGCACAAAATGTAATACCCGGGGGGTGCGGCACGATATTTTATCACAACCGAAAAAGTACAGGGATCGATACAGCGTGAAATTTGTGCGTTTTTACGAGAACTCTCGCGAAACACTTTAATATCGCGGCCATCCCTCTACTACCCCCCAGGCATAAAGGGACGGGGAGCGACCGGTACTGTCTGTACTCGCGTTTACCGGCGATCGAGGGTTGTTCGGCTAACGAACCGCGGCGAGTCGTTTTGCGTGGCGATTATAATCATCGCTGACACGGTGTAGCAGCAGAAACAGTGATACACACACACAGGTGTACGTGACCGCCGCAAAGGTTACGATCGCAGGGAGAACGTCGCGAACGAGGTCGTATAATACAGCAGCAGGGTGAAATCTCACTAATGAACGTCTGGTATACATATATAAAATTAGAGACGTTCGGGACGAAATATAACCGCGACGTACATTTGTACACGGTCTGGAGGAAAACTTGTATAAATTGTGCTTGTGAGAGTAATTAAAGAGCGATAGGGTCAGACACGACGTCATCAGAAGTTTGTGTGATACGTCTCATTCGTACGCGTGTTTTTGAGGCCGAAAACGGATGTGCCGCCTGTGCAAACATACGAAAAATAACGACGTCGCGATCGAACCCGCAGCGCGTCAATCACGACGTTTTATGGCGACGGGAGTCGAAATTCGCGCGCCCTCGTTTCAAAATTTTTGTCGTCAAGGGTGCTTTATTCGCGACGGTCAAGGTTCCGAAAATTATCATTGCGTCTCGATTCTACGACCCCCGTGAGTAGTTATAAAATACTATCGTACTACTACTATCGTGATACTATCGTAGAGTACAATATTACGGCTGCTTCCTCCGAGTTTTCCACATTGAGATATCTCGTAATCCGAAAAATTCGAGTGGCGAATTTTTTTTGGCCTCGACATAACCACAGGTTGTGCCGTTTTGACGTGTACACTTTGTATTTCTGCGATTAGACTTTCGGATTACAGCCAATCTTCAAGTACTTTGAATGATTGCGGGCCACGGATGGCGCTTGAAACTTTTTACAGCCGGTAACCGCCGCGGTAAATTCATACCGCGCGTCTTCCCGAACGTCTCCAGCTTGGTTGTGACCGCCAACCGTGTGGTAACCGGTTCGTGAGAATAACGGGTCGGAAAAAATAATAATTTTCTAAAAATTATCGGCCGAACGACCGTATTATATAGTCGACTCGACTTTGCGGAAAATGCGATCAGGTCGTCAGTTGCTGCAGCGACCGTTTCGCGCGGGAAAGAACCATCGCCGGTAACAAAATATACCTACGTTTCATTTATTTCGTCTACAGATTTTATCGTTTCGCGTGCATGAAATAAGTATATTATTTCATCCGGCCGCGAAACGTTTTTCGTTCTGGCGAGACGGCGGACTTTTGAAACTAACGTACCGCTGAAAAACAACAAAAAAAAAAAATCATTTAATACGTACTCGCAAATACGTTCTCGCGCGAAAAACAGCGAGTTTTTCTTGTTTCTGATTTTTACTGTACGTCGCGATCGTCTTTTCACACGAGAAACTCTTGCGCGCGATCGGTACTAACTATACTGATACTTTGATTCGGGATGTTTGATTTTACGATGCGAGTGTTACGATTGAAATCTATGTGGCGGTTGATGCGGTAGCTCCAGCCATTCGGAGCGTTTTGGAAATTTGACTTTTTTCGTTTTTGGAAAAAAAAGAAAGTTCCGTCCGGGGCGGAATCGTCCTGCTTGCGAGAAACACGTCGCGTTTGGATCGGAGCAACAAAATTCCGTCACAAGTACTGCGAAAACTACTAAAGTGTCCAAAAATAAACGTCGTCGGAAAATCAAATACACACGCGTGTTCTAAAACGTGTGCCCGGTCGCGTATAATTGTTACCCCGATCCGTCGGAAGCGAGTTCTGCGTGTATTACTACTACGTCGTCGAGTGACCCGGCCGCGGAGCCGTCGCTCGATTGATTCGCTCGGAGTTTTTCCGATCCCGCAGCGAGATTGTATACGAAAACAAGGAAAAAAAGAAAAACGAAACGCGGTTGCTGAACGATAGGTGCCAATATATTATTGCGTACGCCGCAGCAGCCAGCCAGCCGAGCGTGTTTCACATCTTATATTCACTTCCGTGGCGCGAGATTCCCTTTTGGAAATCGATGGCGAAACCGTGCGCGGGTGGGTGACTGCACGCGCGAAATAGCTTTTTCGCGGCAACTGCGGCCGCCGACGTAAAAAGATTGAGGACGCGGGAGATTTACGCGTACGTATTTATTACCCGTCCAAACGACGCGTTCGTTTTTACGGGAAACCACCGACGCTCCTAAGGCGTTTGTCCGTCTTGGAATTTTTAGGGATTATTTCGCTCGAACAAAAGTCGTAACGCAGAACGTCCGGGATGTTGTTTTACAAAAACGACAAAACGTCCACTTGGATTTGGCGTGAATACGGCCAGTTCCAGTTCGAACGGTTTTCGGACGGGCGTATAAAAATTGTCGCGGAAATAAAAAAAAAAACGAAAATATGACGGACGAGATAACTACGATGAAGAGATTCCCGAAATACGTGTACAAAATCTTCCGACATCGACATTGGTAACGCGTGTTTTGTGCTAGGTTTAGCTTCATACGTCGAAACTCAATCCTCTTAAACTGCTACACGCTATATAATATACAGTCGGTGTGTGTTTAATTTAAATAACTAATCCTAAAAATGATGAATTGTGTAAGTTTAATACATTTTGTACCGACCGTGAATCGCGTGTAGTGAGAAAAAAATCGTCGCGGATCGGTTTTCAGACAATTTCAGAGGATACGTCGTGTGGCGCGAGTTATAAAACGCAATTCGTAAGATAAAACCGAGTCGAACCGAACATGACGACGATATTCGATTATCTCGAGTGATGAAATTTCATTATTTCAAAAGGGATGTCGTTTCTGTCATTCGTTCGTTCGTAATTACGTCGTTTTACATTATGGTAACGAAATTATTATTTTACGATTATTTTCTATTTGTCGGTCGAAAAATCGGCTAAAGACATTATACCATCGTTTTTCGTAATAATTGATGAAGCCCGGTGGAACAACTCGTATTTACCGTCGCGCATGCCTACGTGACTCCTATAATATAATAACGATTCGGCCGTTATTGTTGTCGACGAGATTAAAGATTATAATAATATTACCTGCGTACAATCGGAATGTCACATCTGGGAAAACGACGAACGCGTTTTTTTTTTTTTCATTTCGCTTTTATTGTGTTTGTTCGTTCGTATAACAGTATAATGGAGCTGTTCGATAACCACACGTTATTTATGATCGCGTTTTGTGCAATTTTACCGATACTTGCACGCTGCAGACAACCGCAGAGCCGCCGGGTGCGAAAACTCCCGCGCGATCTCTCTGTGGTGGATCCAAGACGAACGCGTATTATACGATATCGTATAATATTAGTGCTATACTGCACGTGACTTGTTTCGACCGCAGTTGATTTCATGTTGATTTTTAAAACAATTTCGGGTTTTTTTTCTTTCGATTCTGAGTGAAACATTGTTTTTTTTACCGCCGTATGCAATCGCGATAACTGCTTCAATAACGCTACGGTTTTTAACGTCAGTACCGCCGTTGATTGGTTTGCGGACGCACGTATAGGGGTAATGTGAGGGTTTACTTACCCTTACTGTAATTACTGAGCGTCGGTAAAATTAAAAAAGTTACAATAAAAAAACCGAGGAAAATTACGGCAAACGTGTTTTCGACACGACCGATTTAGGCCATAACTTCCGCAACAACGATCGGGAACAAGCTTTTTCACATACGTACTATTGAAATCGGTAAGATACAGGTCTGATACGAATTTCAAGAAATTTCGAAAAGTTCTGAGCTAAGTAGAACCTTGAAATTTTCATTTATTTTGTTGTCATTTTCAAAAATGTAAATACATACGCTGTATAAAAAATATCGACAGTTTTTATACTTAGTTGTTTAAGGTAGACAAATTTTCGAAAATTGATTGGTCGTACCGTTGACTATTTTTGGAGAAAAAAATTCGTAACTCACACTAATTCGTTATCTAAGGTTTGAAAATTAAACGTGTTACGTAAAACAAAACATTGTATCTGCATAAAAATATTTCAAAAAAATCCGCCCAGTAGATTCTGAAAGCGCGTAGAAAAAGTATTTTAGAACCGGTGTTATTTTGATTATTATAACAACGAAATTACCTACGCACTGGTTGTGCAATTGATACTAAAAACGTAATAACCCTTCAAATAATGGTTCGAAATTTTCGCACGTTATAAACCAAACTTTGTGATTGATTTCCTATTATTTCTCTATTTTCTCTGTTCGAGTCACACATTCACTTATTTTCGTAAGCGACTGCTTACAGATTTTGTGTACAACTCCTGTATACGAACCTTCGAAAACAGTGGCCCCAGAGTGATTCCGGCTTTTTATCATAACGGCAACGGTGGAAAAAGAAATTTTAAAGTAACCAAGCACCTTTTTTTTTTTTCCGAGCACTGCATTCGATTTTTGGTGTAAAAATTAAGTTCGTCAAACTTTGGGTGTTTGTATCTGTTATTGTATAATACGATGATGTGTTGAAAAGTGGACGGTGATTATCATAAACATATTTTTCTATAGAAAATAACAGAGTTCGTTGTATTTCTATACGTGCACGCGTCGTTTCTAAAACTAAATTTTTCACGCGTAACAAGCAGTCGTCCCTTAAATGATTTTTGAAGTGGCTCGATGTGTATTTATTTTGTACAGTTATACGTCTTGTTTTGGACGTCTTTCTCCTGAAAACAATAAACTATTTTTTTCTTTTATTTTCGCTGTCTCGTATACAGTTGCTGTACTGCTGCCGTGAACATAATATCATAATGAATTTACCGAGCGTTCAAATTTGTCAACGGACTGATATTATATAAAAAAAAAAAGTTTTACTCTTCGAGGCGGACGACAAACGACATAATGACGGCGATGATGAGATCACGTGCCGCACAATGGGTCCGTATATACGTAACGTGGTCGAGCGCGGAGACTTCAATACGCCCACACGAAAACACGGGGGAAAAAAAAATGTTTATTTTTTATCGTTCTAAAAATATTATACTTTTTCCGCCTTGTGTCGGCCGGTTTGTTATTCTCTTTTAAAAAGAAATACCTCGTTTATTTACTTTCATAATGCACTGTGTATAAAGCGTATAAACATCGTATAACGTATTGTGTATAGGGAACTCGCGCGCGCGCATTTAAGAAAATATTGTAGGTACGCTATAAATCCTCAACGAAACACCCTTGTTTTGCGTTTTGTTTGCTCTCGACCCCGGACCCTCGCGTGTATCGTAATAAAATATCATGCCGACGACTCAATTATATCGTATTTTCCTCTCCTGTCCGACACGACTCGATCTTTTTATACGTTATATTTTCTTTTTGTCGTTCGCCCCTGCACCTCGCGCGACGTCACACCGGCGTAAAATCAACCGACTTTTATGCGGATAACCGTCGTGGCCGGGCGAGTGAGCGGGAAAAAAACTAACCAACTGCGATACGTCGATAAGTCGATTCGATTGAATCGCCTGCAGTTAAAAGTCAATAAAACAATAACTAAAGATAGGTTAAGATAGAAAATAAAACAAACTCGGTTAAAAAAAAAAAATGGTACGATTTACGCGTGTTTGCTAAAATTTTCACAAGTCATGAACCGCCCAATCTACGGTATTTTCAACTCGTGTAGTTTCGGTTCCACTTTATAATGAAAAAAAAAAAAAAACGCCCAACAGCGACGACAACAATAACTATTAAAAAAGTAGTTGAATTATGACGCGCAGTACAATTTTCATTTAATGGGTTAAAAACGAAAACGCCTAGCTATATAGTCGAGTTAACCAGTTAAAAAACAATTAACGTTTTAACCGTAGTTATTAACCGTTTGGCAATCGTATTTTCTTATACCGCGGTCGAACTCCGGTTGACCCGATGCGCGAAAAACACAATATATATTCCGCCCTCACGCGGACCGTGCGACTATATAGTGTGAAACGATCGTTGTATCGCCCTCTTAGGATTTCGTGGAAACGTTATAAAAGCTCTGCACACCATTCCGAGATTATGGAGGTTATGGTGGCGAATCAACGGATCTTTGGCTGAGATGTTGACAGTACACACACATATATATGTACGCGATTGCTCCATAATCCACGTTTATAACGGTGAGGCGCGATTGTTGGCCCCTCTTGCCGCCGCGACTTTCTAGAAAATTGCGCAGAAAAATCCGATAAAAATTGACCACTCCCCGAACGTTACCTGAATTCAGCGCTTCAAATCGAGTGCTACGTACGCGGTGATTTTTTAAAAGTGCCGGTGAAGAACGGTCCTTGTACGTTGTCTCGTAAAAAACTTGTAGACTTGTAGCTACCGGCGTTTCCGCTTGTAACAATGATATTCGTCGGCCACAATTTAATATTTTTAGTAAGAATGCGGATACACAGTCAAACACGCGGTCCATCTCCTCATATTATGCACCTCTCGTATCACCGGATGTTAAAAGATATTATGTACGCGTTCGCAAATCTTATAATATTATCGACAAACCGCGTCACCGTTATTATAATGGTCGAATAACGTAAGTGTCAAGTGTTAGTAAAATAATAACGATAACATGAATACGGAATTGAATACGTGCAACAAAAACAAAAGCCTCATCACACGCGCATCAAGTGTGAGCTGCGACGGTCACTTATTTTTTCGCGGTTCCAATATTTATCGCGTCTATACAATATTGTCGTGCAAATGATTAACGGTTTTACGCTAGAAATTTTAACCCTCGTGCAAGACGTTGTATTCTTTGTCGAAAAACGATTTTTGGAGACGACGTCGAAATAAATTCGTTTATGGCACGAACAAACGGAACGCGCAATAGATAATTTCCGTTTGATCCCGCGACGCTGTTGTGTTTTGTTAACGATACTTCATCACATCGGAGCACTAAACCATACTTTGCCTACGGACTCGTTGTTATTTGACAAGAAAAAAAAATACGTATGGAACGAAACTATCCGCTGCAGGCAGGCATACCTCGGGGCGTTTCGCGAAAGACGTTCATTAAAATGTGCAGCGATTATGCGCTCCACGACGCTGCGTACACGCGTATATTTATGGCCGGGCGGTATTTTCAGCGAAATTGCTTTTGTGTATCGCCGTCGTCTCGGTTAATCGTATGTATCCACCCCCATCGCCGATCGTTTAACGGTACCAATTTAAAAGCCCTGAGGGTAATATACCGTATGTACCTTTACAACAACCCCTAATGTTTTGGACAAAATACGCGGAACGTAAAAATTTGAACCCGAAAAACCTATACGGAAAATACTGCCCGCGTTCCTTTTTTGTGAACCAACATCGCGACAATATGCTTTTAGTGAGACTCGTTACACCGTTTCGTGTGTTTTGCTCATCACATCGGGTCGCCTTCTCGTTTAATGCCGCCGTGGACTCTCGGGCCGTGTACGGAACGCATTAGCGTCCGAAGATTTCGTGTTTCACTCGACGCGATATCGCGCGTCGGTCATTTTACTGTTTATTGACAGGTAAACACATCTGGAACGTGATCGACTGGATCCGAGGGTTAAAAGCGTACATATTATGTATAGTTATAACGCATACGACTCACGAAAAATAGCTAGTTATGTTACAAATATATATATATATATATATACGTTTAAACGGTTGTTTTTTTTTCTCTTCTACGTGCGTACGACAAGCGCAACACATGTCGGGGGAGAATTTACTGTTAGTCTGCACGGAATGTCGCGGGAACGATAGTGAGATATTTTTGACCGGAAAACAATATCGTCGAGAGCGTAGTAGTACAAATTCGTAGTACGTTCTAAAATTTAAAATGTTTTTTTTAACCCGCCTCAGAAACGCACGGTATGAATGGCATACGTATGATTCTGCTACGATTTCGACAACTGTTGAACTTTTCGTCAAACAGGATGGATCGGTACCGTTACCACTGAAACGTCGTCAACACGCCAGCCGATGATGTGTCGGACGAAACGGCCGAGAAGTCGAGAAAAATATACTCGGTTTTATCGTGAAAACAAATCATTGCGCATTTTTGATGACGTAATTTCTCGTGCCGATACGTACCCGACACGAAATTCCTAGCTACGGCCCAGGAAGTGTGCCGCATTGTTTTATTCGTTATATTGTCATTACCGTAGATTTCCGTAGATAAAATATGTAGTTAGAACGTACGCGCACCGTCCTACGGCCCACGAAATAACTACTCGTCGGCGTATCCGAAATTTCGGGAAAAAATACAAACGTCTCGGATCGACACTATCACACGGTCAATTGGGAAAAGCATATTTTTGTTATTCATTTTATATACTACCCGCGGACGTCGTTCTCGTATCGTGCTTTGTTACATTGAGATGTCGGTCGGGAGAGCGACAATAATAATTGACGAACCGGGGTAATCTATTTTGTTTTCGGTGAGCGCAGACGGCCGCATCTCGGACTGTTCGGGATGACAAATCGTGTGCTTTCTTGGGGAGCGAAAAGAAGAAGAAAGAAAAAATCGCTGAGGGAAAAAACCGGCCAAACTTTTTGCGCCCCTCGTCGTTTTGTCGAGAATCGTGGTGTTCGCCACGAAGTTTTCGGGACAGCGGAGACGTTTAATGGCTCTTTGTTCGTTTCTATCGCGATACCGCTGCTGCCGGTGGTCGTGACTGTTGATGTCGGGTGCCGTTGATCATTTGCTGCTACCCAGACTCCTCTTCCCGTCCATCCGAATTACCATATATTTCCCATTCGTCATCGACACCGGTCTCGCATCCCTCGGAATCCTTCCTTATCGCGTGCATATATATATATGTACCTATCCCACGTCGAACGAACTTAAATTGTCAGCTCCGGAGGTGTATGGAGAGACTGTGCGCGCGTATCCCCGGACACCAGTTCAGGATTGGCTTTTGATCGGTCGAACGATGTTGAAATTCAAACACGGGTTTAATATAGGTTACAACATCACCAGTCGGATGACGACATTATACGTATACTCACGCGATGTAAATTAAAATTTAATATTCTTGACGGGCAAAAATATATTTCTAAAGAAAAATGAAACATTACTCGACTCTTTCGTGTCGCTGCAGTGTTAACGCGTTTCAATGATTAATATTCGCACAATAATCAGCGGGAAAAATACGAATTCACCAAAATGTCAACATGTCGAACATTGGCTCTGGACCACGCGGATTCGAGCCGAGCCAACGAGGGCATCGTGTTGATAATAAACAGTGACAGGACTAAAAAATAATTCGTCTTTTTTAAGCGAAAAAACTTTCGTAGAAAATATTTTTCGATAATTAGCCCTGATTCCACGATGTATGATTTACTCTATACGCATAAAATGAACAACAATAACATTTTGACGGTGTTCGTGTCGGGTGAGCACATAGATACAAACACATTTTTCGCAACGGACCACAAACCTTCGAATTTTAAGTGAGTTAATAATTTTCCCGCTGTACTTGTTGAATTTTGTTTTCAAAAATATTGATAGTGCGATTTACGGGTTAAACTTCGCGCTAGTACGGCGACATGAAAGAACTGAGCTAGGAGATCTCAACACTTTTCTTTTTTTTAGAAACAGATTTTTGCCCGTCAAGATAAGAATTGCGTGAAAAAGAACCACCCTAGTATATATTATCGTGTAAAAGATAATATTTTCCTCTACCGTTTCAAACATTTTCCACAAATCAAAATACGTAGGTGGTACAACAATATAAAATTCTATTATTCTCAAAGCCCATTTCAGCACGTCACATCTTCGTGTCACTTACGCGCACGTGAAGCAGGCGAACAACGAAATTTCAAAATTTGATATATTTATTTCGTATGATAACAGAGTGTGTCGTTGGTATTTTGTAACACTTCGATTCGAAATATACTCGGAGAATAGTATTTATTTTACGCAAAAGTCTAGTACGCCAAAATATATGTATCCCTGTCATTATATATATGTAATAATATATTTATCTCACGTGTATTTGCGCTGATATTAATCGGTTTACGATCGTGTTTCAGGACCTCCTGGAAAACGGGGCAAACGCGGGAAGAAAGGCGACACCGGTGAACCCGGACCAGCGGTGAGTGACGCGTGTGATTTTATGTTTTTCAAACATACACAAAACCCGAGCTATTTTTACTGTCGTACATTTAACTCTAAAAACTCGAGTGTTTTGTTTCGAATACAGTGGAAATCGTTTGTATAACGGTCGGTCGTCTTTTACCGCACCACTTATCTGCGCGGTCATTTCCTCACGAACAGCTCTTTCGGAATAATGTAAAAATAAGTAGTCTACTGTTTTGAGTGGTACGACGAGATTATCAACGGCTAAGTTAATGGATTTTAAAACATTAAAATAATATACGCCTATAGTGGTACGCGACAAGTTTAATTTTCTGTATGTTTTTTTTAATTTTTCACGATATCATCGTCTTCAAAGTAGTATAATAGTATAATGCGGTCGTTATTTTAACCGCCACTCATCTATCTATCTTCTCTCGTTTTTCGTTCTACGAAATTAACCACTATTGTTGCACGTCTTAAACAACAACAATAATAATAATGATAATACAACGAAGAAAAAGGCTTTGTATATGCGTATAAACATAACTGAACATCGTTCATGGTTGTTCTTCATAAAGCACGTGAGTCAGCACAATTTTCGACATGTTATTAAAACAAGTACACGAGCGTTTTATAGAGCCTATTGAGTGAAAGCGCTGCAGTAAAACGGTGTAGGTACTCCTTGTCAACAATAATAATTGTTATATTTAGCCTTGATTAGTTTTTAATTTATCGTCGTTTTCGTATAATCTTCACATAATTTGAAATTCGTCAAGACGTTTTTTCCCCCCCCGGATGTACAAAATACAAAAAATTTATTTTGTACGATTTTACACAGATTTGAACGAGAAATATGGGAGTTCTCAACGGTTTGTTAAACGTTCGAAACGATTTTGCGGACGATTAGCGAAATGAGTGACGGAATAACAGGCGAAAAGTATCTAAACCGAATTTATTTACAACTGTGTATTATCGTGTTATCACGTTCGGGAGTTTTTTTCGGCGTTAGCGTCTCGTTAGGCGGTGTACAAATACGTAAAAACGTAAAAACGTATTGTGGTATTGTCATCATAACGATGATTGATAATTTTCATTTTTTATTTCCGAAAACTCGTTAGATATTGTAATAATGTTTGAGAGTGTAACGAAGCCGTTGAAACCCGTTATTTATGTTTATTTATTTTTACGGCATAGCAGTAGAGGACGAAACGCGTACACGACAATAAACGAGTGATAGTTAACGACGATTTCTTGCATCTTGGTATTATTGTGTTATGCGCGGTACGAACATATAATAAATATTAAATTTTTATAATTTTCTGACGGTTATCGCTAAATAAAACCATTGATGGGGAAAATTCTCGCGCGTAAATCAGAATTAATGTAGTTATAATATTACCTATATTTTATATTATTAAAGGCGCATTTGGTTTTGTGGATGTACTCGTGTACAGTATAATTTGTCTAACGCATATAAAAATTTTTCACAAAAATCATTTCACTTATCGGGTTTTTTATGATTTTTTTTTTAAACATAATACGATGCGAATAACGTTTTTTTGGTATACCAATTTTAAAGTTCATACTGCAGTAGTTTTCCTTTTTCGATTTTTAATAAAACTTCAAACCGATAAGACCAGTGCGTATCGGTGTTCCGTATTCGGTGTGATAATGACACACGAATCAAATTTTCTTTTTGAAAACATTGATTTTTCACAAACATATTTTCAAGTTTGTGCGCTGTTAGAACACGATAATGCGGATGTTAGTTCGTTTACGCTGTGTTGTCGATGACAATTGTGTTGTTATTACCGTATTTTGTTTGAAAAGTCCATAGACCATCAGGATTTGCTTATAGTTGGGTATTTTTTCTCTTATTTTGTCTTTTTACCACCTACGCTAGGCCGACGGTGAGAATTAGGCAAGACTCCGGGATAGAGGGTTTTTAATTAACGACTGTGTCTATCATGACCGTCAAATTGCGGTGTTTGGCGAGAGAAAGGGTTATTTCATAACGATATTTTCGTATCCCGCCCGACTGCTGCTGCTGCTGCTGCTGTACAAACGATTTCCGCTGTTTTAATATTTTTTCTCTTTTTTTTCACTCTTAACGTGACCGTATTATCGTAACGATGCGACGCATTGTTGGGTACGCACGTAAAAAAAAAAAACCAATGTACAAAAATGTGTTTTACAGGGCCCGGCAGGTCCGCCAGGGAAAAACGGTTTTCCGGTATTTATCATCATCATTGAAATTATTGTTCCGAACGTTTTTATTTTTATGTTAATATTTTTGCCACGCATCAGAACATCATGTGTACCACGTTGTTAATGATATTTTATTTGTTTTGGCACGCGTAGCTCACGGTATGTAACGCCGCATCACCACCATCAACGTGCTTGTTAACCGCAGAGACGACCGGGGATCTCGCTCGAAAAATCCATATTCACATTGCGCACACTGCACTGCTCCCCGCACATCGACCCAGCTTTCGCGGTTTTCAGCTCGTTTTTTACATCTCATATTTTGACAGGACAACTCCGGCAAAGTCTTTTTTTTATTCTTTTTTCGTTTTCCGCGCCAATCAATCGAACACGACTCGTCTTGTTTTTTCGCGTGTTATAGTAACGTACGTACGACGAAAAACGATTTTTGTTAAAAGAAAAATAACCAAGCGCACACAGTACGCGTCGTTTCTGTGTCGTGTCATTTGTCGACAATAATGGTATTACAGTAGTGTGTACGTTTGACAAGGTTAATTTCTACGAAATGCACACTATTCTGAATTAAACGCGCGTCGTTTTTTATTCAAAACAAATTTTGACTCCGATAAGTGTATGTCGTTTTATAAAACTATTGTTTTTGATTTTTTTTTTTGTGTACACAGGGTCCAAAAGGAATGAAAGGCACTAGAGGCTTGATGGTAAGACTACCGCCTCACGCTACAGCATTTTGCGCAAACTAACAACTCGGGTTCAATCTCGTTTTAATACGCGACATCACTAACAATATATGTATTATAGAATATTAACTATTGGTGTCGGAATACCTGGTTGAATAGTCGTTAATTACAGCTTTTACGATCGATTTTTATACTTGCGATTTTAAAAATTTGTACGACTTGAACTTTTACTCTACTAGAATTACGCTTTTTCTCAACGTACAGTTTTGATTTAATTTGTTTTTCGCGTCCATCACGTTTTCCATTACGTTTTATCGTTAAGCCGCGAATTTATTTTATGATTTAAATTCGTATCGATTAAAACGCAAATAACAAAGACGCGTAAGATCGTGTTTGCGTGCACCTTAATCTATTAATCTGATAAACGCTAGTTTTTCATTCGGTATATACATTTATCAAACGTCCCATTACATTTTGACTACCGCGGTATAACTAAAGAAATAATTTGTCTAAATGAGTTTTTTCAATTTTCAAAAACTTCCATCTAACGAGACTTGGTTTTTCTGATTTCACTTCTGAAGTGTGATTTCAGCTGAGACGTGTGCGCCAGTTGTTTTTTATGGCTCATAATTACGAGCTGCGATAATACACAATAATTCTAAAAAAACGGTACGAAATAGCAAAATATTTTTCTAAAAAAATGAATTCTCGTTGTAGTCATGTTGGTCTTTACAACAGTAAAAAGTGTTTAAAACTAAATATTGGTAAACCATATTAACTATCAACGGCGTCCACCTACTTATTTTAAACTCGTATTATTGTTGACTGTTATAAAAGCAAGAACATTAACGTATTCAGTTTTATAACGTCATAAACGTTTAAAATGTTTTTGTCCTCTATTTCAACTTTAAAATGGCCTTTATCGCTTACTGTAATAGTCCACGGGACGTATACCAGAGTCGCGAGAAAAAGTTAATAAACGTGCATATTCGCTGCTTTTTTTTTTTTCAAGCCGTATCCTACGTGAAAATATTCCGCGTTAATAGCGATATTTACGTACGCAGAACGAAATATTTCCAAAAGAAGTCATTCCGGTTTCGATTAAACGCTTTCCATTTATCACGTAGGCAACACGCGCTCGATCTTCGCTGCTTTGAATAGCCTCGAGATGAGATTAAAACCCCACGAACTTGGAACACGAGACGGATATAAAACTCGTAGCATTATGATTCGGTATTAAAGTATATTTATTATTGCCGATACATTTTGGAGAAAATCATAACAATTTTCGGATTGTTTGAGTATCGAATACGAGTCGTGGTTAGGTATACCGTATAATTATTATATAACTTTCGATTTAACTCGCAGGTTTAGAATAAATAATATTATTATTATTTATACACGTTTTGACGTCGCTCGTGGCTCGGCATATAGGTTTACCTACGCCTGTAAGATTTTTTACATTTTAAATTCGATTTATAAAATATATTCTAATAGTATCCAAACACTGCGTATCGCCAGTATATTTTTCAGTAGTGTAAATCGATTCTAAACCGTTCGAATACCGCGGTATAATTTCGTACACGGTACAGAATTTCATTCGGGAATGGCGGTGGGACGTTTGAAAATATTCCAATTTGTGACGATTTTCAAAGTCGTGGAATCAATTTTCAGAGGATTTCGTCGCAGCTTTGGGAAAGACGTCAGATTATTACTGTCACCTCGACAAACCAGACCGCACGCGTTATATATATATATCGTTCAAGCACACGTAGCTCGATCGCCCCTAAAAAGGATAATTGGCCTACGTTTTTTTCTTCGTTCGCTTTTGATTTTTTTGTCCCTCGCATCATATCGGCTGCAACAATAATGTACGGAAAAACGGATCTGTTTTTGCGGACCGCAGACCGTCACGTCGCCGGAAACGTAAAATAGAGATATACAAAGTGATACACTCATTGTTTGTGGCTTTACTAATTGTCTGTCTGTCCGGTATGTATGAATCTCTGGAAGTTTTTAGTTTGTTTTCCACCGACTTTGTCAGAAAAGATCTTTATACTTTATAGTGCATAAAAATTAAAAAACATACAATATTTTCCAACCATAGTGTCGTACATACACATTTCTAACCTAACAATGGCTGTGAAACACCGTACTTGGTGTAATTTTGTCGACAGTCTCTTCAAACGAAGTATACAATTTTTTTTTTCTTTACAGAATAGATCACCTGCTGGTATTTTTTTTTCTCACTTTTGATGGGTATAGAAATTAAAACGTAATATTTAAAACTATTTTATCAAAATCGGCGATATTGTTTTTTCCTTCGGCTGAGCGATTTTATTACAATTACTATACTTGGGTGTTATCGATTTAGCCATAAGTATACCAATCTCCTAATGTGACGGTTTGGACAGTGGTATTTTCACGAAAATCTACTTTCATACGCTCGTATGCTAGAAACCATACATTTTTTCATTTTTTTTTTTTGGTACAGTGGTCAAACTAATTTGACGCTTAGGTTCTATTACGCGTTTTACGATTTGTCACTTTTTAAGAGATCGGATTTAGTTTGAACACGTTTCAATATTATATCAATCGTATATCGTCAAAAATTTCGCGCGTAATACTATAATTTTGCAAAGATATCAAAATCAAGTCGATATGACGTGTCCTCGCCCCATACGATAGACCAAAAGGTTGCGTAAAATAAATCATGGACTAATTGCATAAAATCAATATTTGCAATAATGTTTTTTTCGAAATTTTTTTTTTTTTGATTACTAACAGACAACCGCGTGAGATCGAATTTCAGTTTTGTTTTTGTACCATCGTCATCGCTCGGGTTTCTTTACCAAAGTCGGTGTGGCACAGAGATGTGACGATTCCGATAAAATTTTACCGAGGATGTTTTTAAACGATAATAGGTATCTTCCCGACCCGACTAGACTTTCGTACGCAAAAGGTACGTTTCTATATTTTTTTCGAAACGGTTTTTCGTATGGATTTGTACAATAAATATATATATATCAACGAACAAAGCAGATCATATCAGATTATAAAGTATGTTTCACGACCGTAACCGCGACCATAAAACACGGACGACTCGCGTGGGTTTTTCGCGCGCGGCCAATGCGACATTTTCGAAAACAAAGCCGTTGGCGCGTCCAGGCAATATTTCTTTTTTTTATAGGATCTCGCAACTCGCATCTCGCACGATTTACCGCGGCAGACTTAGGTACAATATTTTACCGGAACAGTGTTATAACGTTACGAGAAAACAATTTTAGTGTACAGAATCGAATAGAGAGAAAAAAAAGTACCGCAAAAGTTTCAATATTTAATTTTTAGATTCTAAGTGTAAATTTTTTTTTTGGAACTAGACACTCGAATATCCCATACTTTTTGATTTCGTTTGTATTCCGTACAGGAGTTGTTTTAAAAAAATTAACATTTAAATACAGTATGCTATCGGAACAAGATAAACGTTTGATTCGACATTTAAACATCGGGTATTGCTCGATGATAGAAATATTCGTATACTCCGTCATTCGTGTAAATTTATGACCAACGATTCGTACACCAAAAACTAATTGAAAACCGTACAGAGTTGTTAACTTCATACGCGTGTTATATTCGCTAACAAATTCGATTAGTTAAAAACCGTTTTTATTAAGTATCAATATACGAGACGATCACATCTTTGTAATTTGCTTCGTGTTTTTTTTTACTGTATTTATTCGTATCCTGTCGTAAGAAGTCGGTGAACGCGTTAATTTCTTTTTAATTTTACACACACGCTATTAAGTAACGCGCTTTTTAAACGCATTCGAAACACATGAAAAGTGAGTAGTTCAAACGCACTTTACTCGAATACATTTTTTTGTTTTTACATTTACACACACATTATGTACAGTTCTCAGCTTTGCGCACAACGATATTATAAGTTATTATTTACGATATAGGTAAACTGGCGCTGGTTTAAACCTGTAGCATATACATATATATACCACAACCGTGTTCGTGTTTACCGGTATACGTCATAGTGTAACAGCCATACCGGGGTGAATCACGGTTATTTTGACCTAACTCTACTCTGTAGCTTCCCCGATTGTCATCGTTACAACACGCACACACCCTGTGACAGATTCGTGCATGAGCTTAACACCAGATTAACCGCATGCGAATGCTTGACTCCAATAAAACTCGCTCAAAAAGTCGTGCCGTCCTATATATTATATGTATATGTGTTTTTTTTTTGTTACACGCACGACAATGCGATTTGTTGTTACAACCGTTCGCGCGATCGTAGAACAATCGAGAAATTCGTCGAATACGGGGTAAAATAACGTTTAAAAAATATGG
>CM029362.1:16301415-16421212 GCA_017140985.1 Hormaphis cornu
TTTTCCAGTGGTAACTGTTTCGCGGGAAGGAGATTTTGGCTTTGTGATGTATCGGAACAGTTCGGAGGTTTAGTTCGATCTTTGTTGTAATAAACACTTCACAATATTGTTATGTTCTCTAACGATCAAGGGCGGAGGAGGATCACACGCTTGTAACAATAAATGACGGCATTTTTTTTTTCTAACAACACGCTACACCGCACAGCACTTACGATTAACAGTGGCAATATATCAGGAACTCTTTTAATGATTTTTTTCTTACTCGTGTTTACAGGGACCGATCGGGCTGGACGGACCGAAAGGCGACTTCGTAAGTCATTTTTATATACTAAATACGCCGAAAACCTTATTGCTGTTTTACCGGGACGCCTATACATAAGTTTCGTGTGTAACATGACGATATTCGGCTTCTGCAGGGTGGAAGCTATACGTCATTCAATCGCAGCCTTGGCAGCCATAATGTATAGCTGTCAGCAGAAATCACCCCCTCGTCGGTTTCACACTAAAACTCGACCGGGGGGGAAAAAAAAAGCCCTATTAATAATTGTCGATCCTAATCAGTATGCGACACACACGTCATCGCCGCTGTCAACTGGAACGTGTGCATTATGAGTGTGATTACTCGTATAATGGTACGAAATACGCGCGCTGTCGTTTTCGTTTTTTTTTACTCATGGTAATTTTCGGTTTTTGGTTAAATCGTCACGTTTCATTTACACGTGCACACCAAATAATTACCGTCGTGTCACAGGGATCATACCGTCTCGCGGACACAAATCCCTCACGTACGCGTGTTTTCGATTGATTCGCCGTAATGTGCGGTGGATTCGATCACAAACGTCGATAGAAATTCGCGTCCGATTCGCGCGCAGTTGCTGGATGTTTTTGGTAAACTGCAGTGAAAATTTGTACTATGATTTCGGTCGTGTCCTGTGCCATAACAACAATCATGACGAACGGTTTGGACAGTACGAATACCATTGATGTGAAACGCGCGGCGGTCAACGACGGTGTCAGAAATGGAATTTATCGCGATTCGTGTTACGTTACACTCGTTGAACAGTTGCGTTTTCTTTTTTTTCAATTCGAAAATCACTTCTAAAGTTTTCCCCGTCGCTATTCGTCAACGTTTCGAGTGGTGTTTTACACATATGGTTAGGTTATACTGCAGTCAATCACGGTTGACTCTCCACAATCTATACCGCGGTTGTTAAATAATACATGGGGTCTGCCCATTGACTTCTCGAGATTTCAGCTGGTCCGTTTAGACCGCGATGGACCGCGGCTCTTTCGACCGAATCCGACAACATCAAAGAAACCACAAAAAACAAACCAAAATTCGTTTTTAAACCGAAACCCGTATATTTGTACATACCTGTCGGACTCACAGGTATGTTTAACCGATGTCAAAAATGAAAACCTACACCGGGTTGATATCATATTGTGTCAAGAGTAAAAAAAAAAACTGTATTGTGAGCTAAGATCAACATTTTTGTTTATTTTTTGACGTCGTAATCATATTAGTAAACTATACGCGTGTATTTTATAATATTCGTTTCATTTTTTTTTTTTTTTGTGCATTAGAATAATTCTCTTTGAGAGAATTTTTCAAATTCTTCGGAATCAAAAGTAACGACGTAATATTTCATTTTTTTTAACGCTTTCACTAAGTGGACATTTTTTGTTTACATTTTACAGTCCGCGTAGGACCTTCACCGGCTCAACCACTTTTCTCCATTTATCTCTGTCGTCGCTGTTTTTAATTCCTCGTGATGTTCCAGTAGTATCCCTGTCTTCACCCTGTCCTCCCATCGCTTCGGGCCTTTTTTCGTTCCGTCCCCCAGGAAAAATTGTATTCGTTTCGGACCTCCAGACGTGACCAGCCCATTCTAATATTTTATTTTTTATACACGCGCACTAATTACGGGCCTATGAAATAAATGATAAATTTCCTGATTGCCTTCTGCTTTCTCCGGTGTCAATCGAAGGCCGCCGTAAATTCGGAACGCGGCGCTATCCTCTCAGAGGTGTCCACATTTTCCTCGTCTCCGCCGTAGTCACCGACCAAGTTTCACATCCGTACATCAATACTGGCCGTAAATGTATAGATTGATCGATGAATATGATTTTTTGTGTACCGATATATCATTTTTACAAAACAGTTAAGTTTACGTTCATAAGTTATGTTTAGTAAAACGTTGTAACAACTCTTTGAATAACAGTACAAAATACGTGAAATTTTCACAAAACAAGTTTTCAGCCAGCGAGTATATAAATTTGTACAATACGAATTTTAACGCGCCTAATATTTACACTGGCCTATGAAAACTTGTAAAACGTTATTTTATTCTTAAGGAAAATAAGTTATGAAACCATAACGTTGGAAATTTCTTACGAAACGAGAGGTTTTGTTCATAGTTAATTGCTGTACAGAATTACGTGAGCTAGCTACAGTAGTGTGATCTACAGTTCTGAAGCCCTGGGTGGGCCACAGTACAACATAATAACGAATAAAAATGTTAATAATAAACAATTAGACTATGAAAGGTAATAAATATAACGTACGTATAGCAAATTTTACGAGAACAAGCAAAGTAAACTTTAAAACTGATTAAATTTAGTACGTATTATTGTAGAAAACAGATGCAATATAAATAGACGAAAATTTTAGCGGGCCGAAACGAAGCCGTGACGAACGTTATAGTGTTGTGATTTAAATATTACAGGAATCAAAAAGTTTCTCGTTATATTTGGGTTGAAGTACTTAAAATGCAAAATATAACAAACGTTGCTGTATATATATTTATAATATATATTTCATTTTTACTCATTTGTAAATTATTGTAAAACCATCGCGGTAAATCTTATTGCGTTGAAGACACCGCATGCATTCATATACTACTCCGGAATAGTTTAAAAAAACAGAAATCGTAATGTTGACAAACCATTTGTTTTGTGTTTTAATAATCGACTTAGAACCGGGCCAATTAAATTTCCGTCAAATTACATTTCAAATTGATTGCATACGCTATTAGACTGCAATTTGCGGCTGTGCGATGTGTATAAATGACAGCTATTTTCAATCCACACAGTCTTATTAAATTATTACACTGCTCTCCTTACGAAACCCGCGGTTGTGTTTATATTATGCGGAAAACGTTAATTTTAAGCGTAAATTTAGCCTTCAGTGTGATTTATTATTCCTCTGGCACACAAACAGCGATAATGTAGATAGAAAAAAATTATTATTGTTTTTATTGATTTCGATACATAACTGGTAAATGAAATGTAACAAGTTTGTACGTAGTTTCTGTTCTTATTTATATATTTATAACGCGAATTAAATTTTTTCATAAAATAAAGTTACACACGCGATTGACGACCTGCAATGGTTTATAAATTATGATTTCATTGATTTTTAACCGAGTGTGTGTACACTGTTTGGAAGTCCATGTTGCGCGTACTATTCTAAGTTTACGTTGATATTAAATATTTTATACGCTTGTCTACGTTTGGGAAGTATATTTACAAACTTGTAATACGTATGTGAACCTAATGGTATATTCCGTGCATTACATTGCGATCGCGTGGTGCAATGATTGCTTTGTTCTTATTCTGTTTGCTTAACGGTTTTCTTTTATGTATTTTTGTTATTAATCGAAAAGTCAGTCGAACGAATTGAAATTTTAAACACATCGGAATAGTTCAAGAATGTTTCAAACGAATCTGCGGCGAATATATATAACTTAAAAAAATCGGTACAACTCGTTGAATATTTGATCCGCCGATCACTGATTTTACTCTGCGGAATCGAAATTTCCATACGCGATCCGGTGCTTACCGCAGATTCAACACAAACGTCAACTTCTAGCAAACCGTTGATCAAATCAAAGTCAACGAGCTCCAACGAGCTTTCCGGCGTCCGACCTAGAATTTACTTTCTTTGTTTCGAATGGTTAATTTCTTTGAATATTTAGTGCCGGCTCTGTGGAAAAGGTTTCATAGGTAAATACGTTTTATCAAACACCCTCCTAATGGCGCATTAGGTACGTCTGCTACGGTTGCCAGCAAACTACTCTAAATTGCCGCTCAGAGGCAGAGTTTGCCGTACCGCTCTGTTTTTTGGCCCTCTCATCCGTCACTTGAAAGTATTGCGATAATCACGCGAATGAAATTAAAAATATATATTAAGTTTTTCTCCAAGAACAGGTGTATTATAACTGCACAGATCATCCGTGACCATCCTATTTCTATTAACACAATACATTTTTTACTACGTTGTTAAATTAAGGGGGAATATCTCATCATTTTTATTTTATTTATTTTTTTTTTTCGGTTAAACGGTTTGATTACTACGGTTAATGTTGGGCCAACCTGAAAAATATTTTAAACAATGTTCGTTTTCATTAGTCAGTCGATACGGTTTAAAAACAGAAAATTTTAATTTCGAGTTATTTCATAGGTTTAAATGTTGTAGTTAGAAATCTTTAAACACACAGTCCGTGCATATTTCGCGATACGCCAACAACCGTCATTGGCCATTATTTCAAAATTAATTTTTTAAACGATCAAATTTCCAACAAAAAAAAACTCAATAACGGTACCAATACATGCGTTCTGATTTTTCGATACCGAAATCGGTTCATTTTTGATTCGTTTGTTGAAAGAACTAAGATTGATTCCCTACTAAAATATAATAGCGCACTAGAAATAACGTATAAGCGCGCTCAGACGGAATCGGATGTTATCGGACGGTACCCTCGGAAAACGAGAGATCAATCCTGTGTTAGACACTATAGTACAAAACTATAAAGTATTATGATTTATTTATGTTTGTACAATACACTGCAGCGGTTTTTGTTCTGTTTCACGAAATGGGAAACTGTTCTAGCTTATGCGGCGTACAGTCGATTTAACGCGACCGACTTGTTGCGCGTCGTTATGCTATAAATTACAGCCGTAACCGTGGAGTCGTCTTCGAATCCAATAAATATCGCTAGACGGAAACGATATGGACGGTTATAATCCATGGCGATAGCAAACCGCGAATACACAATGTGACTCGTAAGCAATAATACTGTTTTTGGTGCGATTACATTCGACAGTATATATATCGGTAAAAAACCACGATCTCGTTTATCATCGAAGTTTCGCGTATCGACTAGTTCGACTAGGTTTTCAATAATTTTATACTGTACAGCTGATTGTGTACGGTCCGACGAACGCCAGTTAAAAAAGTATACGTTGCGTTTTGTTTTGTGAAAAGCGTTATTCGGAGAACATAAAAAATATTTGTCGTTAGAACGCAAGTGAGTAAAAGAGCAAGTTTTCAAACCTTAAGCGTCTTCTACGCCTGAATCGATGTTCCATGTGAACTTCGGAGGTATTAACCGCGAACGAAACACAATATTAGTAACGATGAAATTCGTTTGTAAAACTCGATTTTTGAGTCCGCCGTATTTGTTTCGATTTCCTCCACACGATTCCGATAATAATATGTACATCCGTATGAAAATGACGGTATTATTTTTTTGGACGCGTGTAAATTATTTTTTTTTTTTATCTTATTTAAAAACAGTGATCTACATTTTCGTATCGGAGGATCGTGTTACTTTCCGTAAATCTATGTCTGGATGAATTGAAAAAAAAATAAAACGTTTTCCGTTAAAAAAATATAACCCGGGAGCAAATCACGAAACATTTTTTTTAAACACTATTTGAATAAAAAAATACCATTCCAATTTTTATATTCCAGCACAAAGTATACGAAACGTGTTCCGCGCAAACAATTCGGGGGCAGTCGTGTCTGTTTTCGAAATATCATCACCGTAATGGCTTTTTCGACGACGTTTGGAGTCGTCGTATTAAACCGAGCCATATTTCCCAAGCTCGTTTTTCTCTGCTCTATAACGCATCGTATTAATATAATATCGTATATTGTTGATATTGTTATTGTTTTTTTTTTTTTTTTATTTAATCTTTCGATTGAATTTCCGACCGAGAGATCGATTCGAGGATATATATATACCTTTAAAAGCGGTAAATGACGGGAGTGAAAATTGCACGCTCAAAATTAAGTACAGTGTTTTTTTTTTAAATATTTTCGTACTGAACACTGTAGTTGCACACGATTTTATTAACTCTTTAAAAAAAAAAAAAAAAAATGACATTGTTTCGGATATTAATTCAAATTCATATTTTACAGCTTTAAAAACTTGTCGGATTTAAACTAACCGTTTTTAATGAACATCGATTACGATATAACTAACTGTATGATATGCTTATAATTTACTATTTAGATTTGGGGAATTAGTTAGTCTCGATGCGTGAGTATCGACGTAAATTATTTTTTTTGCGTAAAATAAACCGTCGTTTTATACCGTGTTGCACGATAAATGTCCGGTGAATCGGGATGTTTATCAAAATTACCACGGTATCTCGTACACGTTTGTTTTTATAACGACCGTTTAATTTATTTAAATGACAATATATCATGCATCTTTGTTCTTGTGACTTTTTGTCACACCGAGGCCGCTTCACCATACGGTTGACACGGACCTTCCGAAACGCTGTGATATCGTGATTCATATTGTCCAATTTTCATGATTGTTTCAAGTAAGATACTCATTTTTTCCGATGAAAAATATTTCGAGTGCCTACGGTTTTAAACGTTCATCTCAATCTCGAACTACTATGATAAAATGAACGGTTTTTATAATTCTTTGGTGTAGGCACGGACGATCTCTGCGTGGGTCACGCGGCTCCTTTTTAGGATACGATCAAAACCCGTCTCGCTATCACATTTATTACTGAACATAGAAAACAATGATAGCACGTAATAATTATAATCCTCCGGAAATAATAAATTAAAGTCGTAATTGTTTTCACGATTATGTTGTATATTCGCTTTCGCGTTTTCTTTGTTTAACGCGGTGTGATGCGACCACATCTTCTTCGCTCGACAGCGATACTAAAAGTTTTAAAAAAACGTTACAATAACGTTAAATTGTTCGTGTGTAGTATTGTGGTTTAGGTAGATCTCTATAGAAAAATCTGTACGCATTTATATGCGGACGTTTTTCGCGGCAACAATTTCTCGAAAACGGTTGAACCGGATTCGATTTCTGTTTTCGGCAAAATAAAACCACGCATTCGAAGTCGTGCGTCGTATAATTCTCAAAATCAAAATCTGTCGTGTAGTTTTTGAGAAAATAAAGTTTGCATAGTTATCGCCGATTGTAATTGTGCAGTGGCGGCGAGTATGTAATGTTCGACGGAGAAAAAACCGATTCGATTTATATTATTCTCTCAAAAATATAAAGATCTGTCGTGTTTTGTACCGTCCGATTTTCCCGAAATCGATTATCGCCGATTAGTTTTGTGTACACTGTGGCGGCGAATGTACATAACGCTGGTTGAACCGATTCGACTTTGGTGTTTTTGGATTGATAAAACTACACGTTTGAAGTGATGAACTTAATTTTTAATTTGTAGAGTGTTTTTTTACGCCGATTTAATCGAACATTTTCGTGTCGTGTGGCAAGAAATCTACCTTCACTAGTAAGCTCTGACGACAAGGTAGAATCTACCTGTTTAGATTCTGAGCGAAGCGAAATCAGAAATTGCTTACAAATGCGACTTGTAAGTTCTAACTTGACCTCGTATGAAACGATGACGCGCGCGGTATCAAACCACACACGCAGTACCAGTAGAAATTTACGGCATTCTTATAATTTACTCCTCTTTTTTCCTTCCCGTGCCTTATAGTTCCTATTCCTTTCTTTTCTTCTATTATCTTTAATATTGTTTCGATTCGAATTTGTCTTGTTTAACGACGACGAAAATACGTGTACGTGCAGTAGTCTGCCAAACACAGATTTTGTCTACTGCGGGTTCCTAATTTTAGAATAATTTAAAAACAAATAAACGGCGCATTTTATCATTCGACCCGCCCGGTCATATTTGGGACGTTTTTATTTGATTGTTACGACGTTAAATCCGTCGAGCAGGACGGTAAAAGTATCTATGTGCATATTTTATGCGCGGCGTATTGCATCTAAAGCTGACGATATCATATACGTTTTGTTAAAAAAAAAAAACAACCCCAACAACCCTCGTTCGCCCTCTTATCGGCCGTAATTTTACACCACTTTATTATCGCATGCGCATTTTAGTATACGATAGTATATATTACACGCGCGATTGTTTGCGGTAAAACAGCTCTAAAGTGGCAATTTATATACAAATATTGTTGTAGTACATTATTTGTTATCATCATTATTGTCATAGGCGTGTTTCGAGTGGTGCAGGGTTCAGATAAATATTGATGTTATCCGTGGTGTTTAAGGACCGCAAGAGTTTTGAACGATATTGTACATTGTGTTAAGTCACCTGATAAAAAAACGCACTCGAGGATAGAGAACGTCACGCAGGTTAAAAACGGATCGATTAATATACGTTTAAGATTACAAAAATTAATAAAAATTGATTTTAGAATGCGATTTTTCACGTGAAAGTAAAAGAGCGGTTTAAGAAGAATCAGGTGGACGGTTGATAAAGATACGGGGGTCGTGAATGATTGCGAAGTTTTTTAGTGGTCGAATTGAAGAAAAAATGTTTGAAAATGACGGAATTTCAAAGTGCGTGTCGGGGGTTGTGTACCACCGAGTAAAATTAATTATTGTTTGAAACACGCCTGTATACGTATTGTTGTTATTATCGTCATCGACGACCGCGAATCGTGTTTCACCACGTCGTCGACCTTTTTGTTGCAGGGCCATCCGGGAGAAAAAGGACAAAAAGGCGATTCTGGAGCGCCGAATTTCGACATATACGCAGCGGTTAAGGTATTTTATTTTTTATCCATTAATAAGACGTTTTTCACATTTTTAAACCGTTTCTCCCTGTATTCCTTCTGCGTTCAACCGCGTAACGACATGTTTTTTATCTTTATTTTTTTTTACTTTTAATACCGTTCTCTTTGACCCGCCGTTCGCGTTCGCGCGTGAAATGAAAAAGGGCCGTTTTTTAACGAATAAAAAAAAAAAGGTCCTCGACCAATACGCGCGTATGCCGCTGGGTTTTCGGGTATCCCGAGGCGATGTCATTACGTCGTCGTCGTACCCTTCGTTTTTATCTCCCACATTATCGCGTTACTGCGGGGGTCGACTTTTCACTACTTATACTTAAAGTACGTACGTACGTGTTCACCAAAATTTTGGTGGATTTTTGGCCCATTTTCTCTTTTTGCCCCAAAACCCAACCCCTCGACTTCTTCTCGACACGCGGTGTCGCGCACGTGAACGCAACATAACCGTCCGATTATTGCAGGGAGGCAGCAGTAAACGGTCTGTGACGACGCTGAGAGGAGGTACTCTCGGATACGCAGAAATCGTAGCCGTAAAGGTGAACCAATTTCCATATAGGTTTTTTTTAATTATTTTATATACTCTGTTGGTGTGTTTTTTTTTCGTTTCCGTAGAATAATAATAATACGTAGACTTCTTTGTGTTGTTTTATTCTTTCGCCGTCTGTCTTTACGTACAAATACTGTAACACGGCTATTGTAATAATAATACTCGTGCGCGTGACGACTGTTATTATGGTGTGTTTGTGTCTAGTGAACTATTTTTTTTTTGCGGTGTCTTAGCTTTTTAGAAACGTAGGACGGTTGCAAAATTCCTCGTTAGAACCGTGCGAAAAGTTCATATTAAAAAAAAGACGTTCCTGTGCCATCTTTTATTCCTGTAAAACGTTGAGCCTCTCTCTCTAACATCTACATACGTACGAGAAACACTTTCCAATACGTCGTTCACGGCCGGATGCGAAGTGTTTTCGAATTAGAACAGTTTTATCGAAACGTGAGAGTTTCGTAATTTAAATTGAGATTTTCGAAAAACTATGTACGTCGATTATAGGTGAAAATCGTATATTCAGACTGCCAACGTCCCATGCGAAACATGTCGATATCCAATAGAAATTCTTTCGAAAACGGAATAAAACAAAAGCGCAAAATTTATATTACAAATTGTTTTGTTGTAAAAATTGTACTCGCTGTTAAAATTCATTATTGAACTTATAGTCGAATCCTCGTTATTGGGACAAAGGGACGGATGTGATTCGAACGAAGCAGTGTAACTTATCTCTGTTATTTGTTACATATCCTCTTCTGTGTTTAAATTTAAACGCCTTTGGCTAATCAAAATACCTTTATTCGCCGATTAAGTTTAACAAAACGATTTTAATTCAAAGCATCTGGTACATAGAAGCGTTTAAGAAAATTTTTATTTTTAGCACAAAATCACTGCAGCTCTATCTTTTTGTTTTGAACAATCGCGCAGACAAACAATAATTGGCATCGTCATCGAAATGATTGTAATGGAGAATTGCCGGGAAGTCTTACGATTCTTCCAATGTAACCGTCGCGTAACACTATAACTATACGATTATTATTTATTTTTATATTTTTTTCACGTACTGAAACGCGTGTTCCTGTATCGTTCGACACATACGTCGTGTCCCATACGTTTAATCGGCGTGTGCAGCTTGTAAATTTACGGTGTAAATCCGTCGTCGTTTAGTCGAAATGATTTATGTAACGCGTTTATTATAATTTTCGTACACGAGCGAACGATCATTGCGGCGGTCCCGCCGTCTTACGATTTATATCCTCTCGCCATTTTTCTCTTATTCGCCGTTCCTTTTTATCTTTTTACTTTTTGCATGCGATGCTTTGTTTTTTTTTTTTGTTTTATTCACGGTAGTTGTTTGGTGGCTGGTTGGATTTTTGTAGGGTCTACAAGAGCGCGGACATAACGTGTCGGCGGAAAGCATAGTTATGGTCAAGGTGAGTACAATCAAACCTGCATGTTCGTAACAACTATTTAGCAAACATATTATTATAATATTACCGTTGTTAATATATTTTTCCCCCTAGCGTGGGGAACACCACATCGAAACTGGTTTTTTTCTCCTTTTCGACGACACGGGTGTCGATAAATTCGTAAAAATTTTAAGGACGCGTAATACAGCGGTAGCGACGATATCTAATTTGTAGGTAAAAAAAAATCAGCTTTTTATGTACTTAAAGAAGAAGAAAAAAAGAGAATCCGCACTTTAAACACCTTAATTTTTTTTTTTTTACTCCACCTAATCGGCTTTTTTTTTTTTACGGATCGTTTCCGCGGTCTACAACATCGTGTGCGTTTTCAATATCGTCGTCGTTATCTCCGTGTGACGATTTCTCGATTTAATCGAATAATTTTTTACAAATTGTGGTTCGATCAATATACGGCGATCGTAGACCGCTATAATATTATCACGATGTGTATATTTTGGACTCGTTTTTAGGGCGAACCGGGAGAGCCGGGACCGCCGGGACCAGTCGGGGCGCGAGGACCCGAAGGCGCCATGGGGGTAAGTTCGAACGAATATTTTATTGTTAATATGTAGTCTGTTCTCTCGCGGATTGTCCGATGACCGTTATAGGGCGGTTTATATCGCAAAAAAACTGATGTGGTACCAGTGACACGCTGTTCTGCAGGAGCCGTCGCAAGTGCGAGAAAAATGTCCAGTTGACATATTATTATAGACCGTAAAATATTACGATAACATACTCCCCACGGTCCACATCTGTTTAAAAAACCATATGGTCAGTTAAAGTAAAAAAAAAAATTAAAAAAATACACGATTTTTTGTCACCTGCAGACCGTCGTCCGTTTGTTCATCCTAACCTTCTCTGCCCCGGCCCCAGAACTGCCCAACAAAAATAAACACACGCATGGTCGGTAAAATGTTTACTCTTTGCGGGTTCTATATTTTTTTTTTAAAAAGAGCCGGCAAACAATAATGCGAACGGCAATGTTGGTTTATTTTCATATTTCTTGAACATAACGGCGCGATACAGCCTTTTTCATAATAGGATATCCAGATAAAAAAATGTGCATTGTGGCGTTTATGAGGAACGGCGTTTGAAAGTTAACGATAACTGTACAACCGTCTAGAATAAAATTATGTGACCCGTGGATGTACCGTAATGACATTTTTGTTTTGTTCGTTTCTTCGTGCCAAAAAAATACTAAAAAAATTTCGACCCCAGTTGAGCATGTTTCGGTAAATTCGGCACCTTGAACAAAAAAAAAAAATAATCAGCGTTTTTAATTATCTATACAGCTACATGCCCACAACAAACAGTCGAAACGTCTGTTTTTTTTTTCTCGTTTAAATCTGTTTTCAGTAAATGTTGTTTTTCAACTGAGACGTTTTTTTTAATTTTGTTTTTCAAAATTATTGAGCTGCTTAAACCACGTATCTAAATGGCTAACACCCTGTAAAAATTCAAGTTTTGTTAAATTTACGTGGCGGGAAGTTGTTAAACTACACCCACAATTTTTCCAATTTTTTTTCACAAAAGCATATAAAATAGCTCAGTGGGAGGACGCCTGCGTGTGTGTGTGCGACTATAGTGCAGTTGCAGTTGTTTTGCCGGTTTAGTATCAACTAAATCAACTATGGTACGAGTTGTACAGACAGAGAAGCTGTCCTTTTGATGATTTTATCAACGCAGAATTATAATAATAATACGACGCGAATAAGAAACGTCGTCTAAATTATTTTTGTTGAAAAAACTATTCAAATCGTAAATCGACGTATGCCTGAATGTTTTGTTTGGGTATTCACAAGAGAGAATTATAGGTATCACTTTAAAGTCGTATACCACACCCGAGTATTTCCCGGTAAACGGGTCTCACGGTTTTCGCTATAATCAAATTATCGTTGCAATTTTTACAAAAACGTTACTACCCCAAGTATTCGGAGTGTTCTTGTTATTGTTTATCGAAATATTGATTTTTTTTTCCAATCGCAGGTAGAAGGCAAACAAGGACCGCCCGGCGCTCCAGGATTGGTGAGTACATTTTTCTTATTGTATAAAAATTCCATAAAATAAGTATAGAAGCGACACCGGTATATCACGAAACGCAGACGATTGAACCGGGTCTCGATATACTACAGGACGATATGTGGTGAGCCGAAATGTTGCGCCACCTTTCAATTTGTACCGGTCGTTCGGAAACTATATCGATTCGCCCCCAACATTATGACGCGTTTATGTACTTTTACAATATAGTTATTAAATCAATTAAATTCGTTATTTTTCTTTCTCCGATAAATAGTGACAATGTAGAGGTTTGGAAATCGAAAAAACGGTAAAGTCGAACCGGAAGAAGAATATTATAATAGTAGAGGGTGCTGTTGAGTAACAAATAAAAAGCGTTTCTATTCCTCGATATGTACCATATGGGAAGCGTCAACTAAGTAGGGGTGTCCAAACATACGTTTGATACTTTTAAAACACGTAAAATGTCCAATATTTCGATTGCGTTACAAACGAATTCCGTTTTATTTTTTTCATTTTTTTAACCATTGTTAAGGGGAAATATCGTTTTTTTTTTTTTTTTGCTTCGGTTGAGTATACCTAAAGTTGACACTAGGCTTACGGTGACAATGAAAAATATTTAAAAATATTAAGTCGGTTAAAACAGTTTGAAAATCGAAATTTCGCGTTTAAAATTCTTTCCCACTAGTTTTAAGTTCTGTGGTTGAAAGCACGTAACTTTTAAACGCACAATCTATACATAAGTATATAGTTTAGTGTATGTACTGTCGATGGCCAATTTTAAAAGTAAATGGAGTTTAACCTCATTGTTGAAAATTAAATTTCATGAATATTTTTTTAATAACCGAAACTCCAAACAAAAAAAAACTCAACGTCAATATACATGATGTTACCGTCCTGTAGTCATTTTTCAAAACAGAAATTAGTTAATTCTCGTTTCTCGCGCTATAGGGCTCCGTACTAAGACGGCCTACTGCGGCTATTGCAATACAGTACGGAACGCGCTCCGGTGGAACTTGATAGTTCGGATATCGCACCTTAAACTATCCAAACCTCGGGCGGAACATGACGTATTATGATATTCTCGATGTATAAGTACGATTTTTGACTTTCTGCGGGGTTCTAAAATCACCGTTCGCGCGATAACTGTTTTGCGTTATGTTTACGCGTAACCGATTCGTTTGCAAAATTGTCGTCGTGTAATACACAATACTGTTCTCACGACTGGATACACAGCTGAAGACGAAGAGCGCCAAACCAGCAGCGGCGAATCGAAAAAGATCTGGGGGAGAACGGTGGCCGCGGGTAGAGGGAATAAAAAATGAAAAAGGTCGAACTCTCGGATCGTTTCATTTCAAACGCAGGAACGGAAAATGCTTGTTTGCACAGAAAAATACGTGATGCGTCCGTCGAACACATCGCGGCTGAAGGGAGAAAAGCAGCGGAGTGTGTGTGGCTGCACGCTCACAGGGTGTGTCGCCGAGGATAACTTTGATTTATTTTTTTTTTTAAACTTTTGGGTCGCATAGAACAAT
Organism: Hormaphis cornu; assembly: GCA_017140985.1. Lineage (NCBI taxonomy): Eukaryota > Metazoa > Arthropoda > Insecta > Hemiptera > Hormaphididae > Hormaphis > Hormaphis cornu. Next base: position 16,315,846 of record CM029362.1, read on the forward strand.
CATTCAACATGGCCAATACAGTATGCACAATACAATGCATAATGAAAACGATGGAAAATTTTTGTTTCAAACGGTGTAAACGTTTTCGCCGTCACGTACATTATTTTCTCTATGACACCTACAGTATTAGCCCCGCACAATCAGTATACGTTACGGACCCGATCACATAGCTATTACTACTATAACGCGATGGATTTTGTTGAAATAATAATTTTGCCGAATTTTCACGGTAACTCGTCGTGTCCGTACCTACGCGAACGAACGGACGTGAAAACTATACAAGGGTCATGCTTGTAAAACGGCCGTTTCGGATCGACCGAAAAACCTAAATTTAACGTGACTTTTGAAAAAAATATACTGACGAAAAGTTATTCACACCGGGAGACACCCCGTACATAAAAACACTGGCCACCCCAGTTTCGGAAAATATTTACTCGGTCGTGGTTATTTACACCGTGGCCACCCCGGGACGTACAGCGTGTAAAACGACGAGCGTAGTCTGCGGTTGGTCTGTCTGTCCGCGTGTGTACAGTGTGTTCCGGTTCGACGATTGCGAAACTCGTAGCCGAAAAATTGATTTCGAGCATTGGTTGTTGTTGGTGATTGAGGATGGAAATCCGCGTCCCTCCGAGGGGTGGCAGAAAGGGCTTGAATGTGGGTGGAGGGCGACGGGCTTTCAATGCGAAAAGATTGAGAAATAAAATCTTTTCGTGTGCAAGTGCAGTAAAATTTGTCGTATTTCCTTCAAACAAGAGTATTTATTTTAATTTAAAATCCATCGGTATAACTCATCTATGCGCACTTTCAAACAGAACATTTCAATTGTCGGGAGGGGTTATCGCAAAAAAAAAAAATGTCGAGAACTTACCGTTTCTATTCGGATGATTCGAATCCGTTTTTCCGTCTCGTAAGTACGCATTTATTCCACACAACAGAATTCGGGAAAACGCGCGAGATCTCGGATGGGAAAAAAAATATAATGCACGATATTCTGAAAATTCCGAATAATTTTTCTTCAGAACGATGTTTTTAAAAACAAAGCGCATTGGCACGACTCAAAATACACTTATGCTATCGAAATAATGATCAAAAGCTCTAACACGCGTGACGTTTCTCGATACAATCGCGAGCTTAGAACCGAAAATCGGAAAAATACAAACTAAGTCGTATCAGACGAATGACGAAGACACTCGACCGATAATAACCCGAATGAAAAATTCGTGTGGATCCGATTTTTGAAACCAACGCGATACACACGTTAAGTCGTAGGTATGATTTTTGCTCCGATTTCCACATATTTTTACAAGATTCGTGTTAGAAATGATTTTAACCAACGTAAGTTTTTGGTTTTCACCCATCCCATTTTTGAATTCAAGTACAGTGTATAAAAGTTTGGTGCGTAAAAATGTCGAGTACGTTTCTCTTCGGATAATCACAGGCTTAGTACCGTTTTCTGAGTACGAAAATCGGAAAAAATTTGCAAACTTGTATCAGAAATTCCACGGAGGCCGAAAGACCCTTAACAAGGAAAATATGGGGTGCGGGGGGGTATTCGACGCCCTTAAGTACCATTATTGACCTAACGGTATTAATAATATTCTTCGTATTTTACGCTCGTTTCGCATCAATTTCACGCGCTGTCTGTTTTCGGGATGTGCGTGTTTAAAACCGCCGCCCGGGGCCGTTGACGAACGGTAATGCGCGTGTAATTATTAACCCACGGACGGACGGGGACCTTAAGGGGCTTATACGATATTGTTTTATCCGTCGCAGTCGTATTTTCCATACGAGACCTATAACTATAACGCGTGAAATTTCACTGAAATTAAAATTATTTTACGCCTGTGCATTTTACGGTTAGTATAAATGACGATTTTTTCGTGTCATCGCGATCAAAGTTGAAAATTTAAATTTTCCTTTTTTTATTTCGGTTGATTATCAAACGATCGTTTGGAATTTTAAACACCGCAAATGTGTATACGATATACTCGACGCTGCAATGTCGTTATTTACTAACGCGGTCAGTACTGTGAACAGCTTGCTCGCAGAGTCAGTTTTTCATTCTACGTCGAGTCTTTTAACTCGATGAGATTTTCATTTTATTCAAACGTTCGCGATCAGTCGTCCGTTCTTTTAGTATAGATATTAGCCATAACTTATTGTTTTTAGTCAAAATATTAAAACGATTGTAGGTGTATCATATTATACTTATTCGTATTGTATTTCAACGTTTTGATGTTAATTTTTGAAGAATAATTTGTCGCGTGTTTTAATTTCAATGTCTCTATCATAATAATTTTTTTCTGTTTACGAATAAACACAACGCGAAACACCTAAAATTGTTTTTTTAATGAAAAACAATAAACTTATTGCGAGACAAACTGACCGGCGATCTATTGTCATTGCGATCAATAACTGTTTGCAAATAAATTCACCCGATACCAAACGTTAAAATTCCCGATACCCTTTGATGATTCGTTTGTAAGAATTTTAGAAAAGGAAGGAAAGAATAACAGAGAAAAGATAGGAAGTGAATCGGAATAAGTGAGGTCGGTCGGTTTGACGTAACGACTACGCTTTTGGGTCACTTTTTTGGATCAACGACAAATAACGATTGATTTCGTAACAAGCGGACAATTTTTTTTTTTTTTTAACAGGTCAAGTAATTACAATTTACAAACTAATTATAAAGAAATCCGTTCACTTTTAAAAATATCACGGATTTAAATATTTTCCTAGCGGTGTTATTTAGTTCGATAGTTTTATTTTCATACCATACGAATGGCGTCTGAGTGTATTCCCAAGTTTTATTTTTGGTTTCTATATTTCTACGTTTCTGTTCGTGGTATTTTTTTTTTTTTGGAGCATCGGTCTGCGCTGTCGTAACGAATTGTTGTCATTCAAAACGCGCACATGTGTTCTCGTGTTTTGAACGACGTGAGAAATTACAATCGCAAGATCGTAATAGAGAAAAAAGAAAAATCAGCGCACGAATAACTAAATTTTAAAATAATGTTAAAAGTTCGTTGTTAAACATTCTGAGGTCGTGGTAATACGTTTTAAAAGATGATCAAAATGAGCGCAGTTCAATGGTACTGACACTAATTACTTTGTTCTGTATATAGTCTAAAAGATTTTTTTTTTTTTTTTTTATCAAGGTTGGACCAAAAGGCGATCGAGGAGAACAAGGGCTGCAGGTACGTTTCTTTTATTTTTTTCTCGTTACACTGTACACAATTAAAATTACTTTGATAATTATCGTTAATTTTATACAAGGGCCTTTCGCCTTTGATGAAAACGGACGAACTAACAAAAACTCGTAAAAAAAAAAAAAGGGCGTTAGGTTATACCAGAGGAGGGTGTTTTTTCAACGAAGAAACGCGTTGGCAAATATGTTTTGTAAAGAAAGCCGTTTTTATACAAACTGACGATGCGATGTAACAACGTGTTATTATCGGTCATTTTCAAGAACGTTGAGATTTAATGTGATATTTCGAGTGCAAATAGCAGTTATAAATTATTCATACTATTTTAAGTTCAGAAACTAATCTCATTTGACTCGCGTAACTCTACAGCAGGCACTACTGCAATGACGATTGGGGTGTCAAACTGATCGTATCGTTTACGTGTTATGTTTGACGTATCGTTAATTTGCAAAAAAAAAAACCCGCGTGTGAATTTACTCATAGACGCATAAACCTATTGGACTGGCCGTTTTAACAACATCGCCAGTACAGTGTAAGGTCACTCGTGGATGAAATATTTTCGCGCTCATTTTTTTTTCCCATGAAAAATAACGACGATTTTAACCAAGATTTATCATCACGTTCTTTTCACGGAACAGTCAAATCACTTTTCATCCGCATGATCGCCCTGCGTTTTTTTTTTGGCGACTCGATTTCATAACATGAAATCCCGTGGGTTTATGCGTGTCTACAGGTTTAAAGCCCGCTGGAAGTATAAATAAATAAATGACCCGATGACGAGAAAACATTGTTGCTCTGTAGAATCGAGCTTTCACACAAACAGCGCGAACACGCGCCTTTGATTTCTTACCAGTAGTAAAATCGCAGTGTTTTTATGACGTGAATTTTACAGCGTTTCAACTCAAAATACTACTAAAAAAATTTTCAGGGAACGCCTGGACTACCCGGACCTATCGGCGATAAAGGCGTCAGAGGCGACAAGGGAGACCGGGGATTGACGACGACGCTGAAAGGCGATCAGTTCCCCACCGGCATCATCGAAGGACCGCCGGGACCTCCGGGACCGCCCGGTAACGACGATATGATTGTCAATGATTATATTATGTTTTAACTCGACGATAAGCGACAAACGCGATACATCACCGTATTTTTTCGTTTTCGTGCCTGTAGTTTGTCGTGTACAGTAATTAGCTACTCGATAAATGTGCTCGCGCGCCGCTTTCAGAAGAAGAAATGTATTTTACTTCAATTTTGTACGGGACTATATTTTGGGTAAATTTTCACGTAAGATTAAAGGGCTGTCGGGATGAACGAGTTGTTTTCAAGTACGCGTGATCTCGAGTCGTTCATTACTACACAGCCGATAACAGACTTTTTGCAAAATCAAATTTTCCTGAAAATAACACTTAACTGTAGAGATTAAAACAGTAAAATGTACGTTGTTCGTGTTACGTACACAGCTATGCGTGTTGTTTCACATCTTATGAGATTGGTTCCATCGCCTTTTTGACCGATTGTCAATTTTTCTTAAAAATTTGATTCATCTAAAATGGAAAAAAAAACCGCTCGAAATTGCCGTTATAAACACTACACTATCCCGATAGTTTTCACCGTGTTTAGATTTCAAAACGACCAACGCGCGCGTTTTCAAACGAAAATTGATGTCGTCCTCAGCTATCGTATTCACAATAATTATTACTGAGACTATTGAATTTCTCGATTTTATTGCGTGCAACTAATGAAATTAGTGAACTGTTAGTGTATTTATTTTACTTGCTCGGGATTATAATATTTCCGTAGAGACCTGTTGATGGCGTAGTTATTATTAGCGAGCCTGGGCAAAGTTAGGAAAGTAAGAAGTGGCCTTTTTCAGAATTTTCTTACTACTCTAACTAGTTACGTTATTTAATTTGGAAAGAAGGAACCTAACACAGCGTTAATGATCAAATCGTCTATTACTTTTCAATTAACCATACTGTGCGTTTTTCAATGCGAATCGTTCATAAAAAAAAAAATTATTTTTCTAATTTATCTAGCACGAGTTTTAATGTAATACAAAACGTACAAATCAGAATAACTATTTTTTTATAACTCGATTGGTATTGCGACTAATATATCTAATTCAACCGTAGCCACTTTATTCCGCGCGGTAATATACTGTACAAGTAACTTAAAAATGTAATTAGTTACTTTATAACTTATACGTCGTTCTAACTGATACATAACTTGTGAAGAAAAAAACTTGCCCGGGCTTTAGCCGTGTGAGTATTTGTTGTTTTTCGGTAGATGTTTTTCCCCTTTCGCGGTTTTGATTTTTACGTTAATATTTTTATTCAAATCGTCCGACATCACGTCCCCGCAGCCGACGACACCTATCCGTTTAATGTTGTTTGTGATTTTCAAGGTCCGGTCGGTTCGCGCGGCGACAAAGGCGATCTAGGCCCCGTGGGGCCGCCGGGACCTCCGGGCGAAAAGGGTCGCGGGAAGAGAGGAAAAAGGGTAAAGGAATTATTTAAAAAACAAAACGAAACCCATACGGTTTCATCGCATACTCCACGTGCGCAGCATCTTCCTACCGAACACTTTTGCATCGGATAAAAAAAAAAAACGTCGCGGGTGGGCAACACGCATGCGTTGGCAGACGATCATTTTAAACGATATGTGCATGGATCGTAATGAAAATTTGTAGGTCCGGCGTTTTTACTCGGTAAATATTTTTGCAAAAAATAATACTTCGTTACCTGTACCGTTCTAGAATTTTTTCGGTTTTAAATATATACGTATATCGATCAACACGTTTTTCCGATACACGCGGTGTTCTCACGTCGAACGGGATTTTCAAACAACGCCCCACAGACTTAACAGCCCTTATTTCTCCGCCCCCCGCACGACTTTAAGATACACCGTTACGTCTGTCGTGTGTATTATACATCCGTTGTAGTTTCACTTTCTGGATATTTTAAAAAATTAATTTTTTTTTTACCAACGGGTGTTTTCAAAACCGTTTTTGAAACGAGTTTTGAAAACGTGAAAATGCGGCGGCGCTGCACGTCAAACCGCGTCGTAACGGCTATTCGTACGATTACGGGATATACGTTCCAGTAGTTCCAAAGCAGAATCACCGACTGTTGAATTTTTTTGTTTTCTAAAGTCTCTAACGTTAAAAAAATAGTTATCGCGTGGTGACGTGGTGCGTAATCCGATCGTAATATAGTATTTTGCGACGCCGGCCTATACGTCGTTATGTTTAAAAAACAATTTCGCGGATAAAATGAGGAAAATGAAAACGTTTAAAATCTTCGAAGACGATTAGGCGACGTCGAAATCGCGCGTAGGAGACGTTCGTGGCCTCGTCATTTGAACAGTAATAGTAGTTGTTAAAGAGCGGCATGAAATCGCGTTTACTTTTCTCGTCCGCGAATTGTTATCATGACTGCAATTTTTTATCGTACCGTTATGTGTGTGTGGCAAAACGAAGAATGCGTGAACGGCGTTTTTGTAGTTGTAGAACAACGGTGCGACATCCGAAAGGCATGCGTCGGCTGTGTACACTGCGGCAGAAAACGATCGCAGGCGCTATTCGGGGACCACCAATTTGATAAGAAAAATTTCAAAAAAAATACCCGGGACGCCCTATAGGCTTATCGAGCGCTCCCCCAAATCCACCCCAGCTCTTCGAATCGCGCCTGTGTTTTGTGCGTTTTTTTTTTGTTGTTTTTTTGAATGCGGACTGCACGTCGAATATATATTACGCATAGAACTACGAATTGTCGACGACGATAACGATTTAAAATCATTTGCTATTGTATAATTCGTTTAGTACCGACGTTAGATTTTAGACACACAGGTAACAGCAACAACAACTTCACGTGTAATATTCGGCAACTCTTACAACGTTGTTACCTACCGTCATTGTCGTTGAACGTGCAAAATATGCGATATCGGACGTTTTGTTATAAATTTTTGTGTTTTTTTGATTTTTTTTTTCACCAATGCTCGTCCCAGGATCGCCAGGTCGCAACGGTACGGACGGCACATCGGAGCCCGGTTTGCCAGGACCCCAAGGACCTCCCGGACTACCGGTGAGTACGCATTTAATATTTTCAATTATCGCAGCACGTTGATATTAAATGCACCCCCGGGATCATCGTCGGACGGAATTTGAGAATCGTTTCGATTTTTAATGCGTTTTAAAACGCGTTTCGAATTTGACGGGGAAAAAAAAAACTCAAGTACCTCATGCGTAGGTGCACTTACAGGTCTACGCGACACCCAGGGGATTCGGGTCGGGGTCGAATAAAAATTCGAAACAATTTTTCGCGAATTCGGAAACGCCACCTTAAGGGACGAACTTAAACAAAACGATGTTGTAAAGAGCCTCTCTCGGCGCTCGTCCGCGCTGTACTGTTTTTTTTTTCACACTTTGCTTTTCTTTGCCCTTGTCCCTCCCGTCCTGTCCCTCCACTTGTCGTCACATTAACGACCCTCGTAATACGATATTGCAACTGCTTTGCGTCCGTCCACTCTTCGGTCTATGATTCGTTTCTTATTTTTCTTTTCACACACACAACTCGCATCGTCAACAAAAATACGTTTATAATTCAAACCGGAGTTTTACGCGCACGTTAAAAGTAGGTACTTTTTCGCCTTCGTGTGAAATCGCCGTCACGCGTCGCACAGTCTGCGGACAAAAGTTTTCTCAACATTTTGACGAACCACACGATTCGTGACGTTGTTCGTGACGAAACGTATTTTTTTTTTTGGTTAACTAACGTTGGCTTTCAAGCGTCAGTGGTGCAAACAACAACACAATGTTCGTGGTGAAAATATCGAAGTTATTTTCATCGGGTTAACTTCGGGCGTCACAGAAGTCATTGTTAGGTTCGAGTTCGGCGTCGAGTCCACGCAGTCGTCTCGATCGTTTTTTTCAAAGGGCAGTCTAAAAATACGCCGTCGTTCGTAACGAATCACCACAAACGAGACAGTATCGGAGATTCGCGGTGGAAAACACGGTTATTCAACGAGTAGCTTCACACTTATTGTATATAGGCTTCGATTGTTTTCAAAAACTGATCAAATCAATATCAAATGTTTAAATTATTACGATACCTACCGACGTTTTTATTTATTCTTAATAATAGGCTCTTTATTAATAGGCACCCGTGTATTATGCGAGACCATAAGATAGAAAAGAACAAAAACAAAAAAGTTTCGTAGTTAACAGATTCGTTTAGCAATCCAAGAGTTCGGTCGACTGAACATTTTTAAGTAGTCTTTAAGATTCGTTTAACTTCTTTTTTACTAGCGGCCGTCATAATGTATTAATTCGTGAAAATTCGTGTTCAAAAAATAAAATTACTAAATTTACAAACGAATAATTGATTAAAACAAATCCTCTAATAAAATAATAATTATAAATGTGCTATGGGCTGATTACAATATTAAATATGAATACATACTGTGGTGCTTGGTTAGCCTTTGCATTTTTCGTTTTAGGGTACGTCAGGACCAAAAGGCGAAAAAGGAGATTACGGAGATATCGGACCCCCCGGTTTGATGGGACCTCCGGGATTGCCTGGTCCTCCTGTAAGTATATTTGTCCAATATCTAAATGTAATATTGAGTGTAAAATAAAGTAGACATTTTATTCAACCTTTAACGCCAGTTTTATGTTTTAATGAATGAAAAGTTTATTTTTATAATTTAAATATTTACAATTTTTGTACATCTTCGAGAGTTGTATTGTGAAAAATGACTAAACGCGCAGATCAACCTATTTATATTCGTTTATGGTAACAATTGGATTGTAAAATTCTTATATTATGGTATTTCGTTGAATTTTCAAACCCGTGTTCGACCGAAAAACTGTACTCGTTTCTTTTAACAGGGATATCCAGGACAAAAGGGCGACAAAGGCGACAAAGGAGAGTCGGTAAGTTATTTTTCTCTATTAAATTGCATTAGTATAACACCGCGGTTGGAATATATTAGTGTACGTTTCTTTTTTGACGTGACTTGTGAAAAAAATTTGAGAGTTGACGGCAAACATTCGTTACGAATCACGTAAACCCGATCGGTGACAGTAGATAATTTCAAAGCGTTAATCCCCGACCCTGCGGTTTCGTTCGCGTTCCGGTTAGACGACCGCTGTGTTATGGAAACAAATGTTCAAAAAAATGCTAGGTAATATTTAAAAACGTCCGTAAAACATACATTAGTTCACACCATAAATTTCAAAAGAGTTTATGGTTTCGGAAACACTTTCGGAATGATTTAACCGGACAGCGGCGTTTGTACTCGAGATTTTAAAAATTGTACGAACGAGAATAGTGTTCTTTTTTTTACACTCAATTTAAATTTGCGTTGTTTCTACACGAATGGTATATACAAACCGTTTTTGTTACATTTTAAGCATTTTTTTTTTTTTTTACGTTATTTAGGTAAATAATTTACGCCGCATTAAACATGGCACATTTTTTTTTAAAACTCATATCTTAGCCCTTTCGCTACTCTTGCTGCGTACTACAATCTGGTTTCTTTGACGCCGACGTAAGATAGTCGCAAAACAACGCAACGAAATAGCGTTTCGCGATGGAGGTTAAAAAACAGCGAAAACTACGTAGTATTTTTATCGAACAAAACGATTTCGAGGGAAAACTCTACGGAAAACACTTGTTACAAAACTCTCATCCGTCGAAAACTATCCAAACTTAATCCAGTAGTATTGGTGGTAGTGAAATGGTTATGGGTAAAAAATTTTTTTTCTTTAGTTAGTTTGTCTACATATGGTTGTGTACGTTTTTTCAATAGTTTTTTTTAACACAATATACGACTTTAAAAATGACTGCTGTACAACGAAGTAACGAAGACACGATACAACGTTGTGTTTGTTATCTAAAATCTGTCCGAGATGAAATTCGTTTAATCCCTTATGGATCTGTTGATGGCAGTTCGTCTCTCTCACCTGTTATAACATCGTTATAAATCGTTATAAATCGTCGGAAGTCGTCTCGGCCCGACCGATACGGTCGTGCGCCCGCGGCGATCCGATGATAAATCGGACGATCTATAATCTCTTGTCGGACGCGATAAAACGAGAAGAATATAACATATTTATTATTATTTTTATATCACATTGTTTGGTATAGAGAATAATCGTCCTCGTTAGCGGTGCTCGTCGTGACTTCTATTATTATAACACTCGGCCGAAACGTTTCGAACGTGATCGATTTAGAGGATTTCATAAAACGTTTGTTTTGATTAGATCGTTTTCATGTTGTATGATATAAATATAATATTATCGATTATTGAATGTAATTTTTTCTATTTTTTTTTTTTTCCAGAAATACAACAACAAGAAGATCAGAAGGCGACAAGTGAGTGATTTTTATTTTTCGAATAAATATTTCATGCATTTTGAGAGTAGGGTGGGTTGTTCTATTTTGATTTTGAAAAATTCAACTTGTAAACGACGCTGGCACCTAAATAATACTTTTCAAGCAAACGATAATTATTTGCTACACGGATTCCACATTACCTATATAGTTAAAAATATGAACGTTCGAGAACCCCAAAACGTGTTTCGTCAAACTGAAAGTAAAAATGACGGAATGTACTTTTTAAAGTGCGGGTTCGTTCTAGACGAATAATGTGCATTTTCAACAGTCCCCGTTCCAATATCAAGATTCGTTGTTTTTTACGGCGAGACGTAGATTAAGCATAATAATTACCGCTATAAACAAACACGGAATACGGCGTCAAGAAGACGACGTGTTTATGGACGCACATATTTTTTAGTAAAATTAATTAATTACCGCGCACGGACATTCTAATTATTCTGACGTTGCGAAATCGCTATTCTCGCACAACACGGGAAAATCAGTTTTTAGCGGGGTAAATGAAGATTAAAGATTGTATAGACTTCCAGCGAATTCACACACTTATCTGCGAATAAAATTCTGTACGAATTTAAAATTTTATCCGAACTCTTTGCTAAAAATATGTACTTATAACTACTTTTCCTTTTTAACAAGCGCACATTTTTTTTTTAAACCGTTTTAAGCGGCGGTGCCGATGAAAAGTTTGTTCGTTCTGTTGGCCACCGTGTGTGGCCAACCATAACTAGTTTTTCTATTTCAAGAACGACCCATATTTTCCAACAAACTTTGCTCGTAACTTCTGGGAAATTTTTTACTTAAAAAATAAAGAAGTATAACTCTCCATCCACCTCTCGTTTTTTTTTTTTGGCAACGTCTACCTATATGTAGCGTTCATATTTCGAAGGCAAAGAACGCGTTCCTCCGATAGATTTAATACGTCTCATTTCTAAAGTATAGTTATTAAAAAACTTATATCGCGAGTATATTTAGGTACTAACGACTTTACGCGGAATTGTTGTACAATTTTTCGTCAACTTTATTCCAATGGAACTAGAACGAGATAGTACGTCGTTCTTGAAACAAACAAAAAGTATTATTACCGCCGTATTGTTTTTCTATATTAAATTCACGATTCAATCTCAGATTTACTTTATACCAATTTTTTTTTTTCTCATAAAATGTATATGATTTGAATTCAAAATTTATCAATTTTGCACACTTGACATAAGCGAAAAAACGTGCGCGTAACTTTCTGAAGCGGTGGCCCGTTTATGCGATAAACGAGAAATCACTCAAATTGTACGAACGATTTTCGCTCATATTTAAACTTAAATTTATCATAATATGGTTCTATTTTTTTTACAACTCTTACGAGTTTTTATTCGATGTCATTTACGTTTATAACTTTCCGGGTTGCGAGTTGACTTGACAATATTTTTCGAACAGTATGATTGAATTAATGTTTTATAGAGAATAAACGTAGAGAAAATATGTAGCATCCAGTATAGAATTTTCCTGTTTTCACGAGTACATTTTATACATACTCTCTAGTATGTATTTTTTTATCGTTAATCGATTTTTTTTCTTTTTCACGCGATCGCATTTACCGTATAAACCATACAGCGATATTGTGATCGCGAGATTCAGAACAGTGTGAAAACAAAACTTTGAGTTAAATTTTCTCGCGATAACTCGGCTGCGAATTTTCACCCCTTGCTGACAAGTGTAGGTACCTACAGAGCGTTTTATATTTGTATTGTTTCAAACACAATTTTCAACTCATAACATGTATAGCACTTTTACCCAGAGAAAAAAAAAAACTCTCGACTTATTATTATTATGTGTTAAGTTAAAATAAAAAATTGCACTTGACCTTTTTTTTTCTTTAATTTTTTTTTTTTTTTGTACACGACCGCCGACGTTTATGATACCTACTCGACACTTAAATGACACTCGACCGACCGTGTGGCGTAGTGCGCGGTTCTCTACGTATTGTATTATATTACTGCAGTGCACTCTCATCTCAAATACAAGTGTAGTGGAAAAAAAAAGATTTCAAATTGCTTTTAAATTTGATCGGGTCTATGTGGCTGCTATACAATAACAATTAGTGTTTGGAATTATACGTATGATTTTTAGCCAGTGAATATGATAATTTCGTTTACACCCTTCTTGTGAAACGTTTTCATTCGTTTACGCATTTAAAATTATGTATCTTCATAATACGTACCTGTTTCGAACGCCTGAAATGCCTGGAAATACGTAGTTTTTCCACGTTCGCGCGTGACGTTCGATACGCGTTTATAAAATAAGATTTACGTAATTATTAAGTGAACCTTTTATTTCGTTATTTTTCAGTTCCAAGGAGACGGCGTGTTCGAAACGGTGAACGAACCGGTAAGTATTCACTATATAACATATTATACATCCGATTTCATTTAAAATCCAATTTCTCAAACTGATATTCTCCTTTATTTCCCATACAGCAGTTAGTGGGACCTCCTGGACCACCCGGGCCACCCGGATTGCAAGGTACGTCTTTACACCAGCGTGTATTATATATACCGACATGATCGTCAAGAATTTTATCACAATACATTTTATACGTTTTTTTCTTTTTTTTAATTTACATTACGTAGGTCCTCCTGGTATAAAGGGCGAACGAGGCAAAGACGGCGATAAAGGCGAAATAGTGAGTAAATTTTTTGTAAAATTTGAATTTAAAAAAAAAAAATATGTGTTGGTAGTATACGGTATAGTTTTTTTGTCAACGCAACCAATGGTGATAATAAGAAACGCGAGAAACAGAAAATAAAAACACTTTTCTTTTACCGGTAGTGAATAATAAATCTATTGGACGTACCATATTATATTTATTATTTTTTCTTTTTTTAGAACGTTAGAACCGTATCATAAAAGAAATGTTTAGATTCTACACCGAGTACTTACCAAAACGATTTCAGATCAGTTGTGTGCGCTAAACGATTTTCCATTCAACAATACACACGACGTGAAACCGAAGTGTTTTTGTAGTATCTATTTTTGCGAAAATTCGTTTATTGAGTTTCTTATGAAAGCAAACCGTATTATACATTGGAAACGTTATTAACTTTGGAATATTTAAATTCGAATTAACGCCAGACATATATAAATACCGTTGAAACTGAGGGTTCCGTGAATACAATATTAGCTCGTCTTTTTTTTTTTTTTTTTACCAACCGGATATTAAAAAGTCAGCGTACAAATTGATTCAAATGTCTCCCGTTAAGTTAATCTAAGTCGGATATCGATCGAGTCAAACACGAGCTTTATTGAGTTTTAACGACTGATACATACCACGTCCTGTGTGTAATAAAGCTGGTACTTTCATAATCGTCGTCATCACTACGAAAAACCAAAATAAAATGAATATCGGAGATCAAAAACTTAAATTGTGTATTAAATTTATGTACTGCTGCAGTAGCCGATCATCTTGTTTGTTTGTTTTTATTACAAATAACACTAGCCGCAATAATTAAACCAACCGTCGGACAAAAAAAAAAAATTTAATTTTAACCAAGTTTAGTCTTTCTGAACACACTTTTTAACTCTTGATTTTTGAGTCGTGCAAGGCTCGTGGATAATAGCTGGATCATACGATAGAAATGATGCATTTTTAAGAGACCGAAATTAATATAATGTTATTGCGATTGGATTGAACGCAATACAGATCTGCGATAGTTATCTCCGAGCGGGAAGATACTTTAAACTCGGTAATATTCAACTCACGATTCTCGAACGGTCGATTTCTTCCTCGATACTTTTCTCTATACAAAACATGCAAAAAATGTTATTTTTATGCAACATTTTTTTTGTTCGTTCAATTCCTCGAATATTGCATGATTTCGGATTCAACTCGTACAGTATGAACCATTTTTGTTTCACTCGAGTCAATCGTTTTCTCTGTTTGCTCTTAAAATTTTTTAGACTGAAATTCGGTGTTCACCGTGCAAGAATAACAGTATATTTCAAATACGTTGAAAAATACGAAAATCGTGTAAAAAAATTTAATTGTTTTACATAAAAAAAAAAAAATTACCCTGTACATTTCGTTTGTTGTAGTAAAAAAAAAAAAAATCGATGTGGTTAAAAATACCAATAGAGCTATTATACGTAGTGCGGCACGTGCGAGTTTTTACGACTGCCCCGCGATATATTGAGAGTAATCCCTTTGAGGTTTTACATATTTTCGACCATTGTTTTTACGAAAATATTCGCGAAACCGTCGGTTAAACATGAAAACAGATTGATCGGTGTGACACGCTGAAAGTCACGAGTAGAATATCATCTGTGAATATGATAATAGAACCTATACAAAAAAAAAAAGTTGTAAATTCTAGTTTTTTAGCTGTAGTTATCATTATTTATTACCTACTTTATTATTTATTAAAAAAACATTGTACAATATGAACATCTAGAGAAACTGTTATTTTCCGTACGGCGTGTGTTTTTTTATTTTTTTCTCAATTATATACTATCAGCTTGAAACAATATTACTTTCAAAAACTTGTTTCATTTAATATACGAGGGTATTTCTTTTAAAGCAAATATAAGACAACACGATTGTATATATTAATAATATGCGTACCCATAATAATATGGTGGATTTTTTTTGTTTAATTTTTAGGGTGAAAAAGGATCCAGAGGTGACCCTGGTCCGATGGGATTACCAGTAAGTATCATAATATTCGATATAAACGCGTAGATCAAAATCAAATATCTATCTATATCTGAAAAGTATGGGTACAAGCGTCATCGTAAGAAGCTGAGCTACACTTTCTAATAACTAAAAACCGCACATTCGATTTCCAACATTTTTTCTACGGGCTTAATATCGTTTTTATTTTATGGAACACAGACTTCTGAAAAACGGTTTGAATCAACGAGTGAACTGTTCGCTCTAGTTATAACTACGCGAGAATGTTATATCTTTAGAATTTAACCGTTAACGTCAACAAAAATAAACGAGTAGGTGCTCTACACATTTCGTTGTTTATATTTAATCGCTATTCGATTACTTTGATTGCTGGTGATACCTACTGTAAAATAAAAATAAATTTAATCGAATAAATTTTTCGAAAGTTTTTTTAAGTTCTTTTACATACGGGTGCTTTTATACAGAGATTGTACAATGTCGATTGATCTAAAATCGTCTGTTTTCGCATTTTCTAGGGCCCGATTGGACCCAGAGGAGATACGGTTCCCGGCAAGACAGGTCCTATGGTAAGGAGTCCGTCCATGTAACTCGTGGTCGCTTAGACAAACTGACAATGTTTTGTGTCATTTTTTATACACGTCATTAACATCGTAAAATTATACACAATTTTTTCAAAATCAATCTATATGTATATGTTATAATAACGTGGACAAAATTGCTTTTTCTCTACAGGTGTAAGGCAGTATTACTTCTTTGATGCGTTCAAACACTGCTAACCTTAACTAAAACTAAAACTAAACGGTTTTTTCCTTTTTTTTTTTTACATTAGAAACTAACGCTATTTATTATTTTTTATATCCTAGGTATATTATATTTATTACCATTAGATTTGTACTAACTGTATTTGTTCAAAACATAATATTATAATGTTTTACTATCTTTTCTTAACGTTAATCTAACCTAACCTGTAGACCCATATCGTCCCCCCGTAGTTTTATATAACACTGCTAACATATTGTAAATTGTATAAGTCACGGTGCCAGCCAATGTGTATTTTATAATTTTTCTGTTTTTCTTCACTTTGTATTAATTTTTTCAAACGTATCATTTGGTGTGTGTGTGTGTGTGTGTGATTACTTAAAACGAGCCATTGACGTAAGAATATAACATTAATTTGTAATAACAATTGTTAAATGTATATATATATATCATAATTGTATTATTTTGTGGGACACGTCATAATAACTGTATTTTTTTTTTTTTTTAAAAACTGTAATTTTTTTTTTTTTTTTTGTATATAGGTACCTAACGTCCAAAATCCACCCAAATGGCAGTGGGGCTAATATATACCGCCATGCTCAGTGAACGAGTTTTGTTTTCTCACAATTTTAACAAATGCTGCTTCGAGTGTACAATATTATATCAATTAGGTAAACGTTCGTCACGGACGGGGAAAAATTATTTTTTAAATTTTATTTCATATTCGAACGATTATATTATTATTATTTTATCAGCTGTTTAAATTACAAAACGGAATCCGCCCGACCGTCGAACTATATAGGTATATCTTCTAGTTTTGTCAAGAGATCCTCCTTTTTATCCATATGAAAATGCTTCTGAGACGCACTTAAGGTGCGCGAAATTTGTATCGTTGAATAATAATTGAATTTCGATTCGCTGATTTAACGAAGTAAGCGAACAAACAAATTTTCATTTAATACGTGATATATAATTACCGACTGGAGATTTCGAATGATACCAAAAACAGAATTTGTTGACCCCAGTTTTTCTACCGATCGCATTACAACAACGCATTTCTCAAACAAATAATTCAGTAATGGTAACCGTGAAAATCGTATTTAAATTGTACCTATTAAACAATATTCGAGCATCCGATGGTTAAAGGTCCGTCATGACGGAGTTCTTTTTAATCGTTATTTTAGAGTACCTCTTCTGGCACGGTCTTTGAATGGAATTCACATCAATACAAATTTCATTTTTTGAAATAACCATTTTGTATTCAAACGCTGGTAACAAAAATTATTGAAAATCTCGCGATTCTATCTACAGACGAACATGATATATTATTCACATCCTGTTTATTATTTTTCGTCCCTTAAGGATTATTCAGTATATATTGCAGCCAGTGTATATTGATTGTTTTATAGTAATACTTGTAAGATAACATTTCTAAACCAAATACGGCTAGGAAAAAATTCGATTTTATCTAATTCGATGCGGGTTTTTTTTGTTTTTTTTGGAGGAATCAACGCATTTTTACGTTTACAATACTCGTGGACAACTGTAAATGTTTTTCGTCTAGTCTCGTCCGGTTGATTTACGGGTATCATTGAATTAAACGTCATCCGATCGATTATTAAACGTTATTGATTTATAAGACGAGATGTTGTCACGTGTACATCGAATGTAATACTTGCTACAATTTTTTATCGTACTGAAATGTATAAAAATAATCGTGTTTTTTTCCGGCTCTTCCGCAAAATCACTCTCCCGATCGATGAAAATCGGTTGAATTTTCTTAGAAACGGAAAAACTGCTCCTTACACGCGTGAATCTCGCTCTGTGTATTATGTTATTTGATCTTGAAACGGATATTTTTTTTTTTTTTACATATATTTGTGTACATAATATTAAAATCACACGAACCGTGTAAAATATATACTTTATAAGTAGGTAGGTACAGTGTATACGCTATTGTCAGTTTTTGCTATTGTCAGACGCCGTGCGGTAGACGGCAAAAACTCGTAAAAAAAAAGAAAAAAAGAAAAAAAAAACTCTTTCTGTTTGTACATAAACTGTCCATATAGGTACTTGAAAACCCGAAGCACGTTAAAGGTTCAAAACGATATTGTAAAGTGTAATTTTTTTTTCCGTTTTCGAAAAACCACTAAAACGTACGCCGTGTTTTAGTACATTTATTAAGATCTTACAACACACTCGTCCATTTTTATTGTGAACGCGCATTATAATATTTATAGTTCTTTTGTTGTAACGACTTTTGCGTGTAAAATTCCTTTTTTTTTTTTTTCAAGTACGTATAATTATTGTTTTGAAATAATTAACGATACTTTATACAAAAAAAATATTTATACATATATATATAACAATATATTACAAACTATATGTACCTATATAGATATATATATTATAACAAGACGTGTATTGTACTATGTTAAATTTTTACTTATAATAAAAAACTAATTTTAAGCCAAAACCGTGCAACATTTTTGTTACTATAATATTATTACAGAATCGCGTTTAGCACAAGCGCATTCGCTGCACGCGCGTAAGTGCACTGTATTGAAAACTGCACAATAATGCACTGCTGAATGCGTCGCGAACCATGCACGTTGCATATATTACTCGTTGCGAGTTTTTCGAAAAAAATTTTATACGGACGCATTTTAATATTGTATACTTTGTTTTCATCAAAACGTTTTCTTTTTGCACTGCAGTGGGCTTAAAACGATAACCGATTTTGGTTACCCACACAACGAATCGCACAACAACTCTCTGTTGATTTTGTGTTTTGAGACACCTCCAAAAAAAACGTGGACCGATAAATATTTTAAACCAACCGCGGTCGTTTTAGTTTTACGTGTTGTATTTTTTTTGAAATTCAAACGGCGAGGCGAGAAGTGACGCCATACAATATGAGCGTCAATCGCTGCTAAGTGTTTTTAGATTCTGCGGAGCGACAGAATGAATTCGACAAACTAAAAATGAAAGAGAGTAAACCCTCTCTAGGTCGGGGGAGAAGTTGTTTAAGTCGTTTTGAGTGCTTTCGAGTGGGTCACTTTTTCGGATAGGCCGTGTCAGTGAACGAAACACGTAAATACATTTAGACGTATTATCGATACGTCGTAACGGCCTCTCTTAAGCTGGACTAGCGCAGCTTTGAAATCCTTGGCACGTGGCGTTGTAAATAAAAACGAAAGAACGAAACGGTGTATTTTATTTTGAGAAAGTTTCGCGAATGATTTCACGTGCCACGGGTTCTTTCGCGCTCCTCGAATCGACAAAAAGGACAAAAATGCTTCGCCGTTAAGTTAAAATCTTTTACCGGCCGTTTTGCGGTCTGATCTTAATATTCACCTGTGATGTGGAATGCCGCATGAGTGACGGGTGAGTATACCTGTCCGTCTTGCCAGCTTGTTAACAGCAATTTTTTGACGCCGACACGCTAACAACGAGTTCGCGACACCGAAAGTCCAAACGAGTATAACTACCAATTCAATCAGTGGCGGCGTATTCGCGGGAGGAGATTTTAAATCGTTCAATCGTATAGTTTTTCATTGAAATCCGCGTAAATGTTTCTCGACGAACCCTATGACTTTTCTCGTATTTTTTCAACCGAAATTAATACAGGTTTACGCGACGTATTGTACCTGCGTAACAGTTTATTGCCCTTTAAAACTGCCACCGCCGACCGTAAACGTATTCAAGTTTATCATTTTGGAGGTTTAAGGGCGAATCGCTTTTCCCCCCGATAAATTCTATGAACGGGTGAACAAAAATGCGTATTTTTTTACCGATCAGTCACTCCCAAACTAAAAAAAATACCGGATACGCCACTGCTTGCCTATAACAATAATTACTATAACACTGATAATCGTGTGCGTTAATGAGATTTATTATTTTTGTTATTTTAGGGTCCGCCAGGACTGGACGGCATGAAGGTAATTATATCGCCAAATCGATAGAAAACCGAAAACGGTCGTTAAAAACGTACAAATATATTTGAACGTCGGGTTATTTTTTTCTAGTGTACAGTGATAAAGAAAAGGGTAAAATATCCTTTTACGATTCGCGAAACACAGAATTTACAGAGAAAAAAAGTGTATCTTGCATAAAAAATCGTATTTTAGTGGACTTGGAGAAATTAATTTTATATTGCCCATTCCGATATTACCGTTATAAGAACTATTATTGATTTTATAAATATACGTTGTTTAAATTATTGAATAATTAGAATTGTTGCCCTTTTTTTTTTACAGAATATTTTCATAGAATGTTTTGCATTTTTAACGACGTAAAATATCATATTTTAAGTATTTTAAGGGAGTGTTAATCACTACATCATCGGATATGTCTCTCTATCGCTTTTTATCGCCTGTATTTCTAGGGTGGCCAAGGGGAGCCCGGTACCAAAGGGGAACGCGGAGATCCTGGCCTGCCTGTATGTATACTGTGTCGCACACATGTGTATAATATATATATATAATTTAATTAATTAATTAATTAAGGGGAAATATCCCATCGGTTTTTTTTTTTGCCCAAACGGTTCGGTTGAGTATACCTAGTAGTTTATACAGCCAGGCTTACGACGACTCTGAAAAATATTTTTAAAAAATGTTTATTCATTTTTCAGACGGTCACGACGGTTTAAAAATCGAGATTTCGAGTTTTTTCCCGCTATAGTTTTGCAGTTAATTACGCATAACTCTTAAATATGTGCAATCTATACGATGATGTCACTGTCGTTGACCAATTTTTAAAAATCAATCATTTTTTTAAAGTTATTAATTAGGTTCGAAATGAAATTGACGTCGCGGTTGTTGAAAATTAAATTTCATCAATATTTTTTTTTTTACAATCGAAATTCCATAACAAAAACTCAACGGCAGTTACGTACAGGTATTCGTACAATCGTTTTTTAAAACAAAAAATTTATTTACTAAATTCTCGTTTCATTCTTTAAGGAACTTTCCTATTACATACTAAGATAGCCGCTACTGATGTATGGAAATACAGTATGGAACGCGGAATATTTGATAACTCTTTCGGATATTGCCTCTTAATCTAATGTAATTCGTATAAAACGATCCGTGTTAAATTTTGTTTAGGTATAACACTATATATACATGTATATTGTAATGACTGTGATTAACTAATATACCTATTTTTTAAATGAACACGAAAAAAACAAAAAAAAAAAAAATGACAAAATACTTCCACTTTTTTCTGTTCTGTTTTAGGGTACGGATGGCATTCCTGGTGGTGAGGTATAACGCGTTCGACTAAACAATATAATACCTATTTATATGTGCAATATTTTTTTTTTAACCTAAGGCTGGGATTTTTGTGCGATTTTTATAGATTTTCCAAATTGTGCATAAAAAAAACCTATATTTTAACAAACTCAACTACGTTTATTGATGTATACACCTGTATTTAACATACGATCAGTTTTAAATAAAAAAAAAAAAAAATATTTTAAAATTTCCGTTAAGTTAAGTTTCTTCTTAAAAACATTGCATATTTTTTTTATAATAATTTAAATAATTTATGTGATTGAACAAAACTGACAACAAGTAGGTGAATTTTTCAGTAGGATTTCTGTATAGGCAATTTTAACGAAAATTTATAGACGAAATATGGTCACAATATGTATAATCAGTTATCACAAATAGGTAAAAATTGTATATTTAACTTTTTAATAGATAGTGGGCAAACTAAAAGTTCCTTTAACTCGCACGAATGACTAAAAATCTTCGCGCTAACATTCTCTTGATATCTAAATGCCGTGTTGTTATAGTTTCTCTGGAACGAGCATGCTCAACTTAACTTATTTAGAATTTGTTTTTTTTAACTGTTTTTAAATTTAATTTTCAGGGCCCCAAAGGAGACAAAGGCTACAAAGGCGAACCCGTGAGTAGATAAAATACGCTAAAAATTATTATCGAACCGTTTGTTTTATTTAAAAAAGTGCAGCCTAAAGTTTTGACAACGGAGAGAAAATAATGTGCTGAGTTTTATAAGCCAATTTTAATACTTTCAAATGTTCACAGTATTAAACTTGACCTTTTTTTCACTCGGTGTTTTCTTTTCCTATTTAGATAGTTCAATTGCTATCTATTATATTATTGTGTTCATTTAATTTTTTTTTTTGTGTACCACCTAAGTTTTTACCGTTTTATTATAATAATTAAAATTTACGTCGTAATTATTATTCATCACTCGAGAAACTTTACGTATCTTTACTTATTTTTCAGTATGAATAATGGCTGAAGTTTAACGTATAATATAGCAACATAATTCATTAATCGTGTAATGTTATACGGTCGTTATTTCGATATTCTTAGGGTATTTCAAAAAACTATACTACTGATCATTTTTATACGTTTAATGCTTCAACAAACACTATCTGGAACAGTATGACTTATCTTGCAGAACCGTAATATTTTTGGTCGACACGTCTGCCTTGGGTCATCAAACACGAATGTACGATTAATTACGTACCAACCTATTGTAATTATGTTACAATTGATACGAATTGACGGTTATTTCTATCTCAAATTCGCCGCGAGGTTGGGCGAGTTAATGATTACTTTTTAACTTTTTTTTTTCGATTACAATTTTGAGTCGATCCGTTATAATGAAATAAAAAAAATTACCTCATTCACTCGGGTTAACAGTTTTATTTTGTCGGGCAAAAATAGAAAACTACGCACCTGTGACGACGAGTGACGTTGATATTCGTTTCAGGGTCCGGTCGGTAAGAAGGGTCGGAAGGGTGACAAGGGCGACAAGGGCGACCAGGGCGTCCCGGGATTGGACGCGCCGTGCCCCATCGGATTGGACGGACTGCCGTTACCCGGATGCGGTTGGAGGCCGCCAAAAGTAATTGCTGACAATTCGTTATTCGCGTTTCTCAGTAGATTCTGAGCGTTGTTGTACCCGCTGTTTTTATACAATAATGCTTTTTTCCCCCGTGATCGCTTTTTCCGGTAAAAAAATTCATGCTCCGGTTTTAACGTACGATACGGGTACTTCCTACCACGAGAGATCGAGATGGTATTCTTTGTCTGAAGCGTTTACAACTATAAAATTACGGGGAACGTGTGTTTTTTCTTACACACCGACGATACTAAAACAGGAAAGACGCGATAAAAGTTTTTTTGTCGTTAAACATTCGTTTTTACCAGGACGAACTAACTAGACAGCAGCAGAGCAGAGCTCGTTCGGTACACCGTATATTTTCGAAGGATTTGTCGTTGAAATAATGCGTTTGAACCACAACTTCTAAACTAATAGTGATTCGCCCGGAGTGCAGTCGCTGTACCCCGTCAGACCACCGACGCGAACCAGAGTGATCCTTTTTTTTACATCCTTGCGCGATCCTGACCGATTTTTCGGCGTACGGGAACGGCTTATTTTTACCGTAAAAACGTTACGACCTACTACCGACTACGCGGTTCTCCAGATCAACTCGAAATTCCCAGGAAATTTTCGGTTATTCTCATCCTGGAAACGCGATAATTACGCACTTTCGGTGTGTTCGCGAGACGAATATCATTATTTTTTAGTAGAACGTTGAGGCTCGACGGACGCGCGCGATTTCAAACGAAATTTCGGAACCGATAAACCTGCAGTGGCGTATAAAATAATAATAAGACATTTATCAACTATATATCTGTACACAGTTTAATTGCGCGCGTTTTGACTTTCTTTTCTGTTTAAAAAACCGTTAAAACAGGAGCCGACGACCACGACAAAGCCGCACAGGTCCATGTCGCAGACCACGGAACCGCCGACGGACGAGTACGACGACGACGGCGGCGGCGGCGGCGGCGACGAGGAGGAAACGGGCGCTGGAGCCGCCGGAGACTACGGCGAAGAGTACACGGACGAGACGAACAACGGGTACGACCCGACCGTGCAAAAATAACGCTGTCTTCTTCGTTTTTGAATGACAGGTGTGAGCAAAAAAATAATTCAGCGATGCCACTGTTTTCGAATTTCGAAAATCACCGACTTTTCGAGAGAGAAAAATAATAGCTTTGTATACCATTCGTTTCTTTTTTTTTTACAATGAATTTTTTACACCCACTCATAAATTTCAGTAAACGGTTGAGAATCTACTAAAAATTGGTCGTCCATAATAGTAGTTGTTTAAGAATAAAGAAATACCTAATACGCGTACCCACTCGAAGCCAAAATAAGTAAATAATTACTCCACAAAAAAAAATTGTTTTTAACTTTTCGAATATAAAAAAAATCTATTTGACCAGCATTTATTTCTACGTCTCGTACCACCAGGCCGTATCATATAAGTTGGTCTACTACTTGTCGTTGCCGAGTTGAAAAGTTTTCAAAATACAGATTTGTTTTTATATCAATCGATCAAGTACTTAATTTTGTCTTTTTTCCTTACCACGTAATAACAATGATAATAACGTTATAATACGTACCTCCTATTGGTACAGGATTCGATCGTTTATATTATGCTCTAGGAAAAACTAGCTATAGTAGCCTAGTTTACGTGTTAGGCCAAACTAGTAGGTGTACTTACCGATTAAGACTGAGAGAATCGTTAGTTATTATTTGTTTGGTAACAACTCAAAGATTCAAGTAGTTATGAATGCCTATACATGAATAGGATGCGTTGATTTATAAAACAGTGATATAGCGTTACTAAAATCTAAATTAAATCAGCTTCCATAACCGTTTGTACTTCGAGGCAGTCTGATATGCAAGGCTGGGCAAGTTAATAACTTATTTTAACTCGTTAAATAAAAAGAAAACGAAATGTTAATTAAATGAGTTGACTTAATTTTAATTTTTAACGAGTTGGTGCCTTGCTTTTGATAAGTACTAAATTGTAGCGAATTGTATGAAAAGTGAATGTAAGGTGAATTTTTTAAATTTTTGCATTAGTTTTCAGTAAATTATAATTGTTTTAAACATAGAATTGATATAATTACGTACATTATTTTTTGTATTTTGCTTAAATGAAGTATACTTATTATAAAGGCGTGCAAGTAGTCAGTTGATGAGGCTTAAATCTCTTTATAATTGCCTAAACTAAACCCCTTGAAAACTGTCTGCCTATTATTTTTATAAAATTATAAAATATAATACAAAGGTGTTAATTTTTTCTGTAAATAAGAATACATTTCTGATCTGGACTAGATTTTTGTTTTTGCGATGCGCTGTTATTCAGAAAATCAAAATATTTACCTTAATTGTATAGGTAGTTAACTAATTGTTACCTTAAAATACTTAAAAAGCACAGGTCGAGTTTCCGCGTAGTACCGAGAGAACTTCATTAGTGTTCAATTTATTATGCTCTCAACTTATACAAACAAAGTTAACGCGTTTGTAAACTTTTCAGATTTTGAACGTCAACAGCAATCAACTACTGTTTTGAACCAAACACAGTGCCAGTAAGCCGTAAACATTTGCGACAAGACGCATCGTCATATTATACCGTTACTATTAAAAATTAGAGTGTAAATAATTTTTTATACAACACCCATAACATGTACAATATGAATACCTATTTCGTACCAGGATCCATAGTTATTATAAAAACAATCAGTTTTTGTTTACAATAGAATTATTATTGCTTGACGTTTACAGTTCCTCAACTAATGTCTAACTGTAAAACTGATTAATGCAGTAGTAGGATTTTTACAAAATAATGTAATAATTTCTAGGTTGTATTGAAAAATATTGAATTTAGCGAATTTTTTACTTTAATATTTATTTTATAATTATTGTACGTATCTTTTTATCGACTAATTGTCGTTTTGATTTCAAAGGTAATATTAAGTACGTGTATAGTATAAGAAACTTTTATATATTGTAACACATTTATAATTTAAACTAATGTGTAAACACTAAATTAACTTTAATTTTGTGACTATACGTTTTTAAGTAAACACAAAACTTACATACCTCACCTTACGATTTTTAGTTTTTACATACACTTATTAAGATAAGACACTGTGCACAAAAATCTTTTACAATGTATATTAAGTTGAAATATCTTTAGGTTTTGATTTAATGAAAACTGAGTCTTAGATGATCGGGAAGCTTCAATAACTGCCACAGCAAAAATTGAGCACGACAAGGCCAGCTAAAATTAAATGAAATTTTACTGTAAATAAAATGGTAGAAAATAGTGACTAACGGAAAACAGTAAGCGCTAACGGCTTAGCGGCAAAGCAATATTTATATTTTTCAAAATTTAAAAGTCTTCCGTTATAGGTGTAATAATTATTGCTAGTTTAAATATCAAAACTGAATTCTACACACGACTAGACAAACATTATGTTGTTTTGGAAACAACTGAACCCATTCCATTTTATAGTTAATTGGCCGGTTATACAACGTCTAATTAATTTTTATTTTTAATAACGGCATCATCTCACGCGTGACATACCGCCAATTTATGATTTATGTGTACTTTCATATGCTTATTGTACCAATATGTGTGCACGGATTTTAATTTTTTAAATAAAAATTAATGAAAACATACTATGGCGATGATAATTAAAAGTAAATCGATTTGAAAAATAACCACACTGTAGTGTTTTATAAAAAAAAAAACATATACGTGTTTAATGTACATCACACACAATCAACATTTTAAACAACATAATACAAACGATTGATGACACGGTTAATACAATTTATTTTCTTTTGCGTGTGTTAAAGTAACCATTTAGATGTTTATGTAGGTTATGTATTATAAATTCAGTTCAAAGAAAAAAAAATGACCATTAATTACTATTATTGTTAAAACAGTCGGAGAGTGATTATTTTTTTCCTTCAACCATGATAATGTGGTAGCCGAATTTTGTTTTGACTGGTGGGTCGGTGTAGACAGGATTTCCTAGATTTGACACTGGTAGAGCAAATGCAGCATCTTGAAATGGACCAACCATTGAGCCACGAATCATCCAACCTAAATCACCCTGAAATGTATATAACAATACAATATTATAACAAGGTTAATTAATGTCCTGATTCCTGTTTGTCTATCAACAGCTATTAAGTAATTATCCAAATTTGGTAGATGAAAGAAGTGTAAATACTAAAAATACTTATAAAAATTGTTCGTTTATTTGTGATGTACGGTAATTACTCATTGAGCGTTTAATAATAATAATAAAAATTAAAAATTAATCATACCATTTTAATATAGGTACTATGATCAATCTAAAATCTGTGGAGTAGTATTCATTTTATTTTATCACAAACAAGTGTACTGATTAAATACGTGTGAAAAGCATTAAAACAACACAATTTCTTCAGAACTGCAAAGAAAATATCAAAGTTTTTTTAAAATTTTATTATTAACAAGAAATCGGAGAAATATTAATAATAAGTATTTATGACACTCCCACTGACATTTATATTATTTTCTATTTATACAAATATAAACGATAATTAAATATTATATTTTACAAAATTAAATTGTAAAACATCTCTGCCGGATTCATAACGAATAGCAATTATGTCATAAGGTACACAAGCACAAAAATTAAAGTGAAAAGTAGATAAATTATAAAATTTTTTATTTGAGAAAAGATACATTTCTATCATGTGCGTATAAGAGTTTTCAATGAACTGTAGTAAGTATTTATAAGTGAATTGTTTGAAAAAAATCTCATCAATTAGATTTTCAGACTCAAACACAATCTAACACGACAGAATATGTTTTTTTTTTTTAACTTACGCCTTGTCTAGCTTTGTCTTCGCTGTATTGCGTAGCCACTTCATTGAATTTCATTCCTGCCTTGAGTTTTTCCAAAGCTTCCAAAACTTTGGACTGTTTTTCGCAAAGAATATGTCTCACCTAAAAATGATGAAATTCTTAAAACAAGAGGCAATCTTTATCCGCAAGAACGTTATTCATTTGTGCTTTGTCCGGAAAAAATTAGATTATTATGCAGTCTGAGACTCTGAGAGTGCCTACTCTGTCCATCACTAAGGTGTAAGATAAGTGTACTGTTAACGTACCCCACAATTGTCCAACAGAATTTTAAGTATGCACGCACAACAATTCCTACACGGATGCGGCCGTAATTTGAATGTGACGGAAGTATTTCATGAATGTCATATAAGCCCTCCAAAATGTATAAAATCATCATTTGAACACTGAGTACTGTTCATCGGGCTGTTTCAGGAAAAAGGCAGATATTGCATATCATTAGATTGGGCGCGATGGTGTGAGTTTACAACACGAGCGTATGATTGTGATCAAGGAGCAAAAAGATGTGTACGGTATTATAGTGATATTCGTGAAGACATACTGAAACAACACACTCACTTTCACCGCCGAACCGCCTTTTTTTTCTTTTCCTTTGCCGTCTTCGTCTCCTTTGGCAGCGGTCTTCGGCCCCTTTGCGTTTTTTTTAGGTGGCATGACAATACAGTAGTAAGTTCTCTGATAAAAAAAAAAAACAAAAAAAATATGTAAATCGGGTAGTTTAATATTTTTGTTTCTTCTGTACAATGCAAAGGCGGCCAGAGATCAAAAATTTACATATTTAATATGATTAAATTAATGTGATTTTTATTTCAGAAAGTATAAAAAACACATTTTACTGTACACTCCGAGTCAATCTGAAAAATAGGAAGTAGTACGTGTAATACACTCACAATTTACAGTTGTACAACGCTGTAAAATATGATTTAAGAACTTGAAGCCTGTGCTGTGCTCCCGCGTTTTATTAGTACATTATTTGTAACGTTACAACTCAGTACTGTAACAAATATTATTTAAAAATTTTTGCTTTTTGACAATATTTACAACTGTTATGTTTTTATCATCACGCAGATAACAGATGTTATCTATTATCACGGTCTTGGAATGTTATCTATCTCGATGCTGTTATCATAATAATATTAAAAAAAAACCTAGAGATTAAAAAAAAATTAAGCAAGAGATGCTGCCACATTAGAAAATGTCCGAACGAATAATAGAACGTATATACAATTATTATATAATATATAAATACGTATGATTAATAAATTTCCTATTTTTTTTTTATTTAAATTACCCATCATCATGAGAATGAACTCGCAAATAATTACAAACTAAACAGGCGCCTAACTTACGTGGTTACATTCTTTATACACCCTTAAGGTCGTTCGCGGGAAAAAATAAAAAACGTCATTGTAAAAACGATATTCGCTCGGAATCCAAAAAAGAAACAGAACTGAAAAAAACCCTCCCCCGCGAGTGTCACAGACGTTTTTATATCACAATTTTATACCAACCACCGGTTAGGCGTAGTGTGTAAGCTACGTAAAACAGTATAAAAAAAAAAAAACCGACGGATTCGTATCACACGACAGGCTCTAGTTTCTGCAAGTGTTTTTTTTTACCCACGAATTAACAGCATTATTATTATTTTATTGTGTGTTTACAGTAGAAAACATACGTAATGTGTAATAATAATTTTCGTAATTTTACGCTGTACTACTACCCAGACAGCAATATAACACGTTGGCACGCGTACCTGAAACTATTATCCGAGTCTCGTGTAAATTTTGTATTATATTTACTGTACATAGTGTGTAATATGATGTATTTGAGTAATTTCCAAAGGCCCAATGTCAGTCGGTTGTTCTTGATCCTTTAAAAAATACTTTATCGTAGTAATACGTTTGATTTACAATAGTACATACTTTCGGTAAAAATAAAACGAACGTACTGATGTAGGATGATTGGAGAGTGCTTTCGAACGCACTTTTTACAGGAAAAAATCAAAACGATTTATTCAAAGAGAAAGGCTACACGCGAATAAAATGCGCCCGTGTGTCGATACATTATACATATTATGATAATCGATGGAAATTGAAAGTTTGTTCGACGGCGGCTCGAGAAGACGCAAGAGCATTTGCGAAGGAATAACAATTTCAAGAACGGCTCAATTAAATATAATAATGTACATTAAACAAGTAATATTGCGTAGAAAACGACTTTTCGAAGCAAACCTCGATTGAAGAAGCAGCGTAAAAATCAAAACATAAAACAACAAAAATTGCGTTTTCGGTGTCTCGCGTTTCATTTTATTACAAAGTGTCCTATACGTAACGCTCATTTCAAAATCGTAGTTTTTTCTCTTTTTTATCTCTATTTTCGTCTCGGATAAATCATTCGTGTTGCCTCCGTAAATCTATATCTGGATCGATTTGAATAAATACATTTTGGGAGCAAATCTCCGACAACGATTGTTTTTTTCAACAAGTTTAAACATAAAATTCGAATAAAACATTTGTTTTCGAGTTATTATAAACTATATCTATAATGTCTATGGTCAAAAGATTTTCTGTGTTCGAAGTACCTAATTTAGCGTATTTGTGCCGTAAAATTTTTTAAAAATAGTTACGTGTCTGTTTTTTTATCTAGACAAAAGTGAACTTTTTCCATCTGGATAAAAAATGTGTTCTTTTTTTTTTGTCTTATCCGTTTTGAACCGACTAGCTTTCATCATCTGGATAATGAACTATTTATACAACACTGAATGTAACGTTGTGCGCCTACGTATTAATCGTTTGGCCATCGACACGATATTACATGAACCCCTATGTGGACTGCGCTTTAATACGAATTCGAAAAAATCAACGTGGGTCGACCGCGGATGAAAAACGATTGTTTCGCGAGAAGACATAAATCTCGATGAAATCAGTATTTTAAAATGAAAAAAAGTTTAGAAAATATCTCATCCTGCCGCCCTTACATTAGACTGGCGACAAGTACTGGTACTCGTGTGGTAATAGCGCAGTTTACGGGTTTAAACGACGGCCCCGTCGTGAAATAAACCGCTGCAGGAAACCGCTGAATCTACAACCGGAATTTTACGTCCACGAAAAATTATACAACGATAACCAAGTATCGTAGGTATACGGGCCAGACTGTACAAACAGATTTTGACCACAGTGTATTAGGTATTTTAACCAATATGTATATAATACCAACAGTTTTCCTGCGATCCGTGCGACGTCGGCTTGCGGTTAACCAACCGATCGATTGCAGCAGTTTTGCCCGAAAAGAGCGTGCGGCGGCGACGTCGTAGTGTTACGAAAACGAATTTGAACGATTTTTTTTTATGTACATACTATATTGTTAACGGACTCGGTAAAATGATTCGATTAGATTTTTAATTAGAAAGCGACGGCCGTCGGAAACTGTATTCGTAACACGCGGAAGTGCCCGGTAACAGCATGTGAATTCTGTTTGAAAGTATTGAAAAAATGTTCGACAGACTGCAAACGCGACTAATTGGGTGTTTCGAAACGAGGCGATTCGATATCTACAAAGTACGGGCTTTAGATCGTATAATATATGTATACACTCCAATTCGGTTGTGTCTCGATAAACTGTGTTTTTCACTACGGGAATGAAAACTATTCCGGTGTACGAAAATCGGAGTTTAAAAGACGTGATTTTTTCGTCAAAACCATCACGCACCACTCGTATAATATGCAGCTGGCTTTCGACAGTTTAAAACGAAAAAAAAAACGCTGTTCTGTAATACGCGTTTTTTTTTTATAAGCCAACCGCAGAGTCTTTAAAAGCCTAATTTAGAAAAAAGGGTGGTTCAAAACCAGTGGGGACAAAACGTCGTGGGCCGGTTAAAAGTTTTAAAAGTCGATCGGGGTTTTTTAACTTGTATTTTAACTTCGGCCCGGTAATGAACATTGCGTCGCATTGCGATTCCACTTTTCGTACGGTCGCCGCCGAGTCAATTTTTTTTCGTTCAGCAACAACCGCGTGATTCGCCGACACTCTTTTTTTTTACTTATTTTTCTACCGCGTATTCCTCCACCGCATTAGAACGGGCCGTTTTATTTCGTGTCGATACGAAAACGACTTTTGTCGCCCGGCTTTTCAAAAACGATTAGTTTTGCATCTTTTTACAAGACCGATGCTGCTGCGATTGACAACGTGAACCTACCGTCCGGTGGCGGTCGCGCTCATCACCATCATCATCCGCGTTCCCACGTTTTCTCCTGCGGGCCTCCGTTTCTGCTCAGATCGCGCGCGGTGAAATCTCTCCCGATCTAGCCCCGGGACTATAGCGGCCGCCGTCGGCGATTGCACGGTATTATAATTTTGTTCGTTCGCGAACCGTTTCCACAATAACGTTGAAAGACGGAATGGCAAAAAAAAAAAGAGAAATAGAGGTACACGGCGATAAGATTGTGCCGATGGCCGTCGTCGCGATCGTGACCGGCCGGCCGCGCGTTTGTAAATATATATGAAAAACATAAATAAATGGGTTGTTTGCGTGCGCGCGCACTGCTGCTGCTGCAAAGTTCACGAACGTCGTTGCGCGGGCGTCTAGAAATCGAGAGAGAGAAAAAATACGATTTTATCCGGAGAAAACTGCTGAAATAAAAAAAAAAATGTTACAGGTGTGTGTGTTTTTTTTTACGAATCGCGCGAAAAAATTACCTCTTTTTGTTGTGTACAGATCACTTTTTTTTTTCAGGTTTTTTTAAACTATAAACCGCGGTCGATTGCGCTTCGTTTACGAGTTTAGTAGTTTCGGACGCATTCGTTTCCATAACGAATCGAAGCAACGACTTTTCCGTCTGTACGAACGGAAGCGGTCGGTCTCTCGCGGTTACGGGGTGAATTTTCTTTTTCTATCGCCACTGCGACATCCGCGATCGCGGAACTACGCCTCCGCTTGACCCCATGTTTCGCGACACTCGTTTTTCGGAACTTAAAAAACTGTCCCCTGATTATATGTGTGCGAAAACGTCGAAGAACAGGGGAAAAAATCCTCACTGTACGTTATTCCGGTGCTGTGCAAATATCAGTTTTACATCCGCGGTTAGGTTTCACACCAGTTAACGGCAGAAACCAGCCGTTGCGGAAACGTATTCGCAGAAAAAATAAAATAGAATTATACCTGTTGCCAAGTGTGGTGTTCTTTACGCCGGCATAAATATTTTCGACTGACGTTAGAAATGCGTCGTTTTTTTTTACTGCAAGTGTTTCAGTTTTTATCATACTTCTTAATCTGTACTTACGTTAAACGGCAATAACACGTATTTTCATCTTACAGGGACGTTCAATTCAAACGCATCACGTTTTAACCGATTGTAATTTTTTCAAACGTCGTGATGCGAATTTAATTAATATTTTTACACTCTTTAAAACGAATACTCCGGTCACGTCCACAACAATATTATTTTTATAAGCCAAGTTATCCGCAGTTATTACCTATCAGTTATAGTTGTATCAAACTAGGGGTTTTTTTAATACCAGCTGTAACTCTTCCAGTATATCGAATGGATACTTCAGTATTCTGCGGGTTGAACAGTGAATATTTTCGATGAGATGTATCGTCGGATTCTTATATACGTCACACTGCAGGTGAGGTTCTTGTTCTGAATTATAATTTTCTTTTTTTTTTCCTTTTTCAGAAAATCTATACGCTGCAGGTTGGGTACCTACGTGTTTACGTTTTAATTTACACGGTAACCAGATACCCGGATCGTGTGTACGGAAACCATAATACGCGAGCAAAATTTTTTTCAGTGCGCTGTTTTTTAACTTTTTTAGGCATATATATGCCCAAAATGTTTTGTACTTCATATTCGCGGTTATAATATCACTGGTTTATCACCGAAAAAACGAACGACGATTCTTAATTTCTCTAATTTTTCGTGGATTTTTTTTTAAAACAATTTAAAAACTGTTCAAGTATAGCAATTTAATTTTTCCCCGCGCCTCAAAAAGCTATCGTTACAAGCGACGTTCAACCTTGATTTCGGGATTTAGTATTTTTTTCCGTGACCACCACGATATACCACCTACATACGACGAGTTGTTGAAGACGATTCGCCGGCGGCTGCACACAATGTGAAATCAATCGTCGTGCGCGTTTCTTCGTCTGAATTTTACGCGGTATTTCGATGAAATTTTCGTTTGAAAAAGCGGTTGACGGCGATGATATCGACATAGTCTCCGGGCAATTTTACTTGTTTCTGCAGAACGTCTTCGGCGCCGAAGGCTTTGCCGGTTTTCTACGAGAGTTATTTTACACATAAGACGGATATTATTCAAATCGGGGAAAGTCCTTTTACACATTTTTTTTTTTTGTTGTAAGACAGAAACCGGAACGGCCAGTCATTTTTCGAAAGGTTATAATATTCAAACAGCTTACAGGCGAGCACAGTTGTTAACACTGCGATTTTTCTTCCTCTTTGTTTACTATGTTCTTGTGGTTTTTGTCAATCGTGCGGCGATAGCGATTGGGTTTTTTTATTTTCTGGTTCCTATGCGGTTTTTTCGATCACAGCTTTTCATTTTTCAGGTTATCCGCGAGACGTGCGAATTTTTTATTTGTTTCTAGACCAAACGTGTACACCGATTGTTTTCTTATATGAATCATACAAGCTATACGGGTTTTAAAATCGATTTTTCAGATTATTTAGACAAATTTTAAACGAGTTCAGTGATATGTTCAAAAATTATGTTTGCTGTTTATAGCGTTCGCGTTGTATTTTATACTCAAATGGGCATTAAAATGATTTTCGTATTTTATACCTTGAAACTAGATGGTTTTTTAAAACGTTTACTGTATAATGTGTTATGGCAAAATAATGCAACCTACATCGGTGTGCAATAGTACGTGATTTATAATACAACTGCTGACATTTTTAAAACATTTTCGATTCTCAAGAGTGTACCGCCTACACAAAATATAAATATTAAAACGTTTAAGCGATTTTATTTTTATCCGATTGTACAAAAAACAAAACAAAATGTGTATACATTTTATATTTATGTAACTTTTACATTGGGATAGTTTTTTTTGAAACACGATTTTTTTTCTCATTCGACAATGTCCAGTGCGTATTACAAATAAATCGTAACACATAACATCTGTACTAAATATGATTACAACTATGAGCGTAACATATAATTTAAATAAATTACAATGTTATTATTAGCATTGGGTACACGCCAACCAGTTGCAGATTTTGTATTACTATTTAAAATGTAATACACCTATATGTCTGTAAAATAAACGTGCATAACATGTTACTGACGTTTATAAAATAGTTAATCTGTACAGCAACTAATCAATTGCGAACTACTTAAATAACAATTTTTTTTTTTTACAAATAAAAACTTGTAGTTCCGATACAGTCTCATTGAGATAATTGACACAGCGGTTTAAAATTATTAATGTTATCACGGCAATGACAGTTTCAATAAAATTTTTACAGGTGCTTCACGCGGGTTTACTCCACATTTCGTGTACACTTCAAACGTTTGCTTTACTTTATTTCAATACGATAGGTGTCGATTTATCGCACAAAAGTACAGCGATTTTAAGATTTTAAGCAGTTATCGTTATTTTCGCCTTGCAGAAAGAAGTACACGATTCGTGCTTCGACCGCCGAGAAACCAAACTTATTTATCGTTGGATTCCGATATTTTATTTCCCACGAAAACTTCGAATTCACATATTCCAGATATGCGCACTGAAGATAATATATGGGTCGAAACCTTAAAATAATGGATGGAAAATGTCCGTCATAAACAGACACGTAGGTAAAACAATAATATTTCACAAAGTCGGGTACGTTTAACATATTATTTCCAACAACAACAGAAATGTTAGAATATATAACGTAATACGCCGTCTGTTCGCGTGGTTTGTATAAATATCGTTACCAGGATACCAATGACTTGGCTTTACTGAATTGTAAAAAATACTTTTTATACCTCTTAAAAATTAATATACACGTAATAAATCTGCCTAAAACGCGTCAGATATGTTATTGTATGCGCGTCTCAGTTATTTATATAGTAACAACTATAAATGAATAGAGTAATTTTTTCCGCGGGAAAGAATATCATTTTTTTTTTCATTTTAAATGTATGATCTTGACCGCAAAATATAGATCGTTGCCATCGTTTAGTTTATCGATTTTTATTATACATGTACAAGTACATCTGAAGTATCATTTTTCGAGATATCGTGTTAAAAATTGTTTTATCGAAGACCGCAAATTCTGCGGGGAAAAAAAATTATTAAGTGACGATTCGTGTTAACGAACTTGTTAAAGACATTAAAAGTGAATTCATATTTTGGCATAACAATTATCCGTAAGCGAACGAAAAACACGAAGTCTTACTGATGGTAATAAATAATTTGTGTTATTATGATTCGAACATCCAATATTCTAACGTATCCCGCGAGAATTTCGCATTCACGGGCCGAACACTCGATGTAAGCACTAATATGACTTTCAAAATGAACAGATTTTTTTATACAAAAAATGAACACAATTTATAGTACATCTCGGACGATCACGACAAACCGCATACCTGTCAAAGTTATTACACCTTCGTCGTAAAATGCGGCGTGTTATTGTAAAGCAGTAACTCGCTGTAAATCATACAGCAGCTGATGACGGCGTTTACACCACACACGACGCGCCGGCATCGAGAACGAAAAAAATAAAATTCCTAGATGATTATTTGCTGTTTCGATGAAACCGTTTTTTAACGAGCTCGAACGTATGCAATAAAATTGGACTCATTGTCGTGTACTGTATAGAGCAGAAGCTGTATTGTGCACATTCAAAAGGGAAAAAAAAAACGATTTTTCTTACGCAACATATACGGGTAAGGAATAAGGATAATACACTTTATGATATACGTAAATTAGATCACGTCGATATGTTGCGTTTTTCACTTGACTGCAGCAAATGAAGCGTGTCACAAACGTGTATCTTCGAAGCGCCCAGGGAAATCAAAAAATCGTTCGCCATTTCAAATTAATTTGCATTTTGATTATGATATATATATATATATACGTACAGAGAAGAGAAATGTCTCTTGTTCACTGCATTTGATCGGCTTATTTTTCTATTCTATAATAAGTAACGTATACCGTATATCGTGCACGGTACATTATTATAATATAAAATTCGAACGCTCGTAACCCGATCGGAAAACTTGTTTATTTTTATAATAATCGTGCGCGATTGAACGTCGTTTTTTTCTGTATGGAGTGCCAACAGAATATTGTCAGTTGGAAACAAACTTCGCATTAATATACGTTTATAAACACATCTTGGGCCAAACACATTTGTCAAAAAAAATAAAAATATTATGACGTTATACGGTGCTTTTATTTATTTAGTAGAATTCTCATAGAAATACGAATTAAATAGAAAAAAATCATTTAGAAACATAATTTTGAAAAGTTTCGTTACCTGCGGAGAAATCATAATTATTCCACGCGTTGTTTTATGCTTATGTCGTGTGGAAACATTTTTCCGCGCTGCGGATACGTTTATCGAGTGAAACGCACATCATAATCAGTAGATCATATTAAATTATAAGACGGTTTAATGAATCGATATAGTATAGTAGGTACCAAACGAGTTACTGAATTACAATATAAATATTTTGCGCGATAAATTCTAATGAGAATAAAAACACATTGTCGGTTCATTCCGAGAAGAAAGAGAAAATGTAAAACGCGCAAGTTCGTTTCCAGCTTTCTTTGGATAATGTTATTATTACGATTCGTATACGCGAAAACGGTAAAATAACAAATTATTCAAATGAAAAAAATAACCGAATGATTAGAAGAATACGCATATGCGGATCTTAAGATGAAATGTTTTTTTATACGAAAGTATATAATTCGCAGTAAGGTCTTCTATCCACGGGCTACATTTCCAGAACCGGTTTAATTAAATTAAGTGCTAATAACGGTACGGTCCTACGTCGAATATGATTGTTAATTATACCCCTGTAATAAATAAACGTATTTGTCGTTGTTTTTTTTTTACATTTTATACACGAACTCTCAATGCATATACGATTTGATAAATACGAAAAGAAAGTAAAATATTGAAAATTATCGTTTTTGTATTGAACAACGGAAATTCGTTTTGTGAATTCGGTGCAGCATCGGTTGCAAAACGAATTGGTAATACAGATTTTCGTCTTCGCTTCCGTACAAAATACATTAATTTGAAATCAAGTAGAATAGTTTCAGAACAACAATTTTTTTTTTATAATACGATTTATAGTCGTGTTAAAAACTTTAGAAGAAATAATTCAAACTAAATGTATTTATTTCACATTGTTTAATACTATATTTCGTGCAACATTTTATTTCAAAGTATTTAGTACATAAATTGCGAACATTTTTCAAAAACTATACTACGTTTGTATGCTACGTTTTAGGTATCTATGTGAAAAAATTTTATCCAATTTTAATTATTTTTCGGAAGAGCCATCGAAAATGTCACAAAAATTTATCGCGTTTTTTTAATAAAACATATTAGTACCTGCCAACAACGCATAAATGTAAAAAACCACATAACATTGTTATCAAAATCGTTGAACAACAATTATGAAAAAAATATTTCATCGAAATTTATAAATCTCAAAAATGATCAGAATCGTTTAAACGTCGTGCACTCGAATTATCTGCGAGTGTTTAAATACGTTTGAACGACTTTAAGAGGAGTCACATTGCCGGTATCGAATGTTGGAGAAAAACGAAAGAATATTTTAAAAAATATTGTCAAAAACACAATTGTTCACACATAAATATCGTTTATTTTTGTACGCCGCACAATTTTATATTATTAATAATTTGTTGTAAGACAGATAAATAATAATAATAATTATTCGTAGCGACTTTAACGCGCGTACGTAAATAATATGAACCCGATTAATGGTTGAAAATCCGTAGAAAAGTTTTGGCGAGCTAAATAAACGGTAACGATTTCACAAGACTGGCTGTAATAAGACGTTTAAACCGTGGAAGGTTTTTAAAGTCGTCGTCACGTTAGTATTATTGGGAACTCGAGCGTTTCTCTCGGAGCGCGACACTTGAACCATAGTATCGTTCCGACACCAGGACGTGTGCCAGACGTGTCACAACTGCGGGATTCGCTCAGAATCGTTTTTTCCAAGGATTTTCACGTAACGTTTGATAATACGTTCGAATCACAACCATGACATTATAGTACTACTGTCCGTCACCACCCATACGAACCCGCGCGAACCAGAGTGACGTTTTGCCCAGTCGCGATGGCAGATTCCACGACAAAATGATAAAATTCAAAAAACAAACCGTTTTTTACAATAAAAATGTACGTATGTAAAATACGTACTTGCTCGGTGTACAAAACCCGAGGCGAAAATCCTCCTAGAATTTCCTCCGGGCGGGTTCCTCCCGCGTTTCGGAGGAATAATCCGGCAACACGCGGTGACGTCTTCCGGACCGCAACTCCGGTCGGGTTCGAAGCTGGCAGGGCCGTAGCTAGAGCCTTGGGGGCCCTGGGGCAACAAGTAAATTTGGGACCCCCCTTACGGAAATAAGGGGCCTTTGGGGCCTTCCCGCCTGCCCCATGCTCGCTACGGCCCTGGAAGCTGGTGCTCTTCTTTCGCGCGCGGTGTGTTGCTCGTCCGATATCCGGCTTTTGCGTCTCACATATTACTCTACGTCCGTCTTACCCATGTACACCGACGATAATCGCAATTATACAGCCATAAAACACTCGTGTACTGCCGGGAAGTGCGACAAATTTTTCGCGGTGTCTCTCTCTCTCTCCGGAACGTCGTTTCCGTTTTCACCGGCGGATTTTCCCCGAACGTGGCGACGACGTACCTACTTTCGTCGTTAAACCGAAGCCGGCCGATAATAATAACCCGTGGCCAGAACAAAACGAAACGGGACGACGATACGTTAGGTCTATCCGTCCCCGTGCGAGATTACCGACGATAATCGGACCGTTCCGTATCGGGGAAATCACTACCAAAATACGTACATAGGTGTATGTTTATAAGGAGAGGAGAAATGTAGATATAGAGAGGAATACGCGTGCTATTCGTTTTATATCGTCTGTATATTTCGAATAAACGATAGTAGTTTAAACCGTAGAGGATGTACCTACTCAATAAACAACGTTCACCACTCTGCGCCGTTTCTTTCGCGTCCGATTTTCTTCGCTCCCGCCGGAATGAATGTCCGCAGAGCCGGGGACGCGGAAAACGCGCGCGCGCGCCAGTCTGCCGACGAACGCGTCTGCACGCGGACGACTGCGGCCAGTGCGAACATGTAAACGTTTTATAACAGTGCGGTTGTTGTTTTTTTGGACGAAACGGGTGTTTTTTTATTTTAGAAAAAAGTCTTAAAACCGTTCGGACGTAACCGCTTGTGACGGCGCTCCGAAAGATTTCGGGAACCACCGTCGTATTACCCGCGGTGAGTATAATTGAGAACAAAACTAATTAATCGATACTATATAACCCGTCGTGTCCGAAAAGTCAGCGGACAGTTCGAGGGACTGCTGTCGCGTTTTCGAAAACCGCGATCGAGATTACGACTTTACTACGAGTCGATTACGGCCGATGTAATTTTTCGAATCAAACGCGCAAAATCGAAATGGGGAAACGAATACCAAATTTTTCCGATAAGAGTATCCTACGTTACGGCAGAATTTTCTTTTCGCCGCCCATCGTAAACCATCGTGTCGTATATAATACACGTATATCGCTCAGATAAGCCAAACACATAATAATAGTGTTACACGCGGCATTTATAAATTTACGTTCGGGTAAAAATTAAAAATTATAAACTTGAAATCACTACTAAGCGGGCAATCGCAGGCGTGTTCGTAATATATCAATACAATTTTGGTCTCTCCCAAAACGAACACCTAATTGCGAGGTCGATCAAATGCCTATCACAAGCTGCACGGCAAATACAAGTTATTTACGACGACAAATATTATAACGAATTTGCACCTCTGCCCGTACACGATTGGATAAACTCAAATTATTGATTTATATATGTAGTAAATTCTTGGTATATTAGGAATCTCGGCGCCGAGCGCCTATTTCAATTTTCCTTGCGCGCGATTCGGCCCAGATTTAAAAATCACATCGATTGACTTGTCACGTTTTTGAGGAGCCAAACATCTAGGCAAAGGGTTTATCGACGGTCGAAACGAACCGTTTACAATACGGTCAAAAAATAAGTGAAAAGCGAGTAAAATTTTTTTCCGAAGAGGCATGTGCACTCTTTGTGAGAACGTCCCGATCACACAACGTGGCGGTATAATCCCCGATTTGGGATAAAAATGTGAAACCACCGCGTCGCAGTGGACAAAGTCACATTCCTAGTCCACGATACATTATTTTTTCATAATTGTGACGAAATTAATTTTGAAACAAATAAAGAATAAATGTTTGGTCTCGGAAAATTAACGTTTCGTTTGAATTCTAAGTGATAAAACCGTCAAATAGAAACAAGCGAATTTTCGGGTAATTTTTAATTAAACAGACGACTGTTGTAAATATAGTTAGTTATAGGGTTATCAGAAATACGCGGTTTCAATTAAAGCCCTAACCGTGTTAACGGTCACGAAAACCAAACGAATAATTATTTTTCATCAAAATGTTTTGATTCGATCACACGTTTATATATGCATTGATTTTTCGAGTTCATCGGTATGTCATGAGAACAGCACAACCGACGGTGGACACTCAAATCCGAAATTCAAAATCTGAAGATGGAATCTGTGCAGACTGTAATCGTTCCGAAGATTTAGGATGTATATTTGAAAATAATTTGGATAAAACATTATATAATAACGTCATTTATAAAAACACTTTTATCGAATAATTTATCATAATGTTTTAAGGACTCATGCGTGAATACCGCGGTGTTGTTTGAAAACCTAATCCTGTTTATTTGTTTTTCATACATACACATAACATAAGATTCAATCGTTTTTCAAAACTGAAAACTTATCTCGTTGTATTACAAACATGCTTTTTTAAACATGAAACTAAAGTAATACGACTGATGCCGTAGAGTTTTAATCATTCATTTATTGGGTTCTGTAATTTTTTTTCGAATTTTTATACCATTCACTGATAAGTTTATTCAATTTTTCGGTCTCTTTCCATACCATGTTGCGCAATATCACTTAATTTTTTTCATTAAATCTTGTTTGTTATCTTAAAAGTTTTGTTATTTGTGTTCGATGATTCCCAATAATTGCATTCAC
Organism: Hormaphis cornu; assembly: GCA_017140985.1. Taxonomy (NCBI): domain Eukaryota; kingdom Metazoa; phylum Arthropoda; class Insecta; order Hemiptera; family Hormaphididae; genus Hormaphis; species Hormaphis cornu. The sequence continues at coordinate 16,357,968 of CM029362.1, forward strand.
AGGATTCTAATAGAAAAAAATATCAATGTAAATATTATTTTCATTTCATTGTTTATAAATTTATTAAATATGTTAGAAAAATATAAATCATTCTGAAATCATTATAAAGAAGAATTACGTAACTTTTTTTCAGTCAATAAAATTTTAGTTTTCTGTTTGTTTTGAAAATTTTAACGGTGCATTTAACTATTAAGTTTGATTTTCTTTTAATTCGTCCAAATTATTGTATCTGATCATAAATTTATAACGTAATACCACTTGTAAACGACATAAAATCTTCTATCTAAAATCTTTAGCCAAAATTTTGAACGATTAAAAACCAATAAATAAATGCTGTTTAGTTGCAGGTTATATTATTGTAGGTGCACTTAAACAATACGTAGACTGTAGAATACATGATCGTGTCTTCAGTATAACTGCATATAACTTACAACATATATATATATATATGCCGCATAAGCCATAAATAACTTACCGATTACTGTAAACAATAAATTCAACTTAATAATAAGAAAGAAAGTTTCTACTTTTGACGTCGTACAACACGTTTGTTTACTGTGAGAAAACAGTGAGATAAAACTAGCGACCTACCAATAAGTCGCGATACGCACGATAAAGGATTCTCATTAAAACATGTACACGCACACCAGATTATGATACTGCGAAATTTTAATTTAACAAAAAGTTTTAATGACTTTCGTACTTGAAAACGTTTTTTTTTCTGAAGTAATTGTTTGAAATAGTATTTAAACTAGAAAAAACAATAATGTGTTTTCGAAAAAAAAAAAAATCAAATGACTCGTCAAATCTTGTTAACAAAATTAAAAACAGTGTTCTATAATATATTTGAGTTGAAGTAGGACATCGGGTTTGGTCGATCACCATTATAAATAGAATTTACATATTATATATTAACGTATTAAACGTATATCTACCTACAGTAGTGCGATGGCTTAAGATTCTAAACGAGCTTGGTTTATTTTACAAAATTTACGTCAAAAATAATTTAAATATATTTAAAAGCGGATTGAATGATGATTAAAACATATAATTGAGACATTTAACTAAATGCTTTTAATTTTTTCAAATCTAAATTCAAATTTATTAACTAACAACTACTAGAATACGTATTAATTTTATAATTTACATGTACAGTTTAAATGTGAACTAATTTTATGCCGTTTGGCCCGCTCGAATCGAATACGCGGATTAAATAATATTTTTCGGCAGTTTGTTTTCCACCACACTTCTCGTCAAAACTGGGCATTAACGCGTTAAAAATTAAAATAAAGTTAAAAAGTTAATTAACTCGTTAACTTTTTTTTTTGTTTCTGTGAATTTTTAACTTAATAAGTTAATTTTTTTAAAAGTAACGTGTCAACTTTGAGTTAGCCCGTAAAAAATTTAATTTTGTTTAAAACTTTTTTTAAAAAAAAGTGTCAATAAATAAATAATTTCTAAAGAAAATACGAAAAACGTTTATTGAATCGAAAGAAATGTCTAACTGTACAAGAACACAACCATATTATGTGAATCAAAAAGATACGGAAATAATCATAATTAAAATATGAACTATTATCTTTGTTCTGATTTAAGTGAATTTTTTTTTTTTTGTTAGTTAACTTTTAATTTAATAAAAAAATTAAATTTTAACTCAACTTGACTTTTTTTTGTTCAAGTTAAGAAATGTTGCCCAGCTTTGCTTTTCGTATCGCAACAATTTTATCAACAATGTTTCACATGTAATATTATTAGAGGTAGGATTTTCATGATTTAACATATTTGTTTCCAATGCAGTCAAATGGGAGTACAATATCTCTACGATTCACGAAACACAGAGTTTAGGGAAATAAAAATTATTTTACATAAAAAAGCATGTTTTGGGGGGTTAGAGAAGTAACATAAAATATCATATTTCCGGTATTTTTATAGAATTATCAGAGAGTATAATACTATTGTCCGTTTTTAACGACATAAAAACATCATACTTCAAAGATTTTAAGAGAATATGAATCCGACCTCTAATTATTATTATTGTTAGAACACGTATAGTTATAAACGAGTTACAGGTGTAATGAACCTGCGCACCGTTTGCGCATGGAATCGCAACGGGACGTTTCTCGCTCGTTTTTACGAACGCATTTCGAGGGCATTCGATAACACATTACTATCCCGTATAGGAAGTAATTACGCTACTAGTTTATTATTACACCGTGTGTATTATACAAAGTCGTGGTTCATTCGACGTGAAAAAAAAAAAAACTACTCTTTTAGATTTTCGGTCGTAATTTTGTAACGACGTCCGTTAGTCATATTTTACTATTTCTCTCGAGCGCATTACATGTTGTGGGATTATAACGTTAAAACGCGTGTTACTGGCTGCGCTGCTGGTCGTATACTATGGCCGTGTAAAAAACTTTTGCGATTAAGTAAGCATTAAAACGAATTATTTTTGAATCTGCGGGGAAACGACCGGGAAAATACAACTGGGTCGTATATTATGTGTACAACTAGGTCGAGTGTGTCGCGAAACGGCGCCAAGTCCGCTATCGGATATCGATCGATGCGGTCATAAATTATGATGGTTATTTCTGGGAATATCTGTTCAGGTGATGCGGCAGAATAGTCGATATTATAATGTAGTACTCACGTTTTTCGAATCTTTCGGAAAAACAAGTTTTAACGGTTTAGAATAGGTACAATTTTCAAAAAAATGCGCGTCCGATTCTTTTTGGATTCAACGACTTCGCGTGTACGTATGATTTTCAATGTTGGGCCATAACACGCAAAATTGGTTTTTAAGTAGGTGTAACAATAATGAAAGACACAGTAACCATCATGTTTTGCCATCCTATCGTGTTTATTTTTAGTTAATAAAACTTACATAAACAACTTAAAAATAAATATTGCTTGATCAACGAATTGTAAAAAAAAAAAAAACGTGATAATAACATTTTAACTAATCAGTTAAATCTATACGACGGTCAATCTATTAAATAATAATATTATAAAAACCTAATAACGACAAATCAAGTTTTGCCATCGCGTATCTCGTTCAAAAAACGACTTGTCAGTTTTGGCACATAGAGAAATAGATTTTATCGTGTTTTGCCAGCACTTGAAACGCACGACGATCCGAATATCTCCAAACCTAACCTAATCGACTTGGCTGCACATTTGACATGGACATGTACATTTGACTTGGATTAACCCCCTTTATTATGGAATTTAGTAGGAAAAAAGAAAATCAGCCCTTAAAAATTAATTAGCGTTTCCTCTCTTCCAAAAACATTGTTGTACATGCGCGGTTTGATGTGGCGATATTAACCAACCAGCTACTTGTTTATAACAAAACAAATAACTACCGGAGTACATATTTTCATGGCGGGCATACTAAAACAATTTGTTTTTGGCCGATTTACCGTGTAGATAAATATTTTTGTTTCCGCGATCCGAGAATAATCAGGCGCCTACGTGGTTTCGAAAGTTGATTTTGTAAGTAGGTATCGCGCGTTAATTAACTACCTACTTTATCGCTAACCATACGCGACGTAATGCGATGGTTTTTTTTTTCGTTTTTAATTATTGTGAGATCCATATACATATTATATTACGCTGTGTCTTATCGGAACAAAGAATCTGAGCAAGAAATCGTTTTCGAATTACCCCAGAAATCGTAAACGCGATTTATCGGTCACCGCACAGTATTATCATATCGACCGGAAAAAAAAAAAAAAATATTGATTTTCATTAACCGACATTGTAGCGGAGCTGTTTGAAAAATGTTTCACGACATATTTTATTCGCAATATAATTATCGTTGTGTAATAATAATAAATTAAAAAAGTTTTTTAGAAAAAAGAGAATGTATAAACGAATTCGTAGATGCCGATTAAATGGTATTTGTTTAAACGCTGTAAAGTCGAATATTACGAAATGTTATATTATATTATGTCGATATTATGACGCGCTCAATGTTTTCTCGAGTTAAAAATATTCAAAGAACTACTCGTATATTTACGTTGAAAAAAATTCAAAACGAAATTTCATGTATATTATAGTCGGTTTAATTTCTAATAAATACTAGAAAATGACATGTACGTCAAATAAAATATTTTTATCATAAGTTATGTCGATACTTAAATATAACACAAATAATTTCATCCTGTTCATACCGAATCGACGAGTATACCACCTAACGAAAATTCCAAACATAAAAATCTTTCGAAATTTTTCCAAAGATTAAACAAATTTACGTTTTCGTGATAGTCTGCGGGATTCGATCTACTTTGAACACGCACTATTATATAGCTAATAAGTTAATTAATTAGTTATATGGTAATGCATTTACCGGATACGACAGCTCGGAGGAAACGAATTCATTAACAAAACTCAAATATAGGTTATCTTGAATATTAAATATTGAATGTAAAAGGCAGCTGTGCTCTTTAAAATCGTATATTTTAAGAAAAACTGTTTACGTTTGACGTGTAAAAATACCGTGCAAACCACTTAAGCATTTACACAAAATCGTATACAAGACTTTTAAGCAGGTCTGGTAAAGATAATGCGAAATGAATGCCTTTTGACCGGATTTTGCGTGGTTCTGATGTGAAAGTGTTCGTTTTGTGGCAAAAAAAAAAAACAATATATTTAAATTACTTTTTCGCGAAACTTATAAGGTGGCCACGACGGTAACGCTATATAACGATTCTAAACTTAATTATTTTCATACGCTCGCCGATATTCTATGTCCTGGGCCAATTTCGGTTTCAATTTATTGTAAACTGCGACTTATTTTACACAAGCGATGAATGAACGTTACACATTTTTCGCGAAACAACTCTATTTCGTAAGTCGACAGTTTTTGAATACTTACTGAAAACCGTGGTTCCTTTTATAATATAATTATTAACGTCGAACTAATTCAATACCGAACAAAAACATTTTGATAAACTCATGTGAACACTTTATATTATCAAAATGATTTTTACACGGAAAATATGAAATATTAAGAGTGTTGGATGTGTTCCTGGATTCGCCTCCGAATTCCGTTTACATCGATTGTCGATACGTCAGTTATCATAGTTGTACGTGCGTTAATTTTAAAATTGTTTCACTGTCAAAAAAAAAATCGCTTCTGGCATCCGGCCCTGCTGCAGTCATGTACGAATTAACTAGGAAATAATTAGGTATTAATGTTACGAAAAATTCGACACGCGCGTAAGTGTTTATGGAAGATTTCACACATCGACGGCGGTAAATCAGACGAGTATATTTTAGAGACACGGTTACAGGTCGTGTGTGAAATTAATATGTTTTTTTTCGATTTGACATCTACAAAACGGTTTCGAGCGCCTGTTTTGTCGATTTTGCCCACTATTATCCACGTACCGTCAGGAACTATTTGTACCTGCACATAATACACTTGACGTACCGACGCAGCGAAAATGACACCGAAAACAGCAATCTATGTATTATAAAATCGTTTTAACACCTCGTCATCATTCGCCGCGTGTTCGAGTCGATTTTTGATATAAAAAAAAGTCGCGTATTATTCAATATCCGAAAGCAACGACGAATCATCGCATGCGAAAAAAAAACGATTCTGAGCGAGCTATCTACTCCGTAAGTCATGTCGTAATAATTGTTTACGGTGGTGTTTCGATTTCGCGATTTTCGTCGTTTTCGTAACTCAGAAAACGATCAAAAAAAAAAATGCTTCGAACACAGTTTAAATCCCGACTTTGGTGTTTAACGTAACGCGATCGCAGGAGCTCTACTCCTCGTAAACGCGGTTAAACCCGAAAATTTCAAATTTTTCCAACTTCAATCAAAGCCCGGAGTAAAGTGTAAGCTCTTTAGAAAAATCGCCGACATTGAAAATCGGAGCGCGTTCCTGTTCTGTGCACGAAAAGTCGTTGACGGATAAATAGAAAAACATTCCTCGCTCTCGTCGCTCGGAAAAAATAAAAAAAAATACTAGTTTAAACCACTCGTTCAGCGCGATCGTCTGAACGATCTCATTAGGTACCCAACTCGCGGTTTCCGAATAACTTACCGTGTTCATCATAGTGCACTACCGACGGAATAAAAAATTATGAAAAAAAAGTTATCCGTCTCCAAGATCCATTTCGCGCGTTATCGTTGTGTAAATTTTTTGTTTTTTACATACCGCGACGTCAATTAACACAGTTTTCCGGCACGATAGTATACGCACACATATTTTATACGGAGAAAGCGTTCTTACTTACTTACCGGCGACAGGACTGGATTCTCGCGGGAGTCGCATTCCCGGTCACGGGAAATATATGTATATACGAGGAATAGGATAAGATTATGACCGAGGTATATTATTTTATTATTATTTTTCATAAAAAAAAAATGTATATAGGTAATAATAATCGCGGTGCGTTCTGGTTACAACTCGTTGGCGTTTCGTGTTTGTACCGTTACAAAATACTCGCGTCAAAACTAGAAATATACAAATTCCTATATATACATACATAATGTATTATTATAGTCGTAAACGAGTATTATATATGCAGAGTATACCGCGTCGTTCCAAAAAAAAAAAATTCAAAAAACAAACAGAATTTATCGTGTCCGCTGCAAAAGATCTATACATAGTAGGTGTACAACATATGGTATGGTGTTAAAAACAATAGTTATTGTGTTCGGTCGGTGCGACGAGAACTGCAATAGTTTTTTTTCGTTTGTAAATGATATTATGACGTCTACTGTCGAAATAATTTTACGTTTGCAAAAAACGGCATATTGTACGCGAAGAGCGTTCGATTGCGCTGTACGTTATTTCGTGTTTTTCATTTTATCAACGCTATTTCTACGCGCTCGAACGGCGCTACTCGGTGTGGAATTTTACTACGAATGAATAATATTTTTTAAAAAAAAAAACAACCGTTTATTCGTCGTGTACGGAATCGTATAGTGCACAGAATTTATAATTTTACCGGATCGACTGGCCGAAAAGGTACGTAATTTGAATAAAAATTACGGTTCGCGCGTGAACGTTCGAGAAGTTCTAGATGTATCGCGCGTGTCGTGTAAGTGATTTTGTGCAAACGATTGTTTTGAAACGAAGTTTGCGGCATTCTACGACTGTTATTACGCGTATTTTAAACAATGTCGCTGCGAAATATCTCCGTGATACCGTGTAATTCTACGCCCGGAGATGAGACGTTATCCGGCGAGTTATAATTCGTCGAACTCGCACGGCGATCGCAGACGCGGGGCAGCATTGACCCAGTGCGTGAGCAAGGTCACGAGGACGCGCGCCGATCGTCCGACGTGCTCCGCGAGTTTACACGCACTTCATAACGTGATGTACCCACACAATATCGTGTTGCAGCAGTCGATAAATAAGAAAAAGAATAAAATTTACTAATTCGAAAACGGAAAACTCGGGTGTATTATACGAATAATGGGTTCCAAACGGGTTTTTTCCAAACGAAATCCTACGCACGGTCTTCGAGGTTTTACACGGACAACCTAACCTAACCGTGTGCACAAAACTTGTTTTTCGTTTTTTTAATAATATTTTTTCTCCGTGCGTGACGCGTTTCCGCGGAGATTTCGACGCCGATCCGGCGATAGTATTATAATTTTTTTTAAAAACTAATCATTACTACTACTACTAATTTATCGTAAGTTGAAAGTAGCATCGTCGACATCGCCGGTCGTTTCGCGCGTGCACGAGTGTACAATTAACCAAGGTGTTATGGCGGAAAAAACAAAACCACTCGCTCACGCGCCTCGAGAAACGACTTTGAAAAACAGCGCTCAAAACGCTACGAGAAAATAAATTTTGTTCGAGCGACATTATGGATATTACAGCGACGGTCAAAATCTAACGAAACGTGCGCATAAAAATTAGCGTTAACATTGTGAAATTCTTTTCTGCCAACGACAACATAGTCTCTATACGTGCGGAACAATTATTATTATAACAACAATAATATTGTGTCCACAGCAGCCGCGTTTACACTGCTTACACGGTGGATTAAAATACATATTTTTTCATGGTTCTGAAGCCGTGTTGAAATGTGAAAAGAACTACGAGATTTAGACTTTTACGTATGTTATAGTGACCGTGTAGTGTACGTCTACGAACACGTTAAAATTTTTATCCAGAAATTAGGAAATTAACTATAGTTGCCACCGATAGTGAACGCAGACGCAGAGCAAATCACGGTAGTAAAAACAATAATAAACATATGTTATCAGGGTCGCCGGTCTTGTTGAATTTCAAAATAGGTACCCCGAACTTTCCAGGTTTTCCGAAAAAAACGAAGAAATTCCATACCCCTTATACAGGTCATTTTTTTAATCAAGAATTTGTACACCTACTTGTAAATTTCAGTAAACAACTGTTGAGAATCTACTAAAAATTAGTTGTCACGTCGAATCCTTACGTTAAAACTGTAATGTTTTATCATCACTAAAAAAATTTAATTTTCTTATAGTTTGATATGACCTACTAGGCCAACATTTTCTAACGAGCCAACCTTGTAATTGTGAAGAGAAAAGTTCAAAAACAAAGTTTCCACGGAACGTGTGCGCAGAAGTTTTTTCAAATCGCTATACCACTTGGGCGTGGTTATCAGTTCCGTCTCGTAAATAAAATATCTAACTCTAAAGCTAACTTTATTGCCATCCGCTAATCTTTACACCGAGTGTACCTCTTGATTTTATAGACGGACGAGTAATAAACTATTCTAGTATCGAGTATATAAATATAATGTAGGTAACCCAATCTATAAAGTGTATACACTCATTTCATTATAGCTACTTGTAATGGTTTTAGAATCTGTTTGTATACCGATCGTAACGTCAAAATTATCCGATAAAGTTACAGTCGAATTCCGGCCAGAGCGCGCGTATACGTTATTTCTATAGCCGTAAGCAATCTCAGTAGAATTTTTATTGAAATTTTGGTTGTTAATAAAAATAATCATGAAATTCAATTTTCAACAACGCGGTCAATTTTAAACCCTATAACAACTTAAAAAAAATTGATTTTGAAAAATTGGCCAATTACATCGCTTATCAATGAAAAATTACAGAATTCAAACTGGCATGAAAGAACTCAAAATGCAAAATTTCTATTTTTGAACCGTACTAACTGAATAAAAAAAAAATTAACGAATATTTTTAGGTTCGTCGTAAGTATTGATTACGTAGTTATACTCGTACCTTTTAACCGAAAACAATGATGCGATATTCCCGTTAAAATTTTATCAATATGATTCAGAATACCTATATGTTATTTAAATAAAGCAGATTTTTCGATCTTTATTCTGTCCTGACGTAAAATATACCGCGATTCGTAACAATCGTAATAACCTAACCGCGTATATTGGAAAAACTCGCTATACTGATCGTGTCACGGATAATTCATTTTTCTGCCATTCAATTGTCGGTTCAACGGAGTTGTGCGCATCGTGTAAGTATGCAAATATTGTAATTAGAGGACGAATAAAACTTGTATCCGACAAGTCCGGCAGTTATGTGTACTTTATAGGTAGTGCACAGGTTCTCGAACGGTGGTCATTACGTTAGTGGAATTTTAAACGAAAAAATCCAACAATAATACTACGGTGAAACGTTTTTCTACATTAACGAACCGCACGTAATATGCGGCGTAATTCGTATTTCGTGTTGGTCTTAGCAACGGCGATGACCGCGAGTGGTTGTCGGATTTCGCGATCACGGACCGCGTCGTAATTTTTTCTTCGTTAATTTTTTGTTATTTAAATTTTTTTTTTACAACACGTGTGTAAACCGGTAATTCGTTTGCCGGCGGTGAAAGGGCGCGCACAATTGAAAACAAAACGGAATTTCGGTAAAAACTCGCCGAGCCGACGGATTTTGCCGACGTTTTTGACACGAGATTCGTGGGCGAACGAAGAAGAAAGAAGAAGAAGAAAGTGTTCGATTGAAACGCGATTTTCTAACCGAGCACGCGACCACAAATACATCGATTCATTACAAGTACATTCTGCGCGGTTCGGAGTGCGTCGAGGTACGTCAACAACAACGAATTCTGGTTTCGTACTTGAAAAACGGTTTCGTCGATTTTGTCTGGACGACGCGCGCGTTCGTTAGTCGCGAATCGTTCGAAAACCTCCCGATCGAATAAAAATTAAGCATTGCAAAATAAACAGGTGTTACAAAATCCGCCCTAAACCTCTGTTTCGGAGGCCAAACGATATTTTCGAACGTGGTTGTTGTTCCGATAGTGCACGTTTTGATCCCCACGCGAATTCTAATTTGATGACGTTTAAAAAAAAAAAAAAAGAATTCGAAAATTTTCAATTCGATAAAGTATGATGGTAAAAAAAAAAAACTATGAAAATCGAGTAAAACGTTAAAAAAACTCGACTTGAAACGATTTGGTATATGTTGGTTACGCGTCGGCAAAACGCGTACGATTATAGGTGCGTCTGATTCGAACTCGATTCGAAACAATAGTTTTCAAAATGATATAACATACTCAAATATAATATAATCTACCTATGGATGGATGTTTTGAGCAATCGTTATGGAACGATACGGCATTACGATCGAGTTCGATTTAGAAGAAAGCGTACTGTTTATGCATTTTGCTAACCGCGTTAAAATAATTTTAATTTGAAAATATCAAAAATATCTAACTCTTCGTGACTTGGTCAAGTTTTACTGATCGAAAATTATTTTATATTCTGAGCGATTGTTTTTACAATGTTTTTTTTATCTGGGAACAACTTTAAGGGTAGTGAAAATTCTCAGATTTTTAAAGTAAGGTCTATAAACTCTGGCGGTACTTTGAAGGGTCGTTGAAATTTGAAAGTTCAAAATTGAAAAAGTTACAATATAAAAACTAAGCAAAATTTAAGGAAAAACGTTAAAAATTATGGCTAACGAGTTCTTTGACATTATTGATTCAGAGTTTTGACCATAACATCCAAAATAATGATCGGAACTAGCTGAAACTTTTACACAGTATTAAATTATAGGTATTATACAAGTTTCGAGTGGTTTTAAAAATTTTTGAGCTAAGTATAGAACTTTGAAATTCTCGAATTACTTACCAGGACGTGTAGACAACTGCAGAATAGTTTTTTCGAAGGCAAAGTTTTTATCACTGCTTTCAGACGTTAAATATGACGTTCGAATCACAATTTTCAAACCACTACCCACGCGACTTAGCTGAGTGATCCCGGCTTTATTTGAAAAATATTTTTCGAAACTACATTTGTGAACAAATTGAAATTCGTGTATCGATTAGCACTTAAAAAATAAAATCACTTTTTTATCCGTTCTCGAAATATTTAGAGCGGTACAGGACTTTTGGGACACACTGCTGTGTATAAAATAAAAGTATCAGAATCGCTTCCCTCGGAAACGAAAAAATAGGGTGCCAGTGCTATAATTATTAATATCGCATTACGTTTGCAACAAAAAGAACACCAGCGAAATAATGTTTGAGCGATAAAATACAAGAACGTGATCCTATTGTTTGTTAATGACGATATAATATTGGATATATTTCAGAGTTTGCGACGCAGAAAAATGATTTTATTCCTTTTGTATTGTCATTGGTTTTTTTTTTTTCACGTCCATTAGAAACAGGCCAACAGGTCTAATTATTTTTCTCATAATATATCCTGCAATCGAGTTTCACGAAATATGCATGAATTTTTTTTTTTCTTTATCACAATAGTACACCTTACTGAACTATAGTGTTACAATAGTGAATGGACGGCAATAAAATGCAATCAGTGGGTATTTTTTTTTTAAATTTCGGGATCATACTATCAAGATCTCGCAGTCTGTATAAAACAGTAGTTACTTTTACTCTTAACGCGTACACAATGTATTGTGTTTGAATCGGTTTTTTAGTAGGCTGCACAACATTTCTAGAAAAATTCTCATGACGATCATTATCGCATCACATCTGTGCGTTTCTAAATTCAAAAAGTAAATACAAACGTAATATTATGAAATAAGTACACGATGATCGATAGGTCGAGTGCTAATTTTATAAAGCAATAAATGTATTACCCACGTTGTTTTATTTCCAAACAAATGGTTTGGACAAAATACCTACTTACTTAATATAACGTATAATTTTATAAATCAAAACGAAATTTCCTGTTAAAAATAAGTAACTACCTAGGCGATACGTAATGATGTACAGATAAAATTTTTGACAGAAGTAATTATATGGTTGATTATGTTTTAAGAAAATCAATAAACGGTGTCGAAAATATCTTTAAAAATAATGCGTTGACGTTATCGACGCATTCTATACGATTTTCGGTTGTTAAAAAAAAACGCGATCGAGCTATATATATTCGATAAATAAATCAAAGTGATCGATTTGAGAATGCCGCGATGGATGTGTGATTGATAATGATTTTTCTGGATACAAAGTGGGTCCACGGAGATGATTGATTGTGAACTAGACTAGATACTATACGTGTTACCTGCAGCCTATTATTAGCTCAATGAATAGACGAATTGACGTCATTGCAGACTCTGCAATAGCTTGATGGATTCCGCTTTCGTTCGAGATAATAATATCGTCGTCCGACCACCGGGTAAAGAGTAAAATGAAACATAACATTTTTTTTTACTCCGTGAAAAAACTATACCTACCATCCATATAACCTTGACAGGATCAGTCCATACGGCGATAATTGGTCTAAAAATATTTTGAAATTTGTAACAGACTTCATTATTTTTTTTTACGTTTTTAAGCACAGCGAAAAAGTAGAGACGGTACACCGATGATGTGACTCGGGCCACACGTTAAAAGTTGGAGTATATTTCCGTCGGAAAATTTAAATGGTGTACAGCTGGCGGAAAAATATGATAAACGAACACATTGCACAAACAAATTTGTAAAATCGCACTGTCGCTCCACTCGGAATCATAAAGGTGATTTATTTACAGGATCGCGACACGTTTGAATTTGTAATTAATGTGAGTAAAAAACTAATAATGACTCTTAAGTTCAAAAGGTGTGATATTGTTATTATTCGACAATTTTTCTATACTACGGATACAATTTGAAGATTGAATATTTCAAGCGTAAGATACACAAAAGCCTACGAAATCGTCAATTAGTCACGCGAAAATGTCAATAGATGCCGGTGATCGAAGCCGACAATATACCATAATTCTACGAGTGCGCGAAGCCGACCCATCGTCGTTATAAATAGCATTTTTTTCGCAATTTCCTGTGTCTATTGTGTCCAGCAAAAAAAAGCGATCGCGACAATGACATTGCGAAACACACTGAATTGCCCTTTGTCGCTCGCGATTTCTAGACGTATACGAAATCGCAATTATTTTTCAAGTAGGTAAAAAAAAGTACTCACAAAGCGTTATGTCAGGTACGAGTAAATCCCTGTACGCTAAAAACAAATTGCGTTCGCGCGACAATATCGATTTAATATTTAAATTAATCCGAATTCAGACTAATCGAAAACGCGCCCGCGATTAAATTACACGCACTGTCCTTGTGCATTTCCACGTTTCCCGCACGATTTCAATATAGCATTATACCGTTGTTTCGGATAACGTGTTTACACAATGTTATACATTTTCTCCGCGATACAAGAATTACACGGTTGTGAAAATTGACCGAACTGCTATTTTTTAATTAAAAGTTTCATCAAGATTAACGACTCTTACAGTCGCGTAAAGAATTGATCACGCGTTTTGTCACTGTATACACCATTTTCTGGTATACGCCCTATTATTCGATAAACTATTACACGATTTCGCAAATTTTCATTTTGAAAATGTTTCCGACCAAACTATACTTTGTTTTCGAAAATAATTATTCGAATATCGAAAAATACCGAAATCGCGATGATACGTATATTCGATGAAATTTTTAGTCGGCGACGAGATCGTGAATTTTACGTTTACCTAAAAAATCGTCCGGAGATAACGCCGTCTTTTATTCGCCAGCAGAACTACGAAATAATGTTTTTTTTAAATATTTTAATTAATCGATACGGTGTAAAAACAACGATTAGTTTCTCGATACCATCACACGTGTACTATAACAGAACCGTTTTCTGAAACCGGAAAAGAATACGATTAGTGTCCGGCAGACCGGTTTTGTGTTCGAATTTAAGTCGATTATAACGGTTTTTGGAACCTGCGACGAATTTTGTTTGAATTTCGTTCGCGCACGGTTTTCGAAACTGACGACTGATTTTTGACACGTTTTTTCGACTGTATGTCGGTTTTAAAGCACTTATGAGCCCATTTACTACAACGTCGAGTAGGACAAGGATGCGAACGGTTGAAACATTTATTTATAGTGTATATAAACCCGTTTTCGTCTTTTGCCGCCGATCTCGATACACACTACGTGGACACGGCTGTGAGTTGAAACGCCAGTATTATTCATTGTTTTCGAACGCGATAAAAAATATCCGCGACCCGGTCGTTTCGTACGCGTTGTTATGACGTAAAAATTATAACCGTGTGATGATAACACGCTGGTAGACAATAGCGTAACGTATATTATAACGTCTGTGAATTGCCGAAAACGTTTCGATAACGGGTCGGATGGGAACTTGCCGAAAAAAAAACACAAAGGGTTTTCACTTTTTCCACGTTTTTCGACCCGCGGCACGTGCAGCGGTGTCGTGTCGTCGGGTCGTATTGTGATGATATTAAAACGATCGCAGACGTTAGAACGGTCGGCAAGCCGCCGCTGCTGCTGATTGTTTTCACACGAATTCGGAGAGAAGAAACGAAAAAAAAAACTCGTTCCCACTTTCTCCTTACAACAGTGGACCACCGGCCTTACCGTTTTCCCGCGGATGCGCACGATCGATTAGTACCGCGTTATAATATTTGATATTCGGATGTTATAATGATTATCATCGTTGTCGATATCGTTTTATCGACCGATCAGCCGAAAACGGCGTGTATACCAACTACACCGTCGTAAAAGTTCCCCTATCCGTACGGAAAAACAACTAACAAAAAAACAATGTTTTGTGACTACGGTGATGATGATTTTTGGTCGTTTTGTTTTTCAGATCGGTGTTCACCAAGGATGGGCCCGAACGCCGCGCACTCACTAGCCATAATCGTCGTGGCCATCGTCGCGTCATGCAGTGTCGCCAGAGTAAACGGTGAGTTTTGGTAGTTCTCGAAGAAAACTGAACGGATTTTGTTCAAAGGAGAAATGAAAATAAAAATCCCTCACGAGAAACGCGTTTTCCTTGTGACGACCATGGTCGATTAAGCGACTAAAGTCGTGACCGATGAATCGTTTTAAAGTCAGACTAGGTTCTGAGTAATCTCGGTCGAACACTCGAAATGTTTACGGGGTTTTTTTTGACGTTGTTTGTAAATCGATTCTCGTTCGAACAAAATAAACCGCGAATACGTTTCCACGATATTTCCGTTCGATCGAAACGCAACGATTATTTCACGTCCATTGGTTTCCAAACGTGTTTTGTGGTGCGCGTTTCTGGCAAAGAATTTCAACGGTCAACAATGTGACAAATGCTGTCGTGCTGTTTTTCGATGTACCCGAATAGGATTAAAACGGATAGTATACGCGTATAATATGGATGAAACATACCTACGATATATATTTGCGCAATTATTTGTCGAAAAATGCAGATATTCGCTTATAGTAATACCTACAATGCGACCGACAAAAAAACCATCACTGCCGGTAAACTTTTTAAACGTTTTGGACACGTTAGGCACGTTATCGTAAAAGCTTAAAAAAAACATTACAGACGCGAATATGGCGAACGTTTAAAATCGCTTTTCGTTCGCGACAGCATACGGACTAAAATAATTTTTATTTTGAAACCGGAACTCGCACGTTTTAATTTTTTTTTTTCCACGCTGTTTCTTGTTGGTTTTAATGAGTACCTGAACAATGTAATAACAACGGGTGTTTACAATATAAAAACCACATTGGCATTTCAGCAACAGGTGAAAAGAAAATTGCTAGTTTACGTCGGTTGGTTGCGTCGTAAAAATAATACGTAATAATATTATAATATTACGCTTCAGACTTATTAATTGCGTATATTTAAGTCCGACGGTTAAACTTTTTACGCCTGCACTATTCGCAGTTAAAAGAGTTAAATAATCTGTTTAAAATAAAAATACGAATTTTATACTTTTATGTATTAGTTTTAACATATTGGCCTCGTAGGAGGCAAATGCATTTCAATAAATTGTGTATAGTTAACAACAAGACGTTTTGTTGAATATTGATAGTAAATTACTTATACAGTGGATAAACAACGTAAACAATGGGATCAGTTCTTTATTCAAGATGTATATGGTTGCAAAAAAAAAAAAAATGAAAAAATTGAAAATCAGTAACAATATTTTTGATAGCACGAAAAGTTGTGATTTCAAAAATTCAATTTTTCTTTCCATACATGAAAACATGTTTATCCGTAATACCAAACCACGATTATCCAAAATCTGCTACGTAGAATCGTGTACCAAACGGTCGTTTTGTCTTTTCGACGCATAAATTGTTTATGTCCCCTCACAGGGCGTTTGCAGCGTCGATACAACTGATAATTTTATTTTCCGATAATCATTTTTTTGCAGTAAGCAGAACGCACAGATGTACAATAATTTGACGATTTATCCGAAGAATTAATCCGAAGAATCCGCAACGTTCAAGCGTTGCGAATTATTTTCCTACAAGTTATCACGTTTATAGTGTGTCGAAACAAAAATTAAAATAAAACTCTTTCGTTTATACGCTTCGCTGATTATTATACATACCTACCGCGAACGTTTTCGTCTTCTTCTCGTGTTTAATCGTCGAACGTCACCGAGGACTATAATACGACGAGAAACCGATAAATCATCCAGACACGATTCTGTCACGTGTTTTTGGGATATAATTTTCAATAAAAAATAAATAAATAAAAACGACGGTCATCAAACACGCACCTTAGCAAAGCTGCTGATTACAGAACGCCAGCCGATAGTTTTTTTCACACATTTTTTGGCAAAATCTGACTCGACAAAAACGAAAACAGTCACACTATAAAATTGTTATTTTCGACGGGAAACGAGCGCATTTTTGTCTTTTTTCGAGCGATTACCATCGCTGCACAACCGTGACGGATGAAAAAATATTTTAAATTCACGACGGGTCGTGTCGGTTGGAAAGCTTTAATATAATATTCTAAACTCCCGTCGGGAACGTAATAATGTCGTCGTACCCGAGGAGATCAGTTCGTTTTGACAATTTATTTTAAACGGGTTGACGGTCGTTAGCTGTAGGTATGTATTATACACCTTGTATTTATACGTCTGCACCATTAGACGGCATACACGTCCGCCGCATTTAAACGTACGATTATTATTACTGTACAGGATAACGAGATTTTTGGCGATTTATCTGTAATATAACATTATAAACTCCGCGGTACGTCTCAAAACGACCGATGCCGGTTTCACTGGCATCGAGTTGAAAACGAGGCGACTGGTTTCTTCCTTCTTCGTACTTGGATAGGCATTCATACGGTCCAAATGAGTTCAAACGAATAAATTATATTAAACGAGGTAAAAATATCCGACTGCGAAGAATAGGCGACGAAAAGTGCAACGCATTCCACATTATTAGAGGTCAGATTTTTATGATCCTATAAGTTCAACAAGTGGGAGTAAAATATCATTGCGAAACGCAGAATTTAGAGAGCGAAAAAAAAAACAATTATTTTGCATAAAAAAGGATATTTTAGGGATTAGAGAAGAATATTCATAACGTGATAGGGAGTATTTGAGAATACTAAATTTTTTTAAAAATAATTTTATGTTATATACAGGTTATCACTAATAGAATATTTTTTTTATTCATTTTGTAAACAAAATTAAATTAATAAATACGTTTAACTGTATGTACAACATAAATATTACGCATAATACATAATTATTTTAACAGTTGATTGTGCTCACAATTAATAATTCTATGGATTTTTTTTGGTGTAAACATACAGAAGTCTGAAGAAAAGACTGTGATAACAGACACGCAATGAACCATGAACTATTATTATAATATCGAACAGATATAATTGGTTTAAAAGTATTGTTGGTGTTGTGTACAAAGATAAAATGTTATTAATTTTTTTTTTTCGAATGCAAATTAAAATAATGTTTTCGACAGTTTTACACGTACGAATCTTTACTGTGTGAAATTTAATAAAAGTAACACGCGTTTACATACAAAAAAAAAAAAACCTATGAACAAAATTAGTAATATTACTAGGTACAAAAGTTATTTGTGTTGAAAAATGTTGTAGCACGAAAATGGTAATAGAAAATATGTAATATCAATATATCAGCGTCTAAAAATATAATTTGAGTGAAACTGTCCCGACTGCTGCGGGAGCACGACGAAAAAATGAACATAGTGTTTTGAAAGTATAGGCGTGTTGTTTTTCAACACAAAGAGAAAATAGTTTAAAAATACCATTCGAAATACATCTGTCAGAAATTTTAAGGAATATTTATACAAAAAAAAAAATCATCAGCGCAGCTAGCGATCGAAGAAAAAGTGTTTGTGATGTTATAGTCTTCTTCTTCTTCCAGTCTTCAATCCTTAGATTGGTTCGCTGCAGTTCTCCACGCTTCCCTATTATTACTCAATTCCTTTAGTTCTTTATAACTATTCTTCCTCATGTCACTTATTATTTGCTTCATATACTCCATCCTTGGTCTTCCTCTTCCTATATGGCCTTCAACGTCGCCTTCTATGACGGTTTTTGTCATACTCTCATGGCGTAGTAGATGTCCTATCATTTTAGGTCTTCTAACTTTTATGGTATGCCATAGTATTTTCTTTTATTCTATTTAGTACCGCTTCATTCGTTATTCGATCAATCCATTTAATTCTTAACATTTTACGATAACACCACATTTCGAAGGCCTCTAGTTTTCTTTTCTCTATTGCACCGATTGTCCAGGTTTCACAGCCATCGTATAAGGCAATACTCCATATATATATTTTTAAGAACCTTTTCCTTACCTCTATTTTCATCTTCTAATTTCATCTTTACAACGGCCATCTTCCGTTATTTTACTTCCTAAGTAATTAAAGTGTTGTTCTATGCGTGCGTTATCCATGTATATATTGAGTTGAGCAGGGTTTGTCTTGCTGCACGCCATAACCTTTGTCTTTTTTTTTATTTAATCGCATTCCGTATTCGTCCCATAATATTTTATCGACCTAAGTTAAAATATTTTGCAGGTCATTTTCTGTTTCTGCGCAGAAAGCGATGTCACATTTCAAAAAGTGAAGTTTTCTCGGGTTCGCTCGCACTTGATCGTATTTCAAAAGTCGGCCACTGTATTTCGTTCGTTAAATGAATATACGTGCGGGTTGTACAAAACGTCAAATCTAATATATATACATGAATCATTGAACGCATAGGTCGTATTAGTTGTGTGGTAAAAAGCGTCTTTAAAACTTGCGAGGGCCGTTTTTGTGCGACTCTCCGAACTCCTCCTACGTCAACGTTTCTCGCGAGGACTCCAATAACAGTGTGTATATTTGATGATGTCCCGAGATTGAATTACAAGTCTATAATAAGCCAAATTACGGTGCAATACGATTTTGAAACGAGTGTTAGTAGCGTTGCAATAATACGCATCCGTCGACAAATAATAATAATAATTAAAGTTTCGAAACTGCCGTCATCATACCCGACGCGTATATAAAGTATGATTTGTTCGAGGTTTGAAAAAAACGAAATCGATTAGACGGGGCGGACGGTTCCGACGCGAAAAGAATATACGGCGGACTCGGATACGAAATCATACTGTTAGCGTCGCTTTTATAACACGTCAATAACCAACGCTTTAATAACAATCATCGTCGGTATAACAACAAAATAATAATAATAATATGATATATTATATGGTCGCACGCACGTGGTGGCCGCCTCCGCGACCCAGAAAACGAGACGGGCAATCTATAATTTCTAGGTTACAGACGGTTAGCAAACCGTAACCGCTGTGTTTGGTAGATCTATAACCGATCTGCAGCAGCTGGCGATCGCGGGCGGATTCTTGTACAGCGCGTAACGTACCATTATAACAACAAAATAAATAAATAAAAATTACTATATACGCGATATTGTGTGTAAGACCATAACGTGATCATGGCGAATAATCGATTGACCGTGGCTAAAACGGTCTAAAATCGTACATGCGGCCGTGGTAATTCGGTCAGGTGGATGGATAGGTGGACGCGGCCGCAGAGAGCGAGATGGACCGCGTGTCATCGGACGCGTCTCGAAACATTACGCGTTAAACGAAAGCGTTGAATCGAAATCGCGCGCGGTGTAAAATCTACTCGAACTAAGTAGTTCAATCGCGACGACGGGGTATTCGGTATGGTTGTTTTCGGGTTTAAAATCTTCTTCGCTGGCATTTTGACCTGTAGGCTCCTGGTCTCAAGCCCACAAAATTGTTGCGAAAAAATACACAGCCTGTCTCGGTTAAACACAATTAACGTACAAACACGTACAATATGGCCGTCGCGATATCCCTCCATCGATCTCGCAACATTTTTCTTCGTATACTCCCTGAGCACCTCTTCCTCGGTCCTCTTCTATTCCGGTTTCCGTTCCATCGGTTTTTTGCTTTGCTTTTTCTCACGACCCGACCGCTTCGTTTTTTCGCCTTATTTCGTACACAACGACTGACGCGCTAAGCCTGGTTCTTCCTGACGTTCCTCAATAATTCTTCTCCACTGTATTAAAGCCCTCGGGTCGAAAACCGGTATTGCGAACAATTTGTAAAGGCTATCGATCCTATCTCAGCTAGAGTTTCAGAATAAACGTTCAAACATCTTTGTTTGGAGAATTTGTAAAATCTTTCAAGTTTTTTTACAAAGATTTATCACTCTAAAAATTTTTACAATTATAAACACGAGCGGGCTTCCGAGGACCACACGTTTACACACTCGAAACTCGGAAAAAACCGCGTCGCTGCGCGCAAATTGATATAAAAGTTAATAATAATGTATATAAGTGGAATATAATATGGTCCGACATCGTTCTGTCTGGCTATTATGAGTTTACATTACCCGCGAAAATGGCTGATAGTTCTTCTTGCTATCGGGATTTTACTTTCGTCAATTTGGGCGTTGTTAAATTTTTTCGAATCTATCACGTCTCATCAGTCGTGACGCGACGTTGAGAAGTCGCTAAACTTATTATTATAATATCAAAATTATCGTCCGTCAGCGATTCGGTAAAACAAGAAAAATACTTTTTGTTTTCATTATCAAACTCTCTCTCCCGTCGAATCGCATTCGTTTTGTCCGATACTATATATATACAGTCGAGAAAATCGTGCGTTATTGTGCAGTAGGTTGAAGTTTGAAGTTTCGTGTAGCACGTCCGCGAACAAACGAACGGTCTCTTATTACAAAACCGTTCGGTGGTGGTTTTTCGCTTTTCTTTGCTTTCCAAACGATCCGATTTCCGTTTCGTCGAACGTCACGTAGGTAATTACGGACCGTTTTTCGCTTGTCTACCGCAGCAGACGAATGCTGGAACTTTTGATCGTAATAACGCATTTTTATGCGAAATATTCGTTAAAACTATGACGTGAACAAGAAAGAAATTTTTTTTCTGTTTGTTTTTAGGTACACGGGAATACTACGCGTGATAAAAACTTGAAACGGAATATCGGTCAAACATTCCTAAACCGAATAATACCTAAACGTTCAAACTATAACCTAGTTTTAACTCTAAAATAGTTTTGGGATGGTTACGATGTGATTACATTATGTTGAATCAATATTGAAAATAATATTTTGATGATTTGAAATTACGTCGTGACTCTTTTTTTTTTTGGAAACGTATTGCGTTTTGCAGCGTGAACGACTTTTTGCGCTTAGCAGTTTGATATTGGAATCTATGAATAGTATCATACGCGTATTAATTTGATAAACTCACCCTGTAAGATAATTACGAGATTTTTTCTTACTTAAAGCGGTTTTAACTGTACGCGTCACTAAAATAGTGTTATTTGATTTTGAGTGGTGGAAATTGTGCAAAGTTTATTTACAAAATATGGTAATCGAATGACCGCACCTATACAACGTAAGAAAACTGGTTTGTAAATGTCATGACGGATGGACAGACAACATTTTTTAGAATAAAACGGATCCCATTTTACGGTGTATAAGAACGCCTACCTGCAGTTTTGAGTTTGATGATATCGTGCGTCGGATTCTAAAAACGACATCGAAAACTAAGAAATAATTGGTAGGTGTTCTCAATAATTATCTCGTGAAAGTCGTCAGCTGGAACTTTTTATAAAAAAAATAATATATGCTAGATAATGTGGACGTATACTTACATTTCGATGATCGAAACAGTTCTCGGAGAAATTTTTAACTTCTAACGCAATTAAGTTTGATATTCCCTCTACAGTTTTAAGTGAGTTTTTTATAATAGTGAACTTTCGAAATATTAAAATCACAAATTATGTTTGGTTTTACAATGTTGTTATTGAAATTTAAGCCGCACGAATAAACAATCGACACAGTCCATACTCAAATTTTGTACGAAATCAATTATTTCTTTCTTTTTCTCGCACAGTTTACAAGTCATTTTGTGCTCATAACAGCTAAAATTTCATTAGTATAATAGCGTGTATAGGCAAGCCAAATTTGACCGAGTTCGTTTTGTAGGCGCACTCACAAATGGGATTTGTTTTATAAATTGCGTTTTTTAGAAAGTGCCAATCATTTTAGACGAGAGACGATATAGCGATTAAATGTAAACCACGGTTATTTTGAAGTCGGAATATCAGTTTTTTTCAAAATAAGAACACGAGAATCAATAATAATTTGTAACACAAATTCGTTGTTACGATCGAATTATAAATTAGAATACAGTCAAGTTTTCAGTCGATATACGCACAATGTATCATACAATATTTCACGCGCTTAGTAATAGTAGTGGCCAATTTATGTTTACGTACTTTGTTCGTGTGAAGAATCGAGCATAATTTCAAAAGAAAAAACAGAGGTTAAACTCTTATAACGTATGTAATTGTCACTACAGTTATAACGATCGTAGTTTATTTTCGTTTCTTTTTTATGCTGTTTCGAATCTGTGGAAAATATTCACTATTTATTATACAGTTAGGGTATATACGCACGGCTTTGGAACACAACGAAGTTATCGAATAATAACATAAGTGGGTATACATTTCGATACATATTTTTTACCCAAAGCGTTTTAAGGAGGCGAGAAATGCGGTTCAATTTCATAGAGATTTAGAGAACAAATATAGTCGTATATTATGTTTTGTATAACGAAATCAAATACAATTTTTCTATCTCAGACCAAAAAAAAATAACGATTGAAAAAAAAAAATGATTTCCTACAAAAACGTTTCTTCGTGTTTCGGCGATTTTGTTAGTCGTGGAATCATCTCTCGGATACATAAATACGTAAATATTTTTACTATTCTCTTGTATCAATTTACAACGATTGCACAAAACGTTATCTCGAGACTTTGCGTAAAATCTGAAACGTTATAAAACGCTCTCAAAAATATATTTTTTTTTAGTGATGATCCCTCAGACAAAAGAAAAAAAACCACAGGTCATATATGTAGATGTACCGCAATGAGTAAAAATTTCTTTTTTTTTTCTTTACAGATAACCAATAAAATTGCATTATAAATATTACTGAATTTATAACCGAAAAATAGAATAGACGGAACTGACGGTGTAAAAATATGTTTTTTTTTAAACTTTCACGTTCTTTTTTGAAGTCTGAACCATAAGTATGCGCCTCCCCTCAGACGCATAGGTCTGGGGCCGCCACCGAACTATAGAAAACCACGCGACAGTTTTGACGTAACAATTGATTTCCGATCGTAACCGTGTATTATCATAACACCGCCGACCGCGTTTTTTTATAGACGTTTTTTTTCTTTAAATCGCTCACGTATTACGTGCGGGTTCGTAAGAGTGTTATAGGATCGATATACGTATCCGAAACGGTGTACATACAACAGCAGAGCCGCAGCATTGTGCTCGGTGACAGTAGTAACAATTATTATTATTATTGCTTACCTACGGTGAATTCTAACGACGAGAAACGGTCGGGAAACGCGAATTTTCCGAACGATTGCCCGACGAAACGATCGAACACGGGAAATACGGTCTGTCAGTGTGTAAGGCAGGTACGTGACTCGACGAATTCATTTCGGTCGACACTGTAATATCACGATCGACGTAATATCGTCTTAAGCGTTTGAAAATCTCACGAAACATTTTCAAATACACCACGACCAAACGGAAAAAATAAGAGCTGGGGTAGCTTTGGGCGGGCCACTGGAATTAGAAGTCGTGGTTTAAGCGCATCGTTTCATTTCTGAAAGCGACGACGACTCGCTGCCTTCGAAAATACGATTCTGAACGCGCTCAGTTGTCTAGTGTACACGTCGTGGTAAAAACAAATTCAACGCGACAAAAACATTTATCGAATCTGTATCGTTCCTGTTTCAGTATCGTGTAAAAGTTTCAGCTTGGTCCGATCTTTGGATGTTATATGATAAAAAAAAAATCCAAATCGATGTGTAAAAACACGTTCCCAGTAATTAATTGTCCCCCCTCCCCATAAGAAATACGGGCACGGCCGCCCGGAATGACGAGTTAAATGAACGACAAAATCTTGTTTAGATTGTATTGAAAATTCGACACTGAGACATAAAGACTAGAGGTTTTATGGAGCTGCGTGGAATTCAAAAAACTCTCTTAAAAATGATCAAAATCGATTGAAATATCAGCAGTGAACCCGTTGAACTCTTTTAAATTACATCTACAAATTTCAAGTCGAACGGAGCACTTTGAAAAATTTTGACGTTTTTTGCTCATCATTTCAAAAACGATCAAAATTTCAAAAAAACTCTTCGAACAAAGTACCATCCCGGATCTATCATCTATCTTTTGAGGTATCACACGTTAAAATTGGAGTATTCCTTCTACTAGAAAAAGTGATAACAAAAAAAAAAAATAAGTAATGGGTCTTACCGCGGTGGAGTCGGTCATGAGAAATTTGAATCATCCATTTATCACACGATAAAAGTGAGAGTTATACACAATCGTTAAATTGTAAACTCCAAAGTTTTATTATAATATTTAACTCGTATCATCAGTGTTTCCCGGGCCAATCAGGGCCTGTTTTGTTCTAAATCGCCCGTTTTCCTGCAGAGTTAGGTACCTACCGATCAATACGATCGTTCAATATCCGTTTTACATTTTTCCGAGTCACGTAATGCGTGTATAAAATATATATATATATATATAATATGCGAAAATCTATCGTAACAATACGTATTACATTTATTTATCCATATTATATACCTATATTATTATTGTTTATCGGTGTGTGCAGCTGTATTATAGCTTATCCGGACTCGTGGTGAAAGCGACACCACGCGCGAGACGATGTCTATCGGATGTGATTTGCGTTTGCGTCGCGTCGAATTTTCCTCGATATTTCGTTACACAGCGATGTGTTGTCACCAGGAAGGCGTTATTTACGTATATTTGAAAATAGTTTTTCGTCAAAATCTACGATCTAAATCCACGCACTCGTTTTGTCTATTTCCAAATAACGGAACATGATTATTATTAATCGGTACTCCGTGTTCGAGGTATATTATTATATATTAATCTAAAACGGAGCACGTCGAGTTCTTATACACGCACCGTGCGTGTCTCGACTACATTATTAGTTAATATAAACTTCAAAAGTCTGCGAATCCGAACGGTGATGAACTGTCACCCGCGGCGGCGAAACATAGAAAACGTGTATTGACTGTTGTCCGGTTAAAATTGCTGATTTTGGGGTGCACGAATTCCGGTTGGCTACGACGCTGAATACTTATACTAATACTAATACTTATACTAATACTTATACTAATACTAATACTTATACGCGTTTCAAATAACTGCAGACCGTGGGGAGACTCGGAAGTCGGTCACGCGCCGATTGTGCAACGCTGCAAGGCGCGTTATCATACGAGCCGGGGGGAGAGGAAAACCGACGAGAGTGAGCGAAAAAATATTGTTAAAATAAAAAATAATAATTGACATTGATAACGCGTGACAAAACGCGTAATCGTGCACCGTTTGGTCCACTACTGTTCGGCAACAAAATAACGCTGTGCACACACGTTCTCAGGCCGCGTGGTGCCAGCGTACGAATATCCATTTTTTTGAATTTGAACGCGCGCGAAAAACGTCGGAGTGCGAAAAATAAATAAATCCTGCGAACGTCGTGTTCGGTCATCGAACGGCCGCGTAAAATTATTAAATATATATATAAAATAAAATTTATTACCTTGTGATACGTACCGTCTGCGATAAGTGCGTGATGTGTGTGTAAAGCGTTGCTCATACTGAAAAGGAAAACTTGAAAGTGAGATAAATAGCGGTACCTCCTGTACGTAGGTAAATTGTACAATGGCCGAGTGCAATTTGAATTTCAAAACGTGCCGCTTGTTAGTTCGAAAGAGAAATTCGTAGTCTACACGTTCGAAAAAGTTTTTTTTTTTTTGAGCGTCGGCGAAGAATGTACCCGTCGTTCCTCGTAACGATGTTTTTTTACCGCCAACAATTTTAAGGGAGTAAGGAATGCTCGGATTTTTAAAGTCGGCGCCTCCGATGAAAGGTCCGTGAAACTCTGGTTGTACATTGAGGAGTTTCGAAGTGGAGAAACATTACTCGGAAAAGCGTCGCGGAAACATTACGGCGAACGTGTTTTTTTACGCGTCCAGTTCTGTCTTGGCCGTAACAACCAACACGATTTGTTCGGGGAACGAGCTGAAATTTTTACACAATATTAAAACAGGCGAGTAGTGATACAAGCGATTTCGATGATATTTGAGCTAAGTATAGAAGTTTTTCGAAAAACTTACCGGAACGCACCCGTACTGACAGAATCGTATTTTCGATGTTCGATTATAATACCACAACTTCCGAACCACAGTGACCCACTCAAAGCGGCTACTCCGTGAAACTGCCCACGCGACCTGGGGAGGTGATCCAGGAGTTTTTTTTTTCTACTAGTTTTAGGGGTGTAATATTGTACGAGAATTAAAAGTTACAGTGGTAGTATTATTATTGGCATTATGATTCAATCTATTGTATCCCCGTCGTTAAGTTTTCAAACAAAGTGTAACCGTATATTGTATACACGACAAATTTGAAGTCTGAACAATGGCTATAATCAATAATAACTGCACGCGGCGTCCTTCAACCGAACAACGTACACGACGATGTATCCTTTTGATGTTAAATCGAAACTATTTTCTCAGTGAAACGATACAGATTAATTTTTTGTCCGACACCGTAATATTCGCAAAACAAATATTTATTATATCGAATGCACTTGGAAACGTGCAATGGCGCCATAAAAATTTGCGTACAGTCGTCACGCGATATTACCGATTTGTAAACAAATAAACGTCGTCGTCACCACCGAACGGTTTTTCGACACACAGAGTGTCATTAAAATATCGAAAATAATACCTTATAAAAAAAAAAAACTAATAGTTAAATCATGAATATACTCGGAGATTTTATCGTGGCTAGAATGACGAAAAAATGACCTACAAAAAAAAAAGGTAAAAGTACTATAACCATTGTGGTATCTAGACGATTTTATTTTTTTTTTTTCGATCAATAAAACAAAAGTTTGATCAAAAAGCGAAACCGGTCACAATAATAATAATGTTACAATCGATAGTTACATTTTTATTGACAATCGGCGAAATTTTTTTTATTAAATGCATATCCGCGATTGACGTAGATATTTTGATTTTAAATAATATGTAACACAAAAACCAACTAATAAAACTTTAAAAACGTATAAACATGATTGATTGTGTTAATTAACTTACACATTACTGTACTGCTAAAAACAGATAAGAAAAACTACGGCCGTAATGGATGATTTAAGTTGAAATTATGGGTTATATAGTAAACTTGACGACTATAATTTCGGTATTTGAAAATACTCGCGGTAGGAAATATAAAAGTTTATGTATAACTGCATAATTTTTTGCGACTTTAAATAAATAATACTTTAAGAACGAAATTTCAGTTTTGTAATTCGGTCAAGAATTGTATCAAATGTATATTAAACCTATATTAAAATTATACACCGTATTTTTTTTATACATTCGTACCGTTGCGTTCAAAGGTGTTTGATGGTTTTACTAATGTGTAAAACGAGTGATGAAACGAATCGAAAATTTAATTGAAACCGCAAAAGAGTTAAAGGAAATATTTTTATGACACCGAATGTATTTCGCGTTTTCGTTAACCATGTGAAGTTCTCAAACGTCGAGAATAAAAACGAGAAAAATTATGCCCGGAAGACTGCATATTGTTGTTTTAAATTCGGAAACGACCATAAAAAAAATCAAATTACGGTTCTACACTTAAATGAGCAGTCATAAAAGAATTAAAACTCTGCTAGTGTTATACAGCACGTACTTAATTGGTTAGTGTAAGAAGCGTTTTTTTTTAATGATAGGTATCTGAATAATCACGTTTAGTGTCTGGCCATTAAAACTTAACTAAAATGTAGTTACGTTTTTTGCTCGGGATATTAACACACACTTTTTTTTTTCTTCAAAAAGTGCAATCGACACCTTTTTCATTCAAGATTTTATGGCACGCTACAAATTCGTTTTAGTGTCCGACACGTTTTGGGGAGTTCAACTATTTTATATAAATTAAATAGCGTAAAGGCGGCGTATACAACATTTTATAGGTAGGTAGTTCTTTTTTATGTGAATTCTACCACCTACGACCAATTTCGTATGATTTGATACTATATACGATTCATATAAGTACATGCAAGCTACTGAAAAAATCAATTTAAAAAAAGTAAAACCACATATATTGGCTATAGTTTCAGTATTCGCACGTTTGTAATATAAATTTTTATTTTGTACAACGCGTTATCATCTGGAGAAACACTTTGAGAACTGTTAAAATTTTAAAGTGAATGTATATATTTTCACATGCGGGGATATTAAAAAATCACAACAAAATGTCGATATAGTTTTTAATTTTGTTACAAACTCATTTCTTTTGACACGGTGACGAACACAGGGCGGAGTTTAGGAGTTCTCCCGAAATCTAAAGTACCGGATCGCTAACATTACTTTTGAATTCGTACACAAATATCAAATAAATTTTATTAGATTTTTTTTCAAAAACTTTTCCTACGTTTTGCTCCTGTTCTAACACAATTCAAACGATCTTTTAAACGTAACACAAATGTTTGCTCCCCATTAAGTTATTGATCTCTATATTGAAATTAAACCGTAACGGATAAAAAATATGTTTGCTCCAATAATCGCGCACACGAGCTTAAAATCTGCGGCGATTTATGGAAAAAAGCGAAAAATTATGTGAATAATTCACGCGAAATACTCAACGCGTATCTTACTTTCGTACATTCGTCTCTTTGCAATTCCATTTTAAAATACATTTTTCGGTAGGTTCGAGGAGTTTCCTGGCATAATTGGTTCATGAATGTTAATGAAAAAAAGAAAGAAAAGAAATGGTTTTGAATCCAATTTTTTTTTTTTTTGCTTTGCAACTACGTACCTCGACAAAAACGAAGCTCGCGCTGAATTCCAGGGAAAAAACAAAACGGAACGAGAAAAAGGAAAATGAATATTTCGCGGAATATTTAAACCGCGCGGTAAACAACGAAATTTCGCATTTTGATGCGACACCCGCTTTGGCGCAGATAAAATTACTGCGCGCGCAAAACTCGCACAAACACGAGTACACACGACAAACGTAGTATTGTTGTTATTTTACGCGCTGTGCGTACGCGATCGAATTATTATTGTAATGACTATAGGTTATGTGCGACAAATAATAATTATTTTTCTTATGTATTACAACCCGATGAATGGGAATGAATTGCTTCACTTTTAAGTAGGTACGGACGCCGCAGACAACGTTCAATATTGTTATTGCGATATTATGACGGTGTAATTTTTACGATACATAATACGGTCGACGGAAAAAAACACGACGATGAAAGTAATTTAGACCGATACAGAAATTAGGAAAAATTGTTTGCATTAAAGATTGAACACAATAGAGCACACAAATTACGGTTAGACGCGCGTATACTCTCGCGGCGGTATGTAAATAGTTGTTAAATTATAATTTTTTCGTCGAGCGCTCACAGGAATCAGTTACATAGCCGGGTATTGCAGAGAACGATTGCTTCACACGTCGCTCTGTAAAAATATTGCCGGACCAACGAATACGTATAGAGAGGTGTGGTTCTTTGTATTTTGGGTTTTGAGCGCAGCGATATAGTTTTTACAATGCATAGTACACAGTAAACGTAGTATTGCGTGGAAAAAAAAAAAGAAGCAAGTACATCTGAGGTCGGTGAGAAGTAGCCAAAAAAGTCGTACTTCGAGCAGTTTAATAATACTGATATTTTTTTTCGTTATCTTTGGTCTTTAAGCGTGCTGGACAACTACCGGGCTGACTCGAAATCGTTTTTCGATATTATAAATAATACGTTTGAACCGGAAACTTCCGAACCCACTCGAAGCGCATACTCGCTACTCCGTCAAACTATAGACCCGCGCGACCCACAGTGATTCCGGCTTTTTTAGATTCTGAGAGAAGCGGGGAAGCTATTGATTTTACAAAGATGTGTTTGTTTTGCGTCCGTAACACGTATAGGTTATTATTTTTTTTTTTCAATTTGTCCCGAAACGCTCCTGTTCGTCGTCTTGGCGCACGTCACGCGCCAGTAACGACAATAAATAATACCGAGTTCTGCGGACTCGTAAAACGTATACAATACACATTCGGTTCGAACGTCGCTCTGTCAACACTGACGAAAATAATAAAAATAATATAGCTGTGGTCCGATAAAAATACAAACGTTATTGTATTTTCCACGGTTCGGTCGGCTCAACAATAATTTATTTAGGTACTCGCGAAAACCGCACTCGTTCACGTCACCTTTAACCGCGTTACACAGGTATACACTCGGCTGCAGCTCGGCTCGACGGAACGTACAAGAAACGTTTTTTTCCCCGATTATTTTTAACGTGTTGCTTTCGTGCACACGTCTCGCGCACATAATTTTTTTTAAATCGTTTTTATCGTTAGACCTACGTACAAACAGTCAGTGTGTGATTTATATCGCGTACAAAACGACCCGCATTTTCATCTCACTTGACAAAAAACACTACCTATGCAATATTGTCCAAAAGAAGAAAGGAAATTTCGTTTTAAAGCGAAAATACGTGTAGGAACGTTTTGCGATAAGACGTAGTTTGAACGATGTTTCGTAAAAGCGATTTTGAAATCGCCACGAATCCGTAAGCGTTTTGTTTTGCCGAGTGGCTTTTGTTTGTAGATAATGCCGGCCGGTGTACAGAAACTAAAAAGAGGTGAATTTCTGTAGGTACTTAAACTCCGTTACTCGGTGAAATTCAAAAACTGTATTTAGGCACGAGACGACGGTAATCAACGGACTGTTTATCACGGAAAACAGCTATAATATGATACATCTTTGTTAATAATATATACAATCAAACTAAATTTATACAAAATAATATACACTTTGCATTTTTTAACGAGTGCTCTTTCAATCGATCGTTACTATACATAGTCGTCTATGCGTATAGTTTAAAAACTCATCAGTCCAACGTTATATATATATATAAAACAACAATTCATAGATTATTAGTTAATTAGTTCGTCAATACTATATTACCATAAATAAAGTGTTAAAACTCAGTAGGCTCAACCTGCAGTGGCGCACTAGTAATTTTTTTCAAGTGTAGCTTTTAACAGTTTTAAACACGATAAACCAATTCGCTTGATCCAATTACTTAAATTATACCGCTGTATAAACTAAGAAAAGTTTTTATTTTTTAGTTTTATCACATACATTTATCGAATGTGTAAATTTTAAGTAAACGTCGCAATATTCGTACTCTAAAGTGTTCACCGATTCATCATGCAGGTATTTTCCAGGTCGTGATATTATATGATTTCACTTAAGCTATCCCTCGATTGAGTTTTGTGACTAGTCGACTTGCGTGTTGGTCGAATAATTACGATTGAAGTTTTTGAGTTCTCCGAGTAAGCTCTACTACTTTCGGTTACCTGGACCACCTCCTCGTCCTGACACGTGTAGTAACACAGTGTCTAAGTGTACTACGTTGATTTTAATTCAAACCGTTTAACTAGTCGTAACTTTTTGTTATTAACGCTGCGGTCGTTATACATATTATTATGTCATGTCGTAGGTTGCCAATTTTATCCGGTCGACAATCACTTCAGATTTGTCAGGCTGCCCGAAACCACGCCGGTCGGTTCCGAGGTGATGCAGATCGAAGTGCATCCAAGGAGAAACCTCAGTTTGCAGCCCATCGACAATGTAAATAAATTGTTCAAACGACTATATACGACACAATAACCCCGTAGACACATCACACGAACCTGTGGACCGCGCTATTGTCGCCGGTATGAAACGTAGTAAGGGCATTTTTTTACGCGAAAAATAACGATCAAGACTGCGCGATCTTTGCGAAACGATCGAATCGTTTTTCGTCCACGATTGCCCTACCTAGCAGCCATTTTGGCGACAGGATTTCATACCTAAGCGCAGTCCACATACGTTTGTGTGTCTACGGTTATAACGCGAGTACGTAGTAACGCGCGAAACTTTTCCGCAGCACGACGACGCGGCTTTTTTCAAATTCCGCACGATCAACCGAACGACGATTTCGCTGAGATTGGCGCGTTCGCTGGACGATCTGGTGGACCGGCCGAATCCCGTTGAACTGCTCAAGGTGAAACTGGTGTGCGGCGGAGCGGACGACGATACGGTAACGTTATTTTTTCTGTACGAATAGCCATCGATATTTTGACGGATATTTTGCGATGATCGTTAAACAAACCGTTAGACGACTCGCAAACACGAACATGTGTACGATTTGTAAACACGATTCAGATCTAACGGAACCTTAACGAAATTTTTTCATTTAACGAAACAGGATTAATTATATTTGTTTTGAAAAATGATTCGGAATGTACTGACGTTGAGCTATTTTTTTTTTTTCGATTATCAAAAGAAATATTCGTGAAATTCAATTTTCGAGGTCAGTTTTTAACCCTAATGACTTGAAAAGAAGAAAAAAAAATTGATTTTTAAGATTTAACGTTTAAAAGTTACACACGTACTTAACCTAACTAAATTGCCAAATTTCGGGTTTTTCTTTACCCGTTGTAACCGACTAAAAAATAAATACGAATTTCTTAAAATATTTTTCAGGGTCGTCACCTATAGTACTAACCGTAGGTATACACTCGACCGAACCACGCAAGCAAAAAAACATCACAGATGACGTGATATTTCCCCTTAAATACGCATTTAGTGTTTGAAGTGTTTTATTGTGAAATATTTCACTTGTCGTTAAACTATTTCCAAAAACGTTGAAATACTAATTTTTTTTTTTTAACAGTGGTCGAAGCGCGAGCACTACTGAATGCATTAAAAAGAAATCGGTATTTCGCGTTATACTAATATGGTTATTTATTTTTACACAGTATTTTCATATGGAGTTTAAAATGCTCCGTGCGAAAATGTTGTCAACCCGAAATACGAGTTGGCACTTACACTTTGAAGCATTTTTTTTTGTATATTTTTTAAAATAACGGTCGAACCGTCCGAAATTCTCGCAGTACAGGTAATAATTTTGAATTAAGAATAAAAGCTTTGAACCTCGTTATATTTTTTTTTACACTAGGTTAAAAACTATTACTATGAACGTTCCACGTTGAAATCGTCTCGTTACGTGATTGATTCTTTTGAAAATAACTCTTTTAAAAATCGATCGATTCGTACGAAAATCATTGGACGAATCGCGCGGTAAAAATTTTCAAAAATTTCATCTCTCTGCGTAGATACGTCATGATAAACTTTGAAATTTGCGATTTGATGAGGTGTATATGTATATCTCGGTTCGATCATCATGTTGAGTTCAAACCCATTCGAATCATGACGGCGACCACCGACTCCGCTCGCACGGTTACTGTATTTTTCCGACCACGTTTCAAAATTCTTTATCTCATACTATACGAACGAGCAGTACGTTTAAAGAAAAAAAAGACCCTGAAATAACATACCGATTATAACGTCGATTTTTTTTCTTTTTTCTCGTTTGCAGTTCGGATCGTCCGTCGTCATCACCGCCTACGTGGACGACGTGAACGACAACGGCCCGTATTTCGTCGACGCGCCGTACGCGGCCGAGATATCCGAATCCACCCCGATCGGTACGACGAGAACAGATTAAATAATAATAATAATTGTCGTTGTCATCGAAAACAAATAACACCGCTGTTTTCGATTCAAGGCACCACCGTGGTGCAAGGGATAAGAGCTTTGGACGCGGACAAACCGTTCACGCCCAACTCGGACGTCCGGTACCTGATCGCCGCGTCCAAGTCGCAGGCCAGGTTCTCGCTGGTGATGGACGCCGGCGGGTCCGCGGCGCTGGTGCTCAGAGAACCGCTCAGCTACGACGGCGGCGACGAGCGGTTCCTGTTGGAAGTGTACGCCAAGGACGAGGGCTCGCCGCCGAGAAACGCCAGCACCGTGGTCGACGTCCGGGTGAAGCGAGACGAGTCCAGAGTGTTGAAGTTCACCAGCGAAGTGTACCACGGCCAGTTTAAGGAGCATTTCCCGATCACGGTAACGTTTCGCCCGCTAACCGTAGTCGTGTGTAAAAAAATAACCGCATTTTTCGCGAATGCAGGGCAAACGGATTCTCCAGGAGATCGTTTTCAACCCTCCGATCCAAGCGTTTTACGAGGACCGCGCGCTGAACGCTTCCGTCGCGTACTCGTTGATGTCCGAGTTCGACGACGACGTTTTTCACGTGGATCACGTGTCCGGAAGGATCTTTCTCGACAAAGAGATCGACGCCGACTCGCTGCCGTCCAATATATTTCTGCTGAGGGTAACGATTCACGCGCGGTTTATCATTGTTGTTATATCGTAATA
Organism: Hormaphis cornu; assembly: GCA_017140985.1. Classification (NCBI taxonomy): domain Eukaryota; kingdom Metazoa; phylum Arthropoda; class Insecta; order Hemiptera; family Hormaphididae; genus Hormaphis; species Hormaphis cornu. The sequence goes on from CM029362.1 coordinate 16,393,115, forward strand.
TTATTATACGGCGAGATACGGATTGCCGGGTGAAAACGATCCTTTATTATCCGTACAAACGACGGTCAATATATGTATATGGAAAAGTCCTCGGATTCACCCGGATCCTCGGACATCCTGCGATTTAAAACCCTCTCCTTGAACTTTGGAAATTCCCAGAAATCGTCCCTAAATCTGGCGACGCTGAATTCGGGAGGTGCTTACGAGTTGCAGACATATCGATTCATCTACATATCGGATAAACTTGAAGGGTTACCGACGCTGAAATAATTTTAGAAAAAAAAAACAAGGGGCACTCCACTCCTTGCGTCTGGCCTCAACTCGAGCTCCGGCAGCGTAATATTCCATGCTATTTGGGGTAGACCAACCCAGATCGTCTTACGTTTCCTGAGAAACACCGTGGAACCCTTACAATACCGACAATCGTGTTCAAACGTTATTTCTTCGGTTTTCTTCCTACTCTATCGTTCATACGGTCATTATCATACGTAACCGTGCAGATCTCACTGGCCGTTATATCGCGTTTTTTTTTCAACACTCGTCATGTCTACACGAATGTTTGATTTTCCGTCAGATACAAGCGGTCGATACGAACAACCCGTCTAAAAAAGCGTTCGCCGAGGTGGAGATCGAAGCGCTCGACGTGAACGACAATCAACCGAAATTCGAAATGGATTCGTACAACGTCAGCGTTTACGAAAACATTCCCAACGGCTACAACGTGTTGAGAGTGGTCGCCGCGGACTCGGATCAAGGGGACAACGGCGAGTTTGTGTACCATCTGGTGGATCCCACACAGGCTTTCACCATCGACGGGAAGACGGGATGGATAACCGTACGGAATCGCACGAAACTGGACCGGGAACAAAAATCGAGTTTCTCCCTTCGGGTTTACGCCCGGGAAAAAATACCGTTTATAATGCAACAGAAAGAGATGAGGTAACAAAAACAGCTCGAGTCCGACCGCATTTAATTTCGTGCGTTTTCCGTTTCACCCGCCGTCTCTTTTTTTTTGTTTCAGTGACGCGTTCGTCAGCGTCGAGATAACTTTGCTCGACGTCAACGACAACGGGCCTACGTTCATGCCGACCAATCAGTATGCTTTCAAAACGAGAGTGGACGGTGCACCGATCGGGACCGTGATCGGAAAAGTAATAATGCGTTTTTTATAATTCGCTGTTTAGAAAGTACCACGTTCAAAACTGTTCAAAACGCTCGTATCGACGCGTTGCTGCGGTGTTCAAAAGTGCGAAAAATTTTTGTAACACTCGTGTTGCGTGCGTTGTTTACAGGTCGAAGCCGTCGATCCGGACGAAGGAGACAACGGACGTGTCGTGTACAAGATTTCGTACTCGCCGAACAACGATTCGGAACTGTTTTCCATCAACCCGGACAGCGGCGAGCTGTTCACGAACGAGGCGCCACTGTTCCCGGGCAAACACACCGTCATCGTGAACGCGTCCGACCAGCCCGTCGATGCCAAAGAGACGAGATATTCTTTGGCCGTCGTTACCGTGACGGCGGTCAAAGAATTGGGTAATGCTCGCATTTTTCCGCTCGTACGCAATATCGTTTTCACGGAGTTTTATCGTTCCGCAGAAATAATCAATCCGGACTTCATCAACGCGCCGTACGAATTTTGGGTCGGGAGTGACGTACCGGTCGGCACGAGCGTGGGCCAAGTGAGAATAGTCTCGCAAAACCCGAACGTCGATTACGATTTGCTGCACACGTATCAAGAAGGAGGTACGATTCGCTTGACTGTACGATGATGTCGTTGTCGAATAAGACGGAATCGGATGCGATAAAACGCGCTACGTTTTCGCTGTGCCGCAACGTCGTTTCGAGTTTTTATTTTATAATAACAATAATTATCGTTTGCGCAGTGCCGTTCGCCGTGGAAGAGAAAACCGGTACCATATCGGTCGTCGAGGTGATTTCGAACTACGATCGAACCGATTACGAATTCGAAGCGGTCGCGACGGATAATAAGAACATGGCGATCTCAACGAACGTGACGATCCACATCGTCTACTCGGACTCCAGTCAAACGTTAACAAAGTACTATCTATATTATCGATTTTGTCGTCGAAAAGTAACGAACCGTTCGACTCGTATATACGTATATATATTTGTAATAATTTTTAACGACGTGTAGAACGGTGGATCCGATAAGCGTGGTGTTTCGCGTTCGAGAAAACCTCCCGGGGATAGCCGTCGGAAGACTGTGGAACGTAGATTTCTCGAACTCGTCAACCATGTCCAAGCCTAATTTCATCGTCGCCGACCCGGACGACGGAGAGCTGTTCACCGTGTCGGAAGACGGCGTGTTGTACACGAAATCCGGCTTGGACAGGGAAACGAAAGAGAGTTTCAAGTTGACGGTCATCGCGGACCGCAAGACCAAAACCGGTATCCACCACGCGACCATATTTCAAGTGCGCATCGTGGTGGACGACGAGAACGACAACGCGCCCGAGTTCCAAAAAACGCACTACGACGGCTCCGTGTCGGAAAACTGTGCCGTCGGCACGCGCGTCGAACTGAACGCGCCCGTCAGAACCGCGGACCGAGACTCGGGGCCCAACTCGATCTTCTCGTTGACTTTAAAAGGAGAAGGTAATGTGACGGCGATTGATTTTCGTATGATCGTCGAGATTCAAAAAAAAAAAATAATTGCTCGTCAAACTATAAAAACCCTATTATATTATAAAAAAAAAAACAACGATTTTTCGTCACTTTTTTCTTTTTTGTCGAGTCGGTCCCGTCCAACCTTTTTTTTCCTATTTTTTTATTACTTCCATATTCGTTGGACGGCACCGACTGCGAAAAACGAGTGATCGCGTTTTGTTTTTTTCTGTTCATCCAACACTTAAAAATTTTATGTCATAATTTTTTACCGGAGCGCGGTTGTTCACATAGTTATCGCCGTGTCGTTTTCGCGACTGAAAACGATCGTTTGTTACCGTGACCGCGGTTGATTTTTCGGTACGATAGGTATCGTCGAAAATAATTTCGATAAAATTTATCTGGGAGAATTTGTGTGACCCGTCGAATAACAAACAAAATCGTCATAATCGATTCATAACGATCGGTGGAGTCGAACGTACGTAAAAAAAAATACCCGCGAATCCCCTATCCTCGAGTCGTAAAATAAATATTATTGATAAGCACTTTTTTTCATAACAATTTGGTTTAACGATCAATTGATTGAAAAATAAATGTTTAATCGTTAAAGTTTGTTTGACGAGTTGATTGTTCGTCTACTGAACAACGCAACCCCGACGGGACCGTATTGTAGCGACGTTATCGAAACAAAATCGGTTAAATTCGAATTTCAGGCAGCGAAATGTTCGCGATCAACAAAGATTCCGGGGACGTAATCGTGACGGAACCCGCGATAGACAGAGAGATCAAAGACGCGTATCACCTCAAGATCGTGGCTACGGACAGAGGGAACCTGTCGTCCGAAGCTTCTTTGACCGTACGCGTGACGGACTTGAACGACAACGTTCCCGTTTTCAGGCAGATAACCGTGTATCCGAAAGACAAACTCAGAGTCGCGGTCAGCTCCGAATCGAACGTCTCGGTCACGTTGGGAGAGTATGTAGTGCCGCACCGGTTGGACAATGCGACCGCGAGCGTGGTGACGTGGCTCCCCGAGACTTTACAACCGGGAACGCCGATATTGGCAGTGCGCGCCGAGGACGCCGACGCCGTTGGATCCACAATTACATACAAGCTCGTAAAAAGCGGTTTGGAATTCGCCGTACATCCGATATCGGGTCAGTTGTCCGTAGTGGGTCAACTGAAAATCGGCGAACAAGAGTTGAACGTCACTGCCGAGGACGAAGGAGGCCGAACGTCGTGGATACGCATAGAAGCGATCGTCGAAGAGGACGTTCTGTTTGATAAAAAGTGAGTTTTGTACTATTGTATTATATTTTATCACGATAACCGAACACTTTTCGCGTTGCGTTTTATCATCGGTTAATCTTTTTTCACAGATCGTACGAGTTCTGGGTACCCGAAGGCTCGTATAAAAATCACGAAATCGGTTGCATCATAACGGAAGAACAGTCAGTCGCCTACTCGCTGTCTAAAAAGAGTTATCGAAATCCCGCGTTCACCGTGTCGGACGTCGGATGTTTGTTGGTGTCGGGAGATTTGGATAGGGAAACCAGAGAGTCGTTCGACCTTCGGTTAACCGGCAAACGAAAATCAGGTGGCACCCCGTCGCACGTGGATGTCATAGTGAAACTGTTGGACGTCAACGACAACGCGCCACAGTTCCGCAACCATCATAGAGTACGGAAGTTGTCGGCCGGCGAAATCGGACTGAAAGGGTTCGAAGGCGAACTGACCGTGCCGGTTTACGAAGCGACTTTAGCCGAATCCGGAGCGGCCGGCGCCATGGTCACGAGGATCGTGGCCGAGGATTCCGACGGGCCGGACGACGGAAACTCTGAAGTTAAATACAGTCTTTTCGGACCGGGAACGGAGCTGTTCAACATGGACCGAACGTCTGGAGTGGTCACGTTGAAAAACCCGCTGCAAGGCGGTATTTATAACGTTACCGTAGTCGCGTCGGACTCGGGGTTCTCGAGGAAAGATAACGCGGCCCTGTTGGTCGTCAGCGTGGCCGACAAAAATTCAGCCGTCGAAGAACCGTTGCTCGAACTTCGGTACTTCGAGGTGGAAGTCGAAGAGAACTGTTTGGTCCCGTTGGAAATACTCAAACTCAATGTCACATCGCGCGTTAGACGGTTCGCTTCGTCTGTTAGTTATTCGTTGATTCCATCGGCACACAGCGAGAGTTTTGAGTGAGTCCATTTGTGTTAAACGACATTTGCACGGGCGCGCGTAATGACGCGTGTTTTTGTTTCTTTTCCGCAGAATCGATACGAAAAACGGTAATGTTTATTTGATCGAGAGTCCCGACCGAGAGCTCACTCCGACACTGACCGTAATGATTCGCGTCGAAGTGACGGGAAGGAAAGGAAAATCCTCTTATACGGTTCACCCGATCGCTCACGACATAGGTAATATAGATAATAGATATTATTCGTGTACCGTTTTACACGTACCCGTAAATAACCTCGTCGCGTTTCTTTAAAGCTCACAACGAAGCTCGGATCGTGCTCAGAATAATCGATCAAAACGACAACGCGCCTAAATTCGTCAACGAGAGCATGCCAGTCGTTGCCGCCGTGTCTTCGTTCACCGGTTACGGGACTCCGGTCGCCACGGTTCATGTCAGTACGAATTGAGAGACACGCGTGAAAACAGTTTTAGAATCGTTTTAAATTCGCATTGTCTGTCTTGTTAAAGGCCGCGGACCCGGATCAAGGTATCAACGCCGACGTGAGATTCACGATGGTCGGAGACCCGGTCGAAAGAAGATATTTCAACGTAGACGAGTACACGGGTCTGATACGTACGACCGGGGGTTTCAGTCAGCTTATGAACAACACAGTTTTTGGCTTCGACATAAGAGCGACCGACAAGTCCGGTGCTCCGGACGGAAAATCTGCGATCACGAACGTTTTCGTTAGTTAACACCTTTAAACGTTAAATCGATTGTGATTCGCAAACACGGTCAATTTTGTTATGTTTTTTTCAAAGGTTTACGTGTTGGAAGATCAAAAAATAATAACGCTAGCGATGGGAAAACAACCGTCGGTCGTCGAAAAACACACGGATCTCGTGACGAGTTCGTTGACAAATTTCACCGGATGCATGGTTAAAATATGGAGGATAGATTCGAACACGAACAACATGTAAGTTGGTCGTCCAATCGAAAAAATATAGGTGTAGGCGCAATGCATGTTGTACTCTATCGAACGTACCGTCGCCGTTTTTCAATCGTACGAATTTTCGTACGAGAAAACCGTGAAACGTACAACGAGCTCGACCATTTTTTATTTTTTTGGTAACGCGACTCTGTAAAGATCAATCGCCACGTGGCGTTTTGATCCGTGCGCTCGCTAAAACACGTAACGTATTGCAGGACCGACATTCAGCTGTACGCGGTGGATCCGATCACCAACGCGTTGGCGGACAGCGATCTGTTAATGAAGTACGTAGCTCGTGGTAGTGTTTATGAAACGTTACCCCGCGACAACTGTAATATTTTGTCTGTGCACAGTTTGATGTTGGACCACCAGGACGAGATCAACCGCGCGCTCGAACCGCTGCAGTTCGTCGGGTTCTCGCGGATGCCGAAGAGCCGCGGCGGCGACGTAGTGGTGGAGAACTCGCTGAGCCTTTACACGACGTTCGAGATGCTGACCGTGCTGTTCGGATTCGTGATTTTCATGGGCGCCATCACGGGCGTGGCGTGCGTGTGCACTGGACGTAAAAGGTACTGAGGCGGCCGAAAGGTCGGTCGAAACGAAAATCTGTCGAAATTCACGAGAGATAGACACACGAACGATTGTGCGTCTGGTGGACATTCGTGAATATTGTCGCTCGTATTAAACGCTATGACGATATCTTTGTTCGTCATACGAAATAAAATACCGGTCTATTTTTACACGATCACGCCGTGCGTGGCAGTATAGGCGGAGATCGGCCGGGGTGTTTGATCGCCTACCCCCAAAAACTATATTCGATCGCACCACGAATCCCTATGAAAAAAAAAAAAAATGCGATCTCCGCCCGCGCTGCACATTACGCGCACGTGTATCGAACTCGGTCGCGATTTCAGGGAGAAGAAGAAGAAGACCATGTCGTCGTACGGGAACTTCGGGTTCCACGAGAGGTCGCCGTTCTCGTTCAGCAACAGCAGCGTGGGCCGGCTGTCCGCCTGCGAGCCCAGGTCCCTGCAGAACCCCACGTCGTTCATGGAGGGCTCGCTGCTGTACGGCGGCGCCGTGACCAACCCGAAAAACCTGAGGAGAGGCGTCCGGTGCAGCCAGGCGGCGCCCCGGTCCGCGATACCCGTCGAACCGCCCGTGACTCACGCGCGCCCGTCCCAGTGCTCGGGCGCCCGGAACGAGCACGGCCATTCGCTGCATCGGAACGACTGCTGTTCGTGCAGCAGCGCCACCGGGAGCACGGGCACCGCCAGCCTCACGGAGTCGTTCATCATGAAGTTAGTGAAAATCTCCCCCGATAGCGCGCGGTGCCCTAACGACGGATTTCTAACGAAAATCGTTCAGCGAGTTGAGCGAGTGTGAAACGAATTATAAATTTTAAAGTTTTCCAGAATTTTTTTCAATTTTTTATACCGCGCTTTTAAATTTATACGTGTAAAAATGTCGACGAATCAATAGCTTTTGTGTTTTACCCCTCCGTTGATGAAATTTTTGCGGTTTTCGTGCGATTCAAAATTCCTATACTTTTTTTCAGGTTCGTTTTTATTATGCTATTGCAGGGGCGGTGTATAGCCGGGTCTTTATTTAATCAATCTGTCGCTGTTTACGTACTCTCAGTATATACTCGGAAAATGTTTTGTTAACATTCATTAGAACGTAATAACAGAGATTTACGTATGTTTTTATACAGGTCCAGTGAAAACTTTGAAGATTCGCTGCGTTCCATAGATCGGCTCCACAACAGTATGGGCTGCCAGCGGCATCACCGTTGTTGTAGCGGAGACGATTCGTACAAGACCAATAAAATAAAGGTCTGCAAATGCCCGTCGGTGCTGTGATTAACTGCTCATTTATTTAAATATTTATGTACATATACGTGTATAGACGATAGTTGTTTGATTTGTTAACAAAAAAAAAAAAACAATATAATAAATTGTCATGAAAAATCATAAACTTAGATTTTATATAATGTTATTGATACGTGTACATAGTATAAATACGATTATATTTATTCTGTACGATGTTACAGTAAAATGCGTATTCATATTTATTTATTTGATTTGTGTTTTTTTTTCCCCCGCGAAATTTTCCTCGATCTCGGCCAGCGTTTTTCCTTCGGTCTCCGGCAAACAAACGTACGCGTACAAGATGCCGATCCCGGCCAAAGCCCCGTACAGCATGAAACACCCGTGAAGATCCACTAGGTGCTGAAGATTCAGCCAGGTCTTCGATACGAGAAACGCGAAAACGTAAAACCCTCCAGCGCAAACGCCGCTGGCCACTCCGCGTCCTCTGAGAAAAATAACAGTTACACCGTGCAAACATATCGAAACGGATAAAGAAAACCGATGCGATCGCGGACGGGTCGATTCGTAAACATCGTCCAGTAAGAACTATCCTAATAAAAATTCAAAAACCTATCCGTTGATGATCAAGTAATGAAACTGCAGTTCGTTCGCGTACAAAACGTGTTTCATTCGATCCAAATATTTATACGTTTTAGATCCCGAGAGCGACGAGCGTAAATTGTTCTCCCGACGACTTTTCGCAGAGAAGGAATGCTCCGATTGTCATCCGAAGTCAGTAACCTTCCTGAAAGGTTCATGGATTCCGCGCGGCACTTTGGTCGAGGCGTTTTTTCGAATTGTCGCCTACTCCTTGAGTCGTGTGTGCCGAAAACGGCGAGATCGCCGGCGTTATCGCACTGTCGTTATAAAAAAAAACTGTTTCACGTCGTTTTTAAACTCTCGCGTACTGAATTAAATTTGACGCGTCGTGAAAAACAACGTTTTCGCCGAGTATAACGCACGGTTTTTTTTTTTTTTTACTCGCGTAAAATAGGAGCTATACCTCTGTGGAACATATTACCGCGATAAATTACCTGGTCGGGAACACTTCGCTGACCAGCAGCCACGGTACGGGACTGATCCCGACGTTTATGCTGAAATACAGGAAGCAGAACAGGAACAGCGGGATCGATGGCGCAGAGTACCAGCGTGTCGCGCACGCGTAGGCTCCCAGCGACAGGCAACAAAACGTGCACGCCGCCAACGAAACCAAGCACAGCGATCTCTTGCCGACCAGGTGAACGAGGCACATGCACGTCAGCGCTCCAGCGGCTTGTAAGATCGCAGACACCACCTACACACGTCCGCGTAAAGTACCGTACGATTTTACTTTATATTTATATTATATTTTTTTTTTTTTTGTATGGAATCTCAGCTGAGAAAACGTTAAGCGGAAAACGAAAACGAACAAGAGAAACTTCGAAGGAGGACTGTGGGGTATTTCAACCGAAGTTTCTATTACGAATCGCATACTAAATACAAAAAACGACGTGCAAACAACAGCGCACAGGTTAGTTAATCAACTCGAATGACGTGATGGAAAGTTGGAAAAAAGAATGAAAATAAATGTTAAGACTTACAAGATTTCAGGATATTCGTTTTGAAAGTCACGGGGCATTCGAGTGAGGTATTGAATGCTCCCAAAGTCGTTTTGCTATGATGACAGATCATAAACAAACTTGAGATATTATTTCTAAAATATCATTTAAGCAACTTAATATCGCTACACACGTTTTTCGTCACAAATACATATACGACATAATATTCCCTCTTAATCGTACGGTTTGAACAATAAAGGATAAAATACACTTGAATTTCGTTTCGCACGCCTCGAGTTGATTAATTTTACTTTACGGTCCAAGGCTTGGAAACGGTTTTCTTCGAAATCCACCGCATTCAAACAATGCTTTGACCACAGTTTCAAGTACCACTAACCCGACCGGGTTTCGATGTATAGCTTATCGGATTTTTTAAAAAATATTCACACGACATACATCGCATAGTAAGAAACTATAGTTCGAGGTGTAACTAGTGTGTTGTAAGTATCGTTCCACAGCATAAGCAGAACATTTATTTTTACGGTTTCCAAGCGCCGCCGCCACGTTACACTGCATACAGACTGTTTCTTCGTCGCTACGTAATATATATACACACGTACGACTTAAAATACAATAACGGGTATGTTAATATTAAAATAATACAACCGTTCGGATGGACGAACAAGGTTACCACGCGGTATCGAACCACTCACGGTAAACAGGTTCGGCTGTAACGGAACTTCCAACCGGGCGAACACTTCGATCATGTACGGTCGCATGGCCGTCAGAGAAGCCGCGTGGAAGAAGAAAAACATCGCCAAGACCAACTGCATCGGTTTCAAAATGCCGGGCCGGAGTAGATCTCGCACGCCGTCAATAAATCCCGGTCCGATCCTCGCGGCCGCGAGCTCGTCGTCTGAAATCCAATCGGAGTCTATTATCTGCGTGCAACGCGCTGTGAAATTTAATCCTGGCCGCAGTCGGAGGAAAAAAAAAATCAGAAGATTCGTCGCAAACAAATCGCATTAGCTCCCGGTTATTTTTTTTTTTTTTTACACTCATTATCCGCGGTAGTGATCCGTACTGATTAAAAAAAAAAAAGTTAAAAAAACGCGTCGCTGAATATCATCGTAACCGCCGTTAACGTTTCGAACGAGTCTCAGACCTGGCACGCCAACGTATCCGGACGACTTTCTGATCCGCGCTTCCCACTTGCTCCTGTACTCGTTTTCGGACGCTTGACAGTACGACTCGAGACTTCGGAACTCGTCGGCCACCTCGTCAGCGGACACCCAACCACGGAGCCACGCCAACGACGCCGCGGCTTCGTCTTTTCTTCCTTTCGTCAACAACCAAATGGGCGATTCGGGGATCTGAGGGAGGAACGGAGCGCGTTAGTTTTTAAAACACTGTCTCGAAATTCCACACGCGTTAAAAATTCCTCCTCTAACACGTTTCGCCCATACTTTAGGTATTTCTTTCGGTTTATTTTTGAATACTTTGGTCTGAATTTTTTTTTGGGGGGAATTTTGTATTTGGTATCATGCAAAACAATTTTTAAAATTTTACCTATTCAGCGATCCGAAAACACACATATTTTGACTGTAAACCCCGACGATCGGTCCAATCTTCTCATGTACCTCACATTACATAACACAGTAAACATGAAAAAAGAAAAGAAGAGGAAGGAATGAAAGAAAGATAAAGAATTGACTAAGTGTGGTGAGAATAGTTGTTTGGCGTTGCGATCACTTAAAAATTCGTTCTCAGGTAGTATATATATATATATATAGATAGTTTAATGAAACTGATATTTCGTTTTAATAGTTTGGTTTTTCACATTATGCGAGATATATGAGCTCGTCCAGAATCGTTTTTTCGAACTCGATGATTGAATAACGCTGCTTTCAGATGATAAATAACAGTTAGTTTGAACCACAACTACCGAAACATTAACCAAAGAAAACGTATACTTACCACTCCAAAGCGCCACGCCAAACAACTTCTCACCCGACCTCGAATTTACTCCTTTTCCATACTTCCTTCCTTCTTTCTAAATTCTGTTCTCTACGATTTTGAGCCTTTAAGCTGTAATTCACGGGGTCGTTTATCTCACCAACGACACGGCCACGGCGGTGATCACTGGAACCGAACAACTGACTAGCATCGCAGTCCTCCAAGCGAACGCCCATCCGAACACGAACACCAGCAGATGTCCCAGAACGATGATCATGGTGTTGTACGTGGCCAAAATGCCCCTGAGCCGGGGCTCGCTGATCTCGCCGACGTACGCCAGGGCGGGCGCTTCCAGGAACCCGATCCCGACTCCCATGATCAGCGACGCGGCGTACAGGGTGTCCACGGACTCGGCCGAGTACAGCAGGTACCACGCGATCAGATAGGGCACGTTCACCAGCAGCATGGATCTCTTCCGGCCCAGCGGGCCTTGAAAGCAGCCCGACAGCACGCTTCCCACGGGTTGGAACAGCAACATTATACTGCCTGCAGAATGCCACGCGAAAAAGTCAAGGAGCTATACTGTAACTATACCGTCTTTATTTTGAGTCGAGTTGATTTTGCTGTTGCGAGTTAACTTTTAATTGAGTAAAATTAAAACAGTTAAAAAGTTGACTTTTATAGTTTCGTGTTAGTTCAACTTTAGGTTTTTTCAATTAACTTAACAATGGTCGAAAACAAGTTGTTGATGACTGGCCCAGCCTCGATAGTGATAATACGTACAGAACCACGAAGATTGAGAGTCGTCCATCGATAGTCCCTCTTTCGCATTGTGCAGTACGCCAACTACTACCGTAGGGACGGCTATCATCATTCCCAAATCTAACAGTAGGATACCTTGAGCGATCGTCGCGCATACCTAAGACAAATTTAAACGAAAAAAAAAAAAAAAAACAAATCGGGAAACAATTTACGATCCGATTGAATAAAACGATCGTGAATTTTATCTTAATATGTCGGTACGACAAAACTGAAGATTTCAACTCGGTCGTTTACACTGTTATTCATATGATCTAAACCATACGTTTTGTGGGTACTTGTACGAGTCTACAGAACTTGTTCAAAGCAGGAATGAAAATGGGGAATGTAATATACTGTTTTAGTTGGAACCTTCGTCAAACCTTTGTGTTTGTTAATTTCTTTTTTTTTATCGATACCTGTGATAATGTTCGTCGAAATCTGTGCCGGCTACACGTACCGTTTTCAGACGTGATTAGACCCGAACACGGTTGCCTGAGAACAAAACATTCGAAGGTTAAATTATGTTATATGTTTTAATCCTTTTTCGTTCATTCGAGATTGGTTTTTGCTCTTTTCCGTTCGCTCAAAGTTATTCGATCGAGGCGTTAGTCCGTTAATCTCCGTGTCGTTCGGAAAACTTTGAACATTTTTTACTTTATCGTTTAACACTCAAAATGCAACAAAAATCTCAAATAAACTTCAATCTTAATTAAAACAAAATGTTGTGTGACAAGTATATATATGAGGGTATAGTTTTGGTAGTTTATTATTATAAGTTTTACCTTGTACAAGTTTATACAGTATAATAGTGGGTTGTTTGAGTATACGATGTATTTTATTTTAAAAGATACAGGATTACGCACACGTGTCTCAAATGCATGATAACATTTTAAGCTAGTTGGCACAAGTATAGTATACCGCTTGTTAATATGCAATGTGTAAGAAAATCATAATGAATTATACAGATTTCTTTTGTTATTGTTTCATTAATTTTAATGGGAGACAACGCTTAAAAAATATTTAAACTACTCATAACAGCGAGCATAGTAAACATAACGTAAATGTATATTAATTTTTTATCAACGTAATTAAATAATAATTTTACTAGGTAATAATTTATTCTCAGTATGAATTTAGCTTTTTGTGAATTGCGCTAAAGTCAAACGTTCGTAAAACAAAACGGATTGATTTTATATTCAATCAAGACTTCTTTAATTGTAAACAAACGATTCGTATCTGCGAACACACTGTAATAGACCATAACAATCGTAACAGTACATATAAAACGGTTGAAAAAAGTTATCCGCATCATAACGATTTTTTGCTCATAATCAGTACAAAGGATGTTCATATTGAGCTTCACGATTTTATAACAGTAAAACGTCATAACCAAAGTATTGTTTGTTTAAGAAATACAAGAAAATAAAGAACGATTTTTATTCTTTACTTTATCAGTAACGGGATTAAATAGAATAACGTTTTATTCCATCAACTGTTTGTTCGTATGGCTTTAGGCACGTCAAACACCTATAGCGATAACTATATTTTTTTTTTTATAGTGCCAATATTGTGCAGCAGATTTTAACACGATAAAGATACGATTCTGTTCGCTTTTCTAATCAAATTTCAAACCACCAGACCGTGGGCGTTTATTTATCTTTATATGCGTCTTTCGTATGACACTCGACAACTCTGTAATACACTAACGTAGGTACACAAGTGTTTAACACTTGTGTTAAGTTATTTTTATTTCATTATCGGCGTACAATATGTTTTCTCAAGTGCAAAACGATTTCAAATTAATGGAGAAGTATTCAAACTCGTGAAATAGTTTTTGATCGTGACTATTGTTTTAAACTATAGTTTATAATAATCCAGTTTAAATATTTTATAAATTATTTTTAAATTGTGGTAGGCATAGGAACGGCATAAAATACTTTGTACGCTATCATTTCCTACCAATATTAATAGGTAGTATAGCATAATCTAAGAGCGTTGAGTAACAGTGATATAAAATAAAATGATGTAAATCACTGTTATAGACAATATTTGTCTCGATTCTGAAAACCCAAGTAATACTAAGTGTAGGTAATGTACTTTGGATATCGAGATATTTTAATTCGTACTTACAAACGACAGGTACTACCTCATGTGTTATACAATAAAATTTAATTTTGTTTACATTTTAAAATTACGTATAGACTATATTATTGTAGTACCTACGTATTTCGCATTTCCACACTTCGCCACACGAGCAACTCTAACAATTAACATTAATCGTATTATGTACATATAGGTTTATCCCGCGTAACCCACTCGTGGTTTGAATAAAAATAATATAATAATAATGACTGTTTTTATAACGTATGTTATGTACTAACTGCGAATTCGTTTTTAAAATATTACGTTTTCGTTCCATCAAAACTTCTACGTTATACCCATAACTCGTTTGATACACGTCACGGCGGAAATTCGAGTGTTCTCCAAACATCGCGATTCGTCGTTGTTTTGACGGTACAGCAACACCGGATAGTTTATCGGTTCAATTAAATATAAACGAGGGGCTACAATAAATTTAGGGCCCTGATAAGCGCATTTGAAAACGTGTACGATCAAAACGAGCTACGGATTCGATTCGCTAAATAACGCGTTAAAAATATGTAAATAATTAGTGTGCGCGTTTTTCAATAATTATTACGCACACGTCATAAAAACGATCCACTCGTTTTACACACAATACTTATTTATACGGTTGTATCGCTCAATACCGAAAAGCGTTTATTTCGAAGTACACGTTTATACGATTTATATTTTTCGCGATTGAACCTCGTAATAAAAATAAAAGACAGTTTTGTTTTTCGTACTATATGCAGTGTACACCGAGGCACGATACTCGTTTTCAAAAATAGATATAAAAAAAAAAAAACAAGTACATCTGGTCGAGTTTTTAGTAAACATTTTAAATCGTTTTGTTACATAACATTTTCGATTTTCGTGTTGCGTATTATTTCATTTTTTTGTGTAAGTGTACATATTGCGATACCACCGGGGCCTAAATACAACAATTACAACACGCTGCAAGTATAGGCCACAGGTTTTCCGACTGGGCATTAAGAGTCGAGTTAAAAAGTCAAGTTAGTTTTAACGCGAGAAATTTCAGTTTGACGCGTTAACTTAACCAAGTGTTAACCCCCGCAACAATTGAATTGTTTTTTTAAAAGTAGGTACCAGCAGTTATCGAAAGAACAATTTCGAAAGAGAACACGGAAAAACGAAACGGATCGTGTGTATAACGTACTGTAGGGGAAAAAAACCCTCGAGAATTAAAAATACGAACCACGTCGTCGTCTTTGTTTTAAGACGATTTTTTTTCTACACACGCGTATTGTTGACTTTTAATTTAATACGTTTGAAAAATGGAAAAGATTCGTCTTGAGTTTTTTTTTTCGCAATCAACAAATTCGTCAACAACTCGCCTCCCCCACGTGATTCCCCCCGGGGCTACGTACGACGGGGCTGGTCTGCGAGCACCGTCGCAAAATGACTTACGGTTCGCCGCCGGTATCGCCGGCGTCCATTCTGACGGATCGGAAAACGTCGGACGAACACCACCCGAGCGCGCGTTGTTGTAGACTCGACGTTTTCAAGAGGAAATAATGCGAAACGTTCGTCACGGACGTCGAAGCGTGTGCGGTCCGAACGATATTGACGACGTCGTTGTGGACGAAAAATGACACGAACGCGCACGTCGAGCCCACGGGTAAAGGAGAGTAAAGTCGGGCGACTGACTCCGTCTCGTCGGCGGGGACATTCTCGTTTCACTTTGCGCAATAGTCGTGTGCACACGATCGCACTATCGCGGTTCCCATTAATTCCGCAGGCGTAATCCGATCACGACTGCGAGCACTCGACACAACTCACGGCCGTTTTTGCAATATAACGATCCAACGTGTATTGTGTTATACGCGTTCACCGATTTTTTCGCTCCTTTCTCCCGGCCGAACGGAATTTTCGCTTCAACGGCCTCTGCGCCGCGGACTTGTCCCGTTCGTCGGTCGGTCGCGTGCGTCAAAAGCCGCGTGGGACAGGGTGTGTGCTCCGGGGGGCGACTGCTGCGCGGAATAATTTTCACGGAGCGAGAGGTACGTGACGAACGTTGCGATCGCGAGACCGTCCTTTTATTTTTAGCGCGCTCCGTCATACATATCGTTCGGTGCTATGCGACGGGGCGGTAAATTTTCGAGCAAAAATCTCATCTTTCCCGTGGTGTCCGTCATCGTCCGTCGCAAAAATTTTTCAAAAAACAAACGTTTTTGGTTTTCAGTGTTCCGAGCGCCACGCCATCCGCCGCTCGCCCTTCCGCCTGCTTCATATCGGACGTTGTGTACGGTACGGCCGATCTACGGACTCTACGGGGGTGCTCTCCGCCTTCGCACTGAGGTCGGTTAGGTCGACACTGAAGTATCAAAATACTGACTGTTTGCAAGGCTGGCCGAAGACTTTTTTTTAACTCTGTTTACGTCAAAAACGATAAATTGAGAGTTAGTTTTATTTTAGGTAACTCAAAGTTAACTTACAAAAAAAAAAAAAAAATCAATTCGACTTAATATAAAGAAGAAATATAAAACTGTGTGTATAACAATACAGTAGTGGCCAGGCCTATATCCAAGTGTAGCGATCGCTACACAAGCCCCGATGGGGTGTCCGGGTATTACTGAAGTGGGAATTTCAATCGTAGTTATTTAACTAGTTGTTTTGGTTTTGACTAATCAAGGGAAAGACTTCATCGAGATCGTAACGATCTAAAAAATATATGAATGTTGTATGTCAGTATGATAAGTTCGTGAACACTTCAAACTTCAAAGTACATAGTATTTATTAATCGTACTTAAAATTGACACATTTAATGAATTTAAATGATAAAACTTAAAAAAGAATTTTTCAGTCCTATAAAAGTCCCGGTTTGTACAGTTTCAGTTTATACTTTCCCGTATCATACGGTTCGGTGAAATTATGTTCCTCACTTATACTGTTTCTACAAATATTTGTCCTTATACGATTCCAGAAAATATCAATCTTATAAAATATATCATATCTTATAAAATTTTTAATAATTTCATTCCGTCGAAGTATCATTCCATACAAATAACGCTCCCGAATATTTTGTTTACATTATACATTTTTCCGATTCGCCAGTTGAACAAAAATATCTAGTCGCACAGTAATAGAGTAATGAGTGAACGCGTAAATACAGCGACCGAATTAGTACAACTTCCTGTAATGTGTTCGAAAGGGCCCAGCCCGTATTACGAAACAAAATAATTGTTTTTCACTTATCGATCAACGCATTACCTAATAACCGATTGGAACTAATTACAATTACGTAAATATTGGATATTGTGAAATTAAGTATATAAATTAAGAACAATTATGTACAATAGTAATTAAATGATCATCTTTTAAATAACGGTTTACAATGGTTAATAGTAATCTTAAATTAGAATAATATGATTCGTGGTCAAATTTGACATTTATTACGTAGTAGTTAATTTGTTATCAATTATTAGTTATTAAAACGTGTACGTGTTACGTGCAATAAATACAATTATGTTTGTTTGATAATAATATTATAGTATAAAAGTATTATTATTTTATATAGTAAACATGTACAAGAAAATACCCTCGTGAAGATCATCTACAAGATTCGTTGATACAAAACATGCAAGGATGTGAAACCTTCTAACACGATCACCACTGCAGGCAACTTCGCGACAGGCAACAAATCGCATGAGACAAATCGCATGTGACAAATCTAAAAAGAAAAAATCTAAAAAGAAGCTCTGTGTAAATAAAATATTTATAAATGTCGTTCAGTTTAATTAAATCATTAACTGTCTGGCAACTATACAGATGAAATACAATTCGTATTTAACTACAAGAAGCAGATAAATTAATCGGTAATGAATTTTTATGGAAAAATAAGTAGAAGAATCAATTTTTTCCGCCCGTAAGTTAAAGATTTAATTACGATACGAAATTGGGTTGCTTGCAGTTAGTTTAAAATCCTAATAGAAAATAGATATGAGGAGTTGTTTTGATTTTTTTATTTTTCTATTTTGTGCGTTACTTTTCCAACGCTACACGTTTTATAAATTAGATCAAATTCGCCGTAAAAATAATAGTTAAACCACAAAAAAAAAAAATCAACGACCACGTTTCACTCTCTTTAAAAACTTTTACATTTTTCAATGGAACAATGTTTTTTTTTTTACTTTAAGAAAATTTTTATCCGCTCGAAAAAGTTTTCTAATTTTCTTTTCTTGTTTTCTCTTACGCTGTATGATGAAACCTGTAAACGAGCGGGCGCAAAGTGCGTTTTAATAAGAAATATTTCGTATTATTGTAGTTTTCATAGTTCTAAAGTTGTTACGTAAACTATATTGTGGCGAGTTAGTACTTCGGTGCTTGACGGGTTTCTTTCCGAGAGGTAAACAGAATTTATTTTATTTTATAAGTGAAATAATTAATTGTGATCCCTAAACTTTGGAGGCTATTATAATTTTGAATCAGCGTCCAGACAAAATTTCACTTGGATACAAAAATAATCAGTAGATATAGGTCGTATGTGATTCACACTTCAACGAAAAAAGGAAGTTAACATTTAAAAATATCCCATTAATATTAGCGAAACAAAACAAACAATAGACCATGTACCTAATAATATGGTCGTAGCAAAAACAATAGCGATTGTTGTCATTTAGTGTGTAAGACTATGATTTTCGTTCATGAAGAATAAAGAACGTTCACCCAATAGTACAGACTTAAAAAGGGTACGAGTAGAATTTTTCACCCCTTTTACGATATCAGCTATTGTATGTATACGCCTATTATTATGTATGTAGGTCATGATATAAGACCAAATTGGATTTGTGCCGTTGGTTTTTTTTTTTTTGTTTTGTTCACTCTCTGCATTCCTATAAGGTATATCGATAAATTTATATTTTTTATTTTTACAACGTATAAATCGTAGGATTTTTAATTTTTCAACACGATTCATGTTTTGGGGGGACGTCTCACTCATCACGAAAGTACTCTTTTCGAAAATGTTTATATTGAACAATCGAAAGTCAACTTAAAGCGAACACGTTGACTAAATCAATTTTTTCGTTGTTTTGCATAGTGATTAACGTCAACGAATCGATGTAATATTGAATTCTTTGACGTGGTCAATAGCGCTAACCGCTGTATGAAACGGAGAAGCCGCTGCTGACCACCAAAAAAAAAAAAAAAACGAAATTCTTTTCTGATTTTGGCGATTTTTCAAACGCAAATTTTTCATTTTTCGGCCGTGTATTTTAAGCATTACGTCTTTCGTCTCCCGTGACACAAAAAAATAATTAATTCGATTAAAAGTTGACAAAACAAAGTCAACTACGAGTTAAATTACGTATTCGAAAAATTAATTAAACTTAATGCGGTTAAACTTTATTTTGGCTCTGCCTCGGATATTTCGAAGTACCAACTGACCGTAAAATGAGAAAGCGGAGTCGATTTATTTCGGTTTACCGACGCGATGAACCCGCCCTATACATTCAGCACCCCCACGCCCTCGAACGGCGTGTGTTAAAAAAAGGTTTCGTTGATCGCGTACCTACATAAATATAATAATAATCGGGGTCGCCAATCTTTTTAAATTGTCCCCGCAGACTTTTCGAGATTTCTCAGAAAAATAAAAAATTCTCAAACTTAATATTATTCCGTTGGAATATACTTTTGGAGTACCGCCGATTTACTTTCCAACAAAAATAAACAATGGTTATTTCATTGAGAAGACGTTTAATTTTTTGTTGACCGTCATTAGCTATCGAACGAATTTCATAATTGAAGAGAGAACCATAAAAACATCGTTTTTATGGATGAACGAAATCATTACACCGCTGGGGTGCAATGGTATCAGGTCCATTTCACGAAATAACGTCTAGACGATTCCGAAGCTAATTTCATCGGCCAATTTACTCATCGTTCCCCGAGTCGAACGATTTGATTCGCAGTTCAGATTTGTGATCGATTTTGTTTAAACGCGCGAGATAACTCTTAAACAGTATCAATTTAACACCGACGATGCAAAACACAATGAGAAAATTTCCCGGTTAACCGCGATGAGAAACGTTCAAGTGACTTTTTCCCGACTCCTCCGACTAAATTAAAAACACTGACGTGCTTCCGGGTTTCCAGAAACAGTGGCGTCCCCGATAACGTAACATCGTAAGACTTCCAGCCCTTGTCGCGCGCGTGCGACCGAATTCGGTAATAATTTCGTATTGTTATATTCGTCCACACCGCGGCGGTTTGATTTCGCCGTATGGATTTTCCAAAGTCGCCCCGACACGACCTCCCCGATTTACCGGCTGTCCCTTCCTTCCTCCATTCCGCTCTCCGTCCCTTCCTCCGTCCCTCCATCGCTCCCGCCCAATCGCCGCTCTCTCTCTCTCCCGCCCGCCCGCTCGCTCTCGATAAGCCCGTTTCGATAAGCCGCCGCCGTCGCCGCCGCCGCCGCCGGGTGGTGCCGCCGTCGGTCGGCTATCGATCGGGGTGCCGCCGGACGAGCGAGTTGCGGGAAACGTGCGTGTGTTGTACGCAGTCGACGCCTTTTTTCGCGACGCGGCAGTTTCCCCGCCGGCACGTCGTCGCCCCTATATTGCCAAAAACGAAAAAACAAAAAAAAATCACAACACGACCGCAGATTTGTGTGCTTTTTCTCCCCAAACGATAAGTCGCTTTTTTTTCTCCTCATATTTTCTTTTTTTTTTCCTCTTTGCGCGTTCGTCTTTTTTTCCGCCGACGGTATCGTGCGGGACATCGTTCGTCGACTTTCGAAACCGGTGCACCGAAAATCAGTCAAAATTCCATTCTCAACGTTCAAACAGTCTTTCACCACCAATGTCAATTACTTGAAACGAAGGTACAATTTTTTTGTTATTCAAAATAATAACGCCCCCGAGATCAATCGCGCAACAGAATACGACAAGTATATACATATATGTATTTGCGTTCGTTCTGCAACGCTGAGATTCGTTCGCAGCGTTTCTCCACCCTGTCACTCTGTTTTTGTTTCTACGCGCGGCACGAATGAGATTGTCTTTCACTGTTCGTCGCGACGTTCACCCTCGGTATTTCTCTATAACTTTGCCACGTCTATAGCCGTTATCAATCCCGCCTTGACACTACTCCACAGAGTTCTCCTTTTCGACATCCTTTCTTTGTTACGTCCAGATTATTGTTTGATCGTTCTTCTGTTACAACTATGATGTCGAAATATCCTCTGTTCTTTTTTGGCAATCGACCACGTTATGAAGTGTTATTTTATGCATAACACGTTATAGGGGAAAAAAAAAAACGTTATCAACAGTAGTTTTCGGTTTGTTTGTTTCGGAGTTTGTGTTTTAAACCTGTCGTTGAAAGAGTCAAAATTTTTAATTGAACACTCGTAATATAGTTATAACGTTCGATTTATCGGAGCCAGATTACTGTGAATTTAGCGCTAGGTTAGTGTGTAGAATACGAAGATAACGTAAAAATAATTTTCAACACGATTCAATTTAAATTTATTAATAACCCAATTTCGTATGATTCGTCTTATTTTTTAGAGTGCCGGAGTTTGAATATTTTTTTTTATCCGTTTTTGTTCGCGCTGTTCGAGCAACAACTGTCGAATAGATTTGTGGACCTATTGGCCAACTGGATTTCGTCTTCTTGGCCGGTTAAGCTTCCCGACATTGAATCTATAATGTACACACGATTTTCTCGTCACTAGAATATTTCGAGTACTAACGTGATAACGTTTTCACGACCGCTGTCGAGCCGAACGGGTAGTGTACAACTCTGAAATTTTCAATTTGTTGAACGTTCAAATCGTCAAGTTCGCTCAGGAATTCGTCATCGTCATAAGGTATTATGGTTTATCACTGATCATAAATTATCAAACACATCAAACTACACCGCCCGAGACGCCGGCGGATCGTTTACGACCATTTCAATGTAAACAGAAACGCGATGTTAAAATAGATGAAAAAATAATCGAAGTGCCACTCTTTCCAAAACGAAAATAATTCCCAGTTTCCTATTTTTTCAGTACCGACGATCTGATAAAAAGCGTTTTATACGACTAATTCGATTCCATCCTCTACACTTACCACACTACGAGAAGTAAACGAATAGTACAGTTAGGACACGGTATACGTTTTGACCAGATCTAAGTGTAACTAGATTATAGTGAGAATCCGACTACGAGTGCAATTTTTTACAAATCAGTTTTAATCGATTACTTCGGAAATGATATTGTACGCGGTTTCGCAGTCTGTCGTATGATTTTCTCGTGCATCTTCGCAGGTTCTCTTCGGGGGACCTCTCGGCAGAAGCGGACGATGCGGACCCGTCGATGGCACCTACCGACCGGCCGCCGGCGGGCGCGCAGCCGTCGCAGCAGCGCGTCCAACAGCGGCAGTACGCGTCCAAGCCGTCGCACTCGCAGGTAAGGATAAAGACAACGGTAATTTATCATCGGGAAATCGGATTTGGTAAATCGCTGGCTACTAGAGTAATTTTTTACGAATCGTTCGCTGCGTTTAATCTGCGTTAAGCAACCGACAAGACGTGTCGCGTGAATCCGTCCGGATTCGAAATACATACGTATAATTATAGATGGAATTTGGACAATGGTCTCTGTTTGAGATTTCGTCGCCATCAGTTTCGTGGCCCGTTTGACGTACACTGTGGTGTACGATATTAAAAAAAAAAAAAAAAAACAGTTCTTTTAAAAAACGACGAATACCATTAAAATTTAACAGTAAAGTACAAATCACTTCCCTGACTTGAATTTACTTTGCTCGAGCTAACGCACATCGCTTGCTCGCAGGCCGCCACGCCCGCGTCCGAAGCGGCGGACATGCGGCTCGAGTTCCAGCAGCAGCCGGGCAGCCGGACCATCAGCGCGCCGACCAGCCCGGCCAAGACGAGGGACTCGATCCTGCAGCGCGTACAGTCGTTGACGGACGCGGCCAAGGAGAAGGCCAGTTCGATAAGCAACGACATCAAATGTGAGTGAACGTACCGTATATCTACGCGTTTTTTTTTATTTGGTTCCGGCTTTTCCGTCGGGTTATTTCTTATCGTCCGGATCTTCTATCCGTGTATAATAGAGAACAGTATTTCGACCGAACAAATATTTCGGATTTTACGTGCGCCTGACGGACGCGTTTGTCGTACCGTTTGGTCAGGTTTTTAATGATAAACGTTCTTTATTCTCGCAGACGCGGCAGCGACGAGACGGCAACAGAGAGTGAACAAAGACCGTTTGATCACGCTGCTGGTAGTCGACGACGAGAACTTTGACTGGTAAGTAAAAAGTTCGACCCGTCAACCAAACGTTTGTTCTTTTTTTTTTACGAAAATAGTGTAATACGATTAAAAATACGCTGTATTTTGAAACGTGACGTTAGCGAAAGTAAAGTTCCTTTACTACACTTCGCGCGTTACCGAAAAACTTTTCAACGTGTTACGTTCAAGCCGTTATAACTGTTGCCGTCGATTGAACACTGCAGTTCTCGTCAAAAACATAGACGGGACTTGAAAACAAAAACAAATAAAACGGTCATAAATTGAACCCGTTTTGTGCGCGACGATAGGGCCAGATACTTTCGGGGCAAGCGGTTCTTCGGCGATTTCGAGGTGCACGTGGAGCAGGCCGACATCAAGGACTTGACGGTGACGGCGAGCGCGGAAAGGGGATGCACCGTCAGCACGATGGTGATCTCGCCGTCCGGTTCCCGGGTAGTGCGGTCCTTCAGACCGGACTTTTTCCTGTGCCGTCAAGCCGTCCGGGACGCCGGCCGGGATTACAGGAACGTTTTGTTGGGACTCAACATCGGCGGCGTGCCGAGCGTCAACTCGCTGAACTCGTTGTATAACTTCCAGGTAAAACTTTTTCATTTCGGTTATTTACGGTTTTAGACCGATAAGCGGACGGTCCGTTAAGTAATCGTACTTCCCGACATTCAGTTTTGAAAACGCATTTCAGACGCTTATTATTTTTTCCGAAGCCATAACGTTATAGTGTGGGCAACCGTTTTTTCAAAATGAAAATCGGATCACTACAAGCAGGTGTGTTAAAAACATGTTTTTGTCACGTTTTGATCACGGACGCGCCTATTTAAACGTTTCGATCGTATATAAAACCGATTTCTACGAAAAATATAATTATTTTGTTACAACGAACGTGTGGTTTCTGTTGTGATTAATTTTGAATATTGCGAACGGTTTTCATCGATTTCGTATTGAACTCTGTACAGTCTTCGGTGTGTAGCGACGACTTTTGCCACTCCATAAAACGTTTTGAGCACGCGACCGTTACGCCCGGCGCACTTTTCGTACTGCGGGTCCCCCCATGGTTCTAAAACGACCCAAAAAATTACCGTCTGCTAGAATAAAAAAGCAATTTAAACGATAACTTTTCGAATGACTGGCGTCTGGCACTGAATTTGAGGGGACATCCGACCGGGCCAGCCCCCGTTTTCAAAGTGACCCCGTTTTTAGCACCGGGAAAGTTACCGGTGTCCCGGTGCAGGACTGGTCCGACCGACCCGGTTACACCCGCGATTCAGTGAGAACGGACAGCGACCGTAAAAATATAATAATACGTTGTTGTTGTAGGACAAACCGTGGGTGTACGGTCAACTGGTGCAGTTGCAAAAGAAGTTGGGAAAAGAAAACTTTCCGCTCATCGAACAGACGTTTTACCCGAGCTCCGGCGAAATGGTAAGTCGATATTCTGAACGCGTTGTTCGTGGCCGAGAATTGAAATCCGTTAACGATTTTCACAGTCGGTAGCGACCCAGCTGCCGGTGGTGCTGAAAGTCGGCCACGCTCACGGCGGCGTGGGCAAGATAAAAATCGAAAACAACTCCGACTTTCAAGACGTGACGTCGATCGTGTCCGTCGCTTCGACGTACTGCACCACCGAGCCGTTCGTCGACAGCAAGTACGATCTGCACTTGACCAAGATCGGCGGTCATTACAGAGCTTTGATGTGAGTACTGACCGATCCGTGAGAGCACGATGATCTTATAATTTTTTTTTATTATTCAAAGAAACGAAACACAGCGCAATAAAATATTTAAATTAAAACTAAACGTTACGATGTATTTTAGCTATATTCACCGTGATAAAGCTGAGCTTGTGATATAGATGATAGTGTACCTAAATAACCTATTTGTGGATTCAACAAATCGAAATCTCATATTTTTTTTACTACTGTGGTACAGTTACGTTTCGAGTTATAAACAATGCATCTTTCTTATCAGTCATACAGTTCAAAGCCTTCTTTACATTATTGAAAATATATATTTTTTTGGATGCGGCGGCATCGCGTTAAAATTGTTGGACCTAAATAATCCAAAAACTCGTTTCCCGTGTTTTTTCTTGTGCGTCTTACATACGTGTCGTACGCTCTATTTTCCCGTTTGCCATTTAAATTGATATTGATTTTACCAGTATGAAACATCACGAGGAACTGCGTATACCTTGCTGATGATAGAACTAGTTCTTTATAGTTTACTAAAGTTGAGCCACATAAAACCTTTTTATTTAGACGAATTCGTATCGCAAGGTTTTGTTGAATCTCGAGTGGATTTATTCCATTTTCCACAGTATGGGGTGATGCACCCCGTACTATAACGACATAATGTTGGAAAATTGATTCGTTTGGAGCAACGGTATTATGAAAACGGTTGAATTGAATGGAACTTATATTTTTGTTTTAAAATAAAATTATTTCAGACGAAAGCATTCTCACTTAAATCTATTACGTCACTATTGGTTTTTATAAACGATGACACAGACTTTTGTATTACGTAAGCATAAATGAAACGTAAAACCAAAAAAAAAATAAATATGGATTATGGAAAAAAAAAAATATTTTTATAACTGGATGATATTATTATCTACTTACATATAAGGATGTAACTCAATTTCGGAGACGAAGAGTTGCCACGGTTACTTTTCGATTGCATAATAATACACCCATAACAATACTAATATTTATTTATGTTTAAAAATGTGTGTTCCTTTAAAAAAAAAAAAAAAACGTTTTTAACGATACGACGGCAATTTTATGCCGCGCAGCGCTGCGATGAATAAGCCTAAGAAAAGACATTCGTGGTCTTTGAACGGCTTATTTAATGTAATATTTATGCTTCTGCCGAATGAAATAAGTTAATTTCTATAGGAAACTGTATAAAAGTCATAATGACTTTTGAAAGTTCTTGATTACACGGAGAAACTCAAACAAATTTTCTGTGCACCCATTAATTAACTTTAACATCGTATGCTTGCAACTTTGATTATAATATATATATATTATAATGTAGTTCTCTTTGTACACTTATTTCGTTTATTACAATATTATTCAGTACAGCGAAATTATCGAGGTTCGCTTAAAATTTCAATTACGTTTTGTGGACAATTATTTCCACTTTGTTCGGCAGTTTTATCAAGACCATACAGTATCTTTCTTTCTCTACTCTTCTTTCGTTTGTCTGTTTTACAAACAATTACGATTTCTCTGTTTCAGGCGCAAAAGTATCTCGGGTAACTGGAAATCTTGTGTCGGTTCAGCTATGTTGGAAGAAACAGAAGTCTTGGAGAGATATAAATTTTGGTTGGACTCGGTAGCTGAACTTTTTGGCGGTTTGGACATATTGGCGCTGGAAGTAGTTGTATCGAAAGAAGGAATCGAACATATCATAGGCGTTAACGACTCAGCGCTCTCTCTGTTGGGAAATCAACAAGAAGAAGATCGAAAACACATTTTCGACTTGATCGTCGAGAGACTAGAAGTACCTATCTGATTTCTATATTTTTAATCTAACACTAAATTCATAAAGACACGTTGATTCAAATATTATGTCACGGACCTGCTAAGTTATACCGTAATTTTTTAATATATTTCTCTAACGATGCGCTTTTAGAACGTTTACATTTTTTTTTGTTTTTAATATATTTTGCAAATCAATTTTACTTCGAATACCGAGCACGAGTTTAAAAATAAACTTAGGCAATAGCAGAATGTAAAAATTTCCCATCTCAATAGTTGTGTAGTTCGCTCGAGCGTTCATATACAGGTTTAAACGTTTCGTGGTGATTACATTTAAAACTCTATACATAATTTTAAATAAACTATAAAGTTACAATAGGTATTAATAGAATAAATATTTCGTTTATCTGCATACACGGGCGATCCTTGAAACTTTGAGCCGAAAAATTTCTAATCGATTATTTGTGATGCCTACGTGTTCATTCAACATTCTGCTGAAGTGTAAACAAAAATAATTTTACGACTTAATTTCACCGTCATTTCGCGATTAATAAACGTATTTTACTAGACGCAAGTTTTGGTGAACATGAACACTCAGACGGTGGGAGCCGCGCAAGAAGATGAACCGCCAGCTGTGCCCGCGAGACGCGATTCTCTGGGTAAACCCGTTTTGGAGTTTTGGAATCACGAGCGCATAATTTCACGCGATGTATTTATAGTGTCGGAGAGCAGTGTTACCAGTCACCAGTCCAGCCAACCGGCGAAAGCGAATCTGAGCCGTCAAGGTTCCACCGTGGGTTCTTCTTCGGTTCAGGGACAGCCGAACAAAGCGCCGTTGGACGACTCCGAGGACACGATGAAGAACTTGAGGAAAACGTTTGCGGGGATTTTCGGTGAAATGTAACGCGGGACGAAAATTCACCGCGAACAGACGACACAACAATGCATAATAATCAATAACCGACGGAAAATATACCGACAAAAAAAACACGTTAGCATAACTATAATTATGCCTCGTAAATAGGAAAAAATTGCCTAACTTTTCTGGAATTAAAAAAAAAAGTAGAATAGAAAAGTAGGCTCAATAGACTTTTAGTTATAGGCAATACGGGATCAAAAATAAAATCCGAGCGATACTATAAACGTTATTAAAAATATTACTATACAACGCTGTTAAATTTTCGTTATTGTTTACTAACCCCGCTATATTGGCTTGCGTTGGTAATTTCGTTGTAGAAAATACGTTTTATCTGCCTTCTCGCGAATTT
>CM029362.1:16421612-16478628 GCA_017140985.1 Hormaphis cornu
AACGGATTATAATTATTTGTTCTTTAAATTACTATCGAAAAACTAAATGAGATATTATATCGTAGTTAGATGATTTGTTTAAAAAATTTAAACGGCCTTATATATATATATATATATATGTTGTTTTTTATTCTACTTTACACGTCTATTAATACAATATTATTGTTTTATAAAAATTGTTGTTTTGAATTTTTCGGAGGAACATAATAATTTTATTAAACGAGTTCGAGTATTAATATTTATTAACTGTATGTATTCAATACCAATTTTTTGTTACATGAATATTATTAATAACAATAAAAATTCTGTAAAATTTTTGAGGTTTAAATTATATTTATTTCGTGCGGTTTCACTTTAGTAACATTTTGTTTGTGTTAAAACCATACTTGAAACTCTAGAAGTATATGTGAACACATCCGGTGTCTTAATATAAAAATACATATATGAAAAAACCATGGTTTACTCAATAAGCTTCTGAAACCATAGTGATTTCACTATGACAGAAAACAGTGTCTCAACAAAAAAATCATGGGACTAATCATTAATCAATCTCTGTTTTAACTAACAAGCATAAAAAGAGTGTTGAGTGGATCATTTCTTTGGCTAAGCCATTGGTCTGAAAGTAGATGCTCAAACGCAGTATTTTTTAGTATCTGAATAAACGATTCTGAGCGAGCTCTGTAGTCTAATATACTTCCTAGCAAAAAAAAAACATATTTTTCAAAAAGCGTCAGCATTATACATTATCTAGGTACACTTTAAATAGGACTTTTTTCAGGTTTTAGTATATAATGTAAAAGTTACCCGTATTTTTGAACCGAACCACGCAATATTTATCAATCGTTTGATGCTTTCGCATTTTCAAAAATCGATTAGATGTTCTGAATTTAAGTTGAAATTTTAATCGATGCGAACACCGGTAAATGACCTATAAGTAGTGGCTAAAAACAAACAAAAAAACTCATTTGGGTAGATCTTTTTTTCTCCTATAACCTGATACAGACTACCGAGCTCGTTCTTAGTTGTTTTTGCGAAGACAATGAATTAACATTGCTTTCAGATACTAAAATATAATACAATATAACATACACATCACTACACTCAGAATCTAAAATAAAACATTTTAAATATACAAATTTAGTGCCATCCAGAGCCGATTATTGTGCATCTTGAGAGTTACTTTATGTAACGATCGAAATAAATTCAACCGTCCCAGTGATACCTCTAACACTATTGACCATTTCTTTAAAGATATTTTTTCTTAGATTCAATACATATAAGGTATTTTTTTTTTTTTTACAGTAATTAGTTAACAAATTATGTCTATTGCACGGAACTTTATTCAATGTTATATTTATGTGTTGTTCTGCAGGTTTGATACGATTTTATTTTTGTTTACTGTCTCGTTCGATGGTCTTCCCCTCATCCATTATATTCATCATTTTAAATGGCAATACAACTACAAACTAAGTAATATATTATCACAAATACAATGGACCGATAAAATACCATTATTATTATTATTATTAATATTTTTAATGTATCGTATTCCATACTAAATGAAAAAGTTTTAATTATTTTTGTCTATCAAGTTTTACGACACGTTTAATTTTATGAACATTTGATGGTCAGTGCGATGTTTGATTTCAACTATCACTCAATGGCTTTGCATCGTTGAAAAATGTGTTCTACGATGATCAAATATTAAAAACGAAAAACGTTACACAAAAGTATTTTTTAACAACATACCGCATCTTCCCCCTTTGTAACACAATACGTATGCCATCGAATTATATAATACGTCACGTGTAAACGTCTCGTCACGCCGTACAATGTAGAACACGGCACTTTATCGGTTTATTATATTATAAATTATTATTAAAGTTATATGCGAACGCCGAAACTCTACGAGTGCTTCACGTGGTTCCGCGGAAATAGAATAATTTCACAGTCGTAATATTTTACAAATTACATTTCGAATAATGCCCTGCGTCGTCTGTATAATGTTATACGAGTACGTATTATATGTTGTCGTGATGTTGTGGGATACGATTCGCTCGCTCGCTCATTCATCAACTGTTAGACCGAACCTTGGCGCGTGGAAAATAGCAGTTTCGGCCGGTTTGTTAATGATGACTTGGAGTCAAAAAAAAAAAATGATTCACTCCGATCCTGCCCTAAAGGGGCGGACACGAAAATCTATGGAAAGGGGGTGAAAGTGTTTTTATCGATCGGATTTTCTAGAAAACGTGACGTATACAACACACTTGGTGATCACCATCGCCGAGTTTCTCCAAAATTTTGCGCCCTGTATCACCACGCAACAGTCGGCACCGAATTGTCATTTTTTCACGTTACGAAAAAATAACCGTACACGATATTACGGTCCGGGTATGTACGCCGTTGTAAAAAAAAACCCATTTTATCCAGACGGCAGTTTGTTTTTATCGTTATTCGGTGTTTCCGAAACGTGTAATATTCAAACTCCGATACCGATCGTTACGCGAGTTCGACGCACCGCATAACTATTTTCGTAATGTTTGCGCGAAACGTTCTGTACGATTACTGCTGGCGGCAATATACCTCGCCGTTCCGAGCGATCGCGATTAGAGGGCGTCTACTGTATTGTATGATAAAGAGTCTACACTTTATAGTAGTTCTGAAAACGGTAGACATTTTGTTAATCCGGATTCGTTTGGAACAAAAATGTTTCGGGTCAAGGCGTTTCGCTCGGTGTTTTTCGTTTGGCGTGCACTTTATAAGACCGTTCACCAGCGTTTGGACGGACAGTATACACGAGAACACGCGGTCGGTAGGCCACCAACTCACAGTTTTGGCTCTCTTTTTGGGTCGACCGAGTGGACCGAGCAACGATCCGCGTCATTCGGCCGGTCGGCGTTTCGTCTGTCCGTCTCGCGTTTGCGGCCAAACACACTGATTTTCACGATTTCTAGCGTGGCGCGCAATTTGGAAGTTCTGATTTGAAGGTCTCACTTCCGTTTCGAGGGGTTGCAGGGCTGTAACGGTGCCCCGTATTCAGAATTCGCACCCCCCAAACGAATGGTACACGTCCTGATGACGTTGACCGGACGACCAGTTTCGTATCGTTGTCGGTGAAATCGTAACTGGGTAACACGGTGGGACTTGTAGATACAACAGATGGCCGTACAACACGCGGTTCGATATTCGCAGTGTACTGTAAAGAAAGAAAGAAAAAAACCACCCCCCGTACGCTACATACCGGAAACAATAACGGTTCTTCCGATTCTACCGGCGTAGTAGTGTGCCGGTCTTACCGCGAGTGGATAAACGCGAACGATTTGAAAAAAAATCCGGAACCGTTCTGGGTTTCGCGTCCGAAAGCGCGACGACGATAAAGTCCTGTCCGTACTCGCGCGAGTCTAACGGGCAGATTTTTTTAAATATTTTTTTTTTTTTCATCAGACGGAAAATTTTATTTTACGAAACGCAGTATGATTTCGATTATTCTTGAATAACGTTCGAGTTCCAAACGTTTTCTAAAAAAAAAAAAAATCAACGGCACGACCGATTTTCGACCATTTTCCAACTCGCTGAAACGGGACTAAAAAAAAAAACCGTGGATCTTCGAAATTTTTCACTAGTCGCCCATTTGTGTTCATCGAACGAACAAAAATCACGAAGAAAACAGAAATTTTCGAAGATACTGAATTTAAATAACAATAATTAGCTCAAAATAGGCAAAATGAAAAAAAGAATAACCAAAGCGCCACCGGGGCTTACAAACCATTAAGCAATCGCGGTCCATAGTAATAGGTAAATTAATCGGCGTTGTGCGTTCCATGTACATACTAATAATAATCCATCTCGAAATTCTTAAACGGGGCAATACTGTGATGTCGCTCCTCCGAAACGTGTAAATTGTTCCAAACAAAAAAGAATATTAATCATCATTAATATTTTTCATTGTAAATATTGTGTTTGAAAATTGCGATACTGCGTATTAAATTGCGTGATATAATTCAAATTAATTCTCGTTGTTCGAAAATGACATTTTTCTTATTCGTGTACACAAAATGAAGCACAATCAATTTTACTATTAATTTTTTGTGGACCACCGTGTTGTATTTCCTGCTTTATTGGAAATATGGAAAAAAAAAAAAGTAATAAAAACGGATTCCTCATCATTCGCTCGCTATGTTGTTATAAATCCAGGCGGAAAAACCTAGTTTAAACATGTTCCGAACATAACATACATTATAATATATATTTCGTCATTATTTTTACACAATCCATTTATCGATTGTATTGACGCACGACCGCAATAAAGTTTGAATAGTTTGATACCTATAGTCTGAATATAGTTATGCCAAAGTCAACTGCCAATCTCCAAAACTGTTGCGTCGAACGTGGAGAATAAGTTGTTAGAAGTAAAGTATATTATATTCCTCGAACTGTCCGTAAAATAATATCCTCAAGAAGCTGTTTCCAAACTCCAGCTGCCAAATCATCGAAATGTAATTACATTTATATTTTTATCCGTTTTCGAAACGCCGTAGGTACAAATTCGTTCGATTAAACTCGATGTCTAACCGTTATCTAAAAACAAAATAAATAGAAAATATAATTAATTTTGTCCTCTGAGACGTGAACGTTGACGACTATAAGATTGATCGGTCCGCGGTCAAAAGAACCAATGCAGAGTTGGAAAAAAACTCAAAGAAAGCTTTCGTAACACTGCAATGGATATTATATGGAATGATAACCGAAAACAGAGTAATGATTGACAGTTTTTTTTTTTCTCATTAATTTAACAATGACAAAAAAAATAACTTAATCATACGATATTACGTCTTGGTAAGAATTTACGCAACGTATTTTGTATGCATAATAGTAGATCGAAATTCGTTTTATTTAGTTCTAAAATTGGACCTGTTAAAATACGAGTTGAACAATAAATTAACGTTAATTATATTAACAAAATATTATTTTTGTCGTTGTTTGCGATTGAAATATAATTGAAGTGAAAACTTCGTATTTTATTTACTTTTAGATTTCGCCATAGTTAAATTCGTTTTCGAGATAATATTTCAACAAAACCAGGTCCTCGGGGTAATTTTGCGCTGCAGTATAAACAACGATATTACTATACAAACACCTAGAAGAACCAAATTGCTAGAGTTGAAAATTGTTTTTTCCTTTTATTTAACAGAAAATGTGTCTCGACAACAACATTAATCACGACCGTTACACTGCAAACATGACGTAAAACACAAACTCACATGATTTGTTTATTTACGTACTATAAAATAGTGCCGTCCATTGCATAATTTGCTGGAATTCTGTTTATAGATGGAACAAATCGCAAGCGAATTAAACCAGTGTAGTTTGGTTGTGAATAATTAGTTTGCTTTAGTGAACGTTTAGGAAGCTAGACGAGTTTGCATCTCAAATTTCTTCGCTCGTAGAGCATTTATGAATAAAATCGCTTTAAACATACATCTTAATGAAATCAGCGTCTAATTAAAATTTGAGTATTGGCATATCAAATTTTAATAACACATTCAACGCGCGTAATATTGTTAGGTAAAGTTTAGTCGATACGACCTGACAAAATCTTACAACGTAACAATCGTAATTTTGCCGTCATTTTCCTATTACTTATAAATTGTACCTTATAAAAAAAATGCGATTGGAATTTATTTTTTTTTTTCACTACTATTGATTCTATAAATACGACTTGATAATATTATAGGAAGACGAAGGACGTTTTTAAGGGGGAACGTTCGATGGAGTCGAACGCCGCCAGAACGCGTTCTATACTTATTTTTATAACAGCTGTCTTAGTGGGAAATCTTAGCTTCTCCACAAATATAAACAGTTATTAACTAACCGTTGTTTTGAAAAATGATTCAGAACACATGGCGTTTTTTTTTTTTACAAAAAAAAATTGATTCTGCAAAATTGACAGTGTAGATTTGTGTAGGTGTATAGATTTGTACGTTTGAATTTACCGACAAAACCCGTGGGAAAGAACTCGAATGGCAAAATTAACGATCTTTAAACCGTACAGTGACCGACTAAACAACGAATGTAAATTTTCTTCGATGTTTTTCAGGGTATCATCGTAGGGGTTGAGTTTTAAGCAAAAAAAAAGCGATATTAAACACGACAAAGAAAAACGACGTTTCGTTTAGTCCTATCTATTTTGTCCACTCGGCGGCGTTGTTATAGCCACGTTTCGCGCAAATGTACAGACACGTCGACGGGTAATATTACTCAAATAACAAACGCGCGCGGTCGACCGCCGTGCAGGGGGATGATAAAGATTTTATGAATGGCGGGCAATTATCACTGTCGCGCCGTACGCCAGCTCCGGGCTAACGACAGTCGGGGGCTGCTTGCACACACACACACCCCACGTTTGCGAAACTCGAGGAGCTTATATAAAACGGCGGCACGAACAAGGTGCTTTTACCGACGACGTATATTCCGACGTATATTCCTCCGTAAGACCGCGGCCAGATCGTAACAGCTGTCTGGAAATCTTTCGGTCCACGAAACAAATCGCTGTTGAACGCATCTGAAACGCGGAAAAAAAAATACGAAAACAACAGCGTTTGTACGTGGTAATTTTTCTTTTTTTTCTCGTACCTACCGCGCGTAGAAAGTCTCTCGGAGAAATCGTCAAAAACGGGTCACTCAAACATCGATAACGAAAACTGTGTACACACATATAGCGTTCGCACACAGTATTATCAACGAAATTTCACACACGTGGATTACGTACGTAACAAACATACGTTTAATATTATAAACTCTCACGGGGGTGTTTGGATCGAAATCGGAAACGCGCAGTATAGGAACAAATCGCTCAGCGTCGACAGATCGCGGTTCGAGGTTTCAACGTCGAGTCGAGTCGAGACGAATAAAATATAATTGCCGAAAACGAGCTTCGTTTAACTGTTTTGAAAACAGTCTTTAATGCGTACGATATCCGTTAAAAACGGTTTTGTGACGGTAAAACTGAAAAATGAACACCATTGTACGAGAATAGACGCTTTGACTCTGTATCATAAGACCTAAAATGTTCTCTTGGTGAGTTACAACAACTTATTGATTCCTATGTTATTGTTTTCGCGGTCGATCGGGTTTTTAAATCGTTTCGCTCGTGTCGTTTTATACGCGTGTAAAAATAAACAAACAAAAGTGATGTTATAGAAAATACTCGCAGTTACAAATGAAATTCTCTATAATAATCGAAGTGCTCTAGTAAACGTCAGCATGTGTGCTAAAAGTTTATAGCTGGGACCGATGGGCGGATTTAAGTTTAAATTTGATTTCATGTTTTATTTATAATGCTTTTGTGAACTATAACTTTACGCTATCAAAAATTTTCGAAAAAAGCATTTTCGTAAACTACGATGTTTCAATTTCGTACACATAACACAATATAAGTAGTATAGCGCACTGCGTAGAAAGACAAGATATAAATAAAAGAATACCATTTATACCACACGAATGAACGCGAGAGATGAGTATAACATATTTTTTAAATGAAATCAATCCAGATTATATAGAACATTTACAAAAATCATAGTATATTTGAATTTTATAGTCGTGAATATAAATTTGTAGAACAATTATTGTTTTAAGCAAATATTTCTTTTAAACAAAACTATGACGACTCGAAAACACTGTTAAAATATTTTATAATAGAAATATATTTATATATACTGACCAAAACCTGTTTGTAAAATTATTAAAATTCGCAACTAATCCCGATACACCTGAAAAGAACAATGCAAGGGTCATCGTACACATGGAGATTTTCGATGATTAAAAGCATATTTTCGTGGATAATACAAAATTACCACGAAAAATATACAAATCATTACAAAACATCAGTAGAGCGCGAGTATTTTGTTACATTTTTCTAATAAACTCTAAAATTATCAACAAATTCCCGAATTTGTTTGCAATTTAGTATTTTGAACTGCTTCGTCGTTTTTACAACAATTACTTATAGTTAAAAAAACAAATGTACCAGAGACAAATGTCTGAATTGCTTGAATTTCATTTTTTCGTTTTTTTTTTTCTAATTTGATTATTGTCGAACGGTAAAGTTTTACGTGTGATTTCAAAAAAATTCTCTTATACGCTTTCATACTCGCACCCGTTCAATGGAAATAAAATAACATAATCCCATTTATCGATCGGTTCACTATTGCGTATAACGAATGTCCCAAAACGAAGGTCAATCCGATTTGGTACAGCTTTTAAAGGGACCGATTTTCGACAGAAATAAACGTCCACTGGACGTGACCGATCAACAGAAACAGCGTCTTCTCCTATATATCAGTTGATAGATGTGCGCTGTTTAACGTTTCAATTATTCAAGGCGCAGAAATTCTTAGCATAGCTTTTTCGTTAATTTTTCAAATCTAGTCTTATTTTTTTGTTCGACGTAAATATTATAATGTACCTTCAAAACGATATACGAGTAAAAAATAAATCCTTTTTTGATACTCTATTTTAATGTTTTATATTAATCGTTTGTGTCGGAACTTGAATGGAGAATAATCATTATTTTACTGCAAAATGATATCCGTAGGTAGGAACGTGTCAAAACTGTAATCCTGCTATATTCGTACGTTTAGAGTTGAAAATAATTAATCGTTCACTCTATAAACTATAAAATATACACACACATCTTTCATATCGTGTTGCTGTTGTGTGACTTTGGTTAATCTTCGTACATTCCTTATATTGCCATATACAAATTATTAATCCCTTCAGAAATGTATGGTTTATACTTTATTTTTTTTATCCGGAAGTCATTTATCATGCTTATTAAGTACAAAACAATCAGTCTAGCGACTTATAGAACACGGAAACCGGGAAAAAATCCGACGGTTATTAAAAAATTCAATACCTAAACTGGGTAGACTTAATGTTCAATTTGTACGATTGCGTGTGATACACGCGAATTTATTTTGCAACGAGATACTCACCGCGTTGAAAAAATACCTCAATATACTCCATTTTTAAATACAATTTTGAGATCGCAAATTTGTTAAAACGTGTATATTGGTCAACAATCATCAATAGTACTTTTTTATTTTCACAGTTTTACGTTCGACCCATTATAAAATATTATATACTTGTTGTATATTGTATTTATGAAATTTCGGGTTAATCAAATTGTATAATTCTAATTGTTTTAGTTTGTTTTCGAAAAGATCAAATTTTGAACATGTACCGCAGAAAACAAACATTGTATGTATCAAAATCGAAGCCATTCGTTCTGCATCGCTAGAACGATCGGTGCAGTAATGGTACCAATAAAAATATGAATCGCAGGAGTAGCGACAAAGTTTTCCAATTTGGGTGACCAAGGACAGCCATTGTAAGATCATCAACGCTCTCTCATTTATATACGAAAAGTGTACAGAAAAGTAGGAATTTTATAAAACTTTAGAAATTCTAAACGTGTCATACAACGGTTAGCTATATTTTCCAATAATCTATAAGAGCACGGATAATATTATATTCTTAGTTTAAATTTGACACAGAGGTATTACACTTTGGAGCAAATGTTTTTGCGGTGATGTTAAAAATATTCAAACAGCTCAATTGATTTACTTCAATTAAATAAAAATATTTAGAAAAGAGTTGTAAAAATTTGAATGGACATTTACCTCAACATTTTTCTGTATATACAGCCCATGATTCCGCTTAAAAATAATAAAATATAAATGCTATAGTAAAGCTGTTCTGGAACAATAGTTTCACAAACATGAATTTTAAATTCTTTGCAAAGATATTTTGACTTTGATGAATTAAAAATCTTTTAGTTTAAACGATATAAAATATTATAACGAATAATTTAACCAACTAACAGGTTTCACACAGATGTGTACAAACGATATTCGCGTTAAGGAAAATACGTTGAATCAGATTTTTAGAGTAAACACAATATTTAAAAAAAAACTTCAAAGCGCATTGCATAAAATACGTATCACTTCGTCAAATCACACGTCATTTCTTTAAATCACATTCATCTATTCCGTTCCTGCAGATTTAATATGTACGTGGAAACGATAAGCCAAGTGCGTATTATATACTGAATCAATGCACCTTTACGACTGTAAAATCGTTGAAAACCCGATAATGAACTTTGAATAATAATTGACGAACCTCAAAGAATGTACGACGCAAACGACTGTATTAAAATAAATTCAGAAATCATTTTAATCACTTTTGTTTTTATCACACAGACTGAGATTGCTTTTGATAGGTATTATTGTTAAAACGCTTGTTTCGATTCATAAAACTCTGTTGAATATTCAACCGCCGTATTATAATTTTAATTGCGCGAGTTATTTTACCACACACATAAATATTATAAAGTGATAAACAACTATGTTATGCATAAATTACGGAGGATTTAAAAATATTTACTCTATACCTACGTTTAAAAGTTGTTTTTGCTAGAAAACCGCCCGAAATGTTGTTCCTTTTAAAATATAATTTTATAATCTCGTTGTATTATTAAACGTAAATGAATAACTTACGTTTAAAAACACTCGTGTTTTCTTTGTAATCACAAACTAATTTATTACGCGATATAAATTGACATAAATACGGTTGTTATTTTTAGTAACACTAAAAGCCTTGTAAATGACGCGGAAAGTAGTTTAAGCTATACTCCTTGCCTGTCACGAAAATAATATTGTTTTTATTGACATTTCAAGGTTGTAACTGGAAGATTTATGTGATTTTTGTGTGTTCACCTTTATGAGTGATACATAAACTATATTATAAAATCTATAGTAACGAACACCGTGTTTATATTGTTTTACCTAAGACGTTTATTTTGGTCTAAAATGAAAAACAAGTGATCATGTTCAATCCATATAACACATCGAGAAAAACTTACCGGACAAAATGTTTTGACTATTCATTTTCACCGTTTAAAATTCAAATTACATACTATTACATATTATTTTGTCATATGTGTAAACATAAAATATAGGTAATATACATGTTTTAGTTATTACAATTATTACATATTGTTATAATTAATTCTTAATTAATTACTTAATTCTAAAAAATTAAAACCTGTAACATTTTCATAGAAATCGGGAACAAGTAGTTTAAAATATTGTACTTTGAATTATACATTCAACCATGTATTTAGTAAGAGATCTTTTCTTGTTTCGTTTGACGTTAGTGGTTATAATTTTTATGAAAATTGCATCAAACCATAAACGGTCTTCTAAAAAATATTATGTAAAAACAGTTCACAGTAATTAATCCGCCATTTTTTTATTAATGTTATATTTTTAGGATTAAGTTACACGACCCATTTTATGTACGTCGTGTTCTCATTTTATCGTAGTAATACTCTATGAGTTTTGAAAATGTCCAAAAAAAAAAAACAAAGAATTTACTTGTAACATAATTAAGTTGCATTTTATGGTTAACAATAATGTCATATAACTATTATAATATCGCGTTCGTCTAAGATAAATATTATTATTATTCAGAATACAAATATTATTTATTGCGTGGGGTGGAGCTATTTGTTTTACACACTTTTACTACGGTGTTTATTTGGTTCACGCAGTAACCAACGAGTTGTTTACAAGAAACTTATAGTAAACCGAGAGTAAACGACAGGTATCGACTACTAAAATATAACTGTCTTCTAATTCCGACAAAACTCGAAGGATTTATAGGGCACTGAAATTTGTAATTGTTATTTCTTTTTCTCTGTTTGATAGTGAAGGTCCCACGATTTCCGTTTATATTGAGTTAACGCGTTGAATATTGGCGAAGAACGATTCATAAGAATACTTTATAACGCAGTATTCTTATTGAAATCGGTCAGAACAATTTTTTCTGTACGCGATGATTTATCTTTATTTCAAACTCGACGCCATTTAAAGTACGTTTGTACTTTATTTCTCCGACTCTTATATAATATGTCTCACTCAAAAACTAAAAAAAAAAAACCATGTAGGTCCGTTTCTAAAAATTCCGTTACATTCACTCCTAAGACAAAATTGTTTGATGGTAAATCTTTACGCGCACATCACGTTGTTTTTCGGAAGATCTGGGTGGAACGTTCCAAATGATTTGATGAAAAAAAACCGCGTAAAAATAATAGAAAGCAGAGCTCATTTTTCGAGACCTCGAAAAAACGGTATAAATAGGCTCCGAGAATCTCGGCCTGATCTCGCGTAACTGACGAGCGAGTGGAAAGTTTGTATTACATTATCTCTCGGTGGTCTTGATGTGCTTATCCCTTGGTCAGTAACCCGCAGCGGTGTCGAACCAGCGGGGTAGACGCCGTTTAGAGCTGTTGTTATAGTTTCGGGTATTCGGAAACCGTCTCGGCTCGTATCCCCGGGACCGATATTTCCACAGGGCGAACAATTTGAAACTTCTGCGAATTTAGTCGGACGAGACGGGCTTATTTGCAGTTTACAATGCAGTTTATTCGTTAAAACGACCACGCATAACAGAAAACGATAATTCACATGCGCACCGTCCGCAAAAGGATCCACGAACCACTCGTATAATAGACCGATTTGGTATAAAATTTTAATCTGGAAATTCATCGCGTAAAATTTTATGATCGTACGTACTATAAGAAAACAAAAATTTTAAAAATCACGTGACTTGAGAAAAATTTTCAACTTGCAGAACACTTTCCGAACGTTTGGAGTTTGTCTCGCGTTATACTTGTAGCTTTATAACTTATCGTTTGATTATCATTTTTTTTCTAACAGATTTTTATTCCGGCTTTTATTTTTTTTTTTTTTTTTTAGAAACTAATGGCCGAGCACTACTTTGATGGCGGCAGGTTATAATTAAATATGGTTGTTTCATGATCAGTTTTATTAGCGTTATGTTCACCATATGTGCATTTAAACTTGTACGGTATAATGTAGTCAGCTAATATTTCATATTTTGTACTGGACGGTGCGTACACATATTGGTTTTAATGTTTTGTACCGGGTAAATTTGTATAAGCAATGATACAGATATTATATAATTGTATTTAGTATACCTATATTATATGTCACGCAAAAATAATTTTCAATGGTTATGGTAGAAAAAACCATTATCGATAACATTTTACAGTTCAAACTATTCGAAATTCACGTTTTAAACATGGTGTTAAATATAATTTGACTATATTAATCTCACGACTATTGTCTTTTTTTTCGCGTAATTAATTATTCTGGTTTTTCAAACCCTCGCTAAAAAGTTTTAAAAATAGGTACTTATTTGAATTGATTTATGAAACTGTCTTTATTATTCGAGTTATAATCCACCAAAAGGCAACATTAACGAAACAGACAACATTTTCAAACTATGATTGATTTTTGATTTTCACGCGTCGTCGAGTCCAGTAAAACCGGTCTACAAATAAAACCAGAACCAATTTCATTAGTTTTCTAATTGTTTACTACAATACAAAATTTTGAATTTATCTATATCCATATAGTATAAAATAATAAGTATTCAGCAAAGAGTCTTGACACTTAAACGCGATGCAAACATAATGCATATGTTTCATAATAATGATTACAAAAATTCAAAAGTCGTTTACATCATTTTAGTTCACATAGACGTTTCGCCATAGATTTTTTTTTTCTGTTTTGCTCTATATATACAATGTTATGTTTTTAGCTGTACAATTTTTTCAAAAAAATTAGATTTATTTAATTGTCACACATTATTTGAAACAATTTTTAAGCTAAATAAAAACATAGAATTTAAAATTTTTCAATAAATTACAGGTTTCGTTTAGTAAAACAAGTGATTTTAAGTCATTTTAGAGGCAAAACTCGAATTCAAAGTCCATAAAATAATTTTCTATAAATTTAAAATTTATTATTACAAAAAATGTTAATTGATGGTTAATAATAAATAAATATATAATAAATGTGATAATTCTGATAGTTTTGTTCGGGCATTTTTACTAATATTTTACATCGTTATTTTATTTCCGAATTTTCTTCAGTCACTCCTCCAAAAGCGGTTCAAATAAGTTGAAATTTTCACGTGCAATTGGTATGGATAAAGTTGTGGTAAAAATTAAAAAATGAGTTTTTACCACTTTGGAGTTATGTATTTATTTGGAGACGAACTCTGTACAACTAACAATTTGTTGTACTTTTTTTACTTTATTTTACTCATTAA
The DNA here is from genome assembly GCA_017140985.1 of Hormaphis cornu. NCBI lineage: Eukaryota > Metazoa > Arthropoda > Insecta > Hemiptera > Hormaphididae > Hormaphis > Hormaphis cornu. Next base: position 16,435,812 of record CM029362.1, read on the forward strand.
GCTCCCTCAGAATCGTAAAACATTTTGTAAACGATGATTCATCGCATCCCTGTTGATTTTAGAATCGTGTAAAATGTGCATTTATAAAACTCCGCCCAAGTTTGTAGAACACTTTCCGTTTTGCTTACGATGATTATATTATAATTAGTGAGATGCGAGCTCTTCTAATTCATTACTCCAGACTAACAACTTAACAACAGAACAAATTGATTTCGGAGCAGAATAATTATTTAATTTTAGTAGAAAATCTAAATGAAAGTTAGTGCGGCACAGTGTTAGGCAGTTTCAAAGCGCGATGTTTCGAACAATGTAATAACGATAATAATTATATACGTGCGCCGACCCATCCACGTATAAATCCGACTGTTGGTTAGTGTTATTGCTTTACTATTGAATGCGGTATAGGTATTTTCCTGCCATTTAATCCGACGTTTATTATTATTATTATTGTTTCCAGCTGGTCAATAATTTCTAAGACTTGTGTTTCAGAAACGAATTAATCTCATCAATTTGTATTATTCTACTGTTGTAAGTTTTACGACGACGTTTACGAATATTGTCTGTCCATTAATAAAAAATTATTATTTACTCCAACGTAATTCGGTCTAACGACTATACATACCCAGTGGCATTTTTGCAAGGCTGGGAATTAACACGTTAAAAGTTTAAATTAAATTTCAAAAATATGTTGATTTTTATTAAGTTAGCTAACTTGTTAACTTATTCATTTCATTAACGTGTTAACTTCAAGTTGATCTGTAATAATTTCAAATTTTTTTCAAAACTCTTCAAGTATTACTGAAAAGAAGAAATATTTCAAAAAAAAATACGAAAAAAATTGTTTGAATCGGAGGAAATGTTCATACTAATAGGTACGAAACTATGTAAACTAATAATATCAAATAAGTATCGTTAATTTTTTTTTTTTTTAATTTTAATTTTATAAATTTTAAAAATTTTAAATATACTTTTAACTTGACTTAACTTTTTGTTTTTTTATTTAACTTAATTCGACGATTTAATACAAGTTGTTAACTTGCCCAGCCTTGTATGTTCGTGTACTATATACACTGTATATTATACAGTGTCTAATAGTTAATAGTAGCTCTAAATATTTTTTGTAGTCAAAATAACGTTCTATTTTAAATTTATTATTTTAATCTCAACAGCAGTCCGAGTGTTGTACGTATACTTAACAAAAACACTAAGCAAAACGAATAAAATATAATTTTTCTATTAGACATAAAGTTTATCGTTTTATATCTTTATACCAAGTTAACATATATTATAAAACATGTTCAATATACCCATGTAGGTATATGACATCACACAGTAGTGCCAGTGTGTCCCTCTACATCGCTTTAAATTTCTCAAATCGTTAAAAAATGTAATAAATCAACTTTTAATAAGTTTCAATATATACTACTACTACAAAAAAAAAAAGATTACTCAGATATTTGTAAAATGAAAAATAACAATATTTGTTTCTAAACAGATTTCGCTGACTTGAGCTACAGATAGTTTTTGTCACTGCAAAACATTCGGCTGCGGCTGTTCACAATCCCAAACTCAACTAAATTTCTGATAAAAAAAAAAAATAATAAATTTTACCGACGGATCGTTCAAGCGCATAAAATTCAGATATTCATATTGTAGAGTTATGGGAAAAAAAGTGTTTTGTTTCTACGCAATTACTTTTATTATTATTTTTTTTTTTTTTTAGTCGAAAGCTATCTTATTTGGATCATTCTGTATGTGTAATAATGCACAGTTTAATATAGTTCGACGGCCAGACGTTCGTATAACTGTCGAGAAAGATTATTCGCACTTCTCCGAATCTGAATGTTGGCGTAAAATTTTATCGTCGGTTTTGTTCACAATTCTAATAGCCTAATTTTAACAACAATGTCATAAACAATCAACGTCGTCAAAGATGTATACGCGCATCGTATTGCCGCAAATTAGAAAAAAAGTTTACTATTGTGATCCAATTATTGTCGCATACAAATAAACAATAATACTCGTAATTGAACGTGAATCGATTGTCATAATGATAGGTTGGTATAACTGGACGTTTTTATCAAACTTTACCAATTAGAATATTACAAAAATCGACAAATTGTAAACACGCTTTAAAAATAAATTTAATAAAAGCATTCATTTTTGAAAATTGTTTTCTCTATGAATTACTTCATATTTTAGGGTATAAATGTGAATATAATACGTAAATAACCATAAATAGGTACTTACAAAATAGTATTGTTCATTGATTTATTAGGATTATTCTTATTGCTCTCTGTAAACTGTAGAGATTGAATATTGTAAAGAGAAACAAACAAGGATAAAATCGATTTGATAGCCAGATCATTATTACGATTAAAGAAATGAAAGTCACCGACTTAGAAGAATTGGCCGTAAAAACAACCGCGTGCGCTCATAAAACGTACAGATATGTGACCAATAGTATTTTTTTATTTAGTGAGTTTAGATTTAAACAAAAATAAAAATGCAGTTTGCTTATTTTTCTATTTATTTTTCTAAAATATTATCAATTCGCAAATAATCTTGCATAACTATAAACAACCGAGGTTTTATATTGGTCAAGGACGTAAAATGTAACACTTAAAATATAGTATCATAGTATGTACCTAGTAATGTGTCTTTTCTTATGTCACGTTTCAACAAACCATAGTTAAATCTATATTTAAAAATCGTCTGACTTTTTTTATAAAAAAAAAAAAAAAAGGAAAAATATTTCTGTAACTCTATAGTCTACTGACGCAGTTAGAAAAATAAACCTAAGACTCAAAAATAAAACAATAATGTAAGTTTGACGGTTAAAGTCGTGCTGAAAAGTGCAAAGAAAGTGAAAAAAAAAAATAAGAGTTTTATAGACACGACAAGTCACAATCTAACACGAGACTCGACTGCACGTGTTTACAATAGAGTAAAATGAAATATCTACTACAAAATAATTAATAAATAGGAGAATAAACGGGTGATTGTGAATTAAATAAGTTTTTGAGCAGTTTTAGTGATAAACTACGTTTGTAAACAGCTTTTAAGTGAAATAAAATAATGTTTTAACAAAATTAATACGAAGGAAAGATATTACTTTTTAATTTAATTTATTTAACCGATTGCGATTTTATTCATTTATTGTAATCTGTTACAAATTATTTTAATCGTTTATTGTCTTCTGACACATTAAACAATATTTATTTTGTTTGTTGATTGTTTTCTTAAACGTAAAGTGTCATTAATAATTTTAATCACTTTACGTTTTACAATATAATATCCGTATTATATTTAAACATTAATATGGAAAGTTGAATACTTAAACTTTACGACCGTAACGTCGAAACAATATTTTGAAGCCTTGTGGAGTACAAAAGTCATTTCTGAAAACTCTATAAACATTGAAATGTAATAAAGCAAAATATTCTAAGATCTCCATTTAAGGTTCCACTTTGTTTTCATTTTCAGTAAAATTGATTAATAATTAAACAACAACGAACGGTTTTTATTTAGTTTTTGAAAAACAATGCGTAATACATTACATTTTCAAAAACTCTTAAACTATGAGACCTAGAACTATTAAACCAAACTATGAGTTGTCACTTATAACACGTAAAATTCAATTTTTATTTGATAGTTATAATTCTATTATAATCTATCCAAGCAAAACAAATTTAATGTCCGATTCTCTCGAAAAATTTAATTCGTGCCAATATTACTGCATAACATTTAAATATTTTTCATAAAACGTTGCATGGTGTAACGATATTTTGACTTTAAAAGGCTCTAGAATTAATATTTTGCATAATTCTGCAATTTTATTTTTTTCGTTTTATAAAATTAGTTGAATATTTTTAAACAAGATCGAATTCTAAGACGATACATACAATTCGTATGCAGTTAATTAAGGAATTGCGACTTGCATAACTCGGAAAATATATTTTATAATGTTGAATGATCACGTACCAGTTAAATATAATGAACAAAAAGTTCTATAATATAACTTAATAGTATGTCATCATTGCACACAAGTTGTATAATAATATCAACTATAAATTTTTCTTCCGATAAAATTTTTAAATTTGCTATATTTTCTGTATTGTCGATGTTTGTTTAACATTTTTTTTTTTTTTTTAAGAAAATCCCGTTTTAACGTATGCAACTGAGTTTGCTCGAAAATATTTGATCAGTTTTGATGCAAACAAATGCATACACGTTACACATAAAAGTAGTTACAAAATAAAAATATAAATATTTAATTGAAACACGGATAAATAAGAGTGGCAGAATCTCAATGCTGATTTCCCGGTAGACCAGCTGTTTTTGTGACGACGTGTGTGGGCGGCTCCATCAATGTTGACTACGTTTCTCAAAACAATAATTGTTATCGAACTCAGGCCCGTTTTTTACGCGTTGAATGTTAAAATAACAAAACGGATGGACACAATATTGTGACTCTCTTTTCCGCGTTTATCGACATAACACTTATCGTGACAAATTTTAAATTCAAATATCAAAAATTTCGATTTATGCCTCAATATCTCCTTAATATTCATCACAAACTTCTGAATGTTTCCCTCGAAAATCCATTCTTTTTTACTCGTTCACCCGCAATAATCCACCGAAACAGTAAATTTCCTTGAAACAGTGCCGGAAATCCAACACAAACGGTGAGAAAAATGATATAGGTATACGGAAACATGACGCGATGATTAACTTTTACGGAAAACTGCGAAAAGGTTCGTATGGAACGTCGTTGAAAATTTATTATTTCATTATTTTTATACGGCCGCATTATCATCCGAGAGAGTCTATACGGCTTATTGTAAATAACGATTGTACATAAAATATATTGATTTGTCGTATTTTTATGATGATCAGTCGCGTAAAACAAACAATAACCATGAGACCGTGTATCAGAAAAACGAAACTGGCACACTTCGCGTTTATACATCTATAATAATCTCGACGGGCCTATGAAAACAAATGGGAAAAGTTTGCCGTCGACTACTATAAGCAGAACGTATTTATTTGTATCTGCAGACAAAATAACTATCATAAAATGTCCTACGTTAGTATTATACCTAATCGCCTTGTTTAAAAGGATTGGAAGCGTCAATTTCCGTTCTCGGCCGTCTTTATTAAACGCAAAACATAAGAACAATTTAGTAGTTTTCTGTTCCCGATTGATGTAACGTTGCGATTAGAATATTCCGAAATGATGAATTCGTCTGTCTACTTGAGAACTGGTTTTTGAAATATTTAAAAAAAATTTTACCATCAAAATAAAAATGTTTTAAAAATTTGATTGGTAAATCTCAGAAGAAAAAGTAAAAATACTCAACTAACGATGCAGTAAGTAATCTTTTGTTTGTCTATTAAATAAAACAACAATTCTGAAATCAGGTATGAAATCGTCATCATACGACGGTTTTTCTAAATGTTTATTTATTTTTTATTTTTGTTTCACAAAATAACTAAAATTTTCTCAAATTTGATTAGTAAAACTGAAAATTCCAGAATATCGTGTGGATTTCATGACGATGATACAATTTTCGGAATCCGATAAGATCAAACGGTGTGTTCATCATGGTCACACGGAGTCAGAAAAAGTTTAAATATCTGTTATTTGTGTGCGATGGACAGAAAAAGAAAATCGTCGCTTTCAATATTCATAAGTGTTCTACTTAAAACGTTTTGATTGCCGACTAATTTCGACAAAGTCCTTAAGTGATCCACATACGCACACTCGCATATTTTCCGTGTTATATTATTGGAAATACAATTGTATTTTGTTTATACGCTGGAGAGGACATTCAACTCGGTCGTTTCTGGGCTCTAGAAATACGATTCATGACACTTTATAGTTTATCGCTGTTTTTTCTTTTTATCTCATTTTTATTTGTTTTGCAGCTGTCATACGAGTCCCGTATCAAAAATACATCGCATTATTCGAGACCAATCGCGCCGCATCATCACGAGATCTTAACGTCGTTGACTGTACTGATGTTTTATTTACCGCGAAATCATTCACTATCTCGTGTTCGAATTGACCGATTTGTACCCGCATCGGCGCGGATATAAACAATTTGTGTATTAATACGCTCGCGATAAATCTTTTAACTTTTTTTCACAATCAGTATGGAGGAACGCGGTAAAAAATGTTTAAGACTCTGTACAATGTGGACATCTAAAATACGTCTTTTCCATTCAATGGAGAAATAAAATCGTACAATTTTGACGGCCAGAATAACAATAGTTATAAAATATTGAAAACAACGTGAAACTTGCGCTACGAAAATTAATTTTCAAACATTCAATTATTTTTGCTCGTCGTCGAAAGATAAATAAAACTCTCGTACCGAAGAAACCCGGAAGTACGTACCCAGTCTATATTTTGTCGTATTTAGTGTTTTATTATAAAACGAATTATTTTTAAGCGCCCGTAAATCAAATTATCGTGACATTTTTTAACTGAAAACACGCCAGCAACCCCTATTTCGTAAATTATATACTTTCACACTTATTGTTTAAATGGAAAAAAAAAAAAAAATGGTTTATTGTTACAAGAACGCACAAATGGAATTCTACGACCGAAATGTAATTTTTCGGTACCTACGTAACGTGTTAGAACAAAATTATCCGTGCCATTTAATTTTATTTTAGACCGTAAATCACACTTGGTCCACCCTTATATATGTGTATATATTATAACCGTTTGACCGTTACGTATATACTATAGTCTATTAGTTTTTTTGGGAAATCATTTAAGCTTTCCGTTGTTTCCGGTGATCAAACACTTTGTGCTCGTTACGTCTTCCGAGTGATTTAAAAATACGCATACCAATCTCTACGGCCACTTGAAATTCGAATACAAAAATGTTTTTTATTTTTTTTTTTGTGGTAATGGTCCCGGAATCGAGATCGAATATTCTTTTCTGTTCGTCGTTCAAACGCGTTTTTCGGTGCGCGGTCGGTCCGCAGCGTTCGGGCGCGCGCTCACGACTTTCTCGCGACCACGCGCCTCGGTGCGAAGCGGCCGCGCGGTGACCGCGGAACTTTCGAGGCACACCAGCAGTCGCGACACGTGATGAACCCGGTAAACGCGCTCGTCTTCTACTAGCCGAAGTTCTCGTCGCGGTTCCATCGTCGTTGTCGGTTTTCAAATTCATTCGAAATCGTGAGAAGTTTAATATTTTTTTTTTCTCTACTATTTTCTTCAGTTCGGTTCCACGTTGGATCGTGATAATTCTTGGCTGCGCGTCGAAAAGTTAGTAAAACCGAGCGTCAATACTGTGCCGTCTAAACGATAAAATGCATTGTCGCTTTTTTTTTACTTTGCTTCGCGTTTTTTAAACATATTTCGCACGTACATCGGAGGTAAGAAACGTGTGTGAATTCAGTGCTCGTTATCCGTTTGTTTTCATAAGCCTCAAAACATGTAGGTACTAATCATGACCAGAGAACCTATCATTTCATTGTGATCGCTGAATACGTAGTGTAGTCCATAGAGTCATTACCGAAAGATTGTAAATCGTTAGACTTTTTTAGTTTCACAAACGAACTTTTGATATTTACATTATCGTACGTGTTTTCCGTTATCGTGTTGTCACAATTGAAAGGCTGGACGTTGTATTGAGTCAAAATCGAATTGATTTCACCTCTTAAGCATAACGGACTACTTCAGTAGTTTTCAATCAACTTAAAAAATTACTAACGCTGTTTGTTAGAAACACTAGTGTAAACATAATTGTTAATAAAGATTTTGTTTTTGTTCAACAAAATGAAATTTTTACTCGAACTGAATTCTCTTATTCAATAAACTCTGAATTTCATTGATACACTCTGAAAACAAAATTTGCATTAACTTTTAATTTGGTTTAATATTTGGTCAACTCATTGACGAGCTAGTCTTTGTTAGTTTCAATTATATTTTTTCCAAGTTAGTTGTAAAAGTTATAATAAAGTTATTGACATTCCGAACAACAACAAAGTAATTATTCAAACCACCACCCGACCCCGTCCAATGAAAATGCAATCTTAAAGCGTACGTCCATACACAACGAACCTTGAAAATAAAATGTGTTTCCAAACAACGACACAATCAATAAATTATATCGTAAAATAGCAGTTGAACTATTCAAATTAGTTTTATGGAAATAATGTGTTCTTCTTAGCTTTTGTGTTTTAAATTAATTTATAAAATCTAATGATATTAACCGTTTTATACGTTATCGGTTCATTCCACTAGGATGTTATATCCCTTAATTCGCTGTCCTTGCGAGCATAAGTATTCATAAAACAAAGAGGATGGCAACAACAACGCCGGGCTTTATAATCGCTATTCCGGCTAGCTTACAACGCGACTCGAGTTCCTAAGATCCGGCCGATTCCCGCCTGTCATTCTTTTATATTTCGATGAATGATTACGCTTTTCTTTGTCCAACGAAAATGACATTGAAATGCGCAATACCGTTGTATTTTTTTTCCGCGATCGCATTGTTTGATTAGATTTTTCGCTATACACATTGAATCGAAACAATTGCTGTGATAAAAAAATATTTAATTTACGTCCGTTCGCGATCTTTTTGAACACGCCTGTATTTGTTTGATATCGTATTCCGGCGAGCGTAATGTTTAAACAACAACGATAATTATCAAAAAGGATAGTAGAAACGAATTTTTCTTTGAATATAATAGTCAAAATGTCCGTAACTGCAGTTATCGAACCATGAACAACAATGAGTATTCGAACGAATGAAAAAAAAAACACAAAACAATTTGTGGTCCGATGGTATGCTGCAGTTTTATAATATACGTATTGTGATTTATGTAATTTATAAAATATGCGTTGAATCACAGTATTATAAGACCGTACGAAATAAATTTAAAAATCCGATATTTCTCGTTTACGGGGTCAATAATACGTTCTTTTGAAGTCGCGATTCGACATCGAACCACAAAAATATATTTGAATTTGGCATGTAAACAAGATTTGAATCACTTATACATTTTATAATTCGGTATAAGTACAATGTACGATGTTTTGAATTTCGATGATTGAGAAAAACGTTTTTTCCCCGTATTACGAGACAAAATAATACTCAGTCAACTTGACAGTCAATACGATAATACTATATTTAATCGTTTAAACCGGAGTTTATTAAATTGTTCCACGTTCTGGTCGGTAAAACCGTACGATATGATTTGGCGCGAAAAACACTTTCCAAGATGAAGAGGGCAGCAAAATCCCGCTGTTACATCTAATTTTATGTCAGTTACAAAATAATCTCAATATTTACAGTCAAATTTAGTTTTATCGTAAACAAAAAAACTTAGTATGACCATGTCAAGTTTTATATTCCAAAGCAAAGGCCTATAGCGTCAGAATATTATTCAATTTTTTATTCAAAAATGTGCGCATAACGTTTTCTTGTACTTATCTGAGTGAATTCGTCAAAACAGTTTGCATATTTTGCTAATAAAACAATCAGTATAAGAAGAAAATAAAATCCGAGAAACGTTAACAATGTTTACACGATCGTGTGTTTCGTTTATAAGATAGTTTCAAACTATTTATAATTTATGATTTTTGAGCCATATTACAAACAGTAATATTTTTTCAAGACGTTAAAATATTAATATCTCGAATAAATAATGGTTTTTATCTTAAAACAAAAAAATTATGATCACACGTTTTTTCAATCCACATCACTATATTATATACATTAGTTTATATTTTTTAGTTTAAAGTTCGCCAAAATGTAATGCAATCGTTACATTTATAAATCAGTAAACACTTCAAAATAAATACATTTTAAATAACAATATATTGTAACTTTGTTGCTAGATAAAAAATTTTATGACTTATTTTTATTGACTTTTTTAAAATATTTTATACGAGAAAAGATAGGTATTTGATCTGGCATGGTGTTCTAAAAAAAAACAAAATAATTGAGCTGTTCAATGACTCGAAATATTTTATGAAGAAATCAGTTGAAAATATTGTTATAGTAAAACGTCTTTTGCCAAAGTCGATTAGAGCCAAAACTAAATCGATTGATACGATACAATGTTTATCACATTAAAAATACATTAGGAAAACCTGTTATGAATTATAATTATATACACTAAATACGCTATATAATACCATATTTTATTACATTATAGTATTTTATGTAAAAAAAAAGTTTTCTTGTCCATTTCGCACCACTGATTTTAAAGGCTAAAAAAAATTACCATTTTTTACTTAAGTTAACTGTATTGTTTTTGTAGTTTTATCTTTGAGTACACCTAACACCCTATTTAAGGCATAAAAAGTATCAAAAAAAAAAAAAAATTTGAGTCTAGCACTGTCTTTAAATACATTGGTTTAGATAATACAGTTCAAAGACATTCATACTTCGTTCAGTATATCTTTAAAATTTCTCAATAAAGTATTGTCATTTGATAATTTGCATCGGGCCAAATTTATAGTATTAAAACTTGTTTTAAGTCTTTTTTTTTTTATTATTATTATTTAATTATAAACTCTGGTTAGTGGTAAAATTGCAATGTCTCGTATAAACATACACGTATGGCTGTTTGCCGTGTCGTTAGTAAAATTATTACTTGTAATTTTGTACATAAAATAAAATCATAATATATACAAAAATAATATGTTTCAGTTAAAATAATTGATCTGCAACTTTGCAACGGTTTCTGTAAGTATTTTATTCATCGTATTAGTACGACTCGGCTGTGTCACAGCGTGGCAATGAAGTTGTCATTTATTTTCAAGGTTATAAGAATAACTGTTAATTATTAGAACGCACAGCCATTGCTTCTTTTTAATACGTTTTATAAAATTGTAATCAACCGAATCTGACGAAAAACCATCATTTCCATGGTAATTTGTAATTATTTATGAGGTCAGTTGCGTTACAATATTATTATGTTGTTCCGCATAGTTTTAATTGTTTAACACTTCTAACAGTAGAAGAGAGTGGTTCGTTTTTACAACCGATTTTCAAAACATTCTATTAACCTACTTTAAAACGTTTATATTATTGTGATATTTTATTATTATGAATATTTTCAATCATATTGTTTCGTCTCAAATACTAACAATGATAATAAACTATTCGAAATCACAAATATTTCCATCAACGTTTTATTTAGTATTAACAAAATTATCATTTGAGTATTATAGTTTTATATACCATATTGTGTTTTTAGATAAAAACTGTAAAATTTTGATTTACAAGAAATAAAAATTCGACTTTTACAGCAAAAGTAACGTTGTAGATATGGTTCATTTTGATTTGCATGTACAACGTTGACAGATTATTAAGTCAATATTGATATTTTGTTCGCATAACTGTTTTATAATGATGTTTTGTGACTATTTTATACACTTAATAAATAAAATTGAGACTTAAAATTGAGACATTATAAAATATTGAAATTCCTAATACAACTTCAGTTCGTCAAAATCTTACTGTTTTTTTTTTTTTTTTTTTTTTAGAATATTGAATCGTGATAAAACTAAATATTTCCTTAAAAACAATAAAGTAGTAAAATATTAAAAAATATAAATTATTTGACTAATATGTGACACCGTGTGAAAAACACACATACTTTAAGAATAATAAATAATTATGATCTTAAAATATATTCTGAAAAATAATTGTTACTGAATTTACCGTTGCTTTCAGATATAAAATAATGCGTTTGAACTACAACTTCTAAACTAGGGACCCCACCCAAAGCATAGTCGCCACTACCCACGCGACCTATTTTTTATTTTTACATCCGTCCAAAAACAAAGCCAAAAATATAGTGTTGTTGTGTGAAGCATTTTTTTGGGAATATAATTTAATTAATTATTAATACGACTTAATATACCTATTATTTTTTACCCAAATAAAAATATATTATCTTTTAAAACAACATTTTTGGGACTCTTTTATACAGATATTATTTTTATTTTTCTGAAATACCCTAATAGTAGATACTTTACTATAATATAGGATAGAGATGGTTAAAGAAAAATAAACAATACGTATTCGGACCGTGTAAAGAGTTATGCTCTTATTGTACCCTCGAGTTAGATGTAGTGGAATAATTCGCTCGTTTTGAAAATAAATTAGACCGTGAGAATCATCAATTTTTCCGTCGATATCACACTTTATCTTTGCAACGTTAAGTTGATCTCTAAATCGCTAATTTATCGTAAAATATGTATCATTCAATAGGTATATGGAAACATATAGTTCGATACAAATCGTTTTTATCTTTTCATTTCAGTAGTTTATTGTAATTTTATCAAACACAGACATCTAATTAATACACGTTAACGATGCAGTTTTCTCAATGTTTGTACATTACAAAATCCATTTATTTATAGCTGAAAGAAAAATATTATACGACGCAGTGTAGAAACATTCAATTAATGTTACGATGAAGTAGGTACAACATATATCAGACTATCGTTACATTTATAGTATATTATAATCAATATTTTGACGACTGTATATTACACAGAAAAATAAGATGTTCATTCCAAACTGATAATTTGTTGTTTATTTCATGGAGTCCGCATTAACTACAGTATAATATTGCTTATTTTTTTTATTGATTATATATTGTCTTTTGTGTTCAAAACAAACAATGAGAGGGATAGTATTAAAAATACTTTCGTGACATTTAAATTTTTTTAGTTAGATTTCTGCGATCATGGGTAGGTATGCACAACGGGACAATGTTTAATTCACAAACGCGGCGCATCGGATAGGCAATAATGATACATGCACGGGTTTCACTAGTTCGGTGACGAATCGCGCGTGACGATTAAATCGTCGCAATCAAGTGGTTGACATCAAGAAAGTTCATATTATACGAGCGCGTAAAATACGACTTATTGTCATAATATTATGTGTAAATAATGGTTTTAATTTTAAAAAATCATTAAAATCCAACAACCGCAAACAATGTTCGCATATAGCGCAAATTTAGCCTTTTTTTCTGTCTTGTAATATGATTTTTTTGTTGCATAAAATAATAATCGATTAGATAAAGTACTTCATCGCGTATACAAACTACGGAACAATTTACACCATCATACTATGAAGTCGCCACGTCGTATGCATAACCGTGGCGCTGGCAACGTCTCGGAATGCAGACACATTTATGACGGTTGAGATCATGAATATCCCTAAAACGCTATTTTACAAAATTAAAACAAAATATTAAATAATATAATTCATTACACGCGCGGTTTGGTGACTTGGTTCTCCGAAGCTAAATTAAACGAGGTTTCTCACATTTTCGAACGGAACCCGACAAAGTTTATTACCATAGAACCCTCCATCGTAGTATGCACACTATCGTTCACTTTTCACACCATTCAATGTCCTAATAAATAATAATCATATTGTTCAGAAACGAGAACGATTCTAGAAACTTTGTGCCGCGCAGACGTGATATTTTAGAAGTGGTATAAAAAAGTTAAAAAAAAAAAAAAAATATGAAAACACGAGTTTTTTTTGTAATTTTCTAAACACAAAAATTAACTTGACGACGCCCCGATGAACGTGTTGTTTGCGGCAACAAAAGTCGGTTTAAGCCGTACACATTTTTGGCATTTTGCTGTCTGATTTCACTCGTTTACGGGCGACCGGCGTGGCCGCTTGTCAAAGTCAAACTCAACGTGGTGATCGGCTTTTTATTATATAAAAACACTTGGACTTTATTACGTTTTTGGATATTTTATATTTAAATTTTGTAATAATGCAAAACAATAGCCGCCAGCTATTATAGTATACGCTGTATCAACGTAAGCCAAATGATAACTTTTAACTTAACACAAAATACGTTTTTACTGTTCCATCGTTCAAAATAACAAATCAGTAAAGTCAGCATTAACAGAGAAAACGCTATGAAAATGTTTTAAAATAAATCGACGGAAAAATAAGCAAAATGTAGGTAAATTTGACGGGATGAACTATGTGTGTACGATAATACTGCAACATGAAAAACATAAATTTGAATATTACGATTTATTTATTTTAAATTTGTATACATTCATGGTAAACATCTATGTAATGTTTTATCGCATTTTTACATACAGATAGATGTTAATCATTTGCGGTTCTCGTTGACTCTGTTTACGACCCAAATCATAGTTAGATTGAATAATTGCTTTTCACCTTGATTGCACAGTACAATTTTACTCGTTCGTACCAAACTGCGTACGCTTTGATGTCTCGTTACGTGACGAATTTCAGGAAACTTCATTTTGAAAGCGGAACAATCAAAACAAAATAATTCATCATTCTAGATATAAATTCCGTCGTATTTGAATATAAAATAGATGTACAAAATTATACTATTTTTTTTTCTTCGCAATAAGAAAAGCCCAAGAAAATGTAACTTTACATAAGGAAAACGTATCTTTTTTTTGTGTTTAGTTCCCGTTCATTTCCTTTCCGGAACGTTGGATTAAATCGATCACAAAATGGGCTTTTTCAATAAGAACGTATACGACGTGCAATAATATATTGTTTTGCGCAGTAAAATATAGTGAAAGGTATAGATGTAATTTATTGACTTGTACCGAATTAATTTATGAAATAACTCATTCTATTTTACTAAAGTCAATTTGTTTTTAACATTTAATAGTACAATTTCACGCAACATTCATTTTATTAATTCTACTTATGAATGATAAATTTAGATTATGGTAATATAACATACAACGTACAGTATATTATAAATTATAACTTTGTAAATTGTCAGTTTAAACATCAAAATATTGACACATGAAATTCATTCATAAACTGACTTAGAAGAACTGGCTGCAAATTAAAAAAAAAAACGAAAACCTCACATCGTGCACAAAAGATCAAATTAAAATGATTTGTGTTAAGAACATTGCACACGGAAATTAAAAAGAACCAATTCCTGTTAAATATTTTTGTTTGATACCAGCTGTGGAATAGTCAGGAAAGTTTTATGGGAAGTGATGTAGACTTCTAAAATTTAATGTTTAATAAAAGCGTGTTCTTATAAAAAAAACATCGTTTTACGTGGATCTTGAAACTTTATTTTCATCTCGCTTTTTGTAACTATGCCATTGGTAGCTATGAACAAATTTTAAAATTATTTTGTAACCGTCTGTTCTCTTTCATTCTATTTTAGTGGGCAATTATAAAACTTCTTTCATAAATTAATTGTTAATAAGTATGTACGTGGTGATAGTATATTTGAGCTTTATACAAAAACATTTTTTAATATTTAATATAATGATAAATGTAGCCACGTTATTTTATTCTAAGAAAATATTATTTGTTTTAAATAAAGGTACCACAGTGTGATAAATTGGACTATTTTGTTTATAAAATTTTCGACATAATTCTTTTTTTTTTTTTTTTTGCTTTGAAAATTTTACCAAATCAATCTTCCTTTGTACTGGAAATAAAAGAATTGTTTATGATTTTTCATAATGTTATACAACTGAAAACGACTACTGAACCAATAGTTTCTATTTCTTTATATTCATACTATACCTATATTGTTTTTGAAAAAGTCAGTTACGAACCATATTTTTTTTTATTATTATTTTTTCATTTATTTTGACTCATTACGTTTAAATCGCTGAAGGACCAAAAATATTTTACATAATTAATCTAACGCTAATATTAAACGTAATGCGTACAGCGTCCACTATGATCATAGTAATTTTCCATAAGATTAAAATAAAAACGTGTCTGTTTTACATATTAAATATTTTAATCATAACTCTAGTTTATTAATAATTAGTTTGCCTTTAATAAAATTGAGTTTTAATAATTTTTTTTTTTTTTTTGAAAAAGTATTCGCACAAAATTATTGGTGGATGGATTGTAGGTATTGTATAACATTGATTACACAAAATTTGCGAGTTATTTTTTGTTGTAAACATAGGCGCTTATATTATAAAAGTTTCTAACGTTGATGAACAGACACGTAAATTACAACTTTGAAATTAGCTAGTAGGTTTATTATTATTTCAGTTCAGTTAAGATCACAGTAAAGAATATTTAATTAGTTGTAAAATTGAATTAATCAACTTCAAACACACAAAAAGTTTATAAATCACGACGTTTGTCCATTTTTAAGATCTTACGTTTTCTTAGTATAATATTATATAAGTTATGTAGCATTAAATGTTGTACAAACCTGCCAATAATTTACAACTATGTTCATCAAAACTAGAACAAAATATTGATTATTATATTACAGTAACGATGACAAATACAAATTACCAGCTTATTAAATATATAGCTTCCCGATAACAAACTTTCAATTTTAATTAGCTGCATTCGGTGTTTTTAGAAATTATTAGATATTCCTTAAACATCACATTGATTAATTTGGAATAACACGTTTTATTTAAAAACCTGAAAAGTTCAATTTTCTCACTGAGTCTCTTTAAAAAAAAAATTTTGCTATCGCTAAATATATTTTTGTTGTCGTGAAATCAATATAAAACAGAAAATCTTTACATAATATTAAATATTTAATAAGCTCACAAATTTACAAAATTATTTCAAACATTAATTTAAAATTTTATATAAGGCACGTATACAATATCATAATATGTCTAAATTTGAATAATTTTTAAAGGAGTTAAAAAAAAAATGTCTTGTTTTTTTTTAACGTTTTTGAAGTTCTTGTACAAGGTAACTTAGAGAGTAGGGGTTATTATAACTTGCATTATAATACGTAAGTACACCGATAAAACTAAATGTTTAAAAATAATAATATAGGTACCAACTACGTATTAATTAGGTTTAGAACACATTCACACACCATCACGAAAAAAATTTAAAAAATGAAACTATATTCATAAAGTCAATACACTTGTTTGCTTAACTCAATATCAAAAAACATGCATTTAAATTCAAGTATAATACCGTTGTTATAAAAATCAGTGTATATAAACTCGAAGTTTGCGTTGATAAAGGCGTGTGTTCAATATAAAACTATCGATTATTGGTGGTTCATACATTATTTAATACATCCAAACATGACTCGAGTTTTTAAAATCGTTGAATTCACCATCACACGATTTATCAAATATAACATACATCAAATATCCGTAATAAATAATTCACATCAACCGCCTACGTCGAAATTCGTAGTATTAAGGATAATTTTCAGAACAAGGTACACGCATTCGAGTAACGGAAACCAATTTGAATACTTATACAGAAAACATGTTCCCGCGGGATTTTTTTTAAGAAACAATTACTGGATATGCACCAAATCATTTTCATAAAATTACCAGTCGAAATCAGATACTAACACAAAAAAATATCAACGTTCGTATTCAACTTTGAAATGATTATATTTTAATTTCTAACGTACCATGACATTTTTTAATATTGTATTGTTTGTATTTTTTTTTTTTTTTTTTTTTTTTGCCTAAACAAAACGAATCGATTCCTAAACGATTTTTTAATTATTAACAGCTTTTCTGTACAATTATTAACTATGACTCGACGGTAAAATACTCAAATCAAATTCGGATCGTGTTAAACGCCACTCTAATGTTTTCTGGTATAAACGTTTCAATGATTTGCCTTAATGAGTTTATAAAATTAATTTTTTTATTGACAATAAGTTTACAATGAAGTATCTTGAAACATTCGTGGTAAAATGAAAAACACGAACACGCCAAATACTACTTGTAACAAAATTTAATTAATTTCAAGCCACAACAAAAAATAACAACCGAGCTTAACCATTGAAAAAATAAATTATACTGGTTTTCATATAACACGCTTTTATTGTTATTAGAAAACTTGCCGTTAAATGTTTCGACGTAGCGCAATGGTAAAAAATGGTTTGTACTAAATACCTATTTGAACAGTTTTATTGAATAAATTATAAAAGTTTTTCTTGATATCGAATTTGTGACACTAAAAAACGTTAACAGCCAATATTTTATGGCCGCGATGACTAGATTATGACTATTATAACGATAATATGAGAACGAGATAAGACGATTTAAGTAAAAAAAACAATATTAATAGCGATAACCATAAGTAATGTAAAAAAAAATGTAAAAATGCCGTTTGCAAGTATTGACGAGAAAAGCTGATGTGTGTTTCAATACTACAATATAGTCGGGTTTATATAGAATGAAAATTAAAAACAAACATGACTGACCCCGGCTTACAATAAAATAAGATAGGGATTTTAAATTATATAATTATTATGACGTTTAAAAACTTAAAGAAATACTTTTTGCTCCCGATCATAGCTGGTGGTGTCAACAGTTAAAAAATATCAAATCCAAACAAAGTTTTCAATCGAATAAAAATACAAGCGATTAAAAACCCGGTATGGTCAAATTATAAGTTAGTATAGATAATAATTTCTTACTTACTTTTTCTGTTGAACTAAAATGTTAATTTATTAAGTATACTAAATAATAAACAACAAAATAATATTTTTAAATAAAAATTATTTAAAATAACGGTTCATTATTACAACAAAATCAATATCCAATTTAATTCGTTGTTTGACAAAAATAACGAGGAATATGTTTTTAAGTCACTTAAATGAATAAAAAAACAGCAAAATACAAAAACTTAACGAGCAGTAGTGTAGGAAGTTGATCACTATAAAGATCACTTATTGAACCGATCACTTTTATGAATGATGCTCAATTACACGTATCACATTAAATTTGTTATGGTTTGTATACAATAAAAGATTTTAAACTTATCTGGTGATGTTGATGAAAAACTATTACACAAAATGATTACGCAAAATATTCAAGGATGAATATGAGTCACAAATGTGTTTACTTTTTTTATTTTTAAACATTCAACTAGCAAATGTATGACTATTGCCTATTTGTTTAAAAAATCACGATCTATACACCATCAATAATATTATTTTAAATGTTACATTGATTGTGATTTATAAGACTAAATCAATTTAAAATATTGAAATAATTTTTCTAAGAGTTGTTAGTTAAAACTAACAATTTAAATCTAAAAATTGAGTCCATTCTTGTTCATATGACCTGTAATTAGTTCGGTGACCTTTTGCATAACTCAATTTTTTTTTTTTTATATTTACTTTTAATTTTTTTTATATTATATTTACTTTATACCCTTTGAAAATGTGATATTTTAAATATCCTATATCAAAATTTTTGTTCGCTATTATGGTATTAGGTATTATGGAATCTGGTCGATGTTTAAGGTTTGGGGTGCTGGAAAAACGTTGTACTAGTACCAAAGAACAAAATATGATAAAAACAAAAAAATTTTTGTATTTGTACAAATTTGTTCAAAATGAAGTACGTATTACTTAGCTATAAATGGCTGTCAATTTTAACTTGGTGGTGCAGGCATAACTCACCTAACACTTTCTATAGTTGAGTGTAATAATTTTGGTTAAGTTAATTAAGTTATTTCTTTTGTTACGAGTTCTATTAGTGAGATGATTGCAAGTTAATGTTATTACTTATTATGAACCGTTGTATTATATTAATATAAGAGGAGCTACTAAATTTTACACATTTATAGTTCAAAACTTTTGGGAATCAACTCAACGCGATATTAAACACGACCTCCGCTAGTTGGAATGGAATTTTAGGTCAGATTTATTTAATGGTTATAATTTAAATTTGTTGTTTACAATCGTGTTTAGCGTAGGAAGAGTAATCAGATTAAATGAATTCAGGATTTATATACTCTGATCTCTAGACGCATACACACTACACAGCTATATAATTTCAAGCTTGTCTGGTAATGCCGTAATCCTTACCCAGTTTAATCCTTAACAGCTAAAAATGTTAAATTACCTTAAATCTGTTTTATAATACGCCAAAAATGATACGATATAACAACGGTTGATCAGAAAAAAACACTAGTGTAAACACTGCGAACACGTTCAAAAAGGCAGTACATTTTTAACAAAGGAGTAAATTCTAAAAAAGAAAAGAAGGAAAGGGTGTAAATTCTAGGTCGGTTTAAGAAATAGTTTAGAGTAGCGACCGAACTTTGGAGTTGTTCACTTCTTTGGGTAGGTCAATTGTTCAGAAGTAGTGGTTCAAACGTGTTAATTAGTATCTGAAAGCAATGATAAATTATTGCATATAAAATTGATTTTGAGCGTGTTCGGTAATCTATTACGCGTTCTGGGAAAAAAAAATGATTAATCAAAACTTCTCAGCTCTATTAATGTAATTATTTTACCTAAAATGAGACTTTTTTAGGTTGGAGTCTATGAAAATAACATATATTCGTATTTTTGAAACTATTAACAAACCACGCAATAACTAGCAATAGTTCGATACTTCAACACTTTCGAACGTTAGTTAAGTGCTCCTGAATTTTAAAACAATTTTAACTTATGCGAAAACTGATAAATAAGGTATAAGCTATTGCTTACTTAAGGTTAGCTGGTGTTTTTCACCTAAAACTCGATCGCAAACCAGTACATTTTCAAAATTTATTTGGATTTTGGCCCATAACTTAAAAAATAATCGAAAAAATAAAAAAAACGCTTGAAATAAAATACCGTCTCTCCCGACTTTTTGGTAGTATGACGTTTCTTCGCCGTCTGACCACTCCTTGTGTCCGAAAAAGTGGTCACAGAGACACAATCAAAAACACATACACTCTTCGCTGTGCTCCGAATCTAAAGTTTTACGTTCAAACGAGGACGTAGGTAACACTTCTCGAATGTTTTTAAACGCTGCGTAGAATCATTTTCTATGAAAAAAATTTTAATAATAACATCTTTGCTTTTTTCCACGCGAGTGCAGACTTCCCGTAGAGTTGGCCGCATGAATAATAAAAGTTTGGTCCACCAACTCGCGTTCGCAATGGCAGTCTTATACCCCAGAAGTTGTAAAAAACAAATTAGACGAGTTTTCTCATAATAAAAAAAAAAAAAAGAAAAACACACGCCTCTGTTTCATGCATAATTGACTCGTCACTTTTGCCGACCACGCATTCTGAGGCCTCGACATAGAGCGTAGAACGCCCGTTTCTCGTGGACCCAAATTCGACATCGTTACAACACCCGTTTAAGTGCTGGTCGTTTAAAAAATTATACCTTTTTCAGACCCGTAATCATCGGCCAATTCGTAACGTCACAGCACCCGCGTGCGTCGTTTCGCACTATCCGCGCAACAGTGTCTGAGAAATTCACCGAAGAAAGGAAAAAAAGTAACAGGATAACAGGATCGGCCAAATAAACCAAATTAACTGCGTTAAAAGTCAGATCGTATACTTGAAAAAAATTTCAACATTTTCGAAAACGTCCATCGAGCTTGTTTCTACATAGCGATCGTGATGAATCCGTTCCAATCAACATACGATTTTACTTCGTACGTGTTTCTACAGTTTAACTTTTTTCAATTCTACAGATGAACAATCGCCTTATTTATATCTTTGTTTTTAAACGTTTCCTACAGTCAGCTCTTTAGATTTTTAACGTAACGCGTAATCGCGATTCGGGGTGCTCGAACAGACTTATAAGTCCCCTACGGTTAATTCCCCAAACTAAAAAAAAAAATTAAATATAGCGTATATCCTCAACAGTTTTGATTCCAGCTGGTCGGATCGCGCCTATGACGTAAGGTAATTATAAAACTTTCAATTTTGTTGGAAAAATACAAACCAAGATTTTTATAATATATTTTATACGTTTTCAATGGACGTGGTTTACAATGTTTTGATGAATTTCAATTAATATGCCACGATTTCGGCAAACACCAGCAGGTTTAATATGAACAATATTCCATACATATTGTAAGTTTTTTTTTTTTTTTTTATAACGTAAAATTAATTTTTCATACATTATCACGAGAGATTGTGATAACGTCATTTTATAATGCAATTGTATATTATAACAGAACCAAACAATACGTACGTAACAAATTACAAGCAATGGTTTTCCACTTTTGTTTTTGATGCCTTTTAAATTGAATAGATATAACGCATGAGAGAAAAACGAATTACAACTCAGTAGTATGACGCACGTTACAGTTACACGCAGTACCCGTATAGTTTTATAACGCGCACATTATATATGATACAAAGAAAACAAAAAAGAACTCGCATTCAGAAAGTTTTTTACTTTTTATCCAAAACGTCCTTTTGTTCCCTTTGCTCGACTACACCAATCCGTTGACCATTTCGTACGATCAATTCGGTGCCTATGAAATTAAATTAAAATATAACTGCGTATTATAAATTATTATTAGCGAAACGAATCGTAAATTATGATTCTTATAACTTGTTAAGTATTTAATTTAAAACTATTGTACAAAATTATTAAAATCGGAGCGTATTCGGCAATCTACTCATTTCGCTAAACGAATACTTTTTATGTTTGTTGAAAAATAACTCAAAATATTTACAGCGATATGATAAACGAAACTGCTTTCAGTATACCTATACTCGTATATTATAATATTATTCAAACTGAACCCAAATAAACAGATAGTATGTATGTAACATTTTACCCATCACCGTTCTTACAAATAAAACAACAAATAACCATGTCCTTATAGTCAAAATTATTACTTGATGAGTTCAAAAATAAACTGTACCATTTAAGAAAGCGGATGAAAATATAGTGTCCTGATGATTAGTGGAATAATCGAACGTGTCTTCATTTATGAATGTATCACCCATAACAATATGAATTTCCGGAATTAAAAAAACATTCAAACGCTCTAATTTAAACGGTTCGTTTTGAAAAATATGTGCAGCGAAGAACGACCAACGTGATAGTAGACATTTCAGAGAAGATGAATTAAAACGAAAAATCAAAATTAAATAAAGATTTTGAAGAAACAACTGTCGTGGATTAAAAAGCCAACAGTTTTTATATGATTGTTGCGGCTTAGAATCTCGTTTCTTATACCAAACAGTAGTAAAGACGTTTTAAATTCTTAATTATTTTAAAAATTCACGTCCAACCAAATAAATACAATCGCAACGCGTCACGTACTCCAAATTGTAAAAATTTTGTCTCGTCCGAGAAAAAGATGTCGAAAAACACGTACTTGGCTGATTAAACGTCGTTTACAGCGCACGTGCGATTGTGTGTCACGCATCTTTGACGTAGGTACAATATTTTAAAACTTATAGCCATAGTATTGATGATATTACCTAATTTATACTCTTAAATTATGAGCGTTACATAAGATATAGAGTTTTTTATTTTTATATTTTCCCTGAACGAAATGTTCACTTAAAAAAGTCGAATTTCTAAATTTCAATACAGGCTTAACGACATGGTTTCCTATATACGAAAAAAAAAATTGATTACTAATTGCTAACATCGCGTTAGTATAGATATTTAATTTTACGAGTTTTTTTACTCGGGTTTGTTATTGCAATACGGTTTTTTATTTAGGTACGTTTTTGTCAATTCACCTAGCCGGCATTAAGTATAGGCGATTTGCCCACATGCCTGTGTAGGTGGACAACAAACAGTATTTTAAATTTATTATTTTTCACTAAGCGTGTTTTGGAAAAAAAAATGAGCGTGTTGATGGTGAATAAATTAAATCGAAATAATGATTTAAAAAAAAAAAAAAGGAGCTACGAGCCGTGAGTGAAGTAGGTCACTGTTTTGGATGGGTCACTATTTAAAAAGGTGTAGTTCAATAAATTATTTTTGAGTTGAAAACAATGATAAATTATGAGCTCAGTGAATCAATTAACGTTCAAATAATGGAGATGTTCAAAGTTTTCTATGTAGGTACTCAACTCAAAACTGGAACAAAATTGTTGAATATTCGTTATCACGTTTGGAGTGTGAAATCTAACTTTTTCATTATTGTTTATAACCTTTCCGAGTATAACATTATGTTAAAGGATCGTATACGGGCTTACTTTGAATTTACTATTGCAAATACTTGACTGATTACAAAAAATTATTAATTTTACATTTTCTGTAGAACGACACTGGACATAATGGGTCATCAAACTTATATTTCCTTTATACGTAGGTACTCTCTACTTAGAACTTACAAACTTACAATACGTTTAGTTATGAAAGCGTGACCTGAAATGCATACTAATCAAATCAACGTAGAACACAATCTTTCTTATTATTTTCTAAGCAGTCGTTTTACCACAATGCGGTTTTTTTTTTTTTTATTGATCATCTCCAATATGTCATGATATTATTATTGTTCTAGACATAGTTAAAACTTCAAAAAAAAACTATATTGACCGATTGCTGGTTGGTAGGTACCTACGAAAGATCTGTTGTTTTTAAAAAAATCGTTTGTAGGGATTCTAAGATTCTCAAATATTATGGAGACAACACGAAACAACAAGTACGCAAATATTATAGTGATGCATATCATGTCGTCAGCTCGTGGTGTGTTTACAAAATGATTTTATTGTCTCGCATTATTTACTGTAGATATGCGGACGACGTGCTCGAGTGGTAATATTATTATTATATTATGACGTGTAACGATTCGACAGACAACAATTTGGTCTACGAGTGATGAACTTCGTGGTTTAGAACGAGTTTTTACACGGCGTGCAGTACACAACCGAAAATAACATATTGTGTCTGTATAAAATGAATCGTGAAACGGTTGAAATACTCGGAAATGACCACATATTTCTTGGAATATGTACGTGTAAAACAAATGGTGTCCCTCCTGCCTTTCGTTTACGAGATCCTGCACTTTGGTATGATGTCATGTTTTTCTTCTTCCACATTTATCCTGATGAATTTATCTTTTACGATTTCATCGTAAACTTTTCCAAACCTCAGTACTGCGGAGTGATTGCTGGAGTTTAATTCGTCGCTTTTAGCGAAAAAAAATTACCCAACATTACGGAATCGTGCGTATAAACCGCAAACATTCAGTTCAGTGTACCGTTTGCTGATAACTTCAACGTAATTTACTGCTAGTGTTACGTACCAATGCATTTATAATGCATTATGACTGAAACTTTTTTCCATCGATAGTCTTCGTCCGGACAAATTATATATGAAATTAATTGTTTTCTAGCATTTTATTTTAATTCTTATTTTAAAATAACAACGATCACATAACATTATCGTTCAAATACGTCATAAAAATCTAATCGCGTTTAGTAGTATATAGTAAATATTTGATTATTAATATCTACACGGCAGTGGGTGGTTGTCGATAGTTATTTTTGGATTGTTTTTTTTCATTTTTGTTAGATTAATTGTTTTACAGTACAATGTTTTAAATTATGTGGATTCATCGAAAATAAATCATACAGACTTTTACCTCCAGTACTAAACATTATAAGTCTAAAAACCGTAATGATCAAGTACCCCGTATTGACGAATTAGTAAGAGCATTGCAAACATGCCAATTTTCACAATATTAATTTCGTTGAACGATATTAAAATAAGTATTTAAAAAAGGCAATCGCCGCGCAGTTTTGAGATTTCTATGGTTTATATAGATACAAAGTACGTACTCACTACTTGACAAGAGATTAGCACAATTTATCAGTTTTAATTTTAGAAATCAATAACTGAGAAGTATGCATAGTTTTGTGAATGGTCATGAAAATATTCCAAACATTTTGTACACTTCATTAATTGGTTCATTGTTTTGACTACGACGTCTGACTAGGAACGACGATAAAAAGTTGCGTGGAACTTTAAATTAATCAACGTTGATAAATATCGCCTTTTGTTTGCTTTCTAGTGCACTCGTATACTTAATTAGTTTTGCGTGTAATAATTATTCAACCGATCGAATCACGCTAAAAATTTTTAACTCGACGAAAAACTATTGATTAACAATTAACCGGTGACTAAGTTTACAACCTGAACGTTCATACTAAACCAGACAATCGGTTATGTTCTTATATTGTTTCCATAAAAACCGCTGTAAAGAAAATAATGTTTTCATAACATTTAATTGTTATATGTATACGATTTTAATGTTTCCAAAGAACGTTAGAGAAATCTATAGTTATTAATTTGTATTCCTCCCCGGTCCAAATAATATTTAATATCAAAATTGATCAACAATTATTGAACTACACATACAAACTGTAATCAAAACAATAATAAAACTTAAAATGAAAAATATACTTACGAAACCATAACTGAACTAAAATAACAGTATGTTTCACAATTTAACAAATCATTTTTATAAGCGATTTTGCAGGAGGTATGTTCATCCAATTTAAAACTCATTGTTTCTCGCAAAAAATATAAAAAGGGTTTACATATTGTATAATACTATTCTGTCATCATTCTATTTTATTAAAATTTATTCTGGTCAAAAACGTTGTTCTCCGAACTGTACAAAAACATAATAGTTCAATACGCATTCAAAATGATCAAATTCATGTTTTTTCTTTTAATTTTGAAATATATTCCGTGTAATAGGTGTAAATGTTGGTCTAAGTAAAATAAAGATATATAATTGTTGTTTTTCAAACGGTATAAGTTTAATAAAAGTAATTTTTGTTTGCCAAATTTTCGAACTTTTGAAATGTAGGTAAAGATAATTATTATTAGATATATTAACTTCGGTATGTTTCAAAAATTTGTATGTGTAAGAACGTATGACATCCGCTCAAAATGTAGTAGTCCATTTCAACGCATTACATTAGAAATTGATTAAACTTAATTAATATATTATAGTATAAATTATAATGAACTATTGTGGAAACAATTCTCAATTTTTATGTTTTCTAAAAAAATAAATAACATCGACTTTAATTTTATCTTGAAATTTTTAAATTTTTTTTACTGTATAGTACACACATAAAGTGTACGCGTTCATAAAACACCATTAAGTATAGGTTTTATAATGTGTTTTCACAATAATTGTACTATTTATTTATTAAATAAATATTATTTATTATTTATTATTTATTTATTAAATAATACAATTATTGTGAAAACACATTATAAAACCTATACTTAATGGTGTTTTATGAACACTTTTTTTATGCCTCTTCCACTACCCATTTTCATTGAATATTTTTTTTTAACTCTTTTCTCTCCTTTGCATATACCTACTCGACCAAATAATTTCAATTTCTGGCCATGTATTCCGAAATAATGAGTTATACGTGTTATTTGTAGATCTCGTATGGAAACCTGTCAGTTTGTTATTAAAATAAAAAAGTTTTTTCTACTATATTCATTGACTCAGCGTTTCCAAAACATGTGAAGTTCGTATCTACATAACTGACTTATAGTGGCATGTTTCTGAATTTATTAGTTATCCGTCAGTAGTCTGCAAGTCAATAGACAATATTGAAAGACGGGATTAAATTCTAACCAAAACTATATACTTTTTACGAAATAAAACCTATTTTTTACTACACGTAACACTCTCGTAGCATAAATTTTTGACAACGATCAAAAATATGAATATACCAAGTTGTGTAGGTACCTATCTATTTTTAAGGGAAAATATAAAAAAAATTACCGTTTATAAAAACTGTCATTTTATACTACAATAATAGTGCATTCAGCATAATATTTGAATTTAAAATATATTCACTCTTTTCAATTCACATTTTTTTTTTTTTTTATTTATCGTCTTCAAAAGAACGAAATGAAAAAAAGGTTTTCAACTACATTTAAAGTCCATAACATTTTCCGTTCGAAAACATTATGTCTGAAGTAAAAAAGTTGCTTCTATTTATCGCAGGTAATGAGTTTAAACAAAGAAAATAATTTACATTTATTACAAATTCGTTTGATAAAATAAAAGTAACCGTTAACCGTTTTTAGTATAAATTGACTCATATTAAATACTTAAGCCAGTTGTTAATAATATTCGTATAAATAATTAACCACTTGTTTATTGACTTAAATGCCCGTTGATCATTGTTATAAACATGTTGTTACTTTTTATAATAATTACTATTCCATTCATAATTTTCCATTTTATCAATATAACGATATAGATTGGTTAGAAAAACACAACAATAGTTTAATTGATACCTATTTTGATTTTTTTTTTAATAAAATGCAGTTACTAACAAAATATCAAAAACGAAAATATTGCACGAAAAATCCAAAGAATTTTTCAGTCAAGCAGACAAAACAAATAGTTTGCCAATATTGTAAATTTAACAGCTTAGTACCACCTGTGAATATACACGATCGCAATGTCTTTTAAATTATATGTATTTATGCAGTGAATGCATTAGACAATTCCACGTAAATCAACCAGACTATTTTCCAGACCTTCTTTTTCACATCAGATAATAGACAAAAAAAATTTAAAATACTTTTTATAATCAATTAGTTTACAAACGTTTGTATTATTTTCTTATTTTTTAGACAGTTATTCTTGTTAGCAGATAAATAACGTTTTTGATCACTGCTTTAGTCACAAAATGTTACTACCCTGCAGTTAATAATACTTTATTAATGATAATCGAATACTAGGTATAGCAAAAAATGGCGAATACCGAAGAATTCTATTTTTTACCCTCAAGTAACATTAAAATGGCACAAATGAATGCAATTAACGATAAATGTTACTGAGTGAACAATGAATATTTATTTTTCATTGATTGCACACAATAGTTTATGGAAAAAAAATTATCAGTTGAACTAGTTGTGACTATTACTAAGTAAATATAGTTTTGTTTTATTATTAATAAAACAGACACATAATGTATTATAACGCTCAAAAATATGCATTGAATGTTTGCATTTTTAAAGTACAATTCTTTTATAAAACAATAAAAAGTATATTTTCAAATTATGATTCAGAGTCGAATGTATATTATCCTTAAATTATATTTGCTAATACCTAACAGTTATTTCAATAGTGATAATTATTTAACATTGCACTTACTTAAACATGTGGTTAAACATACAAATAATAGTAATATGTTCAAAGTAAATCAATTTCATAATGAATCAATAAAATATTTTGACATGACATCTGATACGATACACACAACCGCACTCGAACAATGTTCATTGAAACTTTTATTTTTAAATAATGCTTTATATTATACTATTATTGTATTATGTAAATAACGCACCATTGCCATTCTAGTTATGAGAAATTCTGGTCATCAATTTCGAAATTCCATTTTTCGCCATGAATTTTTAAACAATACTTATGCTCCTTTAAGTGCAAAATAATCCATATGTTTAGATTTGTATCAACGTTTCTAGGACAAAAACTCTTTGTGCGTTTATTTTAATTTAATATTTTAAATAAAATCACACTTAGAAATTGGATTCATGTTTGTTTTGAATAGTTTTTTATTTTGTTTGAACCATTTGAGCTTTCAGAGAAGTTGCATGAACGACGTAAATCAAAATTGTTTTTTGTTTGAATATCGTTACGATCAGTTTTGTAAATCAAATTTTTTCAAATTCTTGAAACAATAGAATTAAAATAATAATTTCTTGATATTTAATGTTATGCTTGATGAAAAAAATAACTTTGTGAAAATTGCTATTATGTTGCCTTGCTATTAATAAAATACATAATACAAAAAATTATGAAAATTTACACATTAAAACCAGGCGTGAAAATATTTCACTCATTAAATTAATAACTAAAAAAAGTTTACAAATTCATGACTTATGATGCCACTTGTTTTTTGAGCCATATGAAATTCTTGGAAACTAAAAAATTATAATGAAATGACACCTTTGATTAACGATAAACATAAAAAGTCACTTACGTAGTAAAACTAAACAATATATTAATGTAAAACCTAAGAAACGTTTAAAAACCATTAATATGTACTACTTTTCCCACACTTTAAACTTATCATTTTCGAAAACTTTTCCTATATATTTCATTGACCATTACGCTGAATTTCATGACCAGTTTAACGTTAAATGTATATTTACCAAAATTTTAATCTTTTAATTCATAAAATTAAATTTATTGATTAGCCATACTGAAAATTATAGTTGTTTGACTAACTTAATGAAGGCTATAAATATTATAGTTTCTGTGCAAAATGTACACTAATTTCATGTGCGCGAGTGCGTGTAATGATATTGAAAGATGATGGTTATAAATAAAAAGACATATAAATTATAAAAGATAAAATTCTAATCTATTGTATAAATGTTTTTTTTTTTTTTTTTTTATAGAATTAAATATATTCAAAGAAAATAAATAAAATTGAACTTTTGGTTACAGTGAGGCGAGAAAAGCATAAAATGTTTAAAACCCAAACATATTAAATTATTTTGTTTGTTTGTTTATCTTAAGTACTTAGTCTTACACGGCACAATCACTATGAACTGTCATAATATTATAAAGTTACCGACGTAGTTATTAGGAGAATGAAATTTGATCATTAAGATATAAAATCACAGTGGTTTATCTTTGTATGGTAAGCTAAAACCCTAAAAACATAAGTATAAAATCGAAGACTAATAAGTAACAGGTCACATTTGGTGTAGAATAACGACCGCACTATACTATTTAAGAATGATGTAACAATACGGTGTAATTGTAGAAAATCTACAGCACCATAAATATTGCTAGAAACTTATATCGCAGCACACATTTTGAATTCTATAAATTTACTTAAGAAATAAAATCTATATACATTATTATCGTATGAAATATTATTGTATTTCTGTATTATTTATGATGACTTTGTAAATATTTAGGTGTAAACTAAGTTGTGCGAATGCTCCATGGTACCGTTGTTCGCTACTATTAGAGATATATTTAAGTCTGGTTATAGTTATCGCGTTCGATTCTGTGCGTTTTGTTTAACTTTCCATTACGGTCGATTTATTTCCCGTGTCTTAAACAGCTCCTATAAAAACATTTAACATTTTGAATTTTCTGCAGTTTGGCACTTACAGAGCCCCAGAACTAAATAGTAAAATAGAAATAAGACAGAAAGAAAAAAAAACCGCATTTAAATTGCAAATTCCCAGACATAACGCTTTTCGGGGTTTATATATTAAATCTTTTGGTTTATAACACACCTCCAGCCATTGTGATTTTTTTTCTTTTTATATTATTTTGCTGGTTTTTTGATATTAACCATTTTTTTATGACATTCTCACAAATTATAATATTTTTTCGACGCATTTGTCTGTGTCTTGTGCGTACGAAACAAATCCGCGTGCATTACCAAGCCATCTGTCCCTTATAAAACTACTCCAATACTCATAATATAATATGGATATTTAGGTACAACAGAATACGTAGTAACACTTACTAAAACATGGCAGTCAGTCAAAAAAAAACTTGTTCCAGAACAGTACAAATTATCTACAAATAAATCAAGTAATTGCTATCAAATAATATTAATTACGACAAATAAAATAACAAATAACTGCCAATACAGATTTTCTTAATAATTTTTCATAATGTTGACAGTATTTTTATTGATAATTCAATTATTTTAATCATATTATAATCAGTTTGAAATACAATATATCATACGATCAAACATTTTCTATATATTACCGAACTAGTTGATAGGTATACAAAGTTTGTCGTTATTCTGTAAGTATTGATAATAGTAAGATATTCAATATATATTTGTTTAATTATAATTAGATTGTTTTCAATAGTCGGAGATTTTATTTGTCTAATCTTCATTTTTAATCAAATTGAATTCATGTTTATTTTAAACGAAAAACTCTGCAGTTGACGATTAAAGTTACGTCAAAATATCAATTATCAATGTAAAAAAAATAATACGAGATATCGAAAACATTTTTTTCTGGGTGAAATAGTGCTATGAGGAAATTTTAAAATAACTCAGATCTCTAAGTATTTTGTATATTTTTTTATGACTTTATAATATCTATCATATTACTTTATTTATCTCTTGAACTAAAACTTTTTACATAATTTAATAAAATGTACAGTTTTAAATTATTATCAATGATTTCGCTGAAATAACTTGATAACATTATGATAATGATTCAAAAATTGTTATGTTTGTATGTTGTTGTGATAATCAGCAAAAAACTTTTTTGAACATCATTACTTATATTTAGTACCACTGAAAATATAATATCAACATCAAATCCAACCCTATTGTGAGAGCGATTATCGTAAACGAAATATCAATGTTTTCTTTGGTGCTATTTTCAGATAAATTTGATTTATTGTACGAACTTAAGTATAAACAACGTAAAGATTAAAATTTATTCTGGGTATTTTTTATAGTTATACATTTCCAAAAACTTTTCTGCAGAAAACGATTTCAAGATGACATAGACATATTGGTATCTACTACGAATCATTTATCATCGTACAATTGGACGATTTTTTTTTTCTGCGCCATCGAGTGAAATATCAATGTTTAAATTTTTATCGACTTTTTCCTTAATATTCAATATTATTATCATCATCACAATTATAATATTATTATTTGTATCCATGTTCATCGATAACTCTGCCAATTCGTAATCGAACCGATTTCGGTGATTCTTTCTGTGTTTGATGACTTCGGAAGTTCCGAGGTGGCCGCATATAGATTCTGTCAACAATTTTTCAGCGATTTTTAAAAAAAAATTAACCAAAACCAAAAAAACGCGTACGGAAAAATCGCGATAACATTACGGTAACAAATAACTATATTCAAATTACACGGTATGATTAACGTGAACGCGGAAAGTAATCATGCGTTCCACTAACGATTATGAAATACTATTTTAACGAAAAAATGAAACCTTTGTCAAAAAAACGAAAACGTTATCACTTTCTCTGGAGTCGGTGCCACGTGAGTGTTGGAAATACGTGACGAAAAAACCACATTTTTGATCGAACATGTTGTACGGCACTGGCTCCAGAAAACAGTGATAACATTTTTTTCTTATTCCATACTTTTTAGTGCTTTTTTCGGTTTTGTTTTTCTGTCAAAATTTTGTTTTCCCCGTTTCAGAACGTCATCGAGTTGGACAAAATTAAAAAGCAACATTCCGATGGCCGAAGACCGCATAGACGACGACCTGTTGAGCAACTGCACGGCCATGGTGCTGTCCGCGGAGTTCGGGTATTCGGCCGCAGAGCCGGACCGGCACAACTCCACCGCGCTGTTCGCCGTCCTCGGCCGCATGCTCAGAGCGGCCGACCTGAGCATGTCCAAGCGGACGATAGCCAAGGACAGGCTGCACGACTGCGTGTACCCCGTGCCGGAGCCGTCGTACAACATCTCTGCGTGGCACAAGCTGGTCTGGTCCGCCGTCTTCGTCGCCATGCTCGTCGTGGCCATCGGCGGCAACTCAATCGTCATATGGATAGTGGCCGGTACGTAGAGGCCTGAAAATCGTTTGTTATCATCTTCGTGACTGTATGCGGCTTTAGACTTGAAATATTTCACGTATTATGAAACAGCAGTAAAATTCGTATTGTGAAATATTTCAAAAATGAAAATTTCGCCCAGAGTTCTAGAACCTAACCTCGAGTCCTGCGATGGATTTCTGACATCAAAAAAACCAATTTAAACAACACACACAATAATAAAATTATTGCTCGGTTATTGTTAGAGGAATATTGCGAACCACTCAACCAAGTCCGCCGTGAGGTTATTTTAGGTTAGTCGCTTTACGTTTTCATCCAATAAACTAGCTTACTAGATGTATACAGATATAGTTGGTGAAGCTTAAGAAAGCTGGTTGTTGAAGCCTAAGAATGTTGTGGAATTGATTAAGTGTACAGTGTCGCCACGCCAAACAACATTTCACCAGACCTCGAATTTACACTCGGTTTCTTCGTTTTCTTAGTGCCTTTGTGTCCTTTATTCCTATATTCGTTTTGTTTGATTCAAATACAAAATACAAACGAACTCGTTACGTACTAGAATATGCTTCAACCGTTTCACATCTCTCTTATAATTTCGACCGAGGGCAACGTTGGGTACAAAAACTTTGAAAGATTTTTCTTAAAATAAAAAAAAGCAAAATACTTAGCCATCACGGGACGTCTTCGGGCAGGTGTGAAACAATGAGGGAGGTATTATGCGACGTTCCGAAGATAAATGTATACTGAATGTGCGATATTAGTTGTATAGTAGAGTTAATATTTATTAATATTGATTTGTACGATAAAAATCACCAGCTATAACCATTATTCGTAACAAATTTAAATTCATAATTAAAACGCTATTAAAACAAAACATATACTCTGAATAAAGTCGACACGAATGATTTTTGTATTCGCACAGTGTTTTTGTTGTTTTGGAATTTCTTTTTTTTCTACAAGCATTTATAATACTATATAATATAGTAGAAATGTGTCTACGAGTCACGAAACCGACCAGTGACATTGTCGTAAGAGGCATTGTACTATACCGGTAGTAGATCGAGAAGTCGAAGGAAATGAAAAAAAAATATAAACAAAAAATACGAAAATCCAAAGACATTATTAAGCACGTAACCATCACCATAAATTAAAGCTTGAAGAGGCCCTCTATCGGTCACGCAGCTATATCGCTACTTTTCCTTAGTGTATCTAAATTTATTACTTTTTTTCCGTCGGAACTTTACACATTGATCTTAATTGTAAAGCCACTAGACACGAAGGAACCACCGTTCGTTATGAACACACTTGCTTTTAAATTTACCATAAAATACGCATTAGAAACGAATATGCAGGTTTCAAAACAATACCCAACTTTGTAAGTACAAATTCATTACAATTGATCGTGCATACCAAATGATTAACGATTTATGTTATTTTTATTAAAATAATATCACCAAAAAAAAATATAGAACGATCTTTTACTGTTAGAATGGTTTATCGGCTTTTAAAAGAGGCTGAAATTCGGAGAAAAAAATTGTAAAATTTAATTTCAACATATTATTTGTATAACTTCTATAACGTTGTTTATAAATTTGTAGTTTATTTTGTTAAGCTATATTTAATAATACTTTTTTGATTTTATTAGTTTGTTAAAAGTTTATAACTATTAATATTATTAATAATTTGATTTATGATAAGCTTTATACACTTCGTTTATTGATATCTTTTTTCCACGCTTTAAAAATCTTCTGAACAAATAGCGAATAGGACGTATTGAAGTACTTTTTTTTTTAATTTTGTTATTTTGTTAGTTATAAGATATGACCTACAGTTTAAAAAATTTCAGTATGTTTTAAATGATGATTCACTTGAAATGAATTTTTCACACAGTATTTGAAAGAGTATAATATGCAAGATATTAATCAGCTTTGACGTTATCTCACGACATAAATTGTTTAGGTTTGTATTGTCACAATAACGTGTAAAATGCTTTTATCTCCTATTTCAATTTTCACCATAAAGCCTTAAACAATTTCCACATATAATTTACATATTTTTTAATACACAATTAAACGAGGTTAATAAATCTCCTTTTAGACATAACTTTTACCATTCACATCTTATGATTTTTTTTTTTTTTTTTTATGCAAATCAGTCATTCATAACACTAGCTGCAACAATATTGTAACAATTCAGTTAAAAATCTATTTAAACATATTTAATATTACTGCCAAACGACTGAAAAGGGAATTATAACCGTCTAGACTATATTTATGGCGTGCTAGAAAAAATGTCTTATCTCTAAAGATTTTATACATGGGTTGAAATACAAAATATAAAATAAAAGTCCGTCTCTTTTTATATTTACAAAGCAATGCATTTTCTCCCAACCGTTATGTACATATTTATTTTTTCAAATGTGTTAAAAGCGTCTGAACATAAATTACCGTGAGTATTGTACTATTATACTTAATCTCCTAAGTCTTTATCCATAGTTTCGGAACCGCGTTTGAGTATTTGAGCATCAAAGAATTAAAAAAAAGTTAAAAACTATTTCAGTCAATACGTTTTATCTTCGATTAGATTTAATCATTAGATTTTAGAAGTAAAAAATAAAAGTTACTTTAATAATAAAAAAACATACAGTACAAAATATCAGAAATTCGATAAGTGTTCAAAAACGAAAAATATTGAAAAATTGAAAAAAGTACCATTAACCGGTAAAAATTATTAGTGAATAATATGAATCGCTTTGTTTGTTTAACATTTAAAATTGTAACATTAACAACAATATCCTAAAAATTATTTGTGTTTTATTGTTAATTTCTTATGCCCTATTACATAAGTACCGAACGATTTATTCCAACATTTTGTTCACTTTTTTTTTACCATTGTAGTATCATTTGATATTGAAAGTATTAGTTTTACTTTAAACGTATGAATTCTAAAGCATCGTGCAAAACAACTTATTTTACTTGACAAATAAACGTTTTAACAACAATTTATTATTTTTAAAACCAGTATTTCAGTAATTAAAAATTTTACCCTCTGTAACCTGACCGGAGAAATTCCTCCTTGGTAAATTTAAAAAAATAATAATACCCTTACTTCTTTTGTTTTGTCTTTTGATTTAATTAATCAGATTTTTTACTCTGTTCTTAGTATTATGTAAACCCGAAAATTTCGTTTGAGCTTTTTAATCATCTTCGAAGCGTTTAGTTAATTTTTCTATCATTTTGTCATCAAAGGAAACCTCTAAGAAAATACACAATGCTGTTAATTAAAACAATTAAGTTCTGTTTTTTTCAGTCAATAGAAGAAATTATAATGTTGGCTTTGAATTGATAATGTTTCCATAGAATATCGAATGCTTGTAAGGCAAAAAAGAAATACATTAACTAATTGATTTTAGTCAGTTATGACTTATGAGTTTGACAAATACCATCCTAAATATGTATTATATTCACATATAATAATATGTGTATTAGATATTTGGTTTTTCAAATTTAAATACGTATCAAATTGAAGTGCATTGGAATTCATTTTTAATTAAAGAACAATAAATATTGCATTATTTTTATAGTTATCGGTATAGTATATTTCTCAAGTTAAAATTATAAGATGAGAGTAAAACAATTGAATGAAACACCACGTACATTTATATTGAGCAATTTTCGTCTTTGTAAAACATTTAAAAATAAAAATATTTTTGTACGGAAGATTTTAAATAAAATGTTATTTAAATATATTTAAATCTTTCGTTAATTAAGTTTTTGAACAGTTATTATAATTTATCCAAACAAGTGATTTAAATACATAAATTTATAATGCGGAAGTGACTATACACATCGTATATACTATAAATTTATACATACTATAAATCAAGTTTGAAACTATGTGTTTGTTTTTAAAACTAAAATATATATATATACATGTATGATATAAACGAAAAATGTTTATATTTTTCTTTTTTTCCATAAATCTTCTTTATGTTTCTTACCCCACGGATATATGTATCCACAACGGTAAAATGTAAACAACGTTAAATACTATTTTGAAGAAAAAAACTCCTTTTTTTTTATTTTTACAATTATAAGTTTTATTAACTTTTCATAAAAAAAAAAAAAAACTTGAGTTATGATACTAATCCGTGGGTGAAGAAGGTCATTGCTTTGAAAGATGCAATTTAAAAATCTTAAAAGAAATTTGTTGGCAAATCAATCAATCATCATAATTGTTTCCGAAAGTTACAATTTCTATACTTAGCTTAAGAAAACGGTTGAAATTGCTGTCGCACGTAAGCGAATCACCCGTTGTGTAAAAATAAAAATTATTATGTACCGCATACGAGTTGATATTTTGTTAAGTTCGTATTACAGTTTCGGCGGATTCTTGAAAAAGAATACTAAAGGTCTTAGAAAAAAAAAAACATTGTGATTATAGACAAATTCCAAGATTCGCTTAATCAGTAATTTTTTTAAATAACCACGTATTAAACAACTATACACTTGTAAAAACTTTCTAATCTATACATTTTCTCATTATTTCTCTTCGCTATTTTCGGCTCGAAAAATACGCTTAAATTACTGCGGTTTAATCGAAATCGCTTGATGTCATCGGACGTCAACGAACCGAAGAGCATAACACTCGTTCAACTATATACACAACTATAGCCATCTTCGCCTCGATGACCTTCGATTCCCACATTGACAGTTGGGGGAAATATAGAGGAGACACGCATTTTTCCGACACACTAGATTTTACTTTTGTTTAGTTTTTAACGATCCAAAATTATGATTTTTTTTTTTTTTTTACAAGACGAAAACTGTTTAATAAAACTCAATATTTTGTTCAAGTCATTGTCTTCAGTTCGTATAATATGGTTTTACGCTATGTTCTTACCTTTCTACGAACGGATTTTTTTATTTACGATTTCTTTTCTTTTTTTTTTTTCGGGGGCGTTCTCTCACAAACTGTCATAGGAAAGATATAACAATACCTCCCTGACAGTAACGTAACGTGACTTGTGTACAATATACATAATATAAATAAAAAATGCACACATAAATAGAGAAATCGATTTTGATTAGTTTTTCAAGGATTCCCGTACATTTTAAAATTCTCGAGTTATATTGTACACGACTTTCGTTTCGTTTTGAACAAGATTTGCTTGGCCACGAAAAATCCGATCAAGCCAATTTTTTACGTACCTAATTTAATAATCTATGCATAATATAGGTTTCATTTTTATTCTGTCCAATATCTTTTTTTGTTTTGTAAATAAACGTTACCTAACTAATGTGCTCTCATCGATACAGTACAACTTTCATCTCGATATTTTTTTTTTTTTTTGTCAAATTTTACTTTTGCCAACTAATTTTGATTTTTGAATACAAAGTGTCACTTTCAATAACATTATTCAAGTACGAATGCGTATTCAATTAAAACAGAACGAACGAATTGTAACATCCAAATTTTTGAGATGATTTATATAGTGGTAGTAATTTGTTTTCCACTGCAGTATGCACATTAAACCTAACATTTATATTTGGAAATATTGTTTTAAGGTGTCACGCGCACAATCAATATTCAAGTGCGGTAATTCATTACAACTGTATAAGTATTAAAAATTATAAATTACTGTTCCATCACCAAAGTATTGTTCAGTAGTGTTGTAGTTACTAAAAACTATTACTCATTTTTTATTTGAATTTGACAATGATTTTTATATTTTTTTCTCGTTATCCACGTCAATTTATCGTTATCCGGTAACGATTTCGTTTCTGTTCTTATAAAAAAAAAAAATAATAACAAAGCAATACCTAAAAATTGTGTCTAAAGTATTGAGTTTACGATTTTACGTTTTTACGATTGCGAATCGCGGCCCTTTGGTTTTTCATTGCCCGAATGTTTTCGTTTATGCAGTGTACTGTGTTCTCTCCGGCAGTCTTTGTTTTTGTTTTCTATCCATAAAAAGAGTATTCATTTTCTATACGTGTTTCGAGTACAAATCGGCGTTGCAAAATAATACGACGAAAGTAGATTACGGTCTAAATTTATTCGGAAGTGGTGTGTAGTACTTGTTTGAATTTAAAATCACGAGACCGGATAAAATTATAATTTAAAAATAATTTCATATACATCTTCTGTTATACCGTAAAAAATGTGTTGAATTATTTGCGTGTACGTTGTATGCTTCGACATTTACGAAAAATCAAAAGAAACAAAACGCACTAAATATTAAAATAGGTAAAACCAACTAGAAAAATCTTAATTTAAACCCTAATATGTACATCGATCACTGCCGCAGTTCAAAAAGTTAAGAATTCTCTGAGTACAATGAGAACGTTCAAAAGTGTCTCTTTCGTCCGAGTTTTCCGTCCTAAACAATTAGATTTTCTCGTATGTTCATAAGTTGTAACTAATAAAAAAATGAATAAAAATACGAAGACGTTTCGTGTAACTGTTCAAAAAGAGTCGTTTAAAAAAATTCGTAAACGACAAAAATCTAAAAAAAAAATCAGAAAGAACGTATACAACTTTCTAAAATAATAACAGAAACATTGTGGTATATTTTTATTTAAATTTATGCGTCACATTTGCTTTTTTCATTGCCGCGACGAATGCCATATATACGTGTATAACTCACGTCAGTATCATATCGATATTTTGAGGAAAATGTTATATTTATTTCAATG
Source organism: Hormaphis cornu (assembly GCA_017140985.1). NCBI lineage: Eukaryota > Metazoa > Arthropoda > Insecta > Hemiptera > Hormaphididae > Hormaphis > Hormaphis cornu. The sequence continues at coordinate 16,475,778 of CM029362.1, forward strand.
TTATTTTCGTCAAAATGTTTTCTCGAAAAATAAACGTTCCGTTAATCAATATGAAAACCGACAAAAAAGGACAAAACGAAACCCTGGGTCATTTTGACTTTTGCAGTTTTTGTTTGGTTGTAAAAAAAAAAAAAAAAAAACGACAAAAAATTATGCGTGCACGCACAATAATGTTCTATTATGTTTCTTTTTGACGAGAAAGTCTTTTCATCTTTATAATAAACGAACAAACGAGTGGGCGTTTAAGTTGGGTACCTATACAGTATACATGCACACTGCAAATTTATGTAAATTACAGACGTATAATATCGTTGGATAACAATATTATAGTAATTATTGTAAAACTATTTTATACTGAGGCGATACTGCAACGACTCGTCTCTGCGACCAAGCCGAATCGCAGATAAGTTCCGAAAATACCGTAATAAATTCAAGTGATGCAATAAATATAGGTATATCAGTCGTACTATGCATAAATCGCGTTATGTAAATCATACCATTTAAATATGCGACATTTAATTATGCCACGGGTCCGTATCGAAATCTAAGGGTTACGAGGTGTTCCGATAGTAAATCGTTGTTGAATGGATTTAACTAATATTGTAATTTGTAACGAATATTGTAGTTTATGGTGAACCTTTTCCGAATCGTTACCCCTTGGTTTTTTTACCTCCTTGTGGGATATTTTTTCCCAAATATCTTTCTTTTTTTCTTTCTTTTTTTTGGGTTTTGTCGGCCACTACGACCATCCCGTCAAACATCCAATCCTCCCTGTCAGCTGCTCTTGCTATCCAATCTGGTCTTTGTATATTTTTACCAAATTAACAAGTAGAAAAAGGATACAAATATTATATTTTTACCGAGGGTAAGTTTTCTTAGTAAATTTTTACCAAAAGGAGGGAGTGAATAAATCCGAGAATCGATTAAATACGATTGAGCATAGAAATAACTTTTTTATAACACGCACCTATGAGCAAACTCGATAGCGTTGATAATATAGAAAGAAAAAGAAGACAAAAGAAAACTGACCATAAAAACCATTGCGTTTTAATAAAATATTATGCAGCGGGAGAAATTCTCTCAAGGAATACTTGCAGGAAATTTTCTTTTAAAATCTTAAAATTAATTACACTCACCGAAAATGCATATAATAACCGTAAGTACAGTATACCTATATTATAAACGTTATATAATATATTAGAACAATTTGCGTGTTAAAGCTCTAATATAAAAATAAACACTGTTCAGATAATAATCTATCAAAATCAATGGTTTTCCTTGTATTAGTAAAAATTAAAACTCTTTTAATACAATTATTTTAATATTAAACGCCTTCGTATTATAAATTCAAGCTGTTTGATTTCTTTTGAACTTTGAAATTATCATATTTTATTTTCTACAATTGAATTCATTTTTCATTATCGTTGATGTTTCAGTTTGTTTTTCAACCAGTGTCGCTGATAACTGCATGAATACAAAGGTGCCTACTGTATAGTAACCGTTTTAATTTTTTTACTTGAGCAAACTGGAATAAATCGCATCATTCATTTTAAAGCGTTTCATAAACTTTATTTCATGAAATATATAATATAATTTTATGAATCACACTGTGAAAAGTAGCAACGTCGCTTAAAACACTTTATGCTCAATCGTGTTGTTAAAAACTATAATAATAATATATTAGTTCCTGTTCAACCGGCAAAACGCAAACGGCGAACAAGACTCGTCGTATTTTTGGTCGTAAAAACGAATCGAGGGTTTTAAACGCAATTTTTTGTTTCCTCTCTCCGAACGAAATCCACCTGCAGCAGCCGTATAATACGCAAACATTGGGCGTATTTACAAAAAGATAGGTAATAATATTTCAAAAAACAAAAAAACGGACTAAAAAGGTCAGCGACCGGTCTAATCGTTCGCCGATGCGCCCGCAAAACGACCCTGTCCGTTTCGATCAAAGCCGCGGCGGTTTTTGTCGCGTGGGTGCTGTCCATTTGCCCGGATCCTCTCCGAACGGTATTTACTTTTACTGTTTTTTAAATTTTTTACATGGCACCGGTTTCCAGAGCAAACTATTTACGCGGTTGCCGACCCCTTTCAGTACCACATACTACTAAAGAATATTTTTAACGATTTAAATTCGACTAAATAAATTTGAAAAAAAATAGAACCTGTTAATGTTGTTGCTTTACTAAACACTCGTTGTCTTCATTGGAAAAGTTTTCTTGTCTCGTTGAATAAACGAACATTTTTTAACCGATAGAATTAATCTGTCTATTATAATAAAATATAAACCGGTATACTAACTTTTCCTAGACCAACATCTTGGTATTTTACCAATACAATTTAAAATTTGATTTTTTTTCTTCAGATTAAATTTAACAGCTTTTACTTGTATTGCGCTATTATGGCTAGTCGATTTTTTTTTTTTTTTTCAAACGAAATTGATAATTTTTTTATCTAATTGAATACAAATTTATTGAAAAGTCACTGGATACAAAAATGAAATTAATGTAACAAACATGACGTACAATCCTTATCAATGCACAATCTTCATTGCCTTGATTTGATGTTGATCGAAATTATTTTTCTGTTTCTTAAATTTTTCAACGGATAACAAAGGTGTTAGTAAACTAGTAAGATAAGTAAAGCGTCCAAACAGTCCAATAGCTAGCTGTTAAGAAACATTTTTAAGTTATTTTTCTGTTTTATTCGACACATTTATAGCAGTAATAAATATATTTCTGTCATTAGTTTAAATGGTTTGCTTCTGACTTTAAGGGTGAATTTCATGTTTTGTGGTTAAAAACAATTCCACGCTAATAAATTGGGTTAATAATGTGATTTATAAGTG
>CM029362.1:16483628-16655080 GCA_017140985.1 Hormaphis cornu
GAGGCTTCATTACACCTTCTCCTCGTAAAAAATTAAACAAATCATCGTTGGTTAAATTTTTTGGTTTTTCGCCGCTACTACAGCCTGCTGAAAATGGGATTATAATGAGCACATAGGCAGATATAGGCAGATCAAATTTATTAAAATAAATTATGTAGCTTGTATATATTATAAATAATATAATATACAGATGCAATTTTTTGTAATTTTATAGTTATTGAACTATTTACTAACGGTTTATGTATTATATCATTAAAAACACAATTTTATGAATTTGAATTTCTTAACTTAATTAATAGATGTGTATATAAATGTGTTTTAAGTGTACTTACCTTCATACGTACATTCCATTGTATATAAAAATGCAAAAAGAATAATTTTAAAAATTAAAATGTGCTTGCAATAACAGTTTAAAGCAAAATGAAATAAATACATACTCACAGTGATAGAAAATACTGTTCAAATTTTATACATTTTGAGCATTTTATAGATATCAATAATGTTTATGGCTTTAATTTTATCAAATCAATATAACTAATGCGTACATATAGGTACTATATAACATAAATATGGCATTTAGATATCATACTTTCTTAATTGGGTTTTATGTAAGCTAAATTTACTTATCAAACCACTGTGCCGTCGTGTCGTGCACGGCGCAGAGCCACGCCGCGGTGCAGCTGGCCAGCAGAACGCACGCCGCTCGACCGTCGCGCATCGTTCGAAACCGGAGGAAAATTAACGTAGCGTTTCTGAGCGAACAGCACAAGCCCCGCAACGAAACAGAACCGTTGGGTATGGCACAGGTCTGCGCGAAAGATCTGTGCGATATTTTAGAACCGCGCCAGTTGGCCGCGATTTTTCACAAGAGGTATTGTTTCGTCATCGACATCGCATCGCGCGCGGATCGAACAGAACGGCTGAACAGCGTGTAAAAGAAATGTATACGGTAGAAAGACTAAAGTACTTATATATACTTGACAACAGGTCGTCTCACGAGAACACACGATATCGCGATTTTTTTCCCATTATAATATAATTACAATATAGTTCTTTCAGAGGAATTTTTTTTGTACTGAAACACGATGCCACGATAACATCATCAGCCGTATGATTAACAATGTCAAATAGATAACGGTAGCATAACGCGTTTGCACGGTATGACGATGAAATTCCATCGTATTGTAATCGCGCATTTTACACATTATTTTACGATCGCACAGCATAAATGTTATCGTGTTTTAAAACATTTATTATCCCTACGCTGGGGAGTGCGGTTAGGTCTGTATTTTTCATCGTGTTTCTATGTATACTTTTTAATAATTTTCTACGTACGCTATCCGTCCACACTCTCGCGGTTCCGAAATAAGAGGAACGATACGACGACGGTAACTGCAGGGTAGTAGTAGATTCTAGTTTATTCGCGCACCACTATTTACGTATTGTATTTTACATAATTTAAATTCTGAACTGCTTTTTAATTGTTTCGAAAACACCGACGTCTTTAAGTAATCGCGCGTTCGCGAGATTAAACTAAACCAAAGGATTGTAATCCGGAATTCAAATTAAACAAATATCATTAAAACTGCATCGAAAATATCTTGTTTATAAAATATATATTCACCGTGCGAATACGATATGGCCGAACAGTTGTTAACCGAACGTGTACACAATCAAAATGTTTGCCTCTCGACTACAACTAAACAAATCGTGTTCACTGTACGTAAACAATAAAATTTAATCAAATAACTGACGTAGGTCAGACACTGATACGATTTTAATAACACAAAATTGTCGATTTAATCGTTAGGGGAGAACTTTCGGGATGTTAAGACGGCCACTAAAATATTATGATTTGTTAAATAATTCGAAAGTATAACGTATCAAGTCATTACTTATTATGATATCATAAAAAATATTCTAAATGCAAATTTCGAAACTTTAAATCAAATTGATAAAAATATTGTAAAAATGCTGAGATAGAGATATTGTCTAAAAAATAAAAAAGATCTACACAAACGAAATTGTCCTACCAACAAAGCTCATAAAATCATTTTACGATGTACGGCGTAACTCGGAGAAATGCTGTGTTTACAAGTTTTAAATTTTGTTTGAAACAGTACCTATTGTAAAGTATTTCAAAAATAGTCCAGAAATATGAGTCAAGAAAAATATTCGTTTTATATTATACGTATTTTGTCTATCAATATTTGTAAATTTATACACAACGAACTGTTATAATATGAATATTTTAATGCGTTCGGTACACCGTGAACAAAGGAAAATACGAGTATGTCTTTAGCTACGCATAATTATGTTTAGGTACTTCATTAGAGAAAATAACAGTCTTTTTTGAATAATTTCGATTACTTAATAATTACAGGCTTCTATAACTGTGCTCGAGTGTACATTTATTTTCTTTGTCATTAGATCATTATTTTTTTTTTACTTAAGGCGTGCTCAGATCAAGTCCAAAGGAGAAAAATGAGTAAAATTATTTTTTTTTTTTTCATTCACTTCTTTCTCATTTATCAAACAGTTTTCATCGTATACTCTAAAATTACCATTTAACGCAACAAACTTATAATCACTACACTTAAAAAATGATTGGCCATTTATACGTAGAATAATCCCTCGTTACAAATAGACAACGTAGGGTTTAGTAACAGTGCAAAAAAAGTGACAGTATTATAAGATATATCGAGTATTTAGACGGGTAGCAGTTTGTTGATTTTCAAATGTTTAAAAGAAAATTTACCAAAATTAATACAACGGGTATAGAGTTTTCGGCTATAATTTAAATTATAATTGCTTTCTATTAGATTCTATTACAAAGTTTTCGATTTGGTGGCTTTCTAAAATAAACGATGTTGTGTCGTCTCAGAGCCTTATATTTTTATCGCCATTTGAAATCCATTAACACGTTCATTGTTCACAGCACTCTTTTCTTTGAGTTTTTCATTCCCGAAACATTTCTACAACGTCGAAAATGATTGTTGACGCGATTTTTCTGTTTTACTGTATAATACACGATACGGAACCTTTTGAAACTCAGTAGGTATCTCGCTCGACAAAGCAAAGTCAGAAACATCGTTTCGGAGGAAAAAAGAGATCGGCCCTACTCTTTCCCGCGTTGTAAAAAAGTGTTTTTCCGACCGAAAAGAAAACCACCACGCGGAAACTTTTCATTCTCCGGTGACTATTTTGAAAATGTGATTTTTATCGCGCGCTGTACGCTGTATGGTTTAGTCCTCTTGTGTCGCCGATTCCGCGAGATTTCACGCGTCGTAAAAACACGAATCGCGGACATGCGCGTCACAAGACGGGACGGACGCGAGTATAATTCTTAAATGTATGTTACGTACAGTAAAGACCGGGTGAGTTATTGTCCGTTTGGATCACAACGTGGAGCAAAACGGAGCTGTCGACAGCACATGAACGGAGACGGTTCGCATTTAATCCCCGTTTTACCGCGATCTCGTAGATTTCTCGGATTATATCGTAGCTAAACAACGTTGCAGTCACGGCAATCCGATGAGTGAGTGGTTTTCCAGCAAAAGGAAACGTTTTTCGCCCGGTGATGGTATTTTTTTTTTGGACAGAAACAAGTTCGTTCGACGTGCGTGAATTAGTCAAAAACATACGCGTTTGATTCGTGTTCATACGCGACAGTGATCGGACCTGCTTGAGCATGCCACGAATTTGAAGAAAAAAAAAAACCATCCAATCAATAATTTTATCGCGTTACAATAATACGTACGTACCTACCTTTAAAATTAAATAGAGATGTTTTTTTTTATAGATCAACACCTTCTATTCGTGGGCGGATAGGCCGAAACGGGATATTGGGAATTTTCCGGTAGGTCTGTACAATATTTTGGGCCTTCGACCGCACTCCGTCGGCATAACGTTGCTTAACAACCACGAATACGATTGTATTATAAATCTTAGTGTCTACACAATTGTGTTTGTGCTCACAATCGACAGTAAATTAAACGGCGGCGGCGGTGTTTCATGTGCAACGTGAACGACAAATTCATGCGACCCTGGTCCGTTCTTGGCCGAAATACGTTTTCGCTGACGTAAAGTGTAAAAATGTCACGCGCGTGTCCTGCGACCCTGGTGCATTATGGTCTAAAATACATGTTTGTAATAGTATAAATAATATACGGAAAGTGTAAAAAATACGCTGGGAAGACACCGCGTGCGCACCTCAGTGGTTGAGTATGAATAAAAAGTGCAGACTTGCGAGCGAACCACTTTAAAAAAAAAAATTCATTGACTTTTTTGCTTGACCAATTATTATAATTTTTATGTTTCCCGGTCGGCCATAACTAATCCGTCCACCCCTGCTCGAGGGTTTCGGGTGTACGCCATGTTTCGAAAAAAATTAACGGGACAGCACTTACATTTTCGATCAACTGGTTCAAAACTATGTTGACTCTTCTCCGTCACTATTCCTCGTGGCCAGCACTCAGATTTTAATTATTTTTCGGTAAATGTTTTGAGCATAAAACACGAATTCAAATACAATTACGTATAACACGAAAACGAATTTACGAAAAATAACGACCAGTCTCAAAAATTAAACTTTGAGAATAAATATGTTTGAAAACTTGGAAATGCGTTTAATGTTTGGAATGGATAACATCGAAGAACATGTCATATTACATGTCAAAATACTATCAAACAACACTACACTGCCATTTTTTTACGTCTTTTTAAATACTATTCAAAAATCAACTATAGCCGGGATTCTTGGTGCTTGAGATATGGGTACTTTAAACTATCATCGGGGCACGGTGTTTGTTCTGCTGACCCGGATGTTATTCCATGTGTCATTTTTACTTGAACTACATAATACATAATTCCCTGACCTCGACTTTTTATTTTTTTTTATACCCCTTATAAAATAAATCATTCTTTTTATTCGTGGCTTTATTGTTTCTAACCAGAAACGAAATGTATTATTGTACGCCTTTTTTTCAACAATATAACAACGTTCAAATATTCAATCAAACGTTAAAGATATTGAACTATTCAACACTTATCATTGTTAGTGATACAATAAATTTTTTGGCTCCCATTGCATCGGTCTCGAGAAATTTCCTATTGATAAAATCATAAAACGACACCAAAGTACGGCATAAAACAAAAAATGAATTATGTAATGTTTGGTTGCGCTTTTGTTAAATTAAATGAAAAAACTGTTTCGGTATACGTCGTAAATACTCCTTTAACCATAAAAGTTCTCGCTAAGTTATAGAGTAAAAGTTTTAACTCTCAAAAATTGAATTTGGTACCACCAAACGCAAAAATTGGAAAATATTTATAAGTTCTACTGCGTAAAATAGTAAACTCCAGTATACTATAGGGTAGCACAATTATGAAGATAGTATATTTATATTTTGTTGGTTTTTCTTTTCAGATATTTATAGTTTTATTTTCTACTAGATTCAATAACAAAATACAAACATTGAACAAGCGAGAAAATAAAAAACAATAATTTTACATCTACAACATAATACTTAATTTAAACAGAGTGATAGGTCAACTGATATAATTGTCTCTAAGTGTATATTTGTATAAGTCTATGCTTCTGATTACAAACAATAGTGCCAATTACATAGTCTTCCTTACTCCAGATTCATTCGAAAAACTACTAAGCATTGAACACTCAACATTATTAATACAAATGTCCAACCATTACGAAAAAAAAAAAAACTTAATTTTTCACTTATACGTATATTTTTGTTCAAATTAAAATCGATTTGAATTATTCAACAGCAATTAAACAGAATTTTTACCTACTTCAAAGTGCAATCACCATACATTAAATTAAATTTTTTTTTAAACACTGCAGTTTTTACCCAAAAAATTTCAAACAAAATTAGTTTTACTATTTTTCTTAAGTTTCAAAAATTTAATATTATTCGTTCTTATTGTTTCTTCGAGTCCAGTAAGCGTTTTAAACCACTTTTCCCTGAAGAACTTTAGTATTTCGATGATTGCTGTACATTAACAAGTACATCGGTTCTTAATCGTATTTAATTGTTCTGCAAATAAACTCTTTGGTTCGGTGTTAAACTGTTGGAGTTTAAATGGAGGTTACAATTGTCAGTACTTGACTTAAAAACTTTATTTACCCCATAGTGCTGTAACTGTGATAGAAAATAGTCGGAAGTTACAATGATCGAATTAGCTGATATCTACTTTCTAAACAGTTTAACAGCTTCTAACCACTTTAACCACGTAATAATCGAATTTATGGCCTTCGAAAATATTTCTTACACACGTACCTATACGTTTGAAGTTCTCACAATACGAAATTTTATCTTGGATATTTGATGGTCTGATGGATTGCTTACATATTTTATAAATTTGATATTTCCCATTAAAGTTCAAATAATACAAAAAACATTCAACACAAAAATAAGATACTATATAATAATAATAATATGCTTTAAAATGATTTTTAAAAGGTAATAATTATTTTCACATCATTTTACAAAAATTATCATAAATGTCTTTATTATTTAACCAAAAAAAAAAAAAAATAATTTAATTATATTGTTCAATTTTTTAAATTATAATCTATACAAAATAATAGTGAAAAAAGGTTAAGATCATCAACATCGATTTGTTTACAAAGTAAACATTATAATAAAATACTTATTTTAGACTTATTAAATATCTATATAATGGACGTATATTTTATCTTATAATGGACATATATTTTTTCAAACCATTATTCACTGAAACGTTAAGTATTTTTATTTTTTACATATCCCACAATCACGTTTATGAATATAAATTGTTCAAATAAAATATGAAAATCCAAAATAGAAGAAATATATATACGTAAACAAAATTATATTTTACTAGGCATCAATTCTGGAATCCTTCCAAAAAAAACTCTCTTACGTATTGGGTAATTTGTGATTCTGAACAGTCGTATGATTCAAAGAATTATTTGTTTGAACAATAAAAATTTTACCATGAAATAAAATTAATCGTAAAGTTCAATTAGGTATTGAAAAGCAATAACCAAAAATTAAATGTAATTTCATTAGTTTTGTGCAATAACTATTTACTGATTGAAAATACAGACAAATGCAAAGAAAATCGATATCACGCTTCAAATATAAAACATTGTTGAAGCAAAAAATCGGTTTCCTTTTGCACTAAATTTGATTTTAATGATAGCACAATATAAATTTTAAACATTCTTTAAGCCAAAACTATACTGAAAAATAATGATATACTTTTGTAATTTACTTAATGCTTAACTTTACTTAAGTTGAAATTCAAAATAATCGGTTAAATTAAATTTTTCCACTTTAAGAAATCTATCCATCCGTTTTGAAAATTTTACGTAAAATAAAATCTACACCCGAATTCCAAACCAAACATTCATGTGTTACTATATTATTTTCCAAAGTTGGCAGAAATAAATACCTAACAAATCCATAAAGCATAACGACTATCAAAATAATTGACGAATGTACTTTTCTTTTAAATTTTAGTTTTTTTATACAAAGTATTATACTTCAGGCGTAACAGTTTTGCCGTTTTTACACGTAATAAAACGTCTGTATATTCAAACCATTAACAACGACTTGTTGTCATAGTATTTGTATTATTGTTTAATCGTATTATTATTTATTTATTTAAATTCGTCCCACTTTCTTAAGTGTTTTGTGAATGAGATCGTGGAAACGCAACTATAACGATGCACCAATAAACATTATTATTCTTGTTCGTTCGTACACTCAAATTATATTTAAATATCCTACAAATTCATGTAAAAACGTATGCACATTTCTGTCCACTTTAACATTCAAAATCATTATCAAATGTAAAACAAAAATACTGTAATTAATTGTATCTTATAAGAATTTATGATTTACATTATGTAGTTTAATCAACGATAACTGCATATTATCATAAAAGTATTAAAAAACGTAGCACCGTAATACCGCTACTCTATTATATACATTATTGCCATGTATAATATTACGTCATTGTCTGGATTTTGAGATAAGCAATACTTGCATAAGAATCGCGCTCAAATATTCTGCTCTTTACGTCACACAACACAATACGTTTTGTTGTTTATCTATCTAGAGTACATCATGTACTCGTATATTCACGTTCGTAGTAAAGTAAAATTTAAATCCATAATTTTTCCACAAATTCCATAATAAAAGTGTAAATAACTAATTTTAAATCATACTTAGACAATAAGATTTTTACCGATTAGCTCATACATATAAATCGATGGATATTAGGTACTATTGCGTGCTGGGCATCGATAAAAAATACTATAAATAAAATTGGGAATTTTGGAGAATTTTACTGCGGGAATTTGAAATTTTCAGGTTCGTGAAGACGTTTTCGTGTGGAAAGAGTGCTCCAAACTTAACTTTAAATGCCGCAAAAAAGTTGAAATTTTAGCTTTAAATTATCTTAATCCAAAAAATTTTTTGAATTTTACACATTTTGCAAGTAATTTTCCGAAAATACAAAAATTTTACTAAAAAAACCGTTGGAGTGGCAAGTATTTGTCCGATCAAATTGAAACCGACAACGTTACAATCGGTAGGCCATTACATATTAAAAAATTTCACGCGTAATTTAAATGAATATTTTTTTATTTTTTTTAACGTGGATACGGCTTTCGGAGTTATCGGACCATTTTTATTGTTAAATTTAATTTCTACCAGGATGTATATTAGATAACTGAGCTCATTCAGAATCGATTTTTGAAGGCAATGATTTATTATTGCTTTTAGATATTTTATAGTACATTTGAACCACAATTTCCAAATCAGTGACCCACCCAAATTGTAGTCGCTACACCGACGTGAAACTACTCACGCTAGCTAGAGTGATTCCGGCTTTTTGAATTATTTTATACCGAATCTTAAAGTTAACAACAGATTTTTCCATGAAATACTACGAAATGCACGATACAGCCGAGTATCCGTCGTGTCGATGTTTCCGGAAGAGCAGTTCGGGATTTATCACCCGTTTTTAACGCACCACCGCCAAATATTATACTTAAAAATTGTTGGAAATTTTCCAAAGCAAATAAGTTTTTTTGGCTGCTCAGATAAAATACAAACATAAAAACATGTCGAGTTATTGTTACATTATTCCAAAATTTATATTATGTTCCATAAGGAATTCTTACACTCCCGTAATTTAATAAAAATATAAGTGTCACCTGGCTTCTAGTAATAAAATTGGATAATGCGAATTTCGTCTAGTTTTTAAGAGCATTTAAATATTTTAAATTATTATTATAGATGTTAAAGAGTTATACTAACATTGCCTAGAATACAGTTTAAAAAAACCGTGAGTTTTTCAAAAGCCTGCCATTTTTTGGGTCCGCATTATTGATTTGTACCTACTGTAATACTGACAACAACACAATTTCTATATTATAAATAATTAACAAAACATTGCACTTGGAACACTAAAATTATTAGACAAAAATTTAAGTCGGAGCATCGTATAGGCAATTGAAGTACACAACAGTGTTGATAGAAACTATATACCGTACTAACTTCATTAATCATTATTACTGTTATCAACATTTTAATATTGAAAGTTCCGTGAAAAAATCCTTGAAATATCATTATACTAAATGAATAAATATGATAAAAATAAAACAACATCATTTTCGTCATTGCTCCAGTTTAAACGATTTAACTGAAATATTTTCTAAAAGGCCAAAATATATGACATTGTTCAACTACCAACCATAGAAAAGCTAAAAAAGTCGTAAATACTATCACATTATTTTAATAAGTACAACTATTATCTGAAAAACCTGTATAATAGGTGGTTGTCTTTATTTTTGCTTTGTAAAATAAGGAAAAAATTTTTATACAAAAGATACTGCAATTTTGTGAGCTCAAAAAATGAATATCTGTATGCTATAATAAGTAACAATCGTTAAAAAGTTACACTTGTCAACATCCAAACATTTCATAATGTTATTTGATTTCCAAGTTAACCAATTTATTCTTAAGTCTTTGCATGTACGACATTAAATGTATTATAATCGTTGTTTGTAACTTTGTAACATTTATTTCGTAATTAATGAAATAATATTAATTATTATACATACACAACTGCTGTCAATAACAATAATAGTCTATACTTCAAAAAAAAATGTATCAAATTTGCTTTGAATTGTTTTATTTTTTTATCTGCTCATTACTGTCATAAAGTTGTTTACTTAACAAAAAAACTTTTCCAACTATGCTTAAAAGTTTTAAAATAATTCATTTATAATTTATATGATATATACTACTGTTAAGTTGTTTACATAATATGTAAAAATATTATTTTCATTCACTTAAATTATGTCAACAAAATGTGATTTGAGTTTTATTTCTATGATTAAAGTTGTTATTTATTAAATAAACTTTTAGGCCTTAAACTTAAACTAATGATTGTTTTACTGTTCAACATTTTTAGTTTCTTCAATAGCTCTCAGTATCATTAAAATTCATTACTATATAAAAAAATCCTAAAACATTTTATTAACTACCTAAAAAATATTGTTGATAAATAAAATTTAAGTTCTTAACAACATTGTTTTAGTAGGGTGAATAGCTGTTTAAACATAACAAAACGATAGATTTCAGAAAACAATTGATGATTTTGTGAATGTTATGAATACTTAATAATTATGAAAATATAACATTACAACTGTCAAATCGTAGAAACTACGTGCGAAATAATGATTTTTATTAAACTCAATAAAAAATTTAAAAAATTGTATTTCTACAATTTATTGAATTTGTTGTACTTAATTTAAATATCATTGATAAACTAATAACAACTTTAATATAGTTGCTCATGTTTTCAATCTATTTGACTTTTAAATATAAAACTACGTGTAAGATAACAAAATACAAAACTAATTTCGGGATTATTTTATGAACTAAAACTTTCGTGGCAATTCATTATACAACAAAAAATTACGGTTAAGTCCTTTTGTCGAGTATTTCGGCGTAAATCAACAACTCAAAATTAATCTCTATAATAAAAATTCTTATCTCTGTTTACCCTTAAGAGACAATTTAAAAATACGTTTTTGAAAGCAGTTTTACTCAACTGTTCATTTTCTTCATGGGAAATAATCTTCCGTCATCAATTTAAGTCCAATCCTTTTGAAGAAACTTGAAAGATAATCGAACCCAGAATACTCCTAAAAGGATTTCACGGTCAAACATCAGTGAATCAAAATGACAATCAAGATGATCATTTTTTACTGTACACTTTTATAAATGTAGTAGATATTTTTATTTTCAATTCGATTTTTTCTACTAAAAAATTCGTTTTAAAATTGTATAATGTATCGATTAAAATTTGTGTTATAAATTTGTCAAAAAAAGTAATTTATGTTTTCAACACGTTCGCTTTTCGCCAATAATTTTTATTCGAATGTTATGTCGTGTAATGTATTGGGTATTGACGCATATCTGCACGCGGCGACCATTAATTTTAATTGGACTTATAAAATAAACGTAAAAAAAACATTCGGTATTCGATAATCGCTGTATTTATAGGGCTCGTGAAACTTCGGCTTTAGTAATATATTCAAAACAAGCCGACACTTTATTGTTGTTTCAAATTCAGAGCGTAGCGCGAAGAACGTGTTGTTTTTACAACGATGTTTTTTTTTTTTTTTGCGATCACTTATACGGACAGAGGGTAGGTCCAATCGCGAAACTTCAAAGCGCTAAAAAGTTTGGAAAGTAGACGTAAATAGTAATATCTGTGCATATTTTTTTTTTTTTTTTACTTATTTTTCTTTTTTTCTGAATAATAATAACGGGAAAAACAAAATAATCGATCGTGTGTTTCAGCTCACCGGCGAATGCGAACCGTGACAAACTGTTACATGGTCAGTCTGAGCATCTCCGACTTGCTCATGGCATCACTCAATTGTCTGCCAAATTTCATTTACATGCTGAACTCCGATTGGACTTTTGGCGTAGAACTATGTATAGCGTCAAACTTCATCGCTTACTGGACGGTCGCCTCGTCAGTATTCACGTTGGTAACCATCACCCTCAACAGGTCAGTCCGTTCGCTATAAAATGTAGAACCTAAAAAGTTAAAAATATTAGTTGGTATTTAACTATTTTACCCGTGTTTGGCCAAGTAAAGATATTTTGAATGATGGTTTTTGGAACAGCGGATAAAATATTTGATCTCACAAAGGTCATAGTTTTGTTGAGTACGAGCGTTTTAAACTTTAATTGATTCACAAAAGATGAAGTGTAAAACAAAACGTTTATAAGTTAATTTTTTGTATTTTAGTATAATATACTCGTGTTTAAGATATTCCTGCAAAAGTTCCCAAACCTTCATAAAGTTTACCGCAACAACAATTTTGTCCGATTCACTCTATTAGTGTAATACGTATTATATTACATACAGATTTGACAAGTTTCCTGTTTAAGTCAGATTTCGAGTTAAATCTCGTTTTTGAATAAACACGAATATACACTGTGTATAGTGTATACGGTGTGTACTTATATCATTTAAATTAATGGTCTTTATTTTTATGATTTAAGAACGATTGATTCGCGCGTTTTCAAAACGATATAAATTGATATTTTGCAAAAAAAAAAAAATGTTAGTATTTTATTAAGTATTGAATCTTGGTTTTTGTTGAAAAAAGTTTATTTTGTTATATTGAGACTCTTCCACCCACAGTACAATTGTCTACTGATAAAACAATTATTGTTGTAAAAAAAAAATCGGTCTTAAAAACCGTTTTCTCTTTACTTTAAGTACCTAATGATTGAAATTAATTTAGTTTTGATATTTTCTTAATTTTGCATAAGCCCATACATTGTATATCATTTCGTATATTTTATATTCACAATCGTCAAACAATACTAATTTTTGTCACTTTTAATAATAGTGAATTATAAATAAAAATTGATCACAACGACAAATCTCGACAGTAAAAACCTCATTTAGACAATATATTATTATATGTTGTAATCGTATAACAGCGTATTATTATACATAGGTATAACTAATCAGTATCAATAGTTTTAGTACGTTTTGTAATAATTATCGCGTAACTACACGATTTTGTCCCATTTTTTTACACGGAAAATAATACGTCTTGACGAGACTCCGTAGAAACATAGTAACTTATTCTTTACCCGCCAGAATGGAAACTACGCGTTTTGTCCCGAGTCATAAATTTGAGATTTATTTCAACAGAGGGAATATTGTAAGTGAATAAATCTGGTTACGATTGGCCTTCTGCTTTTTCGTAAGAATAAATCATGAAGGTATAACTCACTTTTTGGCAATAGTACACTTTACGAAACGTCATTTATATCGCGATAAATGTACGCGAACATTTCAATATTTCAATAATTCAGTATTATCACTGAAAAAAATTAAAGTTGCGTGGAAAATCTTGGTGGACAGAAAAACGCTGATGAAAGCCAGTTGAATAATATACGTTCTTTAGTTTCGTTATTTATAACAATTTAGTACACCACCTTCGTCTAACCCTTCTTCAAGCGTCGTATAAATTGCTTCGCCAAACCACAACATAAATTATTACCAACGAACACGTGGTGCAGGCGCCCGGACGCGACCGCATTTTTTTCCGTTCATTTTTGTTTTTTTGTTGTTTTTCGTATAAATATAATATTTTCTCAGTATTTTTCTCTTGTTATTTTGCGCCGAAAACAAAACCGATTTATCGGCAAACGACCGCAATCATATTATTATCTAGCTATATGAACGAGAATTGCCAACGCCATCCAAACTCTCTGTGTACATCGACCCGTAATCCGTCACAACATAACGAATGTATGGGTACTGACTGAACATCACTCGCCGACTCCAATTACCGCGACGTACCGGTAGAGAAGAGACCTTGAAATCGTTCTTCTTTACGATCTATTTCGTTCCCAGGAAAAATTCTAATAATTTCGTGTCACCAGGGCCATTTTTGTTTTTTTAAATATTCAAGTTCACTTTGACTTTTTTGAACGGTTTATCATAAACGTAAATTGACTCGTTTCACGGTTTGATCAAGCGCATTGATAACTTACCGATCCAAATACATAGGTATTTATAACAAATAAACCTATCTAGGTACCCATAAATTATTTTTGAATTAACTTTACAGCAGCGACATTTTTCGGTTATTATATGTATTATTAAAGTTTTATAAATACTATTTCGTAAACGGTAACTAGAATGGAGTTAATATCGATTTTGGACTTCATCAACGCCAATAACGGATAAGAGTTTCAATGAATTTCGGCAATTTTTGAAGAAGTAAACAAGTAAACTTCCAAAAAAAAAAAACATGATACAGTTATAGTAAAATGTTTTTTTTTTAATAAGCCAAGAAAATTTCGCACGAGACTATCCTAGATCCTGACGTCACCATAGTATGAAGAGCCATAAATATTCCAGTCACGCAGAATACCCTATGAACAAGAATATAATAATTAATCATTCCACGCGCTAATTATTCCGGTTAGTAAATCAAATTTTGTATTCAAAAATATCTTCGACGAAGCGTTTTAATGGCGTTGTTAAAATACATTCCTGAAAATCTTTTAAAGCTGTGTGTATAACATACATACATTCGTAATTAATATACTCATTTACTATGTTGAATAAACATAAGTGATTGACAAGGCTGGATCAAAGATGGCGGCCATCAGAACAAAATTTTATTCATTTTTAATTTTTTTTTTTTTTTGTTCGAGCATCAATAAGATTTCGTGGTTTTTTTTTAGTCGATCAGGACGATCGCCAAGAATAGTAGCTCCAAGCTGTAGAAACATTACAAATTAATGGTTTCAAGCGGTTACTTATGTGACAAAAACGAACGCAAAATGTAGTACAGGAACGATGATGGAGGGCGGTTTTTGAAAAAAAAATAAAATCGGCCTAAAGATTAGAAAACGGACAGTAAAATAATAGATGCGAAACACTGGCCCGGTAACGGATCTTATCCTACTGCATGCAATTTTATAACTGCTCTAGTATAGTACAATAAGCTTGAAAATAAAGACAGGTGATATTCGGAGAGCTGGGTTAGAAAGGACTCTAAGTTTTTTACAAGTTCTCTATTGTTTTGAGAAATTTTATTGTGATTACTCATTTGAAACAAAGGGGAGTAGTTAATAACAAATTAGCTCAACAATAATCTTAGTTTTGGTTTCTAAGTGTGTGCCTATGGTTTATAGGTAGAAAATCCGAGAGACAAAATAAATTAAGTCTGTAAAAAAGAACCCGATGAGTACTCGAACGGGTAATTAAATCAAACTGCGGATACAACGCATTTTATTTTAGAACTGCGCAATATTTTGTGTTGTACTGCGTATTAGTATTCTAGGTATATTTACCCTCCCCCTTCCCCCCTGTTAGATTGTTCTACGACGTCTAAATTTTCATAGAAAAATCATGCAGGGGTCGTGATTTCGTTGTGTTACACCGGTGTCGTCTTATTACCGCGAGAGCAAAAGTAATACAAATATTATATTGTGTAGAGGTAGGCGCGCTAATAACATATTGTCGTACGCCGTATTCACATATCCAGTCTCCGGTCGTTGTAAATTGTAATTTACGTCTTGCTATTTCCATCCTCAACCATCGCAGCACACGGAAATCTCGGCTCGCGTATACCGTTCCCGCGCGCTTCGTTATGCGTGTGCTGTCACGTGCACCGACGCGTCTTGACGTGTCTGCCAGGTCTTGTGATCCCGTCACCCAGTGGCGCGCGCAGGGGAGGAATGTGGGGGGCTGTATCACATCCCTCAAACTGTGATTCTTATTTAAGCAAACTTGTAGACGTATAACGAGCTAATAAATATACCGATTGTAAAATATTAAGTAAACATGAAAAAACGCAAACAACAATACATTTTAGCGTTCTAGATTAGATGTATACAAATTGTAACGTCTAAAATTTTCTGCATTTATAATATTTCCTACTGTTCTATATTTGATCTTCGTACTCGTTATAATTACGTCTGGAGGCCATCAGCACAACTTGAGTCAACCATTCGTGGTGGGGCATCAAAGCCAAACAGTTTTATGACAAAAATGCTACTTTCGCGGGAAGGACTTAACCATTAAAAACAAAGTGTTTCTGAAATTTATTAATTTTTAACTCATTATTTTTCAATAAAAATAAATATTTATTTTTGAATTTAGTTGCTGTGCAAACCATTAGCTTATCTGCTTGATGTTCAAGTCATCATTATTACAATAATGCATAAGCTAAACTATTTCTGAATCGTTATTTCCAAAGGATATTTAATGAATTCCCATTACTTTCAAATTTAATGTAAAAAGTTTATACTACACCATCCATAACAATGACCCACCCAAAACCAGGACTTACTCCCAGATTTTTTATGATTATTATGCTCGAAAACTTAAGTGATCAACATCCCGTTTTATTGTGAAACGGGTATATAACACAAAAATAAATCAGCTGTGTAGTAAAACGCTATACTTTTGCATAATTTAATTGCCATAGAAAATTGTTCGTCGTACTACTGTGTCACATTGCCACTTAAATAATATGAACGAGTACAAAGCTGTGGTCGGGTTTATGGTTTTAGGAGACCACTAACTAGGTGTCACTACAATGTAACAATAACTTTAAATAGTTATAGCTGATTATTGTTTTGAGTGGCATTATTATACGACTATAATAATATAACATATTTGTCCACAAAAACCGTGTTTTAATGGTGTTATTAAAATGATGAGTTTAAAAAAAACTAATAATAAAAAATTCAAGGTCGGGTGAGAAGGTGTTCGGCGTAGTGATTACGCTGCGGAGTGTGTCATTTATTTGAATAGTAGGCCAATGTTTCGGAAGTTTTGATTCAAACTTATTATTTGGTTGTTCTGAAAACAATAATAAACTTTTATTGTTTTGGAAAAGACTATCCTGAGTGAACTCGGTTGTTTCTACGTCATAGGAAAAAAAAAATTAAACAAATATTATCGTACTATCTAAAATACGACTTTTTTAGGTTCGAATTTATAACATGAAAATAACATGTATTTGTCGATACTTCAAAAATTTTAAACTTAAATAAGATTGTTTGTTTGGATAGGATTCTCATAGTAGACTGTATAACATGTTTAGGCTTTTCTAAATTGAAAGTTTTGACTTTACTGATTTTACTCTTACATTATCGATTGAAAATAAAAACATTGAAAACATTGATAATATGAAATTGACCTTATTGAACCTAACAAAGGTGTTATTAATTTGTGTTAAAGTTTTAATTAATGTGAACACTACCAAATGTGCTATTTGTTGTTACCTGTTGCTAAAGACAAAGAACTAAACTACTTCAAAGCGTAATCGATTCGCCAAACAATTTCTCACCTGACCTCGAATTTACTCCCTTAGTTTCTTTTTTTTTTTTTTATGTAATACTACACCATTCAAAATAGTAACCCACTCAGAGGTGTGACCAACCTACTTGACAGTATACGCTATTAGTTTTCCCTAATAAATATAATATAAAATTTTTTTTATTTTTTTTTTTTCTCTTTTCTTAACTTCGTTTATTTTATGTATAATAAGATTAATATAAAATATGTATATACCTTGTTTACATATTTTACGATAATATTTATAATCTTTATAAATGTAGTGCTATAATGTTTATCATATGAAAGCTTTATAAAAATCAAAAATAGAAAAGGAAATTTGATGATAAAAAACACTTTTACCGTATTAATCTACATAGAAAACCCCTTGATTGTATTATAATATAGTTTCAAATACCGTTTAAGAGTTAAAAAATGGCATAGTTATTTATTGGTAAATTGTCCATGGTAAATCCACTCATTTCATATTTAATTCAGTCAGATTTTTAAAATTAGTAGAGAGTTGTTGTAAATGTTTTGTAATTAATTTTTTGTAGAATCTATGACTATAAATTACATCATAGAGCTGCTTTGCATACTGAATAACTACTGTTTTCAGGTATAGTTTAGCATAAATTAAACTTTAATATTTGCACGTGAATTCAGAAAAAGAAATTATTTAATAACATAATTTATATATTTTATACTAAAAAAAAAAAAGTGCCAATAAAATTGAAAAAATCAAACTTGACGAATTTACTGATATTACAATGAACCGCATTGTATCATAATATTTATGCTTTACAGTTAAATGACATTTAAATACTTACTTAGCTATATCGATTTTTTTTAGTCATCTTGTTTCCCATCAAAAGGCTGAATAGGTAGTTCGATCTTGTTTTTACTAAAATATGCGTACAACTAACCGTCATTTTTCAACAGGCAAATTTACTCCTATTAAATCAAACATTTATCTCGCGGTCCTACACTTATTTTCAAAAGGCAAGTATCAAAAATTATTGTTAAATCGCGCCAAAATACTAAATGGTGTAAAAGTACCAAAAATGCCGTACGCATATTTCGGTTACAAGTTGTACTTAACGTGGTTTACCTGATTGAAATTTTCTAAAGTTAACATCAATAATTTTGCGAGTGAATTTACACGACAAAACAAATGAGTTTTTTCGACAACAACTTACAGCAGATGGCGCGGAAACTTTTACCAATTCAGAAAAGAGTTATCAAAAAACAACAACCAAAAAACAGCATCATGTAGATCGTATAGACGTCTGGGGATGCTTTATTTTGCCTCTGAGAACTACATTACCATTTTAAGTACATAGTTGTAAAAACAACATGGTTCTCGTTTTCTCGACAGTGTTCGACAGCGGCTCAAGAGATTTTTACTTTATGAAAAATACGTTGAACAGAAGAAATTATATTTTTTTTAATTGAAAGAGTTCGGCAAAGTTGATTAGAGCCAGTTCAAATATCGATTGTACTATTTTTTTTTATTTGAAATTCATTCCTAAAGGCAATTTGATTGTTTTTAAATGTTTATACTAACTATTGATCGATTTAAATTATACTTTTCTTGAACCAAATGAAAAGATGTTTTTTAAATAAAAGTTACTATCAAGATCCTGCGAGTCATCTATCAAATGTATAAATCACAAAGTATTTAATTTAAAATATGTCAGTATAAAAAATTTATAGGAATTTTTTACACTTAAGTTTTTTTTATAAAAATTATTATGAACTTAATCCGATGAAAAAGTAACACTGCTTATTGAACAATATAAAACTGATAATTTTGTTTATGACGGTGCAAAAAAATATTTTAATTTTGTCAATATTGTTAAGTACTACTATCATTAAAAACTGAATTTTCTTTCGAGGCGTTTTCTGAGTACCTAACCAAAGTTTTTTCTCTCGTGTATTATTTGAGTCTTTTTGAGAGTATACGCGGTATACCCATAGTTTTATAAAATTTTCTTGAGAGTATACTGCGTACATTTAGTATACCCTATGGGAACACCCCTGGCTGGTTACACCCTACAAGGATCACAGATGTTTATCTATACAAGCAGGGAGATTTTCGAGTAACCTGGGTGACACTTTAGCATTTCCCTAACGTTTTGCCCGAGATTTTAAGTTTAAGTGTCGTATATACATACTCGACGCCAGTAGTTCTAACATTTTTTTAGCGCAAGCCCTGCCGTCGCCGACGCAATAATACGTATTATATTAACCGGACGCTGTCCTTACCTTTTCGAGTGGAAAAATCTTTGGACGTTTTTGCCTTTTTGCACTGTCACTGTCTTTTGCCCGACCGAAAACCCACTCCTCAACTGTTTGCGTAAACTAATTTATGTCAATCGTTTACCTGCAGCCGGCCCCCGAGTCTGGAGAGCGCGCGCAAACACAGGCCGTATTGTGTTAAAACGGCTAGAACCCGCTTTTCGATACGAATATTTATTTTGGACTTCGAGAATAATAATATAGAATTGGCCGATCGATACGGTTCTCCACGAAAAACTCGCCGTCGTCACTGTATACCGTGTTTAAAAAAACCCCCATCGGCAGCATGGTCACAAAAACGCCTGCCGACTGCGCTTCAATATGAAATCGAGTCGCCAAAATAAACGTAGGGCAATTGTGGATGAAAAATGATTTGATGTTCTATGAAAAGTACGTGATGACAAGTCTAAATCTTGATGAAATCATTATTTTTTATGGAAAAAACTTGTATAAAAATCAATTCGTCCGTGATGAAATCAGTATTTTTCATGAGAAAAAAAAGTTAAAAAAAATATTCCATCCATGACTGCCCTTACATTACATTGGCGACAAGTACGTGTGTGTTAATAGTGAGATACGCGCAGTCCATATAAGTTAATACGTCTCTATAGTCGACAGGGCCTACGAGTGATGGTAGATTTCTTGCCACACAACGCAAAAATGTCTGACTTAATTATTTCAAAAAGTATACTCTACAAGTATAAAATGAAAGCGAACAATACACAACTTGTACTTCGTTTTTAATTTGCCGAAAACAGAAATCAAATCGGTCCAACCATTTTGAGAAATCGTGGCTACGAAAAATTTCCATACATACAAGCATGCATACATATCGTATATGTAAACTTTTCAATAGGAGGGTGGCTTCGGGAGTCAGGATTGCTGAAAATCAAACAAGAAAGTGTTTTAATATAAACGTTTAAAAAAAAAATTGTCCGGATGTCCCGTCGTTAAATCGAAGAGAGACAATGGGTATATTTTTTTCATAGAAATCTACAAAAAATTTTGGAAGGGCGAAATAAAATAAACGGTACATTGAAAAATATCGAGCAAAAATTCGTGAGCTTCTTTATGCGTGTTGGCCGGTCATCGTTAGAACTAGCTATTGTTTTTCGGTTCTTTTTATTTTTTTTTTTTTTAATAGTTATATAGTGCAAAAATAAAATTGTTTTGTCATCGCTTAAGCTAGGTACCTCTACAAATCATAAACACACAATGGCCCTCTGCACAGCTATTATTCTAAATATCTGCAGTTGTCGTCGAAATAACGTGTATCCTATAAATGATTCTTTCCGCCCACGTTTTCTCGCCAAATTTCTCTCTTGTACTTATATTATTATGAAAACGGAGTCCAAGGGATCACCAGACTCTTCTCGAGCCTTAAATTTATCGCTTCAATTATACGGTTAAAGTCGTGTTTTTTCCATTAGCAACACGAGTACCTATATAATATTCTCTAACAAACATATAACCAAATATTTTGATCTTGATATCAATGTTTCTGATTGGTTTTCTGATACTAAAACCAAACGCATATTTCATTAGGTACATGGCCATCGTGCATCCGTTGCGACATAGGCGATCAAAGACGAGGACGCAAACGGTACTTGTGCTCATCTGGCTCATCAGCGTGTTTTTGGCCGTGCCGTGCATCCTATATTCTGATATCAAAACAAAAAGGTTTGAATTTACATTATACGTATTACTTTACTCTAAAGCTAAATCAAATATTTTTAATTAAATATATTTAGAGTGTGTTACAAACACACAATATTAGCTATACAAACATAAAATTTACAAAAAAAAAAAAAAAAACGTTTTAATTTACACTGAGTACTTTCTCAGTTACTTAACGACGTTATAATTTATGTAGGTTTATACCTATATTACACATAGTTGTATAAAAATCAGAATTCTAATGCTAGTTTAATATTCGTAAAACACTACCATAAATTTTGATTTTAATATTTGTGAGTACACATTTGAATTTCAAAACGCTGTTAATATAAACAGTAAACATGCATAGATTTACAGTAATTTATTGCATTTTATTCAGACATTGAAACAAATAGTACCTACTTATTGCATTAAATAACACAACGTGTACCATGTAAATTATGCACAATGTACCACTTAGATGATTTAAATCCATTACACTATGTTTGTGTTTACTTGATACAGGAAATAAGTGTTTTGATCAAGTTTGACAAATTCAGAAACTTAATACGTAATAGAAGGCTTAATATAAACAAACTTAAATCTCATAATTATAAATATATATTTAATAATAACAATAATAATATTTAATACGCTAGTAACAATTTATTTTCATGTTTGATCAGGTCAACTCAATAACTTGTATGATATCTTAATTATTATAACTATTTAAAAATATTTGTTTCTTCTAAAAATACTTTATGCTATAATAATTAAAAACCAAATTTTTGAGAATATAAAATGTTTACAAACTACCTTATTATAGTTTGTTATAAGATTGACTATTTTAAACCAATTTCTTCTTTTTAGTCAAGATTTGTATAGGTAAAGTACTCGTAATATAGGTAAACCTATGTACACTTTTATGATTACTTACCCGTGTTTATGAAGTTTTTAAAAGTTTGGAGAAAATGTGAGTATATAAACCGGATAAACCAACTACTCAGACAATATTAGATGAAAAAAAAACATCTTATCAACAAAAAAAACCAATTATTTAAATACTTATTTTTAGTGTAAAAACAGAAAAATTTTCGAGAATTGTAATCAATTTTTCAGTCACTGTTTTTATGTTAAAATGAATTTATCAACGAACCCACTGGACGACGACATCCTGTTTTAAATCGTAAAATAATGAAATCTTACTTTCAAAACACAGTTATTACTTATTTTTATCAAAATAACCATTCTGTAATCACACGGTACTCGTGACTCTCGCATACGCATGTATAGCTTAGGTGAACTTTATTTATTAGTATTCGTCATAATAAAAAATATCGTTTTTGAACTTGACTGTTTCAGATACACAAACGGAGAACTGAGAAGAGCATGCTACATGCTCTGGCCGGACGGCAGATACCCACATTCTAAAACGGAATACGTGTAAGTAAAAAAAAAAAAATAATCGTTAATATGTATACTTAACATATCTTCGATTCCAATTAATAAAACTTGATTTTATTAAAAAGTACCGAGGGCACGAGCTGAACCCGGGGGGACGGTATTTCAAAAATTATTCGTACGGGACGCTGTTGAGCCTTTAAGGAAATGAGGAAGAGCCGGTGTATACAAAAGCGTCAAACACCGAAAACGTTAAAGTAAGATAGACATTTTTGAAAAAAAAATCTGGAGATGGGATGTGAACAACTCAAAAACGCGACATTTCCCAGAGACGAGACCTTGACCAATGATTTTTTCGCATCGAAAACCCCTCGAGTATTAAATTTTTAGCAAAATCCTTGGAGCCTTTCTTAAGAAAAAATTTACAGACACACACGATTATTGCTCGTTTAATACTATAGGACTTTAAATTAATACAACCGTTTAATAGTATACACTATATATTTGAGTCTAACCTCTATCCTCTAAACTGTATGCAGCATGTGAGATAATTTTACAACGCTAGACCAAATCTATAGGTACATATAGTTTTTTTAAATTTGGGTGCAAATTAAAAATGTTTTGGAACAAAATAATGTTCTTAGATTTTTTTTAATTACATTACGTTCATAAATACTAGTGAAGGTGTAAAGCAATCATTCGAATGCATTAAATTTTACGAGCGTTAAAAACACATTTTGAGATTCAAATAATAAATTAACTTGAACGCTAAAATGCGGCCGTGCCATTACATTTAAACAACGTAGACATTTTTTCGTGTGTATTTTTTGGGACAAAACCACAACGATATACAGCCGTTCGAGTGAACTCGTTTTGTAGCTTTAATTAATTTTGGTACGCGCAAAATTTCTTCCGTAACGGTTTTGGCGTGCTCCGGATTTGTTGAGTAGTGAAATTAAAAAATTATAATATACATATCGTCCTCTGCAAATATAAAGGCGATACCCCAGGAAATTCTTATAGACGAAAAAAATTCAAGTCATATAATGCCCGGGCACTCTCAAAGCAATTGAATACGATAAGATTTGAATGTAAATCGAACGATTACATATAGAGATTTGAAAGATCAATTTTGTGGCAAAAATTCATCGAACTACAGCTTATTTCGTAATAACAGCATGCAATCAAACGAACAATCGACTAGACAAAATTATTTAATAAAAACCGTTCTACAACCACGACGATAATAATATAAAATTACATGAGAAATCAAAAATAATATAGGTGTTCGCAAAATTATATTTAAAAACAAACTTTAGATTTTAATTAGAATATAATTAATTTACCAAATTGATTACGCTCGTTTTTTCAAAACTTTCTTGTTTTTCTTACCAGGAAAACAATCAAGAAAATCCCAAGTAACGTGTGAAATAAAGTAAAATTTATGTTCGATCTACGGTATGAAAAAAAATAGAACCTTAAGAAACTTTTTACTCGGGTATATTACCTCAAAAACTGTTTTCAAAGAAAATTAAATAAATGCACATCAAACTTTTCACACTAATACAACGCGTTTTAGGAGTTATCGGAACATAAAAAATAAACCGCCGTTCCACGTATTTTTCATTATATCATAGTAAATAGTATAAATGATATATTTTTTTTTTTTTTTTTTACACCTCATCCAAAGCTGAAACTATAATTTTTTTTTTTGAAAAATGTATACAAATAATTTTAAAAGCTTTTCAGTTTTAATACCGAACGGCAACACTTGTGTCCAATTTACTCAGTCAACTTCTGACCGGTCATTTTACCGTCACGATGCTCTTTAGCCTTTGTTAGAGTTTAATGTCCTACAATAAAATTAGCAACAACGTCCATTAGTGTCTCGAACAATACAATAGCGCAAGCGTTCTTTTCTTTTTTTTTTTCACCCAAACACCGACAATTTCAAATCAAAATCAAATCTATATTTCATAATTGCAGCGGCCGTATCTATTCAAACTTTTACTTTTTTACGTCAATAAACAGTTATCGACGGAAATAAAATTGTATATTTATTTTTATATTTACGACTTATTTTATTGGTTTTTAAATTGATTATTTAAAAACTAATAATGGTTGCTAGTCAAATTCATATGAATGTTATTTTTAATATTAGGTTATGAGTATAATACTCTAAACATAAATATGAAGAAATTTAACTGTTTATGAAATTCGTGCATTGTAAAAATCGAATTTAAACAATAAATGTATCAGTGCATTTGTCCAGTTTGCTTGCACAACTAACATATCTCGCATGATTTTAAATTGTTTTCTTTTTACATGAAAATGATCAATTTTCCAGCAAACAGTCTGTAAAGATTGTTTTTTTAACCTGTCGACATAACATTTTTTTTTTTTTTTTTCAAATGCGCTAGACAATCTTGAAGAGGGATGACAGACTAATTCGAAAATTCAGTCTTTTTTACTTATCAGAAAGTAAATTATCTTTTAAATATTCAAAACCTAATTGAACAATGTACAAAACAACTGTGACCCTTTTCTTTTTTAGTAGAATGTGACTTTGATAAATCGACAATTCAAAACAGTTTGTTTACCAAACAAATAAGATGCAATCACCGCCAAATGTAACGAAATAGAATTTACTACGTGTATTTTACAGTTTTGACTCATAAATTTAAAATTATTATTCAATTGATTATAAGAGACCGTTTCAAATTGAATGAGCAAAAAATATAACCACTCTAACGAATTTATAAATAAAACATATTTTAAAATAAAGTAAGTAAAATTATTCATTAAAAATCAATTCATTTTTCCAAAACTTGAAATTTGGAACATAACATTACTGACTAATGTTTAAATCAACGGTTGATTACCTAAAGTCTTACAAGGGTGTGGCTGCGTATTTAGAAATCAAAAATTTTTTTATTAGTCGCTCAAAATTCAATAACATCATCTTATGAAGAAAGAGTGTGATAGAGACATAATATAGATTAAGTACATAATATACTTTACAAAATAGATGTTTATGAATAAGAGGTATATGACTCATACAAATAGTAATATTGATTATACAATCTTAGATCGGCCGAAATTATTCATTTAAAAAACGTACGTTTTAAAATCACTCGAGCAAAAATTAAAAACATTTATGCTTATACAATTTAAGTCAAATGTACAGCACTATAATACTTATTATTATAGGCGACTAATTTTTTACTTTTCAAGTTTTTCTATTATTCAAGTTTGAATCCGGTTAATTGCCGAAAATAGTTGTGGTCATAATAGTATGTTGTACCTACACGAATCTTCATACGAAAATTTAAGTGATCTTTTTCATTTTAAGTATAAAAAACATCAACGTAAAATTTTATTTGTAATTTTAAGCCAGTTATTCAGTTTTCCAGGATCAAAAGATTTAGATATAAACTAAAGAATATTACACGAGTAATACCTATTTTATTATTTTTATTTAGGTATGTAATATAAATAAAAATTAATTTTAATTAGTTGCTAAAAAAAAAATCACACAGATCAACAGATCGTAAAATATATTACGACTATTATTTACAAGTAAATCAAATCTCAATATTATTAAGGTATATTGTTAGTATTTTCTACTATCTTCTCAAATATTTTGCGTACGATGGGTTACGGTATTGATTTAGTTTTTATTTCGTTTCAAAAGCTTGAAATAAAACGTATTATTCTTCATACGAGTCAACAAAAAATAAAAAATCATATGAAATGTATTCAAAATGTTTGTAGATTGTTGTAGTGACTTTTTTTTCTTTTTGCAGAACACCTACTTTACCGAATTTTACTCGCATGCATGGAACATTGAAATAAGTCTACTGATTTCTTAACACTTCCGTTGTATTAATGTTTGAAAAGTTCAATAATGTTTTTGTTTTTTTATTTGTTTATCTTAGCATAGTGAGAAGTTGTTTTAGTAGTATTTTTCCCAAAAAAAAAAAAACTTTTAGAGGCTACGAAAGTGTTTTAAAAGTTTCTTGTATTTTTTTTTTTTTTACTCTGAATCGTAAATGTAGCTAATCTAAATAGAACATCAAAAAGTTTTTCATTTCCTACTCTCGGATGAAGAGAAAAAAATGTATTCATGCATTAAAGCCAAATATTTCTCGATTAAACTGAAGTAAGAATATGTTTTTAACTATACAAAAGGTTAACTTATAAAACATACTTGATTGGTAACAAAGACCTGAACAATGCTAGTTTAACACAGTGATATATTATGCGAAATGTGTTGAACACCTTTTTTGGAAATTAAAATTAATATTTTATAATTTAAAAAAAAAAAAACAATTCAGTCACTAGTGATGATTGAGTGTAGAGTGTTTATTGAACGGATGTCAACAATTGTAACTGACTTTTTGAGAAATAATTTCTAAATATTATAAAATAATGGCAGATTTATTATAACATTACGTTCATGAAGGACGAACAATAATGGAAATTCGCGCTGTTCGTAAAAACTCGATTAGGTATAGAACTAAATTTAAAAAAATAAGAAAAACCTTCGAGTATATTTTTGAAATTAATATTTATTTTTATCTTGAAAATGGCCGCTTCATTAAAATAAATAAATAAATTCGCATTTGTCGTTTAGGTACATACTATTATACAATATATATATATATACAAAGATAAATCATAATCGTTCGAGTGTCGCGAACTTTTTTTTAGAAAAAAAAAATCACTATTTATTATACTTACTGTGTATAACTATAATAATTATTTTTTTTTTTTTTTTTTTTTGACTTTTTTTTATTGAATTGATAATTTTAGACGTTAATGAGTCGTTTGTTTTTCAGATACAACGTATTGTTTCTGTGCGTCACTTACATCATACCGCTGGCCGTAATGGCCGTCTGCTACACGATCATGGGCCGAGAACTTTGGGGAAGCAAGACCATCGGACAGATGACTCAGAGACACGTGGAGTCGATCAAGTCAAAAAGAAAGGTGAGCGTGCAGGCGGCAAAACCTATACAAGTTGATAATAATTACATTTATTTTAATTAAATCATAATAGATGGATAGGGTTTTTACTTTTCAAGACCGATTTCAACGCAAGTAATCGTTAAGCACTTACTAAAAAATTGAATGCCATGCACTGTCTTCGACAGTGAACGTACATCGAGATGTAACAAACTAAAATTCATCAAAGTATATATACCAACAAAAAGAAATACTAAAGTGAATATTGAAAAAATATGAATCTTTTTTTTACCGGTAGCATTCGTATAGTGTGTAAAAATCAACTTCACGTTTTGACGATTTTGAACGGTGTTTAAAATGTAAGATTTAAATGACACGAAATAACCCCCGTTTCATACGTTTCATTATCTCGCCGTTCTTTAAACGTTTTTTTATTTTTTATCATTTTAGAAAATCTAAAATTAAAATATTCAGTTATAACTTAATACAATTACACGGGACATTTTCCACTGTAAATAATTTACAGGTATTCCATTAAATTAAAAGAACGACTTAATTTCAAAATTTCCATTTCATTTTGTCAGATAAGAACGTCGTGCTATATACCGGAATTCATCGTCAAAATATTTATGGTTTTGGTCTGATATAACGTTAAATCATACACTTCACCCGTTTTCATTTACATACTGTATACACAATTAGCTGATATAAAACATGAAAAATAATTGCCAAACAAAAAAGTCATAACAAAAAAATTGTTTTTAAAAACCATCATTTATTTTTACTCTTTATTTAATTATCAGATCTTAAATAACAAATTTTTGTGAGTTACAAATTTTGTTCTCCAAAAGTAAGTCAAAGGTATCAACAATTTTTGACAGTTTTCCAACTTTAAACAACAACAAATAAAGTAGCATATATATTTACACGTCCTCAACCTAATTGTATTACAGTTTCAAAACTTTTTGTGGCAAATTAAATTTTTATTGAACAAAAACTACAAAAAAAATGTAAATTTTAGAAAATTTTTAAGTTCTATAATCTATACTATATCAGCCTTGTATCTTACTAATTTTATTATTATGTGAAATTCTTAGCTTTTTCCGATCATTATTTTGGAAGTTATAACAAAAAACTAAATCGATTATGTCAAAAACACGGTTGCCGTAATTTTTAACGTTTTTTCTTTAATTTTTGCTTAGTTTTTTTTACTGTAACTTTTTAAATTTT
This sequence comes from Hormaphis cornu, assembly GCA_017140985.1. Classification (NCBI taxonomy): domain Eukaryota; kingdom Metazoa; phylum Arthropoda; class Insecta; order Hemiptera; family Hormaphididae; genus Hormaphis; species Hormaphis cornu. The sequence continues at coordinate 16,512,603 of CM029362.1, forward strand.
TTACGCTAAAATTTATGACCCCTCAAAGTACCATTTGTGTCCATAAACCTATCAGAAAAAATACTTACTTTAAAAATCGAAACTATTATTGAAGAAGTTATCGTGATTATATAGTGGTAAAAAAAAAAAAAAAAAAATTAAAAAAACATACATAATCATAAATAAATAAACATACATAATGTTAAAAACATTACATTCTTCGCAACCCTCGGAATCTAAAAACACGAAAAATCGAAACCGAATTTGATAAACTCATTACTATGTTGCATCGTTTGTATTAAAATGTTTAAGGATCTATCTGTACTGTAAGATTACAAGAAATAAATTATAATGTTATATTCGCTTACGTCTTAAGTATAAAATTATTGTGAAAGGAGGTAAAAGGATCACGCGATATCATAAGCTCAAAAAACAATTTAAAGGAAGGTTACATTTTCTAAAAAATAATGTCTTTTGCAGTTATATATCAAACTATTTTCTGACTTGTTATGAAACAATGGAACACTCGTTATCAATAATGTATATTGTCCTATTATTATAAAATTATAAAATACCTTCTACACCAGTTTAAAGTTATGTCGAAGCATTATAAATTATTATACTGTTCTAATACATATACGTAGCCGCATAAAAAATCATCATGGCGTCAAAAACCTTGAAAAACGTTTTGGTCGTTTTCTGTGCGTTTATTGTTTTAACGAGTGGTTTTATGCTATAACGATATTTATTTTTTTTATTATCACTGTCGGATCGATTAGAAGAGCCTAGGGGCTATTTCCACGCCGTATAAATAGGTACCTAAATGAACGAGCATCGATTCATTACATTTACCACCACAAATAAATAGACCTCGAGAAAATTTGTAATGGTTTCAATATTTTTCATACTTATTCCAGTAAATGAAGCGTTGAGTTTTTTAGCGGTTTTGGAAAACTTTTGTCCGCATCATTACCAGTGCTTATCGATAATACTCCGCGGTAGGGTCAGAAGAAACGTTGGTTAATATTGAACACTGGAATCGATAGATAAGTACCTAAGTGACTAAGTGCAAAAATAAATCTTATATATATCGGAAAATCTGTTGAATTAGTTAACTCCGTCATGTAAACAAGACCACTAGATACGATACACACGGAAAATATTGTTGGTTTACTTTTATATCATAAAGTATGGTTAAATTGTTTTAACAAGAGAAACAGTTAAGGAACTCAGTATGTAGCCTGTAGGTACATGCAGTTCAACAAAATATTAAAAAACACATAAGCAGGCAAAAAAACATTCACATCATTAAACGTATTTAAATTTTTATCTTAAGGTATTGATAAAAACTACACAAAATAAATAATATATTAACAAATGAGAGTAATATATAAATAATAACTTATTACCTAATATACGTCATGATGTGCTCAATAATGTCGATAACACGAAATTCTTTGATACACTCAGAATCTTCAGTTTAACAGTTTTTGCACGAATCTACGATTTTAACTGATTTTTTTCTCGAAAAATTCCTTACCAACCACATACTCGTAGTTTTGATATTTTTTCGATTAAAAAATTAGATCATACCGAAAGTCTAGTATGATATACATGTCCAAAAATTGGGATATTATTTTTTCTAATCAATTTTGACTTTTATCGAAAAACTGTCGGTGCCACAACGATAATCTACGCTGAATCCCAAACCAAATGTACATTTTTATGGTATATTTTTTAATTTTTATAATCTATTTTTAGTTTTTGGTTTTATTTTCGTCGCGTTCTTGTTTCGTCGTTGGTACCTAGATGCCTATTTAGTTTTTCTTTCTGTGATCAACTTTTCGGATACCTACTCATACCTATTAGACCAACATTTAAGTATATGACACCTTAAAAAAAATAACTAGTAAATCGGCCCGAGATAGCGCTTTATTAAATCGATGTAGTTTATTAGGATTATAAAATTTACAAACAGTTTCGGTCGTGTTTGAGCTCTTGAGTTTTCATTATTTTGTAGATTTTGTTCAACAAACATGACGTAGGTAACTTCGTACTCGATACCCGAGGCTTTTTCACCAGCTACAAAACATATTTTTCGGTATGCTGCTTAGAAATTTTGATCTGTTAATATTTGTTTTCTACTCCGATTCGTCCTTATGAATAACCGCGAGACAGCTGAGTATTTTTTTTTTTTATTAATACTGCTTTTCGTAACGTAACTCCAATTCCAAATCGAATTGAATTCATATCATAGAGTAACCAACTTTTAATCAAACGAGCAATAAATACGCTGGCTGCTAGACCCCTGAAGGTACGAATACAATGCGGCCTCTAGCAGTCATTAGGTCGTCATGTACCCAGTAACTAAAAGCGTGTTGTATAATATCAATATACATATATTGTATTATTTTGGTTATCCTCGGAGAATATCGACACTGAACAGCCATCGATTTATTCGTTCGTTCGAGCGATACAACCGCAATCTGCAATAATATGAATCGTCGGCGTCAACGTATGCGATCCCATTTCCTTCAGAGTGCGGAACGTATAACTTATTTTTATTTCATTTCACTGTCAAAACCGGAACAAGGGTGAATGTCGATCGTCTCGTGTTTACTCCGTCGAATACTAACGTATGTAGTAATAACACACTCGTTGTTACACAGCGTTTTTCTTTTTGCGGTACAATATTCTCTTCTCAGCAAAACTTTGACCGCGCGCGGCATTCGATTATATTAGAAATCGACGGAATCCACACGGAACGCTTCGGTCAAACCCAACCACCTTGAACTAGCTGCTCGTTTTCTCGGATCCGTCGTGATGTTATTCGACCGGCAAATCATAAAAATATATTGCGACAACAGTGTTCGTGAACCAGAATGGTCAACGATATTGACACTCGACGGTGAGGAAGAAAAAACCGACATTTTAATGAGCTCGCGACACGGCCGACGTCGTTCGTTATTCACCCGAGACGAACACAAAAATTATGTCGTCGTAATTCTGTCAGGGCTACCTGAACTCGGTCTCTTTATTCGCTAAATGTCTTTTTTTTTTTTTTTTAAATCTTCTATAAGTCAAACCTACACCGTATTTACCAATTTTGTTACAATTGGTTACTTTTTTTTTATAATTTGGCTTCAAATCAAGTGTAAAAATACTCGAAAAATACGTTTTGATACAAATTTTTTTCCTCTAGAGAAACGAAAATATTTTCATCACAACTTACCATGAACAATGATATTAAAGTAAACAAACTTTATAACAAACTATAACAGTTTTTCTCATAGTTAAGTATTAAATAAATACCAAGCATTTAATAAGTGTTCTTTATATTTGACCATTTTAACTATGTGATTAACTGGACGATTGATTACGAATTAAGAAAAACATTTTTTTTTTAATAAACGAAATCTATTAAACTTATGTTACGTAATTTAATATACTTATTAATTTTTGTATACTATATACCAACATAAATTTAATATTGTTTTATGGAATTCGTTTATTGAAACTATATACAGTATAAAAAAAAAACAGCTTTTTTCAATTTTACAATACATTTATATACTGACCTAATGTAAAATAATAATAAAAATAGCAATTTAAAATAAAATTTTATTATAAGCTATATTCTAATAATAAATAATTACATTAAAAATGTTGATAGGGTATTATATTCATCACAATGATTTTTACGTAAACTTGATCTCATTTAAAATAATTTCGGTCTCTTTTTTTCCCTTTTGTTCAAAGTCATTATTCAGTATTAAGTGGCAGACCTTTACCTATTGTGTTTCAGTCGGTTTTCAGCATAATTATTTGGTCAATGGCACAGGAAAATAAAAATATGTTTAAGACGATTTTCAATTAACAGTTACTTACCCATTTAGCTCATTGTCTCTAGAACGACTACTATATAAGATTTTTTTATTTTTTAAGACAATTCTAACAGTAATTTTCAATTATCAGCAGAAACGTTCAAAATATATTGCATACATATTATACGTACAGTTGATTTTCTATCTGAAATTCGTACTTAACATAGCAATCTGATTGATTGGTGTCTGGAATATCTTTTACAGCGCAATAGGCCACATTTTAACGTTAACTATATGTTCAACTGATGGCATCAAAGGCATCTAAAAACGTCTGTTAGTACTTTTGTACGTTTTGCGAGTCGCTCTAATGAAGCAAATTTTGTTACCAAAAATTACATTTCTCTTCTCCATGATTCGCTTACTTGGTAATTGATAAACCGATATAATTCTGAGCTTTTATAGTCCCCCTCGTGTAAGCGATTATGAGACGAATCTATAACGAGTCACTGATCGCACAAAGAGTTTAAATAACGATTCGAAGTCGTTTTTTTTTTTCGTACTGCAGGTGGTCAGAATGTTTGCCGTGGTCGTGGCGATTTTCCTCGTCTGTTGGTTTCCTTACCATTCGTATTTCGTGTACGCGTACCACAACAAAGACATAGTCGTCAAACCGTACGTGCAAGACCTGTTCCTGAGCTTTTACTGGCTGGCCATGTCCAACTCGATGGTGAACCCGATCATATACTACTGGATGAATCCGAGGTGAGTGTAATGTACAGTTTCAGTTACAGGGGCGCCATTCCAGATTTACAAAAGAAGGTACAAACACTTGATACGGGCCGGTTAATTTGAAAAAGAAAAAAGCGTGCATTTTCTGTTTTTTATAAAAAATTATTTTACTTTCCGATATTTTTTACTTAAAACCTCGTCTCCGAGCATTTAACCCAAGTTTCGCCACTAGCGTTCACGAAATTTACTTTTATTTCTATAGTAGACGGGCCAATGTTAAAGTACAGGAAAAAATAGGATCACCAAAAGACACCCTGCGCACCAAATGGCGACCCTGCTTTTATTTCTCTCTCTCTCTCTCTCAGATTCAGAGCGTACTTCAAGCTGATCATATGCTACTGCGGAGGCCTGAGAAAGTCCGACAAAGCACCGGTCGACCTGAACATGATCCGAGTGAACGGCGAGTCTCACTATTTCCTGAGTCGGTCCAAATCAGGTACGTGTTGCTTAATGCTCACGCCGAGGGCAACATAGTACATAATGTGCAGTGATAGTTAATATTAGGATTGTATGATACGTAGCTTTTGAATACCAAAAATATGCGTATGATAGAAAAAAAAAACCGTACCGCCATTTCGCTGCGCTCGTACTACTTTTGTGTAATCGTCGTGTTAGCTGTTAGCGTAGAATTTTTTTTTTCTCGTCTCACGGTCGTGTTTTACGTGCGGCCCGTCGAATAAGTAATATTGTCACGGTGCACAACGGAAGCAGCCCTGGAGGAAATCTTCGACTTAAGCTGTTCGAATACCGTTTTCCGTTTTTAATGAAACACGTGAATCGTATACACAGGTCTGAATTAAATTAACATTGAATATATTAACCGTCTACGACGCGCATCGGTGCACAGAGAGGTCAAAAAAGTTCACGAAAAAAATACTTAAATATATTGTACATAGTATAAGATTTCCATTGCTACTGACGGTTTAAATGATTAAATATAAATTATTTTGTACATACGTGATTCTCGGGGATCTATGAATACTCGATTAAGGGACAAAACAAAAAATTCTTGATAAACATTATTTTGGTATCCCTTCTGAGGCCGTCGACTATAACACAAAGGTGTTTCACTGTGACACGCTTGTACACAGAAATTGTGTACTACGGTAATTAATTGCAATAAAAACGCTTTAACGCTGTTCAAAATTTCAACGTAAAAATATTTACATTAATTATAATTTAAGAAAAGTGTCGTAGAACGCAGTAGAATTAGAAATAGCTTACATTGTACACAACACGTATTTTTGCATTTGCTTATTGTCGTTCACAATTATACAATTGCTTGAAGATACTTAACTGATCTCAATAGTTTCTTAAAAGTGTATTTTCCAAAACGGCAAACCTTCGGTATGTTTTTACCAGGCTAATTAGATTTCTGACAAAACGAATTAAACTCCTTCTCGCCGAATCACGATTATTTCGTTTTAAATAAACCCGACTTTTGCTAGTTAAACTGTTTAAATACCACACTGTTGCAGTCCGTTGAGAACCGACTTCGGGACTCGATAATTTCCACAATACTAGTATTGAAGTAGGTACTCTTTTTTTTTTTCTTGACGTTTTTTCTCTCATACAATTTTATTTACACAAAACCATTCACTACTTACTTCAAACTTATGTATAGTTGAGTATTTTACCTATTGTAACGAACCATATACCGAAAAATGCGAAATTAATCCATACAAAACAAGATGTGTTTGTGTTCTATCCGAATTCGAACAATTTTAACGCGTGCTATCGATCAAGACATTCAGCGCAAAACCCATACGACGTATCATCTATATTTTAATCGACGTATTAAACGCTGTACCTACCCAACAGAATAATACTTACTAATATTTAAAATAGGTACTTACATATTTTTCCATCATAAAAATCGTTTTCATGTTCATAACAACGTAAACACAGTTCTAATAAAATACATTTTTCATTAAAGTTGCGTTAAAATTTACCGGTAACTCTGATTTTCACGACAGCGTTTCGTTAACAAAATGTTTTGGGGGGGGTACCGCAATGATATTTCTAAGGGTTCTCTTCCTCCCTGATTATACGTTCCTGAATTCACGAGAATGTGCAATGGTTACTACATGATATTACTATAATATACTACGTTGACCTCCTGCACACGTGGAAGCCATCATTTTGCGGTTAAGTATCTTTTGGCGTTGTACAGTGGAACGGTTAACCAGGTCCAGTATCGTTGGGAGTCCAACACTTGCGGCGCCCGTCAGAAACCCGAGCGTCGTATCCGCGGCCCAGAGGTTACAGCGAAATAGTGCGACGTCCGGCAATCCCGTCGCAGATAAATCGAACGGAGACGAAGGCAATCAATAAGTATGACTCGATAGTAATATTAACAAAAAAAAGAGAAAAAAACCGACTTCAAAAAAAGTATAATAAATGAATAAAAAACATAAATTCTTCGCTTCGCTCAGAATCTAAAAAAAATGTATTTTTTTTTTTTTTTTTGGTCGGTTTTATTATTTTGTTTAAATTTTTTTTTATTTCATAATTTTGAATTGAATGTGATTACTTTCTGTGTACACATAATTCATGCCGTGCGTCATTTGCTACTCAAAATATAGTTTTTGTTACCGTACAACGTTATAGCGATTTTTCTGTATATTTTTTGTTTGGTTTTTGTTAATTTTTTCAAAAATCGCTGAAACAATTTCGATAAAATTTGTATAGGACCACCTCTGAAGTACAGAAGAAAAAAAGAATCGTCAAAACAGGTTCATAATTGGCGGAGTAATCGATGAACGTAGGTACATAAAAAAAATTTCAAAAATGCCCACAGTCGAATATAGAACCTCTTCTTTTTTTGAAGTCGGTTAAAAAGTGTGAACAACGAATTTTTTTTCCGTTAAACAGTACGCAATTACGATCGATGGGTTACGTCCGAATCAATAGAATTCCACATTAATCCGACGAGTTGTACCCAGTTCCTGAAAAGATTTGCTTTTCACGAATTTTATAGCTGCTGCAGCCATAGGCGAAGATTTGATTAGATTTTTGAAGAGGCTATTTACTATTTTTTATAAAAAATTGCTATTAGTTTGAACATTGATTGAATATTTTGGGAATGAAACATTTGTTACGAGTTTTTTACTAAATAACTATTATCAATTCTACATTTAAATGCGACTATTCCGGCTTATAACTGTTTATAACTACACCGATAGCTTTTGTTAGATTCATGAAACATTTCGTTTCATTTCGATGATTAGAAAAAAATAAAACCACTAAATAAATAACTATACAAGTTGTTGATAAAAGTTTTTGATCGTTGTTTTTTTTTAAACTCTGCTCATAATTTTCCTTTTGAATTTTGAAAGACCGTTTACAGTTTATTAATTTCAAATTTTTTAATGAAACGTATTATTATATTATTGATACCATGTACTGATTCAACCAAAACAGTAGTAGTCTTCGCTAGAGGTATATTATTGTTCAATGATACCTACTAATCTGCGATATTAAAAATTATACAAGAAATTTTAACTATATATAGTATGTATATATTTTTTTAACACCTATAGTTCAAACAAGCCAGTTTTAGCTAGAGCGGTGAAAAATAATATTTTCATTTTAACATATTAAAATATTGTTAATATTTTGTTTTTTTCTTATTACCAATCGTTTCGACAAGATTCGAATTACAATTATACTACTATTGACACACAAAACTATATACTATTAAAAATAAATAAAGTACAAAAAGAAGTACGCTAAAATAATGTACTTATAATGATATCAAATTTATCACTAAAAACGCATAAACATAAGCAATTTTTTTTTCAATCTCATTGATGAGTTAGGTATGAAAATAGAAATCAATAGGCTTACCAATACCAAAAACGTAAATTTCAAGGTAAAATAAAATAGGATTTCATTATTAGAATAGATTAAATGCGTAGGAATGTTTTATGCCGATAAAGTTTATAAAATAAAAAAAACCGTGTAGTTTTGCGATTACTTTTTTTTTTTTTATTTCAACAAAAAACTTAAATTAAATCTCAAATTTGTTTCTGTTGTTTCTAGGCTTCAGAGACTACGGAAGACTAGTAAAGTTTCTACGCAGACGCTCATTTGATTCAACAAGTTGAACGGATGAATGGATAACGTACGAAGATTGCCATCTATTGTAGATAATATGATGATAACCATTTTTGAAAAATATCCACGTCATTGGAACTCATGTAAATACCTACAAAATTTGTAGAAATATTACTAAAATAAAAATGATAAAAAATTATAATTGTTAAATTATTTTTTAAAAGTAAATTATTATTTTTTTTTTTATATGAACTCGTTTATTATATTATATTGTTGGTATACTTTAATAAAAACGTTGTAACACATATTATCAACAGTAGTCAAGATAATTACTTTGATCGTATAACGTGATTTTGACATATTGATCAAAATCACAAAATGTTTGGGAGATTTTAGGTCGTACACATCAGCTGAATTTCTACAAAAATAGTTGAAAAAAAAAAGTTTATAAAAGCCATTATTTGTTTATTACAAATATTCTAAGCGTACGACTGAAGAATGAAGGCATAAATTTTAGTTTTCTAAATCACTCAAAATTACTTCTTGAATACACAAAAAAATAATAAATTTTTCTTAAATGAATGTACCAAACGTTACAAGAAGATTGTTTTCAACATAAATTCATTTTTAAGATTATTTAAATACATCGGAAACACCAAAATTCCTACATATCAAAAACTATCTTGACTCTAAAACGAATCTTTAATATTTTTGGTAACGAAGCCATAAAATCGTTTAGAATCTTAAACTGTTGAGGTAAATATTTATCAAATAATACTGTTCCAGCTATAAAAAATGCAGGCTTTTAAATTGTATAAAGTTTTTAAAACACAATTATTAAAATCAACAAATCCGAATAAAAATAATAGAAACCACACAACGCGTTAAGAATCATGATAATTGATCATCTAAATCATTCTCGTAAAGTTATTTTAACTTTGATTTTAATGTACAACAAATTTTTATAAATTTTATTGTCACGACATAATATGCATTAGAGGTTGTACTATACCTACACAAAACTTACCATAAGCCGCAGGCATAAAATTGTCTCTCTTTCCTCTTGACTTTACTGGTATGTACGATCCTTTTTGAACTTGTTTACCCGCGTCTGCAATAAAAAAGTTTTCGATGAAAATATAAATTATATTACATTTAATTGAAACTTGGATACATTTTACCTTTGGTAGCTGTTTCTCTTCCCAACATCAAATCTAAAAGGACACATTCATTTTGAAAGGAATACATTTTTAATCCACGCATTATCGTCGACGTACAAAACCACTTACTTTTAAATTGATTCCCTCTTTTGTCGCCGACGTTAAAGACTGTTCTTGATCTTGTTTTTGCGGGATGAGGTGCTGTGTATGAAAAAAACAAAACAAAAAATAATTAATTCTTTTTTCTCGCCATTCACACCCTCGCACATTTTCAATAAGGTCGTATACGAACTGGATGTGTAACAATGAACACATGGGCGAGGAAAAAGGCAGATCAATTCCTACTAAATGTATTGTATTATATGTACATTATATGGTTTGCAAAAAAAATACCATTAAACCTACCCGCAAGATATAAAATGTATCAATATTATTAATTATGTTAAAGTGAGCTTACCGCGGTCTGAAAATTGAGTTTTGGCATGTACAAGAACATCGCCGTCTGCGAAAACAGCTGGTTCACGACAGTTAACTGTAAAAATGCAAACGTTTAAATTATTTTTCGTTTACAGTAAAAAAGTCATCAATTATTATTCAATCCAGATTGGGATTGAACCAACCAAAAATGTAGTTATTTTAAACCACTATAATATTATATGCTTGTAACTTATTGTTATTAAATATTGTTGCACGATGTTTAATTGTTAAGCTACAACGGCGGTTTACTATTGTAATTCCAATAATCATCAAATTTTGGTGTTTTTATCACTTATACATCAATCGTTGTTATCGATTAAAATTATGGTTTGTTCCGTGTACTTACAGTTGGTCGTCACACGGTATACTCACGTGCTAAAACCTTTACTATGACATCTTCAAATCGTTGTACGTTCCTTTCTTGAGCCAACTCTTGAACAATACATTGAAAAATTTTTCTTATTTACTAAAAAAAAAGTATAAAGAAAGAACAGGTCCATGGTGTGCTAAAATTACGTAGCAACCTGCACCCAAATCTAAAATACAGTGTTCAGGCTGTAAATAGGTATCAGTAAATGTAACATGGTGGCGCACAGTTTACCACAAAATCAACACCCAGTCAAGCTAAATAAATGAAAATACTTACAAACCAACGGTCGATTTAATAAGACTTTTTTTTTAATAACTCAAAAGACAAAATTGTTTGAACCCTCGATCGCTATACTTTTGGTGCTTTTAGTCACCGAAAATTATCAACCCACTCTTGAATAACACTGCAGGTTAATAAATTACGTATATTACCCCAGTCATAAGCTTACCAGTTGCGATGGTAATAGCCAGGTAGCTAGTGAACAGCAAACTCACTCCGAACGGTTTCATTTTGCAAATGAGAAATTTCAGTCGAGGGCCGAGCGATTTATAGGTATCGCGTTCAAAGGAAGCGCATGAACACTATTCAGACCGATCAAGTACAGATACACAAAACCTATTATCCCCCAGAGGGTTACGCGATTCGACTATTATTTTGTATTGTTTTCTTTTAGTGTTTCTTATTTTTCTTTTTATTTACATATTTGCTCATTATTTTCCCTTCAACGGCACGATTGTCTTTTACATTCCGATTACGTAAGTGCAGCCATAACGTTTCTATTTTCAATCCACCCGCTGTGCTGTAAAATTTAAAAGTTGGGTTTACGTATCATAAGCACTCAGTGTCGGTAAGTTGAGCGTTGGGAACGAAAAATTGGTTGGGCACAGACAAAAAATACTGAACAAAAAAATTAACTTATATAGGATGCAAACTGAAAAAATAGTTCTAAATATTTTTAATTATTAGACGTTTGTTTTGAAGCGCATATATATATATATATATATATATGTAGTAAAAAATGCTCTTTATTGTATAAACGGGGTTTTTTTTTTTTTTTTTATATATATATATATATATATTGTGTTATAATCCAAGTATAGTAACTATTTTCACAAAAATAATCGCTAATTCCGAAATCTAATCATATTTTATAAAAAAAAAAAAAAAAAAAAAAAAAAAACCCGTTTATAAAAAAAAAAACATTTTTTACTACAAAACTTTGGCCATATTATTTTCAATAGTACAAATTTCATATAAATATACTGTCGATTAAATATCCACAAAATCATGTTAAATTATGTACACACTTACTAAGATCTGACTAATATTGTATGACTTAAAAATCATAATAAAACTAAAAAAAAAGTCAAAATTAAAGCGGAATTTTAAACCATTTAAAAAAATTCAATTTTTTTTCATCAACAGACTGTTTTTTGAATTTAATGCACATATAAACACATTATTTAAAAAAAATAATACATTGTTTATATATATGTACATATATAAAAAATAGGAATTAATTAACATCATGTAATACGTACCTGGTATTAGTACTTGTAAAAGTACCTGCTTGTATTGTACATGAACAATTTTTTATACATTTTTTACGGTGTACTATGCAGTAGGTACTGCAGATTGAAGTACTTGCCTTTTACACCGAAAAAAAGGTCCGCAGGAAAAAAAACACTGGCTATACTGTAAAAACAATACATTCCTCGCTGCGCTCAGAATCTAATATAATATGTTTAAAGATTGCAATGTGTAGGTAAAGTACAAACAAATAAAATGTAGGTATCATATAAGTCAAAGGCCGTGTCCAAGCTGTTACTATACGCGCCGTACGATCGGCAAACAAGCAATCTCGGGATTTCAGCTAAGGCGTTGTTTACACGGCGGGTACGTGCTTCCGAGCAGAAACAAACGTGTTTTACGAATGATATAATCAACGAAAACGCCAACGGTTGGTTATAGGTATTTACAATAATTGTTTACAAACTACGCGAGGCACCGTACACAGTTTTATAAATTTGTGTACTCGGTATATCGTTACCAGAAGTCCACAGGCGAATCCAGAAATGGGGTCACAGGGTGTTTTCTTAAAATGGGCCGTTTGTAGTCCAAAAATCATCTTAGTCCCTTTCCTCACGACCTCATATAAAGTACAATTTTCAGATAATATTTCCCACTTAAAATGCAACGATATATCAAATTGTATTTTAGTACTTATACGTACGTTAAAGACGTCTTCTTCTTCTCCTCCTCTTAGCTTAACCGTCCCCGTAGGACCTGAGTTGTCACAAAGAATTTTCTCCATCTATCCTTATTAAATATCAACTGACACGTTTCTTCCCAACATTTTGATATCTTTCTCTACGTCAAATGCTAATATTCTTTAATTTAGATGCTATTTTTCATACTATTCAAATTTCAACAAATACTATAATTTTTTAGTAAAATAAAAATATAATACTAAATGATTGTGTTCTATTTGTACAATGCTAACAGTTAATAATAATTCTCTGTTGATAAAATTTTCTTTGTTTTGACGTAAATTGCATTTGTTTAACTGAGCCCACTCGTAATATTTATGAGTTTTATTGGAAATAATTTATCATTGCTTTTAAATGTACCTAATGAACGAAAACACGAAATAAAAACTACTTGCGCAATAAATTGTATTGAAACGTATGGCTGTGTGACGACTGATGTGAGTTTAATGAATTTTGAAGTTTTTGGGGGAATATGATACCTATATCATGTATAATACGATCCATAACGACAGATTAAAGATATTTAATAGTACCTAAAATATTTTTTTTGTGCTTACATAGGTATAAATGCACACTTTAAATTACCAAAACAATAAAAATATAATATTAGGTGTACCAAAACATTCAGCAAAGGCGCTTCATAAAATACTTACATACCTACTAAGTATCTGAAAAAAAAAAACAACTGCTCGTGCCTATTTTTAAGGGACAAAATGTAAGCGATTTCAACCACTTTCATTATGCGTTTAGACTTTAAATGAACAAAATCGATTTTACAGAAAAACTTTTCCTTTCTTGTAGAATCGACGTATTTGAATATTTTTTTTTTTTTTTTTTTCAGAAAAGATAAATAAACTTTTTACATTGCTAAGAACTTCTCAAAAATTTTGTAAAAACTTATACAAATAAACCCAATTCATACTGTTCTTATACTTTTAAAAAATCCGAATTAAAAAATCCGATACATCATAGACTAGAGGCTTTTTTTTATGTTTTCAACCGAAAATCAATTACAAAATGCGTATCGTTTTACAAGGCGTCAGAGTTTTTACAGTAAAACAAGATTTTTTGAGAGAAAACCCGATCACGTGCAGCCGCCTTAATATTATGACAGCAAATTGTGAAAACCACGATAGCGTATGAGAAAATTGCCAGGAACACAATGACGCAATTGGTTTTTTTATTCAACTTTTACAGAATGAGAAATCACATTTTTTTTTTTTTTTTCAATTTGGTCGATTTTCTTTGGCGTTTCAGCATTAGAGAACATCATTTTTGTTCTTCTCTCGATTTTCACAAAAAGCGCCGCATCACCTGTGTTTCAGTATACTCGTACGGTCGTCGTTTTTATTTTCGATTAATTATTCAGAAGTTAAAACATAAATTACCCATTAGAAAATTTACGCGTTCAAAATTATATTTTGTAAATTAATAGTTTGTAGATCGATAACAAATGACAAAACGTACTTTTATATAATTTCACTGGTGACGAGTTATTCTCACGTTAACATAACGTCTTGAAAGTATAGGTACACCGTAACTTTTCCTTTCAACGACGTTCATCCCAACATAGGCCAAAAACGATCAAATCAGAATGTATTGTTGTTTTTATAGAACGCTCGTGTCCCGTAACAATGACGTTTTTAGGAATATATTTTTCGACTTGATAACGCAATAATTAGTTTGAAACAGAGATCATACTGTGCGGTAGGTTCAAAGTTCAAAAACTCCGATAAAAAAAACTTTTGGTAAAAAATACAAACGAATCAACCAATAACAGTTTATTAAAAATAATTTTTGTTAACATATTTTTTTTTTAATTTGCAGTATTCTCACGAAATATGGGTACTAAAAGATCATGTGCGCCCATACGTTCTTCTCTCCAGCAACAATAACATAACATTATTAAATATAAAAAAACAATAATTGTTCGCTTTCGAAAAATTTCACGGCCATACGAAACAATTATTACGGATCCGTCGATTCGGGGTGCCTCGGACCCCGAGACCGGTCACCTCCAACACCTTACCAGTCATCGGGTAATCGTAGTATTTTTCCGCTTTCACTCCGCGACTAATTGTCGTCACGTACAACACGTCCAACTGAGGTCCGCCAAACGTGACCGACGAGACTTTTTCTGCGGCGATTTTCAGCTTTCCCAACAACTTGCCACTGGAACCGCTCACGTGCAACACCTGCAATAATCCAATTATGTAAGCCGAGTTTTACACGTTTTTTTTTTTTTTTTTTTTATATTTTTTGCTCTTTTAAAAACGTTCCAGACAACCCCTTTACAGAAACTACCTGTGTACAACACCGCGTATCCTTTCACATTATAATCGTTAAATAGCCTGTTGTTTTTAGAAATGATTTACGTTCATATTAGGTACCGTTTTTTTTTTTTTTCGAACGAAAATTGGTTGATACTTACTTACTTTGATTAGGTACCTGCGTGATTAATAATAAACGAAAAATGTTTTGAAAAACATACTGACCATAAATAAAATCTTACGTTTTAACTGCCTCGACAGTGTTCTTTAAATGAACATGTATTAATCTCTCTCGTTTACCTGAGCGCCCATGTAATTAGCAACCCAGAGATCGCCGTTGGCGTCGATGGTCATGCCGTCCGGAACGCCCGGTATGTTGTCCGTCTTAAAATCATAAAACGTTCTTCCATTCACTGCGCAGTATAATAGGCGTAATCGTTATTAGTTTAACAAAAACAGTTTATGTTCATTGTTAGTGCCTGAGACCTTGTAATAAAAGAGTTTAAACAACTGCAGATAAAATTATCAATAATAGTTTCTTCATTAGGTTGTAGAAAAAATACACATATTTATTACATACGCTTTTTAACACGTTTTCAGTTTTAAAATCGACGGTATGAAAATAAAAATTGACCAAAAATAAAAAAATATTTTTCCCACGCGTGCGTACAAATATATATATTTTTTTTTCATTCTAGGGCAAAATCAACTAACGCATACCCACTGCGATGGAAAAAAAAACATTATTGACACATAATCAAGTTCATTTTTTTAAGTTTCGACAAAGGATCGAAACTATAGCCATTTCTCGGTGCATGCGTCAACTATAAGAAATCACCTACGGGTAATACATTAAATTATTGGGAATCAAAATGTTTTTTGTTCTCTGTCTACCGCACACGAATTATAGGAAATTAGCCTTGTCTAACGTACGTAAAAATTGATCTAATCATGCAATGAGGATTCTGAAAACTGAATTGAATTCGCCATAACATGAATAGGTTTTTTTATTTTATAGTCTTAAATTTTACGAAAATTTTCAAAAAAAATTTTTTTTTCAAATTTGGTTTGTTTTATGGAAATAAAATCAAAAATATGGAAAAGTCATTTTCGAGCAGACTTCTTGAAATCAGAATCGCGTCGTTGGCTATCGATCGGTAAATTCATTGGTGAGAGTCGCGGTAAGTGTCTATGATTTGTGTGTGACGGACGGAGGAAAAATAATCGAGGTGGTCTGCTGCATTATCGTCTGAAAATATGATTATGATGGACCTTACTTTTCCATTACCCGACAATCATTCTCGTGAAAAATTATGTTACGACTCTTTATCTGTTCTCGGCCCTCAAACACGATTTATTTGTGCATTTATTACTAAAATCAAAATGTACACTACCAGCGGAAGCCGTAGCGGGATTGTAATCGAAAATCGCCACGTTTCTGGCCGCTGAATCGATATAGTACATTTTTGTGCCGTCTTCGTTCCACGCGAGCCCGTTGGATATGGTGACGCCGGTCACCACGGGATCGAGTTTTTCAAAACAGCTGGTGTCATTCAACTTGTACAAAGTTCCACGACCCTCCGGTATTCTGACGCCATCTTTTTCCGGTCCCATCGTGCCTGACACGGTATATGAATTGTTTAAATATTATTTCAAACAAAAATTAAACTCCGAAATGTCAAACTAAACGAATACATTTTTTATCAAAATAACGCAAGATGGTTGGTGCGAATTATATGATTTAACTGCAATAGAATCAATCGTATCACGAAACCCAAAGTCTTATTGGTTCCTACGCGTTTTTGTTACAATTTAGAATTCCATCTTAAACACACCAAAAGTTAAAACACCTGTAGACCAAATCTCTACATTTTTAAGGTCTGGCTTTTAATTGAAGCAATTGAACCTTTTTAAGCTATTATAATAATGTTTTAAGAATGCCCGTTCAGAATCCTTTGTGAAAAAATAACAACAATCATATTATTAATATACTAAATAACTATATTATACTGTTCATTTTTATTTAAACGCGATTGTTCGAAATGAAATCTACGAGGTAAGACGTATTTCCAATTACCAATTTTAATAACCATTTTTTTTCACCGATTCTAATAACCAGTTTACCGTTCTAACAATTGTAATCAAGTAATCAGCACGCGCTGAGTGAAAAAATTTAACTTGATTTAAGTAAATTGATACCTACTTACAACTTATAAACATAAAATCAATTATATTTGTTTGTCGCTAGCAATACTCTTACCGGCCCACAAATATCCGTTGATATCCGCTTTCGCGTCATTCCATCGATTACCGGGTTTATTTTTGTCAACAGTAATCAGTCGAATAACTCTATAAGTTTTTTCGTTTAAGTTCCACTGAAGTTTAGCCAATGTGGTGCCCAGTCCGATGACGAACTCTCCTTGTCTTCCGGCAACCGGTATAACGAAACCCACGTTTTCGTCTGTATTACGAAATAATAATACAACATTACTAATCAGCAGTACTCATACTATACGTTTTATAATTTAACCACAAAACTACAGAATATGACAAATAATAAATGACACTTTGATTTTTGTTTATTTAACCCATACGAGTAATTCGTCATTTTCATGGTATAGTTTCCCTTTTTAAATATTTTTTTGGATAAATCACGTACATAATATGTGGTTATGTTCATGAGTCATGATCATTCCCTTTTTATATTTTGAATTCTAAATAAAATGTTCTTCATGACGTACCTATAATTTTTCTATTATCTTTACACGGTTGAAACATCTTCATGAAGTTTCGTGCTCATATTTTTAAAATCTTTACTTTGATGACGGGCGTACAAAAAACAGTGTAATTTATTTTAAAGACAAAAAATGAATAAAAAATTATACTGCAAAAAAAAAAATGAGATACCACTTGGAAGAATAACAAGATTGTAATTATAATGGAATCATTCAGCAATTAAATATGCTAGTTCGACTGTTGTTTATGAGCAGTCTAAAACGTTCAGATAGAACAACACGACGAACGAATTGATTGGAAAATAAATCGATTTACTAATACACTACCAGCTATATATACAAAGGTAATTTATTGCACGATGGTTCGGTGTTGGTATATATGTGTGTGTATAATCATGAAAAGAAAACATTTTTTATTCAAATACCCAATTGAACGTATTCAAAACCGTTGTTCGGGCAATATCTGTAAACTCGGTTTTTGGTGATGTCGACAAAGTACAAAATTTGGTTTTCAGAGTCCCAAAACGGCCCTTCTCCGGTGTGTAAGACCAAAGTGTTAGACAGCTCCCGGATCGACGAGCCATTGTAGTTGACGGCGCAAAACGTTACAGCGACCAAACTGAAAACAGGATAAAAAAAAATTAATGTTTAATTCCTTACGAAAGTAACGATTTAGAGTGAGCTCAGTTTTTCACCTATAAAAATTGAGCCGTAACGATAGAATTCAATATCTGAGTGATTTTATCGGGCGCTATAGTTAAAAAAACAAATGCAACCAACGCAGTCGGTGCAGCCAATATGAAGTGCGCAAAAACCAAAATATAGGTACATGCCTAACGTGTAGAGCTCGGATGTCAATGATACATTCGGATAGATACATTTGACATAGTTAAGCAAATATTTCAAATACACTTCTTTTTATGGTTGCACATTAATTGTTAAAAACCAAAAAAGTTTCCAATTTTCAATTAATATTAAAGTTATTCAGAATAATGCGTTATACTCGTGCTGCTGGTATCTTCTACCTATCTGGTACATTATCTGATGTCACGACGTGTCATTTCGATTTAAAAATATTAGTAAAATATTTGTAGTTCAACGCGACTCTGATACTACGTGAATATATGTTTAAACTGTGTACGAGTTAATTATTATATTTTGTATGTATATTTATCATTTTAAATAAAACCCCTGAAATTGTATCGTATTTTTTTATTAATTATATAGTTTTCATTTTTTTTTTTTTTTTCATTTTGCCATCCAAGTAACTATGAAATTATAATTATTAAAAATGTTAAATTTATACCGATTAAATCATTATATTTGTAATTTTTCGTCATTTTCAAAAGCATAATATTTTTTTTGTAATTTTGGCAGTCGACATCCGCGAGCTCTACTATACTAATAATATGTATTGTATAAAATGTGTTTTTACCATACCTTAAGAGCACAACGTTACACTTGAACACCGACATCGTGACTGAGTCAGTAAGAAATCGTTTACTGCGGAACTATACATAATATACGAGTATATATATAAAAAAATATTGATGCATAATATTACATACGTATAAACGGGCGGCTATTATAAACGCTTGCTGCTGTATTATACACAATCACTCTAGGTAAAAGTGATAAAAATCGGTTTTCGGTGTTTATAATAATTATCGATCGATAGAACGTAAACATCTACGTAGGTACGTTGCAAAACACCAAGTCATAATCGCCTTCCATTTGCTCCGGAGTAAGTCCCCGCGACCAACAAAAAAAAAAATATATAAAAACGCGAAAAAAACCGTCGTTAGTTTAAACCGTCAAGTCGACATTTTACACGTACAATATAATTTTACATAATATATAATATGCCTGTTTGCAGTTACAAAACAAAAAAGATAAAAATAGCAACATTATTTTCGTCACAAACCTATGTGGGTAATCATCCGTTCGACACTACAAAACTAACGGACCAATTTCAATGCGACGTATTATTAATATGAATGATAACTAGACGTTGGATTTCTCTTACCTTAAAATTCTTAAAATGTTTATGCAACGACAAAAGCGAAAAATGGGCAATATATTCTCTTAATATTCTTTTAAAATCCCAGAAATATGATATTTTATGTGCTAGAAATGCAAAATATTCTGTAAAAAAAAAAAAAAGATAGGTAAGAATTTAAATTATTCAATTTACACGTGACTTACGTTTTAAAACTTACGTTTTAAACGTATTAATTTCAGACCTCGGTGTATACATTGTACATTGTGTATGATTGTGATTTCGAATGGATAATATGAAATATTATTTTCTCCTAAAAATCATTAAAAAAAAAAATTTATCAATCCCAAATTTTCTCTAAGCCCTAAAATATGATTTTGATGCAAAGTAAATTTATTTTCTCTGAATTTTATTGTTTCGTAAAAATAGTTTACTCCCATTTAACTGCATAAACTAGAAACAAATATGTAATACAATAAAAACCCGACCTCTAATGATAACTTATTCTTATACAATACAGGTACGTGATTTTTTTGTGCAGAATTCACGAATATTTTAAACGACACAGTTCATTTCAACTATTATGTTTTATGGGCTGGCTCCGAGAAAACAGTACACGAAATTTTTGTAAAATTTAATGGAAATTAACTGTCAA
The DNA here is from genome assembly GCA_017140985.1 of Hormaphis cornu. NCBI lineage: Eukaryota > Metazoa > Arthropoda > Insecta > Hemiptera > Hormaphididae > Hormaphis > Hormaphis cornu. Next base: position 16,533,190 of record CM029362.1, read on the forward strand.
CATTTTAAATACATACAGTTTTTTACTTGTATAAGCAAACAAAATTTATTAATTTTGTTTTTAACACAAAATCGACTACTGGTTTGTGTACACTAAGCATATTTTTTAACTTTATTTATTATTATTTTGTTCACAATAAACAGTTTGACGAATAAGTATGTACAAAAAACAATCGTACGCGCTGTGGGCAATATTAGTTTGTATTAAATTGCGAATCTAGAGAAGGTATACAACTTTCAAAGTGGAATTTTCCAATAAAAAAAAAATTTGATCAGTTTAAAATTTAAAAGAATACTTATTTCAATGAAACATAATTATTTGTTTGTTTTATTATGTAAAATAAGACATTCCTAGCTTATGGGCCTACTTATGGATATTACAAAAATAAGTTTATTATATTTTGTTAGTTTAGTAGATATGAGCGTACCTTGATCATTGTAAGAGAACAATAAATTCACCTTCCTCAATCTCATTTCATAAATACAGATAACAAAAATTCTGAAAAGTATAATTCAAACACTATAACAAAATGTATTACTTACTGCAAAACATACATATTTTCTGAATTGCAATTCGCCTACTAGTTTATTCAATAATAAAAATTTTAATTAGTTGAACTTAATAATATGATTACAAAAAAATGATTTTACTTCAATTTTACGAGTCACGTCTTTGGGTATCAATTCCATAGGTATCTAAATAAGTCGTTATAAAAAAGTATAAAATGTTTTTTTTTAAAAAATTGTTGAAATGAGTAATGATTCAAAAATAAGTTGGATGCGGTTAAAGACAAATATAGTTTCAAGTTTGCAACAGCAGGATTTTTCATTGGTATTAAATTATGTTATTTTCATAATATTATATACATTATGTAAGTACTTTTTAATTAGTTTTGTACTTTGTGTTTTACGTTTCGCTGTTTAAAATATAGGTATGATATAAATAGTTTATAGTACAGTCAATAATTATAAAGAAAGAGTTTATCAAAAATTTAATGTAGGAATATATTAATACTGTTAAAGTTAATTTTATTTAGTAAATATTGTTTTGAAAAATATATTTAGAAACAATGTTTAAAAAGGTGATTGTTTATATTATGACTGTTTTTAGATTTTAAAGACCAATACAAGGTTGAACAAAGTGTTTTGAACAATATAGTTAGGTGTACATTATCCTACCTACCGTTATATACTTACTTTATCAACTTACTACACAGGATGTATAGTACCATGTTTTTCCTTATACCTTTCCGCCTACGTAGATAATTACCTACCTATTAATTATACCTACTTGTCATCCCATCTATCATTCTGAATTATACCACCGTACAAGTACTTAACAGCAATTAATAGTAAAACATGTAAATAAATTAAACGTTAAGTTGACCAACTAGGTACCTAAAAATTAAGTGCACAAAAAAGAGCAATAAAGTTTTACAATTTTATACAACCGAAAATTATTTCAAAACATAAAAAATTTGTCTTATTTTTGTAAATTTTAATAGTTTGTGAAAGCTATACTACTAAATAATCGCATCGTATAGATTAAAAACGTATTGCATGTGAAAACTTTCATACTAATCATATACAGGTGCTCTGTCCAGCGAGAGAACGCGCCGGTTTCGGCGTAAAACCGACAGCGATCGACAAGGTTCCAATTCCCCAATTCCCCAATAACGTACCTAAATATGTCAATTGGGATTTGAGAGGATTGAGAATTTGGATTTTGCTTAACTGGCAGTCAATATGCTCGAGATCGCCGTATTCTCTCGCTGAACAGAGTTTAGGTTCCTACGGTAGGTATATGATAAGAAAATAATTTGAAAGGCGAGAAACAACATGTATTATACGATGTATCAATGAACTTATTACTAAAAAGAATATAAATCAATTTTATATTCCTCAACTTTATATTTTTACATGACCAAAAAACAAATTGAAGTTGAATATTAAATATATTTGTTAAAAAAAAACATCGCAAAAATATTTTTAACTTAATGGTGAAAGCCATTTTGTCAACATGATGCGGTAAGGTCGTACTAACAGTTTTGAATAGCCATAATTTGAATTTTGAATACTAACAACTTTTCACTCGTAACAATAATTATTTTACCACGTAAATTGATTGAAAATTTAACGCATTCTTTTCAATTTTAAATATTCCATTAGTAGCTTTTATGTATGAGTACCACAATTATTTATACGTATAATATCTAAGACCTATAGGTCGTGTAAAAAGTGGAAACGTTATTTTAATTCAACAGAACGTATAAAATAAACAAAAAAACAGTGTAGGCCGTGGTGAAAGTCAAAATGTGATACTTACGGATTTAGGACTGTAACGTGACAGAAACGCAAAAAAAAACAACACGGCAGTTTGTATAAATAAACACGGTATTTATTGATTACTGAGTAATTTACACGTGTTTATTACACTATATAATTTAGGTATACTTACATAAATATTTTTTTAATTTTTGGTAGTATTATCGGTACACGCAATACCTTAGCAAACAAAAAATTTGATTATAATACGATTTCACAGATAATTACGTAAACATAACGTATATATTACCGGTTTCTGTGATAACTTTATGCTATCGAGACTTTGCACTAAAATATAACTAATCTAGTTCGAAACGTTCGGGTTACATAAAAAAAAAAAATTGTATGGGTGTTTACAATCGTTATTTTTTGGGTCGATACGAGTTAGGGGTGTTTAGTGTAACCCATTGTTGCCGGTATGTACATCTGTGGTTGTGCCACATGGTCGGGAACACGTGCCTAGAGAGCCTATATAATGAGAGAGCGGTCAACTCACAAACACATGCTGATCGGTTGATCGATGTTTTGTGTGCTAGTATAAAACCCCACAAATAACGTATGATTACCAATAATTGCCCTACGCAAAAGATTCATTTGGACAGAAAATGACGATCCATGACATCATAATACCATGATAGCTGCACCATGATAACAAGGTTAGTTGGCCACTCTCACTACATAGGCTCTCAACCCCAACAAAACAATTTTTCCAAAAACAAAAAAAAAAAAAAGGAAATTAGTGAACTGACGATTTCCATAGTAATTTGAACCATAAAATCATCAAAAGAATGATTTATTGCAAAAAGTTTAATTTAACATACAACATTTTCCGTCTTATTGTATATATTTTTTCAACTAAATTATAATTTTATCAGCGCCCAACTTGAATTCTAAACAAAGTTTTGAAAATTATTTTTACGAAATACCATCGTTCTCCGTTTTTTAATAGTCTTTTTCGTAAAATCAATACATACTTACCGATTATACTGAACTCGAATTCAAAAATGAATTGGTGTATTGATGAAAACCAAAAACTTACGTCGTTTAAAATTATTTTTAACACGAGTCTTACAAAAATATATAGAAACAAGAGCAAAAAATGTCTACAACTTAACGTACCACGTTGGTTTTAAAAATCGGATTTACTCGAATTCTTTTTTCGGGTTATTGGTTAAGGGTCTTCGTCGTTCATCCGATACAACTAAGTTTGTACTTTTCAAATTTTTGTTCTGAAAATGGTTCTAAACTCGTGATTATATCAAGAAACGTCACGTAATAGACATTTGGGAGCACTTAATCATTATTTCAATAGTATAAATGAATTTTTGGTCACGCCAATAAATTTTATTTTTAAAAACATCGTTATGTATTTCGATGATTTTGTTTGTTCTGGCACTGCTGATAAGTTGAGTTAAAGACAAGAACCTAAACACCGTTTTTACTCGATGAATTTGCAAATAAATAAGTTTTCATAATTTTATGGCCGTTTATAATCCGTTTTTAGAATGAAAATTGGACAAGTATATATATCCCTGTAATTAATTTATGGAACTGCTGAGACCAATATGCGTCATAAAAGCCAGTGCGACAAAGACCCTTACAAATATACGAAAAAAAATCATCGGGGTGCAGTTGATGTTTTTAACGGCTTTTATGGGTGCACGGGTTCGGGTCCGCGGGTGGCAAAATCCTGAATCGATAGTAAATTATGACCGGGGTTGTGTGTACACCCGTCGTGCAGTGTTCTGGAAACGTCGTCAGGCATTTACAGAAGTCGAAAACACTTGTCGCGGACCCTGCGGTTCGGCGAGCCCTCGACTCCGAGACCGGACACCTCTAGCACCTTGCCGGTCATCGGAAACTCTTTGAATTTTTCAGGCGTCACACCGCGACTGATCGTCGTCACGTACAGCTTGTCCATTAGGGGACCGCCAAACGTGACCGACGACACTTTTTCCGCGGGCACTTTCAGCTTGCCCAATAACTTGGCGCTGGAACCGCTCACGTGCAACACCTGTACAGGACGATCGGACGTTTGCACTAATATTTTTTACCGCTTTTCTCTTTTCGTTTTTTTCGGAGCGCTCTTTGAACACATTGCACAAAAGTATGGAAATATTTGCCCGCGTTTGGATAAGGACGTGTGATTCCAGAGGAAACGACCATGAACGGACTCGTGATTACCAGCTGAAGATTTTTGAAAAAAAACTTAATCGACCTACTCAAATTTTGGACAAACTAAAATTTGGATAAGCTGCACTAACGGTCGATCGAAATTTAGTATATGGTACAACGGTGTACACCCACTGTACAACTATTTAGGTACGTTTCGGTACCGGTTTGAAAACAAATTTTTTAAATGCGTTTATGGCGTTTTCATATTTCTGACGACTATATACATGTGATAATAGTATTTTTTAATACTTAAAAAATAAAGATTATTTTTATCATCGCACCAAACACAAAACAAGCAGTTCTCATTTAGTTCTCATTAGGTATTGAATGACGTAGTGCAATAAATTCGGGAGTGCGGGTTTGAACTTAAAAAAGGAAACGTGGCAAATGATCAAAGTAAATACCTACAATACAATTTAATAGTGACCTTTATACGTCCAAAAATGTACCGAAAGTAAAACAAAAATTTCAAAATAATCGCGCCTTGGATTCCACAGATAATGAATACTATAATGGTCACGAATAGTTGGAATATTTTAGTTGTGAATGATATAACAACTTTTCCATGAAGACGGAAATTTTGACGACAAAAATATGTCTGATACGAGTGAAATAATTCTCACTGCCAAAAATGTCGAAATAAAATTCCCAAGCACCTTGTTCACACATGACATTTGAACACCTCTTCACTAACACTTCTGAAATGAAATTGAAAATTCCGAAACTGAAATCGGTGCTTATTGTAAGTGCAGACTATAAATTAATATTATACTCTAGTACGAGTTGATATGCAACACACCTGAGCACCGTCGTAGTTAGCGATCCAGAGATTACCGTGGGCGTCAATTGTCATTCCGTCCGGAACGCCCGGTATATTATCCGTTTTGAAATCGTAGAACGTTCTGCGATTAGCTGCAAATGAAACAAGTGGAGCGTGATGGTTTATTATAATAATATTAACGGGTAAATTTTGATTTCGCGTAGTCCAGGAAAATTATGTTTCGTAGATGAGGTTTATCGTTACGCGACGTATGTTATAATTTTTAGTGCTTTTTTTTCGTTTTTTGTAATCGGTTTTTTTTTTTTTTAAATTTTTTTCAATTCATGATTTTCAGAAGAATTCGGTGCTTACGTAATTCATACCGTGTCATTTGTAACTAAAAAAAAAAAAAAAAAGTCGTTTGATACCGTACAACAACTTTACCGCGTTTTTCCCGTATAATTTTTCCAAAAGGCACCGAAACGACGAAATGTCCGAATGACCTATTCAAACGGAAACAAAAAAAATCATCAACAAAACCGATGTTCATACGATCGATGAACGTACGTAAAAATGCATACCGGCATAGAACTTTTTTCTGACGTCGGTTAAAAAATTTACGTCATATTGTTGCGCGCACGAAAAACCGTTTGCCGCGTGTTTGAAATGAAAAAAAAAAAAAAGCCGACAGTTTGCGAAAAAGGGCACGTGTATAACAAAAAAAACGTCAACTAAAGTGGATGTAAAGAACAGTGGAAAACGTAGTAAAGACGTATTACACAAAGCGGCTGTGGCGGGATCGTAGTCGAACACGGCCACTTGTTTGGTCGGCGAATCGATGTAGTACATTCTGGTGCCGTCATGGTTCCACGCGAGCCCGTTGGACACGGTGACATCGGCCAACACGGGTTCGAGGTTCTGGAAACAGCCGGTATCGTTCAGTTTGTACAAGGTCCCGCGGCCCGGCGGTATGTTCCCGGCAGCGTCCTCGAATCCCATCGTGCCTGTACGAATAAAAAACATTAAAACACTGTTGTTTTTTTTTACGTTTTAACTATATCGTACGTGTATAAACGGCACGGATAATCCTGAACAAGTTTGTCAGTAACTAATCAGAGTTAATAGAGAGTGTATTCGATTTTTAAGTTACCGTACATTTAGGAATCTCTCAAACCGTCGTCGAACGTTGAGGAACAGCTCGAGAAAAATTCGAGTTTGAAAAAATTTCACCCGTCGATCCCCGATGAAATAAAACTCAAGAAATAAGTCGATTGAAAAATACCAACGGTTGAAAAAAAGTAACCATAGCTGTTACGTTGTTTAAATATGTTGTGCGGGGCTTGAATTAGAAAAATATAACCGATCGATTGGTGGAGGAGGATTGCTAGTTGTTTTTTCAAAAATTACAGCAACCTAACCCAGAAACGGCGGACGAATAACAAAATGGCATTCGTTCCCTCGTAACTATACAATGTACAGTGAAACGTGTTTTGCCTGCAGATACAATGTACTAACTGTTAACTAACTACTACTACTATTAACTAACTACTAACCTTCACAACAGCGCACTTACCGGCCCACAGATAACCGTTGACGTCGGCCTTCGCGTCGTTCCATCGGTTACCGGCCTTGCCGTGGTCCACGGTGGCCAACGCGACCACTTTTTTAGCGCTCTCGTTGAGATTCCACCGGAGACCGGCCAACGTGGTGCCCAGTCCTACGACGAACAGGCCCTGCTGTCCGGCTACCGGTACGACGAAACTGACCGGTTCGTCTGAAACGGCGAGTTATTAAGTATATTGTATTGTCGGATTTCCGGGACGGCTGGAACGAGAGGGATGAGTGAGAGGGGCGGCATGGAGAACCCTTAAAATATTTCAATCATCCCCCGAGCCGAAGCGTCTCGCTTGTTGTCCAGGTAATCCTCGATAACTCGATTCTGCCGGGGCCGAATTAAGAAGGGCCCGGCCTTCTTCGAGCCGACTTATTACTATTACACGACCTTTATATATTGGTTACGTCCTGGTATCCTGGTGAGTGGAAATAATAGGTAACTAACTCCTTTCCGAATATTTTCGGGTCGCATCGAAACGGGCCAGCGTGTAATTATATTGTAAAACTCGGAATTTCTCGGGTTTTTTTTTAAACGGTACGTGCAGCGTGTTATAGTAAATAAGTCGCTGTATGCATGCGTGCATAATAACAGATTTACTCCGTTCATTCCTGTACGGAATCCGTAGAAAACGACACATAAGGCTACAGCTATAAAGGCTACTGAGAGAGAGGCTCCGAAGAAGTATTTCTGAGTTTTAACAGTTGCATAGTCGGCATAGTTCTGCAGTCGATATCGTAATTTTATTTCAATCGTGTACCCAATTGGACGTGCTCCAGACGGTTTCGGAACAATCTGTAAACGCGTTGTTGGGATATGTCGACAAAGTACAAAACGTTATTCTCGAAATCCCAAAACGGGCCTTCGCCGTGCACCATCACGTCGTCGGCCACGGGCCTGATGGACGCGCCGTCATAGTTGACCGCGGCAAAGGCCATGGCGACCCAACTGGAAAAAAAAAATTATACAAAGACGGTCGTAAACAGACCAACATCATAGGTATGTGTGTCACACGTTATAATACTTTTGTGTGTACCTGAAGAGCATGACTGTGAACTGTGTCGTCTCGAGAACGAACATCGTGTTCAAGCTCCGCTTGCCAGCCGGCCGATGTCTGCAGTGGTGGCAGACAAAAATTATCAATAAATAGTCGGTAGTCGGTTTCGGTCGGTTGAATAATTAAACATAATTAAAACGTGCCGAATCACTCGGTTTCTCCCACCCCGTCAACAAAGTGTCAAACACGTGTTATTTCGATAGTTGTTTTAGGTACTCACTGCACGTCAGAACTACTCGTTTGAAACTGATTAAACGAGTTCATCAATTACTTTTAGTTATCACCGCTGTTACCTTGTAAATTATGTTTGTTGACTCATTAACCTTTCAAGGGTAACGCGATTAAAACAAATCAGAATAAAATACTTGCGGACGCGAGAAAATAATAATTGCGATTATCGTAGTGTTGCGACCGTGAAGGATTCTAGGAATTTCACTAAATAAAAAACAATTAGTCGTGTGTGTATTTTTTAAAAGTTTTATATTTCCTATTTATTGTTGTGTAAGTGTACTAGAGAATAATGATACAAAATAATAATGTTTTAAGGACAAAACTGCTTAAGAAAAAATACTGTCTTTACAGAAATAAAAAGGAAAAAATATTAAACAATTATGATTAAACACTTCAAATACTACTATGTCAAATATGTAAAATGTGTGGCGATTATTTTAAAGCTATTGTATTGAACGTATGTATGAACTGAAAGCAAAGCTCGATTTAAAAATAATAATAATAATTAAAATAGATAAATTATGAATACGGGCAGTAATAATTAAAGAAAACTGAGGTAAAATCTCTTAAAAAATTATATAATATATATATGTATATAATTTATATATAAAAAAAATTATAATACAAAAGTCTAGTTGTTTTTGACTGAATACGAAAAGAAATCGAATAAAGTTTAGTGAAAACTTGCAATTCAAACTTTATAGTCCCCCTAAACAATATAATATGCCTCCAGAAGTAGGGGGAAAAATTTTGGTAAATGTTATAAAAATAAATTTTGTCAAATTAACAAGATAAAAAAATTAAGAAAAAATAACAATTTTTTAAATAGTCGATAGCATTAATTTTTTTAACAAAAAAAAAAAAAAACAATTTTATAACACAGCTCTCATTGCTTTCTGATAAAGATATATATATATATGAATCGAAAGACAAGATGGAAGTAAATACAATAAAAAAAAAAAAATATCTAAATAACAAATGAAATTAGGTAACATGAGCAAGAAATTGAGATACTTATGGTAAATACCAAAACATTTTAGCACTACCATTCGCGAGTCACTGACATCATGTGTATAGCGTTTTCGCTCTCGCCGTGCCGACGCTTTTACGCCTGTAGCTGTTGCGGGTCCGATTGCGCTGACCCCCCTCATTCTGGAGACTTTTATCAGACCTCTTTTCGCCTGGAAAAAAATAAAAATTTAATCTCGTGCAGGTCGTAAAATAAAATGAAACTTTAAATTTAAAAATAGGCCGTGTTGTAGGGAATGGATCAAAATACAAGTTATGGTTAAAAAAAATCTAAATACAAGCATAGAATATTAGTCTGAATAAAATATATTAAAATAATTTAAAACTCAAGAAACAAAAAGTTCTTTCAAATATAAAAAAACTTATACAGATCATTTTTAAACATGCCTAGTTTATCTTGTAAACTTTCCATGGCTTGAAGCGCCGCCACTATTTCCAGTTGCGCCGACTCGTCCACCCCCGCCATTTCCCCATGATCGATTGTTTGCTGCGACTCCAGGCCATTGTCTATTTCCCATAGATGCTGTTGCCCAAGGGGGGGAAGTTCCAGCATCCCAACGGCCTGCTGGCCACATCCATGAGTTAAAGCCCCATGGCCACTCTAAATTAACATTTCAAGTAAGATATTAATAGTGCACTATAAGTTGTAATAAAATGTTGAAGAAAAATACACTAAACAAAATTGGTGATGCAGTTTTTGATAAAAGCAATTTAATTTTGAATGTTATTATTTTATCAAAATATTATTTATTAAAGTTAAGAATTAAACCTTAACATCTAGTCTACTGAAATGTAAAACTATTGTAAATGTAAAACTAACTGTACTGTAATGTACTGTAATGTCCAACTACTTCTAAAATAAAAAAACATAAAATTAAAAGGCATACAAAAAAATGATAAGTTGATAATTAAGTAAAATTAATATTCTACTTTATCATAACAAACTTGTAAAAAATAAATTTACAATAACTTTAAGAAGGTGTTTTACACATCTTATTATTTAATTTAATTTGATCGAGACATTTGAAAAATATTAGGTTTATACACGTTACTAACAATTATTATTGTTTGAATAAATCTAGAATCAAATAACTTAGTGGATTAGTTAATTGTTTCTCAAAAGGATAGTAAATTTATCAATAACAAAAATTGTATAGTAAACTGCTTAATGTTTTCTAACACCCTCATAAAAACTAACACTCACAATTTACACTTTTAAGGTAAAATTACCATTATCCTTTCTGCTGAATTGATGCATTTATTGACAAAACATAGATTGTTAGGCATCATTGAAAAAGCTATCTTGTCATTATCATACATGTTATCTGAGTAAACATAGCTGGCACAAGTATTGTGGCATATATTAATAGGTGGAAGGAAAATAAATGCTGCCGGAATCAATTTGAACACTGGACACCATGGAAAAAAGTAACACACAAAAGAAATGAATAGATATTACAAGGATTTAAGGATACAACATGGAATATTAATTTTTCTTTCACTTTTTAATTTAAGTTTAAACCAAAACGTGATGCTTCATTCATTTTATACAGATTAAGACAAATTTGGTAAAAAAAGAAACAAGTTTTTTTATTTAATCATTTAAGCATTTAAACTAAGTAACATGATACATTGAAGAAAAAAAATAATGTGCAATAAATAATAATATAATAATTTTTTAATAAGTGACTAAAAATTAATACAACCATCAAACTACAACTTCCAAACTAGGGACACACCCAAATCCGTAAACAACTTCAAAGAAAAGTCGCTCTGACAAGCTACCCATGTGGTCAATAATCATTCTTAACTACTTTTTTTCTTTTTCAATAATTCTTTAAAAATTCTCTAAATAAAATGTATAACACATAATTTGGAATGAATTAAGTTCAAGTGTCACAAAAATTTCAACCATTTTTGAGTTAAATATAAAACTTTGACGTAGTCACTTTACAGCTTTGTGTCACACTTTAATAAAGTATATATTTTTTAAACTTATAATATTAGCGCAAGCTTTACACATTTATCTGGATATTGCTGTTAAAACATTTTAGTTATCAATATTTTTTTTTTTTTTTTTACATTTATACATATTGTTATCTAATTTTATTTTTCAATAATAATTTTACCAATAATTGTTCAAACCAATTGACATTTTTTAATCATATTTAGAATGGGTGAAGTAGCCAATCACGAGCAGACTTTTCTCATTTAATTACCCAACCTCAATTTTGACCCGTTCTTTGTACGAGTATAGATATAAAATGTTCTTATTCAATTAAAAATTATAAAATACAATTTTGATTTAAAAGAATCATACAGATGTAAATTAAAATAAAATAATGATTTTAGGTATCTATCTAATAAATGATAAGCATGTATAACTATAACGTGCAAACATTTAAGTACATGCATCATTTATTGTGTTATTACCTCAGACCAATCCCAATACTGTTATCAATAAACAAATAAAATAATGAAAATACAAATTTAGAGTTAGTAAGAAATTGTTCAAGTGCAAGAATACTCACCAAAATCGCCTCGGCCAGGCATACGTAAATTATTTGAAACAGCTCGATATCCAGGTCTAGGAGAGCCCATCAAGGATATTGGTTGGGGCATTAACCTAAAAGCGATAAAAATACAATAAAAAAAATTTTAATTTTACAATAAAATATAACAATTTAACACATTCGTTGCGGATCAAAATGTTATAGAAAAATAGAAAATTTAAGGTACAATTTTCACACACAAATACAGCAGAATACATCGTACAACGCTGATAAAGGAAAACAAGGTTTTAGTTTAACCTAACATTACTCGAATCAAAACTAATTGATATAATATCTAGTAATGATGCTAATGGGCGACATCCCGCAGCAAACATGTTAAAAAAAACAACTATCATTGTTCAGTTCTAAATCACATTAAATAAAGCTATGCACACTAAAAGCTACAATAATTATTAAATAATTTCAACATATTTTTAGTAAGTAACAAAAAAATCAAACCAAAAAATTAAATTAATATTAGCTTGAGAACTTAATAGAAAACACCAGTACATATTTTGAATACCACATAACCACCAAACAATTACTATGAACAAATTTTTATTAAGTATCATACTTGAATAATTAGATAAAAATAAGAATATTCTTTAGTTTCAATTAAAACATAATATTTTATTTAAATATTTTATTTGAGTCTTAAACTGTATTGGTTATTTGATATGATATTGGTCAATATCAACATTTCTATATAAAATAATATATGATAGAATTTGAATAATAAGGATACCAAAAAATTTATCATTGAAGAGCCTTACTAATCGGTAATCAATATATACTATGTAATATGTAATGGTACTACCCAAAAGCACGGCCTTGCATATTAGTAAACATACGACGTTCTCTAGCTCTTAAAATTTCTTCTTTCTTTTTTTTGTCAGATGGTGGTTTGGCTAGTGAAACTTCCAATGTAGCACCATCTAAACTGCTACCATTTAACTCTTCCAAAGCCTAAAAAAAAATTAAGTGTGACATAGTTGTATGACATTACTAAATTATAATTTTAAAACAACAAAATATTAATCATAATCATAGATATACATTTAATACTATAATTAGCGTGCCATTAAAATGAGTTATATTTTATAAATAATACAACTTATAACAAACAAAATATGTCTTGAACGCATACTCAATTTATAGTATTAAAACAAAATTTCAAACTTTTAGACTTTACTTTTATTTAAGAACTTATTGAGTATTCAAATTTCAATATTACATTCTTTTTAAAATTGACAACTCAAATATAAAGACCAAGACCCTATCTAATCTACTAAATTATAAAAACACAAAATGCCTTACATTACCTTAAGAGCACAACTTCTATCATTAAAATGAATAAAGGCATAATCTTTGATTTTTTTCACTCTTTCCACAGAACCATACGCTTCAAATGTTTCTTTTAAACGATTTTCAGTTACTTCTTGAGTTAAATTTCTAACATACAACACTTTAACCTAATAAAACATTTTAATATGAAAAATATAAATTTTAAATTCTACAATGTTATTTATTATTATATAATATACAGTATATATCAGTACGGAAAATACACATACCTAAATATAATTTATGATTTAACTTAAATGGTTACCTTTGACATAGTTTCATCATCAGGTTCTTCTTGAGGATCAGCCCAGTCTACAATAATATCACAACCCCATACTTTATAATTGGGGGCACTTAAACGTCTTTTTGCAACGGAAGCAGATTTATGAGAGTCATATTCTAGAAAACAAAATCCACGATTTTTCCTACGATCATCTGGAGAACTATAAATTATGACTCCAGTCAGTCCAGCTAAACAATAAATTAATTAAATAAACATAAAATACAAACATAATTATAATTTTTTTAAAATATTACTAGTTATTTTGCCAAATTCTTCCATAATATCTTCTTTTCCCTTGGATTTAGGAATGTTCCCAATAAAAAGACGAAGGTTGGGAACACTAATATTCACTTTGATATGTTTACCAGGTTTTATTTCATAACCATCGAGCTGCAATACGAGTTTCAAAAATTAATAAATTATATTTTTTCCTACCATATTTCACTCAATAATGTCTAGTAAACAATGCTATTTTTAAGAAGATTTTTATACAATTTAAGAAATATACAAGACATGAAAAAATGTACAACACTCAAATTATTAAAAACTACTACATTCTGATTTGGTTTAGGAGAATGTTTTATACAATGATAAAATAATTAATCTAATATGTATTAGACAATGAAGTAATCTAGAATCTACTTTTGAACCAGCAAAATGTATTTTGAGCAAAAATAATTTCTAAGTACAGATGATCTAGGGAAGGTACACTATATTATACGCCAAAAATGGAAGTATATAAAAAGGCAAACATTATAATTTTTCTTAAGGTACCTAAACCTGGCCACAATGTGGAAGTTCAACTGAAACTAAAACTGGATACCAGGTTTTTAATATGTTAGTAATTCTAAATTTGGAGAAGATAACAAAATACAGATACAATTTAATAATTAAAAAATGTAAAAATATTTTTTAACAAAAACCTCCGATTAATATGTCATTAAAATTGTGTTTGTTATAATGTTTAACCCCAGCAATTTTGAATGTATCATACATTTATACAAACACTCTGTACAATAATTTGGTAAATAAATTATTGTATAAAATACTATATTGCACATAAATGTAATAATTACTTCTATTGTTGCTCTTTCAGCTTCATCCTTAGTAGTGTAAGTAACAAAGGCATATCCACGATTTGTTCCAGAAAGTGGGTCCATCATCAATCGCAAATCGTAGATTTTACCACATTTTTCAAAAAGAGGAATTAATTCATCTTCAAACACAGTATTTGGCAATTTTCCACAAAACACCTAATTATAATTAAATTTTAATAGTAATTTCTTCTGTACTTTCACTAATCAACACAATATTAATTTACCTCACAGCCAGCAGATGGCTTAGGATCAGTCCAATCAGGTGGAGGACCATACTTTCGCTGTCCTGTAGTCACATCAAATTTATAGTTGGTGCGATTTAATATTTCCTAAATAAAGTAACCAAATAATAATAACAATGTTTGTCTTATAAACAAAAATTATGTGAAACAAATTTAATAAATTTTAGAACCGCACATAAGAATATATGTTAAGTTTTTTTTTTAATGAAAAATTAAGGTTATATGAAACAAAATCTACAAAAATCAATACCAATAAAAAATACCGAAGTTCTATATTTTGTTCAAAATTGTCAAAATCTACTGAATTTTAAATTACCTACAAATGCTTTTAAATTTTATAAAAATATGTAAAAATTGAAAGTTTGAGGTTTAGATTTTTCATTTTAATGAAATCAAAATTATAGAAAATACTTTTAATAAAGTTTTTAAGGTACTATTTAAAACTATGTAAGCACTTATCTATTTAAAAGATAATGTAATAACATTTGATATAAGAGCATTTCTACTACCCAAAAATGTATTTCCGCATAACACAAATTACACATAACACCACGTTGTAAAACTAAAATCTATAACTTTTTTTGTTTTGCTTAGAATCTATAAATATAAAATTAACAGTATGTACGTACAACAATTTTGTAAGAATAAATACCTTGACTTTCTCAAATTCTGACCCTTTTGGTGGCTGAACAAATGGCTCTTGGGGAGTAATTCTTGTTTTTTGTCTGTACGTTTTCATTACGCCACATAAATACGCAGATTTATTAGATACATGCAGCAAATTGCTGTCAAGAAATTGAGAAAGAACTCCAAGGGCTGCATCCACTGGAAATTCTTTTAAAGCATCCAATGCTCTAGTGTCTAAATCTGAATGCGCCAATTTACCTATAACACGTGTTATTAAATAGCTGTTATTTATACTAGTAAAATATTGAACATTTATTTTAAATAAAGATATTTATTACCTACCTAAGAGTAGGTAACAAGAAACAATAGGCACGCCATTTTTGTTTTAAACACAAATCAAAGAATAATAAATTCATACAATAGGTTAGGTACTTATGTGTAAAAGTTAAAACCAGTTAAAACTTACACATTTCACCATAAGTCATATCCAATGATTAACATTTGAGTAATTTGACAAAACACGATTATATTTAGTTAAATATTTATGAAGAGTTGTTCTGTTTTATATAGGTTGTATGTACGCGATATATTTTACTAATCAGTTATAAGTAATGCAAAATATATTTAGGGTTGCCACGTGAGTTTATCCTGGTGTCTCGGTACTAAGCAAAATTTTGGCAACCCTAAACATAATACAATTTTATAAACTTAAAATTACAGTTAATTTCTACAATACTCAAATTATATTTCTGTACGTAAACAGCTACTTAACTCGACTCAAGTTGATAATAATATATTTACCTACGTACCTGTTTAAAGTTTTCAGGTTTGTAATTTATGATATATATTTTTCTAATAACGGATCACAATATCAATAAACCCTTACCGCTGGCGTAAATCTCGTCTAGTCTGTCGGCGACCGATTCGTGTATTCCGTACTCGAGCAGTTTTTGGTGATCTTCAGATTTCTGTACGGCAGCTGACAGTTCTCCGTCGTTCTTGTCGAATCTGGTAGCGTTGACTGCCATACCTAACTACAGCATTCAAAACGTAAAACTCGAGAGAGGACCACCACCACCACCACACAATATCAAAAACAGAGAGTATCGAACTGATGGGACGCGAGTTACGGTACGAAAGATCACGAGCTCGATTGATTTTGCTCGTACCACACAAACGGGTATATTTTGGGTAAAATTTATGCACGGTAATTAAAAACAAAAAAATGTCCATTTGGCATTTTCCCCCACCCAAAAAAAAAAAAAAAGTTTTAAAAAAACACACACACATTCCTATAGACAACTACTTACGCCACTGCGTCAAGTACCCGCGGCCGGCGACACGTTGCCCGCAGGGACGAGCGCGAAATGATACGGCCCAAAGACGAGACGTGCACTCACCGCAAAGACGGGACGACGCGGCGGACGCCGATGCTGCGACGAAACGGAAGACGGCGAGGGCGGCGGAGACGACTCGACCGCGGTGGCGCGACAGTGACTTTCAGCCAAACTTTTGGCGATATTTCGTTCGCATGCTAGCCGGTGCGGGCCGCCGGTCGTATTGCCGTGTCCGCTGGTGGCGAGAAAATCTCCGACGTTATCACGACCGGGCCGAAAACTGAAAAGAGAACTGTGCCCGATTTAATCGCGGACGACGCGGTCGTGGTGCGTGTGTGTGTATCTGTACGTCGTCGTCGTGTGTGTGTGTGTGTGCGTTCGAGTTTGGGCGGCTACGGAATACCAGCGAAAAGGGTTAAATTCGGCGGCCGAGGAGACGGACGCGGATGCCGGCGGGAGTGCACGGGACGATACGGAATAAAAAAAAAAAAAAAAAACACAATCCGGGAACCGTTTTTTGCGAATCCGCGCGTTCTCATTGGCCGGACCGGCGTAACGGCTCTTGCAGACCGCATTGGTGCCAACCAAAACCGGTCGGCTCCGCACAGACTGCACACGCGCGCGCGCGCACACGTTTAACCCGTTCGGCGGCTCCCACACACACGCACGTACGTACGCACAAACGCCACCGCGGCATTTGCGTTTTTCTCGGAATTTTTGTTCTCCCCCGCCACCAGTCGCCGCCACCGACAGCGTCTCGAACACCCTTCGCGAAACCGCGACCGCGTTGACTGCGGGGGCATTTTTATAATAATATTATTTTCTATATTGCTACACGCGCAGCTCTTCTTAACAATATAATAAATAATATATATATTGTTCAGCCGGACGTTTTCTTACAATGGAGAGACACGGTCTCATTGTGTCTCCCGCACCGTACTATTGTCGTTATTATTTTACCACTACCGTCGTCGGTCTATCGTTCTGGACGGTCGCGAATTTCCCATGAAACTTTCAATTGAATACACGATAACGTATACGTATATTATAACGGGCGTGTGAGGGGACCGATATTTTTATTTTCACCGAAATAATGTTTACATTATTGTATTGCCAACGGCAAACGAGACCGCGGCTATTATATGATGTTTTACGATAAAAAACGCGTTCGGTTGTGCGCAACGGTATTGTAGTGTGTCCGCTTTTGTGTGAAACGTACCCTAACAATGGGTAATACGGTAGGTGCGCCCACGTAAAATCTAACAGAAAAATAGCGAATCCGGCCGACAGGGAATTGCTTTGAACGGCTACGATATAGACTTTGTGCGAATCGCGGACGGTGAGAACTGTGATAAAATAGTGGTCGAATAATTGTCGACAACAATACATATAGGTACACGGTTTTTTTTTTCCTCCTGAGAAACATCCCAACGGTTTTCGTTGACATAAAAACGCCGTAGGTACTGTTGAAATTTCTACCGCAGGAGACATAATTATTATGCGGTACGGCGTTTTATAGAAACCGGAATACGAGTCGAGACAAACCTGATTCGGACGAGTCGTTTTCTAACAATAATAATTCGCAATTTTCCCGTCAAAATCCATCCACGTACAAGAATTATTATTATTATTTTATGATTAATTACATAGTTGAGTTTATGATGAAAATTTCCTGCGAAAAATTAGAATGATCAGTTTATTTCTTTTTTTTGGAATGTTGTCGTAACTGTCTGATATCATTTGAGATATCTGAAATCAAGCTTGCACAATGATAATTTTTCAAAAAAATATAAAATGCTTATCAGCTCAACTCGATGTATATAGTGTTGACCACGGACACTGTATGCATGTGTATTGACAATCCACAGTTTTTAACATAGACGTTACTCGTTAGACGTTATAGTACATTTTATAGTTTCTATAGTACATCACAGTATGCGTGAACGCTGATTTTTAAAAAGAACTTGTAACCAATTTTTCTAGTTTTAAATTGTACTCGAACGTTACATTCTTAAGCACCTATATTAATATTTATTAAAAATATTTTCCTCAAAACTTAGGAATATTCAAAAATGTCGGACGTCCTTCAAATAGAATCCGTAAGTCACTTTAACACGATTACGATCAGCTCGACGTCTGGATAAAAAAATTAATTTTTTTATATTCATTTAGATAAATTTAAGCGAGTTTATTTTCATTTATGACCGAGTAATATTAACTTAACAAAATTAAATCCTTAATAATAATATAAACTAGATAGGTATAAGTAAAAACTTTTAAAATACCTATTAATTTTCAATAAATTTTTATTTGTTTTATTTACTTGGTATTACATAAAAGCTTCAATTATTTTTAATATTAATCATGTAGGTTATCTATCTAGTCATATTTATAATTGTTAAATACGTACAAATTAAATTGATTTATCCACTTTTACTTTTTTACCAATTTTTATTTTAGTTCTGTATTATATAGGTAGCTATAGTGGATACTTATTAAATGTATTATAGTTGATTCGATTGGATTGATATTTTTATTAGGATGATGCATCAAGTATAGATAGCGCAAATACTGACTTAACTTCACGAAGCCATGAACCAGCCAGAAGAGGTCGAAAAACAAAGTCTAAACCATCTAACAACACTAAAAATGTTAAACTTCAGTACAAATTTTCGTATGTATTAGTCTAGTTAAAGTAATTATAAGTAATAAATATTCATAGTTTTTACTTAAACTCAGATATCATTTATTACAAATACTTTTAAAGTCTAACTTAAATATAAATAAATATTAAATACTATTAAAGTCATAACCAACTGTGTTGCAACTAGACTTCTTTAGGCCCCGGACTCGAGCTGTTTAAAAACAAAATTTTTACTAGGAAATTAAAAGAGATTAGAAACTTCAGAACCTTTGAAAAAAGGCTCTTTTGGCACACTAATAGACACCAATGAATGAGAAAAAATTTGTTGAAATTTTTTTTTTTTTTAAAGAGCCATATTAAACTGTTACTTTAGCCCTAACTCCCTCTAGACTTTTAAACCGGCTTTGATTAATAATACAGAATAATCAAGTATAACATTAGACTTCCCTTGATCTTGTATTTCAGCATGACGTTAATGCTTTTTTATTAAATTAATATTTTATTTGATACAGATGTGCATTAAAAGAAGACCATGGTCAATCACTTTTTGGTGTTCAGTTTAATCATTTATTAAATGAAGATCAACCATTGATATTTGCATCTGTTGGTAGTAACAAAGTTTCAGTTTACCAATGTCTAGACGATGGAAGTATAAACTTATTGCAAAGTTATGCAGATCCTGATGTATCCTTTTAAATTTTATACTTAATATGTTCACATTGTGATTTTTAAATTGATTATTTTTATCCTTAATACATAATGTTTTCAGACAAATGAAATATTTTACACTTGTGCTTGGTCTTTAGATGAAAACGGTAAACCTCTATTGGCTATTGCTGGAATTCGTGGCATCATACGAATTCTCAGTCCAGTCACTTTGTCATCTATCAGACATTACATAGGTATTTTTTATGAACTTTGGAAAATTAGTTTTTTTTTTATAAATGTTATTTTAATTTTAGGCCACGGACAAGCAATAAATGAATTACAATTTCATCCGATTGATACTAATATGTTGTTGTCAGTATCAAAAGATCACACTATACGCCTATGGAACATTAAAAGTGACGTTTGTATTGTTATTTTTGGAGGTGCTGAAGGTCATAGAGATGAAGTCCTCTCAGCAGTAATTAAATCATAATTTCTATAATTTTTCGATATAGTTTTATGTAGACTGTAGTATTGAAATAATCATTCATCGATAATAATAAAACTTGCTACAAAAATAAAAGTTTTAAAAACTATTAATTTTAGGATTTCAATATTAATGGTAACCGTATTATGTCCTGTGGAATGGACCATTCATTAAAACTATGGAGTTTAGATAAAGACTATATTCAAGACGCTATTAAACAATCATACTCTTTTAATCCAAATAGATCTGCTCGACCTTTTGATACTATTAAGGAACATTTTCCCGTATTTTCAACTCGTGATATTCATAGAAACTATGTGGATTGTGTGAGGTGGATTGGTGACTATGTGATTTCTAAAGTAAAGCATTTTTTTAACTGTTAAAAATTACAAATACATAAAAATATTGTTAAACTAACTCAAAATAATTATTATTTTAGTCATGTGAAAATTGTATGGTTTGTTGGAAACCTGATCAATTAAAAGATTCTGACCACAAACTAAATGAAACTGCTGTATCACAAATATGGTACTATGATTTTAAAGACTGTGATGTATGGTTTATTCGATTTTCCATGGATTTTTCTCAAAAAGTAATTATATAGTCGCATAATAAACATGTTGAAGTTATGTCAACTCTAGAAGTCTAGAGAACAATTATTTACTCATAAAAACAAATCAATGGCAACATTTAAATGAACATATTATAATAACTATGTTAATTTGAATACAGATTTTAGCACTAGGCAACACAATTGGTAAAATATATGTTTGGGATTTAAGTTCTCATGATCAATCTTCAATGCGTGTTACTACTTTGTCTCATCCCAAATGTAATACAGTTATACGTCAAACTACATTTAGTCGTGATGGAAATATATTGGTTTGTGTGTGTGATGATGGTACAATCTGGCGCTGGGATCGGTTACAAAATGTTTAGAAGAAATTACTATTTTTTTTTTTTTTAATATTTTGATTTAGTATTATTTTAATGTAATTATTGATGAAAATTTTTATTTGTATGGCATGTTCTTGTCAAGTTAAGACTATTCCTTTATAATTTAAAATGTACCATGTTTGATAAAATAAAAAAGTAAAATTCAGGGGCGTGTTTTATAACCCTCCAAAAGGGGGGAGCAAATTGGGGTCCAAACATTTTTTTAGTGATTTTTTTTTACATTCAACAATTACAATTTTAATTTATAGAACATATTTTAAGCCCAATGGTGTGGGGGTGATTGCCCCCTTTGCCCCTCCCTTAAACACGCGTCTGGTAAAATTTAAATTCATATTATTAATAATATGTTGTTTTTATTCTTAAATTATTGTTATTATTAATATTATAAATTAATACTCAATTTTAAATTTAAAATTGAACCTATAAGAAGTAGTGTTTGAAGATGCAATGCCTTCTCAAGAAAAGGACGCATTTTGTCCTAAATATTTGTTTCCAACTATTATTCACTTAGCACTTGGTCCTTCCCTTAAATACATTTGTGAGCTGTTGGCAGTCAAAAATTTTGGATTTTAAAGCCAAAAAATGATACGTCCAAATGTTATAACGGGAACATTGAAAAACTAGTATTTGTAGTTCTGAGGGCTACCTAATTGTACTGAGAGTGAAATTGGTATAAAAATGGTTATACTATTTTTCATATATTTACATTCCCTCCTTTTGGAAACTTCTAGGCCTACCAAATACCAACAAATAGATAAAAACCGTGCGCTGTACCTACAATTTAAGATACCGAGTAACCCTATTCTTAAAATAGGAGTTTTAAAATTATTGTCAAAATAACTAAATTTTGTATATTGTGTAAAACTTGTATTTTTACTCGGTATTTAAATTAATCATAGATACATGTGTATATGTCTATGAAATTATTGTACTTTATTTTATGTGGGTGCAACTTTTGCAATATTTGAACCATTTTTAGGGAAATTCGAAAAATAGAACTATTCTATGATGGACGACTGGACTATTCCTGTACAATATATATCCGTGATTGGGAAAATGATTTTTGGGGAACTCGTTTCTTTCCTAGAATAGAAATCTGTTTTATAATTTATTCGGTTTTTTTTATCCTGTAATCACGGTCTTAGATAAAGTCTGTGGTTGTGATAAAAGACTATTATCAATTATAAAAATAAACATATGAATTACAAAACGGATGATAAGACTATAGGAACAAAAAAAAATTATTGAATTACCTATTGTCTAAATCCTAATTTTTAAACAATTTACAATTATTAAAATCTAACGCAGCACATTTCATTGTTTATACCTTCCAAGTTTACATCATTGCACAATGTGATTAGTAAGATGTCAATTATTAGAAAGTAGAACCAAATGAAACATGATGGCAGACTTTAATATTCCGGTATTTGTCAGTCCTCAATCCTTGACATTCAATTTGGATGACAAGTCATCTCATAGACAAATAATCACTATGTTTAATCCATACGACTTTCCAGTAAGGTTTAAAGGTATATATATTTTGATTAAATTATAAAAGCCTTTCTTAAATTAACGTTCTGCTGTTATGATAATATGTTTGCAGTTTTTTGTACGTGTACTAGAAAGTATACTGTAGTTGAACCTGAAGGTTCAATAAATCCCAATTCCCGAGTGGATATAGTAGTGAGGCATAATGCTCCTACGTTAGCATTCTGTGATATCAGAGATAAATTTCGTATACAAATGCAATATTATACAACTAAAAAGGTGATCGGATACAAGGATGTTGAAACAGTTTTACTGAGGACTTCTGATGTCTTTGAGACACCAGCAGAAAACTTTAAACAATTAATAAGAAATGATACTTCCATAGATAACTATGATAGTGAATCCAAAATAAAACAAAACTACAACAAAAGTAAGTTGTTGGTTTTAATATATTCATTTAGTGAATAGATTGCAAATTTTGAAAAAATTAGCCTTTGTTCATTCAATATTATTTCATAAGTTCAAAAATTTAGGAGACTGAAGGCAAAAACAATTTTCTCTTCAAAAAAACTCTATTTGGATTAGTTTGGGTCACCTGATTAGGTTAGTTGTTGAATAGATTGCTAGTTAAAGAAAGATAACATTAATAAAGATTAGCCCTAGCCTGTAGCCACAAAATATTCGGTTAACCTCCCAAAAACTTGGAAATATAACAAATATTTCCGTATTACTTTTTGTTTTTACTCAGTTCGTGTTTTGATTTAAAAAACTTATTTTGTTAATATTGGTCAATAATACTTGACGATGGCAACATTGTTATCAAAATACGTAATTATTTAAAATTTAATTTTTTGTGGCAGGGCAATTTGTTTAATGTGGCTTATAGTAAATTCCTAAAGTACTCTACTTATTAGTGTACACATTCAATATTTATATTTATTTGACCGGTTTTTATATCAGATCCACGAGGACCCAATTTTACCACATTAGTAATTGCTGGAGTTTGTTTATGTGGATTATTTTTACCTGCGTCTGAAGACACAGATATTTTGAAATTTCGCATTTCTACCAATTTAAAACTAATATTGGCATTCGTTTTGGGTAAGAATGAATACATACTAGTTAATAGTTTATAAATTTAATTTTTGACAATCTTATCTAATTTACCATGTTTCAGGTATGACCACAATTACCATACTGCAACATCAATAATGAACCAGATTATATTGTAGATATTACGTATCATTTAAGTGTATTTGTTTAAGATGGAAATATTTTTGTATTTTATTTGAATGTTTTTTTCTTTATTAAGACATATTTTTTAAATCTAAATTGATAATTTTGCAAAAGTAAGGTTTATAAGCTAATTGATATACTTTTAACCTATTGTAAAATTGCTAAAATTGTGTTTCCAATAATTAACTTATATATCTCAAAATTCATTTTATCACTTACAATTGAGTTTACCCTCTGACTGTCTAAAGTACAAATATTGAAATCTCATATAGATAACGAATGTATTTTTGAAAATTAGAAACATAAGAAATATGTGTTTTGTAACAAAAACCTTAGAAACATGGCTCACACCATATTTAAGTACTGAAAGTTGTATAGCTATAAAATACCAATAAATTAGTTAACAGATACTTTTTAATTGAAAAATTGTTTTTTAAAAATTAAAATATATACTGCCATCACTAGCATTTTAATTATTTGGACAAATGTTGTGAAAAATGTAAATATTAAATTATAATATTTAAAAGTTTATATTTTTTTTTTCACATTACTGTTGTATTTTTATTAAATTTTTTTTTAATAAATGTTTTTATATATTTAATGTTATTAATGTAATTTACATTTTATAAACACTAGCTACTGATTTGATGCTTTCATTGTGTGTTTTATATTCTAAAATTGTATTAGGAGGCAAATTTAATACTCTTCGAAGTGTGTCTCTTATTCTGTTGGTTGAGCCTTGATCATATGATGTTTTATTCCAAATTGATATTATATCTTCCTAAAAACAAAAAAATTATATTAATTAAATTTAAGCATATTCATGTAATACAAACATTTAATTGGAAATTTACATGTAAATTTTTTCGTTGAAAACTCTGCAATCATAAAACTAAAATCTGTATAATGCACATAAATTTATGACATGTCTTGTTGTACCACATCAAATCCAAAGACTCTACTTATGCTGACATGTTTTACTAACTATTAAAGATAATGTTTAAGCTAATGCTACAAACAAATCAAATTATTTCATAAGCCTATGCCTGTGTTAATTGTATAATATTTAAATAAGCCATAAGTTATAGGTATTAAGGTACCAAGCAATAAATTGTTTTGATTCAGAACAATTTAAGTATGATAAATTATTGTAAGAGGTAATGACATAAGAAATGTAAAAAAAAAAATGTAATATATTTTTATTTTATTTTATTTTAGTGTATATAACGGGCAGAAAGCCCAATAGTACATTAAATAGTACAGTAAATTAACATTACCCATATGCAATAATAACAAATTAACGTTTAATAATTTAAAATACTTAAGTAGTGGGGGTATATTGAAGAAAACTGACGTAATTAGAAGAAAGAAGGTAACTCATTTGCAGTACACATAATACAAATTAATGGCAAATTAGAAAGATAGTTGGATGATGAAAAATAACAGAAGAGCAAATAGAACAAATGGATATTTTGAAGGAAACTAGCGACAACAAAGAAAGACAATCAATCCAGATTGATTGGATAAAAAAATTAGGTTGGTTGAATACCTTTGGTCAGAGAAGCTGGAAATAGAAAGTGTTTGTAGGTCTACAATATATACATTACTTATAGTTAATGTATATGTTACAATTAAAATTTCCTTATGTATAATAATCTAAGAGCAATTATTTGAGGTATGAATTTGTATTTTTTTCTTTTTACTGAAAATAACTTGTACATTCTAAAATGCACTATTCATGATTTTTTGATAAAATCTAAACACTAAAATAAGTATAAGAATATTTTCAGGACCAATTTTAATTGTCTTTTTATTTTAAGTAAAATATTTAATTTCTACGTAATTTTTTATTTAATTAATAAATGAAAAGTAAAAACAAAAGTGGAGCGTTCACAACTATAGTATATTCGTTCACAAATCAGGGCTTGATCATTAAATATGTACAAATTTAGACATTTTCTTTAGCCGTGCCTGCTATGACAGATTAGTTTGTTTGTAGTATCATTAGATTAGGCAAGATATGCAGATAATACTTTTGTAATTTTTGAAAACGTTGGTTGAATAATGGCAAATATATAAGCAGAAACGTTCAATATATTTTAAGAAAAAAAGATATTTTATGACACTTAGATAATTTTTTTTCACGTATGTTAGTGGCATTGCCAGAGACAGTATTACCTATGCTATATCACGCTGCATATTTGTCCTTTGTTCACTGGGAAGCAGTTGCCAGCTTTTATCTTAATTTTTATTGCTAACTTGCCATTACTAGAAACAATAGTTTTGTGTAACAGCAATTTAAATAAATATATTTTTTTAATGGAAACATTGTTTATTAGTTATTTTTTATTATATACACCATTTTCTGGCAAATGACAAACTTTAGATTAAGAGCATTACTTTGATTTGATCACTTAATTATACAATACTTTTTATGATAGTTGAAGTACATACAGAATTCATTTTAAGAGGAAGCCTTAAAAAAATATTTGATAAAAAAAAAACTTACTTGAAATCTCAATGAAACCACTGCACCACATATTTCATCACCAACCATGAACTGTTCGCCTAACATGGCTAAAATGAGATTCTCCCAGCATCTAGATGCAAGACCTTTGCGTATTCGTAACACCCATTTTCCACCTCTGGCATTTGATTCGTCCTACAAAAATTCAATCACATTAAACATAATTCATAACTCAAAACATAATAAGTCAATACCTACATAAATTAATAAAAAATATCAAACATATTACCTCCCACATTGGTTTGATCCCAACTTTAAATAAATGGAATTCACAATGTGATTGCAAGGCACAAGGCCTTGTCATATGGCTATATATTCTCCAAAATTGTTCAACTGAACCAAATCTTGCTAGAAGTTTGAGATTTTGATCATAACTAGGAGTGTTTCCAGGCTTTCCAGGAAACCGACGGCTGAACCAGAACCAATAATGATGTTGAAGTTTATGATCTCCAGGAGGTATTGTCAAAGGTAACTAAACCAAATTAACAAAGTAGGATGATTATTGAAAAGAGTTTCATGCGTACATTTTTAATTTAACTAATTAAATTTATATTTTCACAGAGTGCATCATTTTTAAAATGTGCAATATAAAATGTATGTATTATATATATAAATGTATGTACTCTTAGATTTAGAAACTAATGTGTATAATATATTTTTTTCATATTATTGTTAAGGTCATTATCTGTCTTAACTTATGACCAGGGCTGGGAGTTTGTAGCATTTGCATATTTTTTATAACGTCTTAAAAAAATAGCAGAGTAAGGTTGAAATTTGTTTCATGGTTCAGAGATCTCATTTTTAAAATTTTATTTGGCATTTTTTTACATATTTTGTGATTTTTCCGATTTATATGCTATTTTTGGATTTTTGTATTTTTTGCAGTATTTTAATGAAAAATGGTCTTATTTTATTATTAGGACTGGGATTTTATAGCATTCGCATATTTTTAATGAAGCGCTTAAAAGGTATCAGAGTAATTGCTTAAACTTTGTTTCTGACATCCCAATTTTAAAATTTTCTTTTGCATAATTTGTGATTTTTTTAGGATTTTTCAAGATATTTTTGCATTTTTACCAGTTTTTCAATTAAAATTGTTCATATTTTGAATGCATATTCAGCTATATTAGGAGATATTATAGCGCATATTTATGCAATTTTAAGAGCTATAAAATCCCAGCCCTGCTTAAAACTAATAGCATTTGATTAAATCAGCTATTCTATAATGCATATAATATAAAAACAGTATCAAGTCAAAAAGATAAAATATAAAGTTCTTTTAGTAATAAAATCTTACAAAGTATTAGTAATTATTATAATAAAAGTGTACATTGACATTTTAGAAAAATTACAGACTCCAAAATAGGTATTTACTGATTTGCTATGATGGGTCACAGTGCACAACTGAAGACATGGATACTTCCTAAAAATAATAAATTGCTACACTCTGTCCAATGAGAGAATGTGCCGCAATTCAACAAAATTCGTCTGTTCTACTTAGCCTTCGCAGACCATGTGACATTCAGCCATGGCAACTTCCACAGAGATTACTACTCCCACTTAATCACCAACCAAAATGCCAATTGACAACTTCCAAAATATTTGGGTTGTTTGGATAAATATTAGAGAATCAACAAACGCTTCGCCATCAATCTACAAGTGCAGATCCAACACATTCTATCATTGGGTAGAGTATATAATCTACAACAAACTCGTAATATTCACAATGAGAACCGTCAATCCTAATGTTCAAATTTGTGTCAGCAGCTGTAACACCACGCACAGCCTTACTGAATTTTCTAATGCCTTTACATACTACATAATAATATAATGTACTAGGTAAACAATTATTTCATTTGTGATTTGATTTATGTTATTTAAATATATAAAGTTTCAATCAATTTATAGAAAAATGTGTAATTTGTTTTCATTATTTTAACTGTAAAATTACTTATATGATTTTATTTTAGTAATTTTATATGCCTACCTAACTAAAAAAATAAGTTTGTCAAAAATATGTTAGTAATTACAATAATAATAGAACACGCAACAAACAATACCTATCAAATTATGTTAAGGTGTGGCCGTGGATTTTGACAAGTAAGTATAGTTTGGTATAGTTAAACTGTTAGAACCCACTGCCGTACCTTGTATTACCTACATATATATGTGTCAATAATGTAATATAATAAATAAATATTTATACTAGGTACAATAACATTTTTTTCATAACAGGGTTTTAATTTATAAATGTGTTTTTTTAGTGTAAAATTTAATACCAAACAAAAAAAAAAAAACAATAAAATCTACTAAATAAATTAAGGAATAAACTGTTTTCAATTGTTCATAAGTTTGGTAAAATTGATCAAACATCACAATACTTTAATTCATAATAAATAAGTTATAACCTATAAAATTGGTTTTTAAGAAAAACAAATTTTACACATACGAATTAGTTCTACTTTTAAGTAGTTTTTTTAGTTTTTTTTACTAATTGAAATACATTTATCTTTTAAATTCAGTGACATAATAGTATCTATTGTTGAGCAGTAATATAAAAAAAAGAAGAAAATAACAAGTTGTGGCTGAAGTATATAGTAGAGTTTAGAGTAGATAACTTGTTTGGAAGGTCTTATATAAAGACATATAATAAATTGTAAACAATAATAAATTTATACCAAGTTTGTACTTCACCCATTTGAAAGAAGTATAAAAATTTCAACTAATTTAAACTTTTTAATAAGTTATTGCCAAAAAACAAAAATAACAATGTATATATAGATAAATAAATCTTTAAAAAAAATTAACCAACAATCAAAATCTTTTAATAGCAAATATGACAATATTTTTTGAATCTTGAGTTAAAAGTTTTGGTTATTGAATATGCGAATTACATGTTAATTACTAAACAAAATTGGTAGAATATCAAAAATTTAGAAGTTCTATTTTTATCACAAAAATACCAAAATGTTTATAAAATTAAACTTTATTCATTTCAATAATAACTAATAATTATAATTTTAAATACATTTGAACAAAAAAAATTGAATAAAAATCATTTAAAAAAAAAAATTTAAAATGTCCAAACAAAAATTATACCAATCAATTTTTGAAATTTTATAACCATTGGAAAATATATTTCTAAGGTTAAATTAAAATGTTGAGCCCTCAATATAAAAATGTAAAGATTTTAGAAACAAATACTATGAAATTGAACAAATTTAATTTAACTTGTTTAAACAGATCTTTAAACAGCACTCAAAAAGTTATTCGATTTTGTTTATATTATGTTACTTTTACCTATTTCAATAGTGTGTAAAAACTAAAAAATTCTCGCTATGCTCAAAATCTAAAAGTTACAACCTAGTTATTTTTAAAATTTTGACAAACGCAACAATAACTTTACTTTTTAAGCTCAGTTGCCATCTTTATTCTAACAAAAATATTCTTTACTTACACAGTAACTGTGTTAAACAATGTATACTTCCAAAAAGTATATTTTTATTTGTTTGTTACTATACAAACTGTGATGTAAAGTTGTACCAAATGTTTTGAAACTTAAAGGAATTATTTAACAAATTTTAAAATAAAACAAAATGTTCAAGATAAACAATTTGTATTAAAAATACACTATGATTTTTTGTTTTTCTAGCTTGATTAATAAAACAAGTATGAATGTAATACAATGCATTTTAAGATTGCTTGTTGAAGACTGTACTTAATAGACCAATCCAAGTTCGATGAAACCAAAAGTGTACATTAAAATGATTTTAAATTTTAAGTTTAATTGATGAAATAAATGGTAAGTATAACACAATTATAAACTCGTTCATGGTTTGCTATTCTAAAGATGTAACACAGTAAAAGTTGCAAGTATTTAATTTTAAAACACACATAGGTACTCCAGTGTCTCATGATTTAAACCAATAAAAAAATAGCTCAAGACATAGTATTCATGGTTGTATACTAACATTCACTAAATTGTCAGCAAGCATCATATCTTTGGACGTCGTGTTCTCGTCTTCACTCACAGTTTGGGATCTAAAATACAAAATATTTACAGTTTTACACGTCCGCAAACAGTTATTACTTAGATGAAAGTACTGACCTTTCAAATTTTTTGGCCATAGTCTTTTAGTAAAAAGTTACAACTATACGTTAGTTCAAATATTTACAAAGTATAAATTTAAGTATGGTTTTTACTACGTAGATACTCTAATTATTAGTAATATTAGTTAAATAAAAATATTATATTGAATATTCAAAGTTTCTACAATAGTTCAAACACGTTATCAACTTATCACACGCCACACGGAAATCATGTTATTATAACCACGGTTTCAGATGTGACGGATAGCCACGGGGATATATTATTATTTATCTATAACCAATTTGACGCCTTTTTTGAATACCAGGAGTATTCATTAAAAATAATAATGAATAACATACCGAGTTCAAAATTACTAAGTTAATGTTACAGCAGAGTATCCCAGTAAATATTTCCTACCTTTATTCTCATAATGTACACTTTAAAACAACCTTTGGGATTTTTTTATTAGCCTTTTCTCACCCGCTTCAAAAAAATTTTTTGTATTTTCTTTTGAAATTTTCTTCTTAGTAATACTTTTTTTTTTAAGTTTTAAAAAAAATTCTCCATTATTACAGATAAACTTAAATTTAATGCGTTAAATTAAAAAAAAAATTAATTAATTAAATTAATAATCAACGAAAATATTTTAACGAGTTAAGAACATAATTAAAATCAACTTAACGTTTTAACTTAATTTTAACTTTTAACAAGTTATAAAGCCCAGCCTTGACTTAAAGTCCCGAACTTTAGTGGTAAAAATATAATTTTATATCAAAAACTGTGGTTCAAGTATGAGAAGTTAGTTTACACAGTATGTGTATATGCCACAGACTTCTATACTACAGAAGTATAGAAGTCTGTGGTTTACGCCCACGCAATCTATAGTACAATAGTAATTAGTAAATAGTAAGTTTGTAAATAAGACATCTGCCATTTAGAAAATCAAATAATATATAAGTACCTATATATTTAGTATCTTTATATTTGGTACCTACACCAAATTAATTAGCTAAATTATTTTTTATTATATATTAAAATAATTGTTCTGTATAATCATTTTTGGATAATTGAATACCTAAATTGAATACTTGCTGGTTACTGGCTACTGCTGTTATTCAAAAATAGCGCCATTGCAGAATGAAGCGTTTAAAAAGACGATAAGGCCGTTAGGTGATAGCCGAAGATTGTATTGTTATTTTGTTGACTTGTTAACAACCCATAGCAAAATTTTATTGGTTTTCAAAATGTATCCACTATTTAAATCTATTATTAAATTATGACATTTGACAATTCAAACGACTTATCATGAGTGACTCCTGTAGCGAAAATACCGACTTCTTAGTGTCTCTGCCGTCGGATTTCTTCCAAGTCCATTCTTCGGATAGCGAAACGATTGAAGACCCTATAACTGAAAAATTGTCAATCAGCTCAAACAGTTTTAGAGGTGTTATTGACAATTTAGTGACAAACTTGGACACTTTAGCTAGTCAAATTGATGAAATTGAACAAATGGAAAATAGTTATTGCAATATGAGCAACGGTCTAGCCAGTCCGTTAAGCGCTTCTTCTCCTCTCAAGCAAAATGGTAAAAAAAAATTAAACTATAGTTCTATAAACTGCTTAATGCAAGAAATGGTAAATGTGTACGATTACAATGATAAATTGTTGAACAATATGGACAACAATCTTACACATCGTAATGTCAGTTTTCACGAAAACAATGTCGTATCACCCGTACAAAACAACAAAGTCGTTGATACTAGAGCTGACAATAACAATGCACATAGGTAAACTTGAATAATTGTTTTGAAATTGTCTAGTAACCAACTTAATGTACTTTTAGTGTAGTATGCGATGAAATAGAAAATGAAAGTCCACGTGTTGCAGCTTTAAATGATCCTCAAAAATTAGATTCTGTTTCGAAAGAAAATTTATGGCTGAAACTAGGAAAGGAAATTTATTATAGACAAGTAAGTTCTATTAATTAATATATAATTTTAGTGGTGTTAAATGATTTTGTCATGAGAGGGGATGAAGTGTATATTTTTTATGTACATATTATTTTTATTGATATTTGAAATGTTAATTTTGTTGTATCACAAAAACATTATTATAATTTAAGAAAAGTATTAAATATTTTGGTCTGTGAAATGGTTTCTGCTTTGGTTGAATTTACACTTTACAGGATAGTGACAGTTTCTATAAAGTATAAACGAGTTATACTAAATTTGAAAACAATGATAAGTCATTATAGATAAAATAATTCTGATAAATTCTGCTCATGTAAATCAAAGAATACTGTACTTGTTATAAAGTATTCTTATGTATCATTTCTCACTAATTTTCATTGTGAAAAGTCCTCAAACAAAAATTGAAAAGACAAATTTGCTAAATACCTATGTACAAAAAAAATAAATTTTTATGATTATGTTGTAGTTTTAAATCTGAAACTAAAGTAATAATAGAGTATAATAAAATACAATCTATGCTCAAATGCAAATCTTTTAGTATAATAGTTTCACTTTTATAACTATATTTATTACTTTATAAATAAAATGTTATTTTGTAAAAAAAAATGGCACTTTTGTTAAATAAAAATCAATACATATTTTTTACAACTTGCCCAAAATCTGAAAAAATTCATGGGTGAGGTATATCCATTAGTGTGAATTTATTTGTAACATCTTGCCCGTTGTAAACAATTTTCTCTTAAACTCCACAATATTTTTGATGTTAGCATGGTTAATGCATAGTCATGGACAACATAATCATTTTAATAGAAAATAAAGGGGGAAAAATGTTGAAAAGTTTAGAATTTTCTAGATATGAATATTACATTAATAATCATATGAAAAAGTTAAAAAATATCACTAAAATCCAAACTATGCAGATAGATAACATGTCATCTATTAATAAAGTCCTGTTATATTATATTAGCTGTTATTGTTTCATATATAAATAGAATTTTTGTTTTGCTTTTTCATTAATTTTTTTAAATTGCAGAATATTGAAAAAAAAGTATTAGATTTAGAAGAAAAGTTAATAAGTTATGAAAAAAAAATATCGGAGTGTAAAGAAGTTGATTGCCAAAAAAATAGCTTACTAGATGAACTTGCTGCTCGATCTGCCATGATTTTAAGTCAAGTAAAAGCTTACAGTACTATTAATGAAAAAATCAATAAAGATTTACAAGCTGAGCGCAAAAATAAAAAAGATATTTTAGATGCCATGAAAGAAAAAATTGAACATTATAAGAATGATACAGTTAAAGCTATTACTCGTAGTAATGCTTATAAAGCTAAAACAGAAACCGCAGAAAAAAAATTAAATGAATTATCAATTAACTTGCAAAAAGTTGAAGAAAAATCAAAACGTTTTCAACTCGATATAGAACAAAAAAATGATGAAATTGAGAAGCTTCAAAACGATCTAGTTAAAACACAAGAAAAAAATAAAAATGTAAGTTACAAAATGATTTTTACCTACAAGTTTTTTTTTTTCTTATTCTAGGCATTTTGGCCCATTGCCACTTCTACAATCATCCTTCATGTGTTTCTATGATTTGACAACATTCCTCCATTCAGCTCTTATTAATCTAAAGTCTTCTTTAACTCAATCTTTCCATTGTTGTCTTGGCCTTTCCTTCAGTTGGCTTTCATTAAGTTTCCATTTCATGACAGTCCGTATAAGTTGGCTCTCTGCTTTCCATATATGTCTGGTCAATTAAATATCTGGCTCTTGAATGTGGTCATTATATTGGTATTGGTGAATAACTAACAAATTTAAATTTTTCATTTTCAAAGGTAACTGAAAAATACAAAAGGACAATTGATAAATGTAGTGAAATGGAAAAAGAAATATTGGTACTAAATCAAGAAAATAAGGTACTCAGAGAAAAAACTTTAAAATATAATCAACTTTTGGATCAAAAACGTAGAATTGAAGACATTATTAATCAAATGAAAAGTACTGAGGTAATGATATACTAAGCATGTTCTTTTCTAATATTTATTAAAATATATGATGTATAATTGCTACTGTATATGACATATATACTAATGTATGATGTATAAAAGCTACTGTTTGCAAGACGTGACCGTGGACATGTTGACGCTACACCTCACAAAGCAGTGCTTGGCAACATGTCACACCTTGCAAACCATAACTTAAGGGTAGATATCTTTAACTAATATCAGAAACCTCAAATATGTATTGTCTCTCAAAGTCATGGCTTGGCAGCACTCAGCAGTGATGTATTGAAAGGAATACGTGGCATATTTCTAATATTCCATTAACAAGTTATTGATTATACTCTACTAAAGCAGATGTGTATTCCTTGTATTACTGAATAAATTTATTTTTCATCTCAAAATTATTTTAAACTCATATAAGTTTAAAAAAAATTTATTTTTATATCCTACCTAGTAATAATTTATGTTTTAAATATATCTATTATTACGATAATCTGTTGTACCATTTTCTTCTTCTTCATATTTACTCTGCTCCCAACTATTTAGGGTCAGCCACCCTTGTATTATATTATTTTTATTCTCCATTATGTTGGAGACATTTCTTACTAATGCTTTCCAATTTACACAGTTACAATATTCTTAATTATAAATATCATTTTAATTAAAATAGGATAAATACTAGTTATAATATTATTTACCATTAACCTATTTGTGTGCTATAAGCTATAGAACATAAACAATTAGAAATATTTTGGAGGTTATATCTGGCCTTAAATTTTTACTCAAAAAATTATTTAACATTACGAAACAATTGATTGTCAGTTAGTAGTTACAATAAAATAAATTGTTTTCCCTTTTTAACTACTTTACAGTTTCTCTGAATTACATCATAAACAATTTGTTTCACTCATTGAAAAAACAATTGAATTTTGTTATTTAGACCCAAACTGCTGAAGAGCTCAATGCAGCAAAAGAAGAGTTAAAAACTGTAAAAACCGAATTAAAAAGTTTTTACCAAAAACAACTTGATGCTCTGTTGTCAGAAAAAGTGTCTGATTACCAGCGCAAATTAGATGGAATTGTTCAGATTACTAATGAAGAAAATAAGTTGATAAAACTTCAAATGAGTAACCAGATAGCTCATTGTAAAGAAAAGTATGATTGGTCTTAAATTTTTTGAAAATTTGAACAATAAACATTTTCTTTTATTTAAATTAAGATACGAAAAAGAAAAGAAACAATTAAATGCCAAACATAAAGAAAATATTGAAAGTATGGAGATACTTTTAAAAGATAAATCAGAACGCATTTCTGCTTTGGAAAAATATTTAGAAACTGAAATCCATGAAAAACGACAGTTAGTAAAAAGTGTAATGGGAGTGGTAAAAAATGTTAATATTGATAGTCAATCAAATTTAGTAAGTAATTACTTAACTTAAATTGTAATAATAGTTAACTAATTACAATTGTTAGTTCCAGAAATTAAACAGTGATGATAGTTCAAATAAAATATCTAATATCAGCAATTCATCATCAAGATTAGAAAATGACTTTTCCTTTATTGAGCAAGAAAAAATACTGCACCAAGTCACACCAACAGAATTAAGAAAACATATTCAAGTTGTAAGCAATATGATATTTATTTTATAAATAATTTATTTTATAAATATTTTATTAAAACTGTTTCAGCTTTTAAATAAATATCCTGGAAATCCTCTGACACCAAAATAACTTCATAATTTGTTTGTGTGGTATTTATGGTCATTTATCACTATTTGTGTTCATGCACTTCTTTTGTTCCTTCTAATTAATCTTTATTTAATGTACAGATAGAAATATATAATTTATATATACAATTTATAATTATATTTAAATTTTTATGATAAGCATTTTTTTCTTTATATTGTTTCACTAGTAAATTATTGTTTTTGATAATCTTAATTAATTAAACTTAATATAGCATGATACAAATTGTATGTATTATATATATTGAAAAATAAATTTATATATGCATATAATATAAATAATGTTTCTGTGTTTCTTCCCTAGTATGTATATGCAATTACGATTTGTGTGGCTCACTAGTTTAGAAGTTGTGGTTTAAACGCATTATTTTATAACTGACAGTAACGATTAATCATTCAAATCAAAAATTATCTACAAAAATACGATTCTGAGCGAGCTCAGTTGTCTATTATACGTCGTGGTACCTAAAAACAAATATAACAATGAAAACTTTTATCAAATCTGTATCTTCCCTATTTTAGTATTATGTAAAAGTTTCAGCTTGGTCCAAACTTTATTTCGGATGTTATGATTAAAAAATCGAAATCGATGTGTAAAAAACAAGTTCACCGTAGTTATTTGTTCCTCTCATAAGAAATACACGGCAGTCCGGAATGACGAGTTTTACGACAAAATAACGTGAAATCAGCTATAAACCAAAATTGTGTAAACCAATTTTCTAAATTTTTTAACCACATATGTAAAACTAACTTGTTTAGATTGTATTAAAGTTTCGAGACATTAACATGATAACTAGAGGTTTTATGGATAATAATTGATGTAAAATAACAAATTCAAAAATTTTAAAGTCCCATAGCGGCCATAGCTCACTCAAAAATGATCAAAATCGATTAAATTGTCAGCAGTAAACTCATTAAACGGTTTATCTATTCTGCGGTATAATATTAAATTTAGACTGAAAATTATTTGAAAATGACAACAATCTTAAAAGACAATTTTTATTCTTATATTCATAGAAAAATAAGTAGAGTAAGTAGCTTACATTATTTTTTTACCGTGATACACTATCTATAGCCGTGATCTTAATTTAATACACAACATAGAGTAAGAACATAGAATATACTCAGCTGTGGTAAGCATCCTTTATTATAAAAAAAAAAAATTATATCTATGGTGGTAAGAATACAACCAAGGTGGATCTAAAGATCTAAAGATCCTCCTTGAATAAAACATACTTTAATAGAGTACTCTAATAGAGTAACTCTATGGAATACACACGATCTAAGATAAACCGGTTTATCTTAAACCGTGGGAATACAGTATGATCTAAGGTGATAACACAGATAATGACAATTCTTTTCGTGATAGTCCTTTTAATCTTATCAACGTTTAACAGATACTGTCACACCACTGACCACACTAAAAAACTAAATAAAAAAAAACTTAAAACATGAAACTTCTCAAAGTCTGAACTGCCACACGTTGACCTCTAATACGTCCAATCAATTTTTTTCAAACTGAATAAATAAATACTATAAATTGGAGCGATTCTCCAATTTGACCTTTAATGCAGTACCTATTTAGACCTCATTTGATATTTTCTCTTTAATTTTAATATTTTTAACACAATTTTTATTTAGTAATAAGTACCTAGCACCTACGTCAAAAAATGGCTTCCATGGGAAAGAAATTGTTTGAACAACTCAAGAGCAAAGAATTCCGTACTTATTTAATGAGGTAAAATTGAATAGACAGTAAAAAAAAGTTAATTTCTAAGAATTGTGTATAATTTTTTAGTACGCATTTTTGGGGTCCAATAGCTAACTGGGGTATACCAATAGCAGCACTTTCAGACATAAGAAAAGATCCTGAATTAATTAGTGGCAAAATGACTGGAGGTAAGACTTATAAACTCTCGTATGTAGTTAACATTCTACAAGCATTACATTTTTTTCTATCATTAGCATTATGTTTGTATTCAATTGCGTTCATGAGATTTGCTTGGAGAGTCCAGCCACGTAATATGCTTTTGTTTGCGTGTCATGCAACAAACGAAGTAGCTCAAGTGACGCAACTCGCAAGATTTGTTAATTATAATTATTTATCTAAAAAAGAGATTAAAAACAACGAATAATCTTAATATTCCAATTTCTATTTTTTTTTCACTTTTGATACACCTAAACTGTTTTGTTTAAATCAAAATTACATTGTGATAGACTTTCCGTAGTATCTATGCATTTTTTGAAATGTATATTATTTTATTACGAAACGTCATTGTTGTAAACAAATGTTGACAATAAAATATATACTGCTCATTTATATCACTTGCTCATTTGAAAAGTAATTATATAATATTCTTTGGAAAACAACTATTCTAACAATTAAAATACTACAGTAGGTGTGATATAAACTAAAATTTTTAACTTATCATTAAGTTGAATTTTTAAATAAGATACTTTAAACTTTAATGAATCATCTCTAAATTCCCTATTATTATACCTATTTCAATTACACCTTTATTTGGTTGATAATTATTACCATTAGTTATTAGTTGTGTATTTTTGGGAATATGTTATTATCTTCATAAGTATATAATATTGGTGTCAATTTAATTTATAGTAAGGATTCTTATAATTATTTTTTTTTTTACTGTATTATTCAAATCAAGTTTTTTTTAACGTAATATCTACCTACCACAATATTTGTTTTATTAAATTTAATGTATAAATAAGTAAACATTTAATTGTTTTATTAAATGTATGTATTATTTAGTATTTACAAAGTAGCTTCCATATTAGTATAGTATAACTTTGATCTATAAATTGTATTTTTTTTTAAGTATTTAAATATTTCTTTAAATTAAGTATTTAAATAATTATTTATTTACTGTTTGGATAAAATTATTCTAGTACATTATTTCGATCCAATAAAATTTTTGTTGCACATGCTTTAAACAACAAAATTATTGTCTATTTTGTACCAATAAACATTATGTAATACAATATACAGTATCAATTTATTATAATGCTATACTTACAAATTATAACCAGATACATGTTAAAATGTACTGAACCATACCCACATTAGGTTTTAAAATTTTAAGTTATTAAAATACAAAAATGTTAGTGTTCATTAAGAAATGATAAAGCAAATAATTTACCTTAAATACATATTATGTAAGCAAGATATCCTTATTAACCATTAGTTTTTACTTACTTAACTCAAAAGTTATATTCGATTTAATATTTGATAGAAAGCATTTATGGTTTTGGAATTAATTTATTTTATTTTTTTTTTATTAATTAATATATATGTATATATATATATATTGTAGCATCCTACAAATACAATGACCACAAATTAGCATGCTTGTTGAAAGTAATAATAAACATTTTATAAAACTAATTTTTTCATACTAGAGTTAGATAATAATTAGCAATTGCTACCTACTATTACTTTTTTCCTCGGACAAAAAAACAGAGAGTTTTTGATAAAAATATTTTTGTTCATTATGCAACAGGTCCGACCAGTTGTTTGAAAACAAATGGGCAAAAGTGAACTATTTGAAATTAAACATTAAAAATACCTAACATATATTTAACTTTTAGGTGAACTTGGATGACAAGTTATTTATATTATATTTTTATACTATCATGCATAAAAAAATCAAACAAAACTTGAGGGGTGCGTGAATATAAGTTTAATTATAATTTATAAATAAAGTACATTGTACCAAGACACCGAGTACACG
This sequence comes from Hormaphis cornu, assembly GCA_017140985.1. Taxonomy (NCBI): domain Eukaryota; kingdom Metazoa; phylum Arthropoda; class Insecta; order Hemiptera; family Hormaphididae; genus Hormaphis; species Hormaphis cornu. Next base: position 16,573,405 of record CM029362.1, read on the forward strand.
ATTAGTTTTAGCAATGTAATATAAACTATTAATATACTTTACTTATCTTATTTGTAAGATTATATAAAAATAAAAAAAAGATTCAATTATTGTACAATATTAACATCTAAAATGTACAATTAATTATTATCAATTGTTTCAAATTTGATCATACAAATTATGGACGGATACAATTTCAGATGAAACAGTAGGTAAATAGATATATGACAAATACCATTAAACATAAAAAGTATTACCTATTTTACCAAATATATCTATAAGTATACATAGTGTATAAATATTAAATGGATATAGGATATAATTAAAACATAAGAAGAATTACCTACTTTATCAAATATTTCTATAAGTATACATAATATATAATTTTATAATGGACGGATATAATTAAAATATAATTTGATTATAAATTATATTACCTTTGAACACAAGTATAAGCGTAACTAAAAGTTTGGAAGGGCTAAACAAATTTCATTTTATAATTTTAAACTTGGACGTGAATACATCAACTTTTTGAGTGTGCATAGTAGTCTAAGCCCCTTAGCTACGCCGCATATGTATACAAGTATGTTGAACTGAGATTAACTATATCTACGTATCAATAAGAGTTAAAAACATAAAATAAGTTTATTACATGATATCTGATAAATGGCAATAGTACAATACACTTATATTATGAATATAATATAAACTATAGTAATATAGATTCTACCAGAATTATAAATTTTTCAATGAATTTCAATTTAAAGAGATTCAGTCAAACTAATTTAGATTGCTATTTTGATTACTCCAATCCAATTCAAGTCACGTTAACATAGTATTATTTGTTAAATACAAACATAATATTTAATGGTAGTTATTTAGCCCACATTAACAAGCTACACACTACTAATGCCATTACGTAAAAAACATTACTTAGTGGAAGTGCAGCTCCAGCAATACGACACTTGAATGTATCATACCTAATTAAAATAAAAATTAAAAATATATTAAGTATTTACATTCATAGTTAACAAATCAAGTACCTAGTTTTATTGTTATGGAGCATGTGCATGAATTCAGCTTCCATCATTTGACCATCAAAATAAGTGAAATCTTCTTCTTCAAAGGGAAACTCGTAACCTTGTATACACTCACACTTGTAACCACCAGTTTCATATCCACGCCCTTGAATCGGTACACACTACGACAAAAGTTTTCTGTTACTTTATTAAGTTCCACTAATCATTCAATTACCAATATTTAATGTTGAAAGTAAAGAATGAAATTATACGGAGTAATTTTTAAAACATCAGTGCTTAGACAATATTAAATAGAAAATATTAAAAAAAGATCAAAGTAGTGCCAATCACAAAAGATAGGAAAAATAAAATACAAATTACTAATACATAAAAACATTTTTTTTAAGTATTCATTTCTTTATAATTATTAAATATAAAACAAAATAATATAAGTAACCTACATGTGACCTGGTAAATTATAATTGAGGCCTAAAGGTTTTTAAAGTTTTAATGCATACGTATAATTTTACCTATTTTATATTTATCATCATATACTTAGTATAGGACAATGGTTTTTATTTTTTTATGTAAGCATCTTCTAGGAACACTTCAAATATTTCAAATGTTTTTACATAAAAGGTGCCCAAGAACAATGGAATTATATAGTTTATTATATTATTTGTTAATTTTTTGTTGATATGTGCCACTGAAATTGAGGATTAATATTTTGTTAAATGACTTGTAACAAAAATAATAGTAATTAAAACTTAAATATTTTCTTGGAAGATAGGTTCTTCTGGTGGCTAACGTGTGTCCAAAATTTGTATGTTGAATGTAAAAAAAGGTCACGAGTTATAACTAATCATTTTATAAACAGTAAGTTTTGAAGTTAGCCAATATATAGGTAAAATTGGAGGATAATCCACTGAAAATGTTTGTGACTAATTCACTAAAAAGAAGGCAAGTTGTGATGACTAAAAGGAAAAAAAAAAAAATAATTTTTAGGGGCTAATCCTTGGGGGTGAACCAACATCAGATCTTTTAGATGCATTTCAATAAAATTATATTTAATCATATAGAATATTAAGTCCGTAATTTGGAATTATGATGATAATGGTAATAATAATAAAAATTAATAAATGTTCAATAGTAACATACATATGAACTACGTTGATCACATTTATGAGTTCCTTTGTATGCGTTGGGTTCATAAAATTTGTGAGGACATTGATTTATGTCTAGATTTAAAAGTGGCATGGTAACAGAAATGACCCCTCTGAAATCAAAGATAATTATTTAATACCAATGCTTAAATAATACTTAACTTTATAAAACTTACTTGAATTCTAATTTAACCTTGAGACTATCCCAACCAAAAAACGGCACAGCATATCGAATAAACCAATCTTTGGCTGGTCCATTACAGTCATAATAAGGTGCTGACCAATAACCGTGATCCAAATTTGCAGCTCTAATCATACAAATTATGAATCAGATAATTATTTTGTTATTAATTATTTTAACGTACCTGTAGTAAGTCGGATAATATTCAAATTTATTTGAATGATGTCCTACTTCTGAATACCGTAACTTCAACTTCACATAAAATTTTTCTAAGCTATCAAAGTTAGTAGACCATCGCTGTTTAGAGAATGTAAACCACTCTTTATTTGTGTATACTTCATCTAAACATTTGACCATACATTTTTACTGAGTAAATAAAAAAAGGATCTTAATTACTAAAAAAAATACATACCAGACTTATTTAACCTAGCTAAATCCTCAACAAAAAACTTTCGACCATAGTTCACTGTTTTGAAAGCATATGGAGCAAAAAGAGTACGATTGGGAAATTTATTTGTGTCCCAAAAAGTACCTGCAGACCATATTTTGAAATCTGCCATAACAATTGATAAAGTTTCTCCAATCATTTCATCTTCTGATAAATGCTTATCAGCAACACGAGTACCGGAATAAACTTCTTTTGGATCAGATAACTGAAAAATTCAGTATTATTAAAGTTTTTTATTTCTTTATTAAAAAACAAGCTATAAAAATAATATTATGTACAATTGTCAATAAGTAATCTTTTTACAAGGTTTAATGGCAAGGAGTTATAACAAAGGTCATACAAATAATTTATACTTAAAATTAAAATTAAGTACTTGTAAAAATGCACTAATGAAGTTGGCAAGTCGAACAGCCATTTTAGCTTCATTGGCAAATTGTTTATGAGCTCCAAACCCATAATCTCCTAAAAGTTCTAAATCTTCTTTACGATACCTACAGTAATAATAAATTTTAAATTATAATAAACAGATTATATTTGAGTTTAGGGTATCTTACTCGTGACAATTATTTGGGTTTACTCCTCGAATAGAATTAATAACTTCGTGAATATTGATTTTAGAATCTTTAACAGATCCTAAACCTGGTGTAAAGTTTTTGTACTCAGAATTTATTTCTAAATACTCCTCACGAAGATACGGGTCCATCTGACTAGGAAAAACAATTTTGCTTTGAAGCCCTTAAATAAAAAAAAAAAATTAATACAAATTAATTCAATTACATTATACACCATGCAGCAAGAGAACGCAATTTGCTTGCGCATCCAAATGGTGGTTCTCCGCCATCCTTAGGTCTAATTTCTTCCTCCAAGCAACAAAAATGTAGTTCCATGGCAATCAGCCACGAAAATCGCTGTTGAACGTTTGAGGGAATGCATTAAATGGTGATGTGTGGTTTCTGGCACTATTTGTTTGCCACTCAGTTTTGTTCTCTTTCTGCACGGAGTATAGTAATGAACAATGCCTACCCCAATTAGTTGGGGAAAAGGCAATGAGGCAAAGAAAAAAAGAAAAGTACATAGTGTACACCTTTGTTTAAATAAAATGATAATTATACTAAATACCTAGAGTTAAATATTACAAATAACTTATATGTTTAAGTTTTAACTAAATTAAAATACACTACAAATAAAATATGAGTGAATAAAAATAATTTATATGATAATAATATATAAACATACATCCAATCCGTTTACAATCAAATACTCCACTATAATACTGTTCTAAGGTTGCTCGTTCAATTATTTCTCCTAAGAATGGGCGACGCACTGCATTTCCTAAACGATAACCAGGTAAACATCGACATTGATAACCACCGCGTCGAAAACCCCAACCATCCAGAGGCTCACACTATAAATATAGTATTAGTAACTAGGACATAAACTAATTTTGCTATAAACTTACTAATGTTGTCTCTTCTTTACATTTTGCTGTATCAGCAAAACGATTAGGACCAGGATTTCCTAAACTTATAGGACATTGATTGATATCAATTCGTTCAAAATCCATTTCTATAACTGACACAGCTGTATAACTAAAAAGTAACATACCATTATTGACTTTAAGTTAAAAAAACAGAATAAAAATTAGACCAACTTACGTAGGGTATTCAATATGCCTAAATCCAGTATGTCGAGGATAGATGTCAGCAATCGGTACAACAGCTGCGACCAGCCACTTGTTACTACGCCCACAATCAAAGTAAGGTCTTGTCCATTTGATAGGACCAGGAACGTCATCAGCCCCTTAACAATTTAAGCGTATAATTTAAAAACATCAACATTATAACATTCAAGTAACAAAACATTTGAAGATTATAAATAATTATTAATTATATAAAATTACCTGGAGGACCGTGGAATGTAAATGTCTCATTAGTATTATTAGCATAACGAATTTCTACTTGATAAGTAGTTTTAGTATCGTGGCGTCCTACAACATTGTCAGGAAGCCATTTTGAATACCTAGAATAGGTAATACAAATTAATAAATACTTTTTTTTTAAAACATAATAAATAAATGAGTAGTTAGTAGTTACCATTCATTAATTCCATAATGTTTTGATGTATAGTCCTGTGTAAGACTTTCATTAGAGAATGCTCCCAAATCCTTAACAGTAAATGTATTCAAAGTTGAAATTTTTTCCAAGTGAATAGGGTCATTGAAATCATCAGCTCTGTGTAAAACAAATGATTAGATTTCAGGTACAAGATCACTCATTTTAAGTACGTTCAACTATTACCGAAATGTCCTAGGAGCAAAATACGGAAAAGTCTTGTTGAAAAATCCTCTGTAAGATGGCGAATAAGACATATTGGGCGCAAAATATATAGCACTGGCATTTATATGAGAATTAGCTGATACGTCAGCCACTGTTGACAGGAAATAATACATCATACCCGGATCGTATGTATCATTAATTGCTGGCCGTATGAACCTGGCTTGAGATATATAACTGAAGAAAAATCCTCGGTTCAGAGCCATGTTGCTTAGGTGCAATAAAGCTGTACGGTTGGGAAACACGGGATTGATCACTACATCTTTAATATCCGGCAGATGTGACAGAGTGTCTTCGGGCAAATAGATCTCGCTCAAAGGCTGAATACCACAATTGTCGGCATTTATTTTGTCTAATCTATGTCGGATTTCGTCCACGGCGTCTTTTGGCTGCCATTCATACTGACCGTTTGCCCCATAGACGAATATGAGCAAAATATAATATGTTGACTGATTCATTTTTACAATGTCTTGCACACTAGACTGACATTTTTAAAAGGAAAAAAAAGCGTGTCTGCGCACAGTAATGCAAATCCAAAAACAGTAAACAAAAAATGTAAGAGTACAAAATTTAAGTCAATTACAAAAATATGTACACATAAATGAGTTTAAAAGATTGTATTAGTCACAAAAAAAGGTAAAGTATTAATAATAAATAATTAACTTAATCGTTAAAATCAAACAATGGAGTAAACTGTAAGGAAATTTTGAATTATTTAACTGGGTGGAGTACTATGAACTGATCAACATTGTCACTTTGTTTGTTCTTTTTTTTTTTATATAGTAAAATAATTTTTGTTTTATTACAAAAAAAATTTTTAGGTTATCACTTATCAGTAGTAAATATTAACCTGTTGAGTCTATAGAAGTCTGTGGTTGTTTTATGCTGTTGTTTATGTGTTCTTTTCAAGATCACGGCTATAGATAGTATAGCGGCTATAGTATCTATAGCCGTGTTCAAGATTAAAGATAATTATCTTTAATTGTTGTTCTTTTCTATGGTCTGTTGTCTATAGTTGATGTTGAAAATCTCAGCAATCAGCATTAATTATAGTATATTTAATATTTACGATTAATAATTAGGTAGTTATATTACTTTTTTAACGATGAGTTTTGTCTTTTGGTCTTTTGTATGTATAGTTAATATAATAGCAATAACCAATTTACATTTATGTAAAAATAATGTTTGAATTTTGGCAGCAAGAGCCAAAGAACGTGGCCTCTATATTTATTTGTTCTGTGCTGCGATAAAGGCGTCGTGTCCTTACAAACATTGTATGTACATAATGTATAACTCTATGCATACAAGTTGCGTTTTGCACGATCAATTTTATTTTTTGTGATTTAATAATATTATATCAAACTGATTTGAATAGTTTCAACATACCTTTAATATGACCAATAGGCAATACACGTCCAATGATATCGTTTCCATCAAATATTTTATTTTATTTTTTATTGGGCTTTAGTTTATAAGGCGCTTAGACTTTATTCCTCTATGGATGATAAGGATACATTACACTGAATTAAACTGTATAATTTAAATTTAGGATACATTATATTGTAATGCACGTAATAATATAGCATACATTTGTATACATAAAGTATGCTAATAACTAAAAATCAATCTATACTTACTTTACATTGTGTAGATTTGGCCTACATTCATAATATCATTACAAACAGGATCATAGAATGTTTATGTAAGCCGTTTAGGAAAACACATAAAGGTAATAGATACAATATTCAAATTAATGCAATTTTACAGGGGATTTTTTTTTATTTTTACATTAATTAAAAATTAAAATATTACAATAACTCGATAAAAATAAAATAACTATAATCCTATAGTTAATTAATTGCGAACAATAGTAGTTTAAATAAGCAAAATTATTTCATTATTCTTAATGTACAAAACTTAAACCAAAAATGTCGCCAACAAACGATTTAAATCGATGACATATTCATTTGATATTTATTATGACGACTCGTAAGTCGCCACAACAAACTGAGCCCACAAATGATTATGTCGCCAATAATGTTGGGTTCTAAATAACTGTATTATAATAATTTATATAATATTCATTTATAATAATAAAAACAATACATATTTTAAGCAACAATTAAAATCCTTAAAGAGCATTATTTGCTGTGCGCATATATTAAATTATTAATTTATATCCTCGGATAGTCAGATCTATGCATTAAATGAATTTAATTTAAATACAGGGACCCTTTTGGTAAAAATTACACTTAATAGGCATTTGTGTATGTTAACTGTTTATGTAAATTTATAATTTTAAATAGAGACCAAAGGAGGTACAATTAAGTATTAAAATGACAATTATTGGTAGGCAAAATTTGAAATTTGGCTTAAAATATAACATGACAGTTCTTATACAGCTGTATAATATATATTATATTATATATAAAAAGTTGTACATAATATAGTATATACTATAGTATTACCGTTTATTTTAAAATAAACAAATAGACCATGCTATAGTAGTGGCATCTGCTCTAAAACTCCATCAACCCGCGGCTGTACAACAACTTTGATGTAAGTAATAATTGTATTTTTATAGTTTTCAAAAAAATATTATTCATTAAACAGCAAAATTTCTACCATTGAAAGCAGATGCTGATAACTCTCACAGCAGCTGAAAGCGTCCAATTAATTTACACAAATTACTTTAACATGGCTTATTTGTTTATTATAAAATCAATAGTATTAATATTTGTTTCTAGGATGAGTTCTGTTTTTAAATGTAATTATGCCTATAATACAAACAAATGCATAAATAACACAGATATAATACTCAATAACCAATTTGACAATAACATTTTCATTCTGTCAAGAGAAAGGTTATTGAAAGGGATTTGTTTAGGTTCATTTAGTTTCAGATTTCACTACCATTGACAGATGCCACCGCTTGCAGATTGGCCATGTATTTAACGGCCCGAGTGCGAGAGGTTTGCTTCCGTTCAGTGCGTTTTACTTTTTTAAGCATTGTCGCCTAAAAAAAAAAAAAAAAAAAATGAACTATTGATAAGTGTTTATTAGTATTACACTAGAAGTTTAACTTGAAATTTAAATAATTTAGGAATCTAAAATTCATATTATTCATAAAAAAATAAGCATTGTTAAGTCAACAATTATTGTCAATTTAAGTATTACCACTTGTACAAGTACATAATTGAAGCAAATACAAATTAAGGTTGAAATAAAATTATGTATATAAACTCTAAGCACAGGGCCGGGGCTACTCATACTAGTGCATTGGGCGAAACTACCATTAGGCACCCTTCTATAAAAATATTGTTTTTTTTTTTACGCAATAATCTTAAAAAATAACCAATTTAATAATAACCATTTTTGAAATTACCTTAGAATATAGACCATCTTTACTTAACGTCTAAATTTCATGAACTAAATTTTCCAACTACCTATTTTAAAATTTTACTACTTACTAGATTTTTTAGAAACACAATATAATTAAAAATAAACACTAGTTCAATGAATAAATAATCATAATTATAGATTATAGACATTTGAACAAGCACTGCAACTTATAGTCCGTTAATCGTTATTTGTTATCATTTGTCGTTTATCGATAAATAAAATATTTTTAGCACTCTCCGACTGCACGTTGGATTTTACGTTTTAGTTAAGTATTTAACAACTGATTAGGTGAGTAGGTGAACTAAGTGACTTGAGCAAATATTAAAGCTCGATAAATGGCATTATTATTTTTACACACTAATAATAATTATTACTAATAAGTAATTAACAAGACAACTTTTTTTTATTGTTATTGTTTTAAAATTGATTGTAATAAAAAAATATTCAAGTCCTATTATTTTCAGTGTAGCGCCCCTTAGTGATTGGCGCCCTGGGCGATTGCCCAGGTCGCCCATAGCTTTCGCCGGCCCAAACTAAGCATTATGTCTAATTTAAATTTATGCATACAAATTATAATGGATCAATGAAGATTTTTATTTTATATAAGTAACCAACTCAAGCTTAAATTAAATGTCTAAAATTATAAGAGAGATTTTAAAATTCAATACTATGACATACTTTTAATGCAGATTTGAGAATAACTAATTCACCAGGTCCTTGTACCCAAGGTTCACCATCAACTTGTACAGGAACTTCATTGGATAAGTGTATTTTAACATGCCCACCCTAAAACACGTTTACTATTAGATAAAATAAAATAAATTATAAAAAAAAAAAAAATACCTGAGATATTCGTTTAGCATATCGCAGTCCTGTTTGAATCTGTCCAAGATGAACTACTCCGGATACAGCCACAACTTCTAGCATTCCATCCCAGTGATTAGGAGTCGAAAATTGTTCTTCGTTACAGTTTCGACCCCATGGTTTAGCTCCTGATCCCCAACTTAAAAAAAAATTACAACATAAATTAAATTGCTTTTTTTATGATATTTTTAAAATGTGTACCTCAAAATATTTAAAATAATTAGTCCTTCAAGTTGAGGAAGTGTTACGAGTTTCCCATCTACTTCCAAACGAACACCATGTTGAAGATTTTTACAAGGTGGATGGATTATTTTACGCAGTCCAACATTTAAATATTCAATTTTGTTGCCAATTCTATAAAATATACATAACTATAACTAACAGTCAATCAAAAAAATAAAATTATAATGAAAAAAGTTTGCAAGGTGATGTAATGATATGACAAGAAAAAAAATTGATTGCATTCTATGAAAATAAACTTTAAGTTTTTATCATCAAAACCTGAAACATTTGAAAGAATATTTTTTTGTAAATGTTGCAACGCTATCTAAAAGATATATTTTTGTTCATGTACATGAATATTTAAGTTTTGTGTATCAACTTATTATTTTAATAAAAATCCACGTTTAGGAGTATTTGAAGTACATGGGATTTTTAAAAATTCATAAATGTAAACATTTAGTTATTTTGATAATGTTTGGGGATGAGAAATTTTTTCAACACTAAAAAGATAAATCTACACCTGGTAAGAACGCTTGAGTAAAAATTAACAACAGATAGGTATATGGTGGTAATACGGTGTATAAACAATTGGTGGTGGAAAATTAATATAAATCAGTTTTAAGAACAAATAATCCAAAAAACCGGGTCAATTTATCAGTTGATAAAGTCTTAAATTATAATACTCTGGGTCCGTGTTTAACATGAGCAGAGCCCCATTAATAGGCCCTAAAATAAATAAATATGTGTAATGGATCTATATTATATAAGTCAACAAAAGACAAAAATTAATAATTAATATTATAGTTAAAAAGTCACAATTATGTTATAGCCATTACCATTAGGTTTCCCTATAAGAAATTTGAATATTTTTTATACCTTAAAACTAAAAGGCCCTGAATCAATTTCATGCGCCTTGAGCCTGAAATTGTAGACAGTCCGCTTTTGGTCCAAAACAAGTATTAAGCATAAAACTATAAATAAATGTATTTAACTTTTGCAATAAATTGTATTTTTATTATTATTTTTTGTTCTGTTAAAATACTTACTGACTATCATTATGTATAATATTTGTATTGATTTGTTTTTACTGTAATGATGCTTATTTATTATTTATTAACTAATATAATATTTTATTTTATAACAAATTAAGCATAGCATTCGTAATTATTTGTTTTATCATTGTCTTTTTCTGAGTTGTTCCAAATCTTTTGTCCAGACATTTTTATTGTTTACCAAATTTTGAATAAATATTTTATTTCCAATTAATAATTGTTTTAAAATCACCAAATATAAATTCAAAAGTCAAAGTAAAACAGTGTGCATTACTTATTTTATAATAATAATAATAATAAACTTTATTGCAATAATATAATATCTTTAGGTACAAACATATTTGTTTAAATTGCAACACCCCCTATAAGCTGTGCTTATTTATATTCATAAGTTGATTATTTTATACAAACTAATAGATACCTAAACAATTAGTACAGTATCACTAAAATAGGTGATTGTAAAGGATAAATACATGTGTAGTAAAATCCTTACCGACTGTTGAATCTTTCTGGATTTTTTTCACGAGCTTTATGAAATGCAAGGCATAAATCAGCATCAATTCCAATGCCAAAATAATTATTCATTACAAAAATTTGAGTATTATCCTCACTCATTCCTATAATTTAATAAAGGTAATCAATTAGGTATTACATAAAAAATGGGGGCGTTCTGCGTAAATACTAAACAGTGCACACTGGAAGTGAGCTTACCAACTGAATTTGGTACATGAATTGGGCGACCATCTGCTCTATCTTCATGGTGAATAACCACTGTCCATCTGTCTAATCTTATCTTCTCTGCTTCAATTACGTCCTCTAATAGATGAATTGGTTCATCAGAACCATTATACCCAGCACCCCATTTTAGCACACGAGCTAGATCATTTCCAGTTCCTAATGGAACAATGGCACAAGGTGGTGATGAACATTCACTATCTTGGCCAACATTATCCAAGCACTGAAGTACCCAACCAATTGTACCATCACCACCACAAACAAGAATTTTGTAGTCTCTAATGTGTCTAAACACATATAACCTAAAATTTCAGCAGTTTTATTACATAAATATTTGTTGTATAAAATATCATTTTTTAAAATAATTATTTTCTATTTATATCCAATTGTTACTTACAATTGCACTTGAATAATAGATAAAAATATTAATGCATTATGTATTTGGATAGAAACAAAATAGTAATTTTTGATATGTCTAAATGTCTGATTTACGATTGACACAAACATATGACATATATATGCTCCCGTAACAACACATAGTGAATAAATATAACAAATTTAATTTACCCATGAGCCAAATACCATTTGAACTCAAAATTAGAATACATATCAAAGATTTCAAGCATTGCCCAATATAAAATCAATACAAAAAATATATAATGCAGTCTGAGCATAAATTCTGATTTCTATGTTGTTGTCGGTCAAAAAATAAAAGTAAGTACACAAATTTAATAAATAATCATTAAAAACATAAATTTTAGGTAAATCTTGTAAACTATTGGCTACTTTGCTTTGCATTATTGCTTTGAAAACATTAAAATTAGACATTCATAAAAAAACATCTGTAATTAGAATTCAATAAAATCCATGTATACTAGAATTTTTGTTCATATAAACTTGTTATGTGTTCATGACTATTAATATTAAGAAAAATTATTTTCAAAATAAAATATGCATGTCTTCTTAGGTAGGTATTTAAATAGTTTTAAGAATTTAAAAGTAATGATTTATCTTTCTATTTATCTACATTTAAACAGTTTTAATTACCCAGGAAGTGGTCCGCCATTTCCCAAATCAAATACTTGATAAGGATTAAGCAGCTTTCGAAAACTGGATATCAAGCTCAAACCTTGGCAACCACCTGACTTGACATTTACAAACACTAATAATGGCTGTGTTTCTGCTGGTACCATTACTGGATCAATGTTTGGTAACAACATAACTAACAGGTGTTTGTGTTCATATTCAGCAACTCTAAGAAGATACATTGCATTTACAGCAATGTTTGTTTCATTGTACATTATGACTAATGAACCGTACTCATAATAAATTGGCCCAATAGTTATAAATCTACAGTCTAAAAAAAAAAAAAAAAATTAAAGAATTATAAGTATTTATATTTTTATATTTTAATTATAAACAATGAAATCATACTCATAAAACTTTTAATAGGTACTAAAAATCTAGTCTAAAGATTTACGTAAGATATAACTGATGCTGAATGGCAACTAATGGGTGGCACAGAATAAAATAAAAAAAATTGTTTTTAATTGATATTTTATAGTACATACTAACAATTATTATTTTACCAAACCAATTGTTGAAAAACAAGTAGCAATATTTATTACAACAGTAGTTATTTTAATACTTTACAATTATGCAGTAACTATCATTGTTATATTATATCATAATTCATATATTTATATTGACTCAGAAATTAGGATAAACCACTGCATATATATTGCTGTGAGCACCCAGACCCTAGATTGTATTTTCAAATACATTAATCTAAATTATTAAGGTTGTAGTTAAATGAAGTATATGCTATAAGCAAAAAAAACTTGATGAAGCAAACATAAATTTGTCAGTAAGTTTAGATTCAATTTGTTTCATGCACATAAGAAAAAAAAATATCAGTTTTTAACATGTGACTGTAACTAAGTAAATGTCTATAAAAAATTTTTTAAGATATGTATGATTTACCTTCTCCTAAGAATGTCATTAAAATATTTTCGTAAGTACGTTGAGATAAATTTGTAGGCAAATTTCCAACAAATAAGGCAATGTTAGGCCCATGAGGATCTTGCTTAAGTTGTAAATAGAATCGCATTAATTCCATTTGTCTAAGAGATTCTTGTCCAATATTTTTAATAATATCTAAAGGTTTTTCATCAAAGTCCAACACTCGTTCTGTCACTGTAAAATAGTCAATAGATAAGTACCTAAAAATGATAAAAAAAACTGCGTTAAATTAATTGTAGCACACTATTCTTACCTCCGTGTTCCAACAAAACTTGGCTGAGTCGGTAGTCTGTAGAATTATGTGACGTAAAACCAAATCTAGTCAGAGACTCGATAATCAGATCTTTAGCCGTTGTCTGTCGATCAACAGAAACTACGCAAAAAGGTATATCCGTTTGTAAACGGCCAGGATAAACTCTTACCAAACCACCATGACTGTCTTGCCTAAAATAAAGTTGTGTAATTACTAAAAAAACCAAAACTCATGTAATAAAATACTAACTTAAGACGTAAAAAAACAGCTGGTTTTTTGCCTCCTAGTCTAGTAACATTATTTATTGGATTTGGATCCTCCAAAACTGGTTCATTTAAACCATAAGCATCAGTCAAATAAAAATTTTCTAAAAAAAATGTAATTAGTTTAAATTCAAATGTTTTAAAAATATACAATAGATTACAAATGAATAGTAAAATTATATTATTAATTATTATTACCAATTTAGTATACAAAAAATTGTACATTAACAAGACAAATTAAAAATATAACCTTGGTACTATTAAGATACAGTTAAAAAATAACATACAATTTCACTCCTCAACAAAAAAATTATTCTTAAACAGCTAAATATTTTTTAGTTTTTACTTATAATCTTCACCCAATATAAAATAGGTACCAACATATTTATTATGATTTATTACTGTAAACATCAAGTCCATAACAAAATGTCAATAAACACAATGTGTTTTTTTATTCCATTGAAAAATTAATAAGGCATGAGAAATAGTAAATTTGATACATAAATATTAGTATTTAAAATTCTTATTTCCAATGCACTCTTAATTTTACTTCTTACTAAATTAAAATCAGAAAACTCCTTTAAAAGATAATTAATACCTATGTTTCTGGTAAGTGTGTAACAATTATATTACACACCAACCTAAGTCAAAATTCATAACCAACTAATAATAGTTACACAAATAAATAGCACAAAAACTTTTTTGAAGAACTATAATAATGTCTTAAATTTTAGTAGACTTTATAATAATAAAAATTTTTATGGACAAAATAAAAGTTTAATACGGTTTGAACTAAGTATCTATAGATTATTTTTAGTTAAAATAACGTAAGTATTTATGCTGAGTGCACAAATTACTACATCATTACAACCTACGATAAAACTATACTGTAATAAATTAATGGGTAGCATATTTTAATAAAAGTCTTAAATACCTGCAGATTGAGAGATATTTAGTGATTGAAGTATTGTGGTAATGAGAGTTTCGGTTTTAACTGATTTTGGAACTTTCACAGTGAAACTTGTGTGTTTTAGATACGACGCATCACCATCATACACTTTAACCAATTCTAAATTAAAAATTAAACATGGGTATTATTGAAATCAAATAAACTGCAGTAATATTAAAAAAATTATAATAATCCGTAACCTTCATTTTTATCTTCTTTAGTTTTTTCAACTTCATACATCTCTTCGTCTTCAACATCTTTTGTTTTACTCTCACCACTACTAAACTCAATTGATATACTTCGGGCTAATAAAACAGACAAAACATTGTTTATCATCTATTCAAATTTTACACCCACTGAATCTATGTTACGTGTGGTTTTTTCTTTTCTGCGGACTTGAACACCAATAATTGACTCCATTGGAACTTCTGTACGTGGAATGCTGACTGCATGTGGTGGTAAGTATATAGGTCCTAGAATACCAAAGTCACATTCGTAGGGTATCTGAGTGCGACATGTTGCGTGAGCCTGCAAAAATATATGTGATCAGTAGAACTAGGATTTAAAATATAGCTTTCAAAGTACAAAATTTGGTACAAACATTGTCAAGTTTAAAATTGTAATTTGTATACCTACTCCCTTTTGTATATTTTTAAACTTTTATAGGTTTAATTGTTTATTTTGTAAATTTAAAGTGATTTCAAATGTTATAAAAACAATTTCATACTATATAGTTGAATTTTATAGATTTTCTGAGCTATTTATGTTTCAAATTTCTCTATACTTAATTAAATATATATTAAGTCTATAATTAATTAAGAACTTACCTACTTTGCATACATTGAAAAGTATAACTCTTCTTATTTGTCTACTTTGCATACATATTTCATTGGTAATTCATTAATTTAAGTAGGTAAAAATTGACTTTTATATTTTACTGTACTAATTTAGACTATAATTAAAATTGTGACACATAAAATAAATTTTAATAAATACTCTAGAATCTTTTGATTCAATATTTTTCAATTATAATCTATTATTTTTTATACTTTTACAAAAGTATTTTTTTTTTATTTTTTGAAAATTTTTTGGAGTAATTTTTAATACTTAATAAATGCATTTTTTTAAGGGTTTTACTTTTTGGCACTTTTAAATCTTAATCATAGTTGTTAAAATCTCTACCATATTTTTAATAATTCAAAATTTTTATTTTCAATTATTTTGTTTAATATTGTTATAGCGATGCGATGTATTATTTCAAAATTTATACTCTAAATTAAAATAATCCAATGTCATACATAAATATATCTACTACTAATTACTGTAAATGGTTCAAAAAATGCATAGAAAACTAAATATTAATTATTATTTATTTATTAAATATACTTGAGATAAATCCTGTACCTAATAAATTAAAAACACTTTTTACACCCATTAAAACAGATTTCTTATTATTGAGTAGGCAAAAGTACAAAGGACATAGGCAAACAAATTTTCAACTTTTTTTCTTACCGTTATACCACACCATTCACATCGAAATCCAGCCAGACAGTCAGTGGTCCAGCATGGTTTGGCACAAGCGTAACATACTGCACCCGGTCTAAGATTACCTTCTCTCCAATGGTGTTCATGATGCACAGAATCTAACAATTTACCCGGATGATAAGTAGCTGTTTCTTTACAATCAGCCACTGCAGATGATATGCAGTCGACATGGGTGTAGTAATGGCAAACTAAAACAGATTTTTATATTTTTTGATTAACTGCCATCTTATGGTTTACAAATCTGATGAACACAGGAAGAATTTTTTAAATGCATACTAATAACGGTTTGAATTAAAAATTTACATAATTAAAGAAGGTTATAACTGATTTTTCAAATTCTGAATATGTAAATGTCTTCAACTAATGTTAGACATAGAAATACATCGGTACATAATGAAAACAATACAGATTACGTTTTTATGAATTTTTTTTACCATCTTGTTATCCAGATGTCATATAGAAACAGATAGAATGTGAACAATATTTTGGGTATAAATCAGGCTGCCAAAAATGAGTTTACACGTTAAAATCAGAGCATTTCCGTGAAAGCTATTTGGATTATACACGTGACAGATAAAAAAAAAAACAAATTTTTCTAAAACTTTTTTACTTGTTTGCTATGTTAGAGTCCAAAATGGGAGAAGCGACTACTGAGTAGTAGCTAGTTGGAGTGGCAACTTTGACGGAGTAAGCCACAGCTTTGGGTAGGTCACTGGTTCGGAAGTTGTAATTGATGTTTATATTAAATTTGTAAGCAATGATATCATGTAGGTACTATTTCATTCAAAACAATAATCTATTCAAATCAGTGATCGACTCCGAAGCAATGTCGTTACTCCAACAAGCCCACATCGAATGACCCAACTTTTTTAAGAATAAACTTTATGTTAAAAATTGAATAAAAGTTAATTTTCAAATAAGTTTTCAGTGAATGACTAAACAATTTTGTTTTTTTTTTTTACTATGTCAAACACAATTACACAAAATGTTTCTAAAAATATAAAGCTTAGTTTTTTCTACGTCTACTGATTAACTCTTCTTATACCCACCGAACTTTTTACATACCGACTACCTACCGTGCTTAATTATTGCGTCCTAAAACAAAATTATATATTTATAGCCAAAACACAACCGGCATATTATGCTCACTTTCGCACGTTACGCTGAAGGTTCGTCCATCAATTCTTTTACGGCAAACGTTACAACACCTTTGGTTTCTAATTCTTACTGGTTCAGACCAACAATGTGATACTGGATTCTAGTGATAAAATACAATAATATAATACAATATAGACAATAAACTATTCATGAATTTGCTATTTCATTATAATGGTGTTACCTACCTTAATTAAACTAGCTGCTAGACTATGGCAAGGTGATATGCCGGGTTTTTTTAGGCAATGTTCGTGAGCTATATAATTACATACTGAAACATTAAAAAGCAACAAATCAAAGGCTAAGCAAACTACAATTTTACACAATGATAATTGACAAGGACGAAATCAACACGTTTGTAGAGGTTTTCCATAACATTACTTGTAGGAAACAACAGTAGAAAAAGTAGCCTTTGCTTTTTTTTTTTTTTTTACCAACATCGCCGGTTTAAGTAGAGAAGATTTTATGTAAAAATAAATGTATTCAACTTATTCTACGTTGTTCTAATATTAATTATAATGTGTATATTATATCTACACTACCAAAAAGAAAAACAAATTTTAATATTTTTTGTTTTTTTTTTTATTCATGTAAAATCTAAAACTATTTTTAACAGTCAAGAGTTTTATTGATCAATATTAAACTCAACAGTCAATTCTCTTTTTAAAGTAAAAAAAAAAGAAATTTCATATTATGACGGACGAGTGTTAGTTTTTCAGAGTCAAAACCCTGATCTATGAGTAAAAATATGTCACTTAAACGCTTTGCCGTATAATTTGTATCATTGGAAATGTACTTTTATTATTTCTACTATTTGTACCGGGGCGCGTATTGATTGGATACAGCACCACGCTATACAAATCTTACTGTAATTTAGCACTTAAGGGCTGCCATATTAAAACGAAAGTGAATCTGGAAAAATACCTAAAAAGAAGGAACATTCATGCCAAAAATTATGAAAAATGGTTTACGCGTTTGGCCGTAAATACGAGAGTCGAGACAGACAAAATGAATCGCTTTGCTCGGTACATACCTATTTACCTACTTACATGTTTAAATAATAATGTTTTTAATAAAATACCTATTTAAATATACGCAATAGTCATATGTTTAGAGATTTAAGTTATAGAAGGACAGAATTTAACGTTTTACTCAGGAGTTATGAAGTTACTCCTTCAAAAATGTTTATTTAATTTTAATTTTAGATTAATAATCACTTTTTTGTATTACTATTTATTATAATTAATAAAATAATTTGATTACAATAATTTGATCGAGATTACAAAGTTGCTGAAACAAAATAATTGTTGTACATTCTTTCTGTTACTTAATTGAACAGAAATTTATGTTTTGGTACTCGTGTTGGGAGGAAAATACTTCTTATACCTAATAGGTACACATAGTCATTGCTTTATGACTTAAGCGATACGCGAGGGACAGAGTCTTCTTGTTAAAAATAAATTTAGCGCAATTCTTCTAATATGGTAGCTATTCTTAATGACATAGTGATGGCACTTCAATACAAAATATATTTTTTGTTTAAATCATTTAATTGAGTCCCCCCTACTATATTTTTTTCAAATCAAGCACTGCACATGATGCATTAATATTTTTCAAAAACTTTAATAATGTAGATAAATGACATTAAATATAATTATCATTAATTTGATTAATAATGGTCACAGTATGAGTGTAGCAGAAACGAGCAATTCATTAATGGACGAGTGGAGTAACGAAAAGATAGAATAAGAAACGAATATGAAAGAAGTAGTATTGGTTTGCGTCAATAGAGGAGAAGATGAGGAAAAATAGACTGAGATGGTTTGGATGTGATCAGCGATGTGAGGAGAAAAGAAACAGAAACAGTAAGAGTGGTTAGGAAAAGGAAAAAGAGGTAGAGAAAGACCAACGAAGAGATGGATGGAAACAATTGAGAAATATATGAGGGTTTACATGTGTATGTAGGGGATGTGAATGATAGTGATGTGATAAGTGGAGGGATAGGACAAGGATGGCCGATCACAGACATTAGAAGAAAGGCAAATAAGAAGAACTTGATTAAAAATGATAATAATATAGTAGGTATATACCGTTTTGTTATTACTTGTAATCGATGGGTAATACCTATTTTTATTAATGGTTTGCACCACTAGGGAATAAGGGATCGGATACAATAATATAATGCTATCGCATGTATATTATACTAAAAGTCTAAAAGCGTATCGATAAACAAAACGTAAGTATAATAAAGAATAATATAAGTATATAAGTTGATACTTTGGTAAGCTATGGTTTTAAAATAGATTTCAATTACTTTCAAGAGTTCGTGTCCTGACATAAATACAGGTTACCTGCCTAAGTTACAGAAGGGTGAAATGGTTTTTTTTACCTGCTGCAATTTATAAAATATTGTACATGTGCTCCATGCCATAATATTATTGGGTATAAATATAAAATAAACTCTCGCGGGAGAGAAAGTATTATATTAACCGTTACGGGCGTTGAGCAACAAAATAAAATTGTCTGGGGCAACGGGCGATTCCCGCAGGGATTACGGAGCGCCGGGAGTGACAGTGTGCGGGTCGAGCAAGTTTTTGCCTTTGACGTCACGAAGATGTTCGCCAACAGTGTCGGAAACACAACACGTTTACGGTGAAAAAATTACCCTCGTACCTATGATATTATCTGCCTAACTAAAAAATAAAAAAATTACAAAACTAAATTCGAGCAACACGGACAATATTTTGTAATTTTATTGTTCATGAACAGAATGTATAACAGACTATCGAATAATGTCAGAATGCTGCTAGGCAATAGACGTAATACAATATTTATTACGACGTGTATTATTATTGCATACACAGAACGCCGTTCAATTATTATTATATAATAATCGGTAATGCCTTATAAACAATTAATGTAACAGAAAAAGCTCGGAAAACGCGGAAATACTAATTTAACGCCACAAATCATCAATTCAAGTTTAACTATTGAGAGAGCTAAGTATATCGTACCGTTCATAAAGCGTGTCAAATTATAATTTGATTATCACAATTGTGAAAACGATCAAATATGAACTAAAATGTACAATTAAATATGTGTATAGAAAAACATTTGGGTATACAAACTGAACTATTATTTTGTCAGAGTTTTTGAAACGGGATTCTTTAGAAAAAAACATCTTGCAGTCAGCAGTTTCAGGGTGGTAACTACAAAGGGCTGTTGATAATTAACGAGCTGTATAGTAGAATGGTGGTCTATAAATCGTACTGTGATAAGCGTAAGCAAAAAGTGCACTAAATAATAAATGCCAACGTTTATTTTATTTTATCGAATTTCTAGAGAAAGCTATTTCTCATGGCCGAAAAATATTCTAAACGTAATATTATACGTCAACAACCTGAAGAATACACATCTAAATAGTAAATAAACTCAATCACTTGAATTATTGAACACAAACGTGTAGCCACGTCATAAAAGAATTATCAAAATTGTTAAACCCGATAATATAGGGAGGTACGTAGAGTTAGAGTACTAGGATTGTAACCCGCTCAAAATTAATAAAATGTACACGTACAATTTGACTACAATTTGATCAAACTTTTCGAAATGTTTCTGCTAACGCTAAAACCAATAGGCAAGAAAACAATGAAATATTTTTATAATATTGTCTATGGTTATGCAGTTTCAATGAATAACTTTGAACACATAGAAATCCGAGATAAAATAAATCAATTGCATACTCATCATTATTTAATGGAATTCCTCGTAGCCATTTAAAGAAATTTTGTTTTTTACTTTTAAAACATTTAGATATCCAAGACAATTAGACAAACGGCTAAGTCTATTTTACGACGATTAATTTGAACATGAAATAGGTTCATAAAGATATTTTATTAAGTATAAATTCAGGGGTGTACCCATGGGGTATACTACATATACGCAGTATACTCTCGAGAAAATTTTATAAGATTACGGGTATACTGAGTATACTCTCAAGACTCGAATAATACACGGAAGAAAAAACTTTGGTTACTCATAAAACGCCTCGAAGGTAATTTCAGTTTATTTTAAAAATTAAATTATGTAATTCTCTCCCAGTAGGTACGTCAGAATGCACATAAACGTTAATTGTCACGTTGATAAGCGAAATATGATAGACCGGAGGTATTCAAACTGTGCGTCGCGGCTCCCAGGGGCGTCGCGGGAGTTGTCGAAGGGAGCCGCATCCTATAACTGAAAACCAATATGTATATATTTTTACGAAAAACGTTTATTGAGGCCCACCGGTTGGGAAACGTTGAATAGTCTACAATAGTCATTTGCTAAATATAGTTTTAATTTGTCGCGTGAGTGTTATCGTTTCTATAATGTTATAGAAATATAAATTATATTCATATGAACATTGATTTTTTTATTATTTGGGAGCCGTCAACAATTCGTGAAGACTCAAAGGAGCCGTGGGATAAAAAAGTTTGAATACCTCTGTGATAGACTATTAATATAATCTTCAGATGCTCACATAGTGGGAAGAATATGTGCCAATGTGCTATAAAAAAAAAGTTTTTAGTTTTTGCCTTTTGGCGTCCGACAATCGATGTGATTAGATTTTTATATCAATTGATTCATCTAAATATTTTAATTTTTGTGGGGAAACATAAAGAAGATGTGTAAAAAAATTGATTTTTTTTTAATTTGTTTATTGACAGTGCTTAACTTAGGTGGGAAGTGCACGGGAAGTCCTCGTCTTCCTTTTTTTTTTAATTATTTTAGCCTACCCTTTTTGATTACGTACTTTTATAATGGTCAAGTATAGGCACCTTAATCTAAAATATAATTTTTAATTACTTGTGTCCCCCTACTAATTTTTTAAATCAAGCACTGTTTACTAACACGATCATAAAAAAATGTTTGTTTTGCATTAAATGTTCATGTATTGGTATCATCTGCAGACGGATCGGTATACTCTCAAAAAAATTAATGGGAACACCACTGGGCCATATGATATGTGTATATAATGGTAGGTACAATATTGGGGGGTCGTTACTTATCTTTTTTCTTTACGCCAGACTACCAAGTTCCAACGTATTTTGGAACTTTAGAACACCTACTTCCTACTACGGTGGTTTAAGTTTAATGTAAAGCTATCCTAAATATCGCCTTTTATTCAACAATTTAATGAAATAGACAATAGTTATTTTATTTAATTAATAAAATTCCTACATGCTTATAAAATAAACTCGGGTACAATGCGAAAACTCGAGTTGATGAAATCTGAATTCTGCAGGTGTTATCAAAAATAATCCTCATGTTCATTGTAATCCTAAAACACAGAACCGGACCCGAGGAATTCGACTCTTTGAATTTTGTAGTATCGCCGGCCCATTTCGATACTTATTGCTCATAAATATGCGAAAAGGCATTGTATTCAACACAACGTGTAGGACGTCATTACCTACATAAACCACTATTTTATCTGAACCAAGTATAATAATAGTCGGTCAAAGAGTCACGCTAAGTCAGTCCAAAGATGATCGGCCCTCCGAGCTGATTATCTCTGCAAAAGCTCGTAAGTTCCGTCTATCCCGCCCTGATCCTATATACAAACGTGTTGATTTCGTACAACCATTAAAACTGGTTGAAATACATAAATCATCACCACCACCGTTGCTCGATGTGCAGCGTAGACGACAATATTATATCGAGAACCTCGGAGTAGTATAATTTTTTACGCAAAATAAGTCACAATAGGATAATATACTCATAAAAAAGTGTATTATTATACAGGTCGCGCGTTCTACACGTCATACGACGACGGGGAACAGAATGTATATAATATTATACATAAATATGATAAAAAAGTTTCTGGGGAGGATTGTAAAACGCGGGGAGCCGACGAAAGATGGGCACTGTAGGTACGCGTGTTCTTGTCGGAACGCCGCGGGGGAAAAAAAAAAGACAAGCGGGAGGACGGACAAACCTGTGCAGAAATTGCCCTGGGTCACGACGCCCCACAGTAGATTGGTGCAATTGTGGCAGTACGCCGGTAGGTGGAAGGTCTTCTTGGTGAATACGTGCCCTCGGCAGTCCGCCATTGCGCGAGCAGCAGTGCCGCCGTCGCCGCCTTCCCCACCGCCACCCGCACCGGCGCCCGGCCGCGTCCGTCCCAGCCAGATTTCTTATTATGTGTGCCGAAACCCGGTCGGCAAACACTACGTC
The DNA here is from genome assembly GCA_017140985.1 of Hormaphis cornu. NCBI lineage: Eukaryota > Metazoa > Arthropoda > Insecta > Hemiptera > Hormaphididae > Hormaphis > Hormaphis cornu. The sequence continues at coordinate 16,597,209 of CM029362.1, forward strand.
GCTATACGATATCACCGCGTCGCGCGCGCGTTAACACGACGACGACGACGACGACGACGGACAAACGCGACGCGATCCCTGTGCAACAGCCGGGACTGCAACGACGACTGTTTCGCGTCCGGATTATATATAATACAGACGCTATGATTGTCGCGATGCCGGCAAGGCGCTACGCCCGCGCGGTGTCGCTGTACGTGTTCGCGACGGATACGTGGTTCACATGGTTCGGCGGCCGACGACCCCAGCGAATAAACGTCGAGGCGCAAATAAATGACGTGTCGCCGCCGCCTGCGACACCACGGCGCGCACAATCGGCGATTCGAAACGATACACGTTTATAGAACAATATTTGTCGGGCCACACGCCGCGTATCGGTCGACGTTTACCGCGCTGCCGAGTCCTTCGTTTTTTCGTTCTTCGTGCGGGCGCCGCGATCCGCCGACCCGCAACGATCGCTAGGGTGAAGACGTGACGGACGCGCGAAGTAAACGACAACAACAATACCGACGGCAAACGCTGACGTACGATTGTACCTAAAATATATAATTGTTTATGCGTATTTTTTTGATAAAAAAAACGCGACTGGCGATCGCCCACGGGGCCGCGGCGGTTGATCACGTTATTTCTGGCCCGTATTCCATCGTCGCGGCACACGACTACAACACAGGACGAGCGAGCGCACCGCCGTGGTCTCCGCCGTCGGATTATCGCGCGCGTCACACTCTCGCACACTCCCGCACGCGCTCGCGCAAGCACGGCACCGCGCTCGGGCAAACGCGGCGGCTCGTCGCTTGAGCGTATAGCGCGCGCGCTGCACACTTTCGGGCCGGCGAGCGGGCAAGTGGCGGCGGCCACAGCGACTCGTCGCCGGCCCGCGGACGTCACGGGCCTCGTACGCGGCGGTGCCGTTCGCCCGCACCGCGGCCACCGCGCGCGTCCGCCACAGCGTGACGTTGTGGCGGTGACGATGTTGACGCCCCCGCGCCCTGAGCCCTTCCGTCAACTCGTCGGCGGAGTCGATAAATTGTCACACCGGGGGCGCCATCTGACGACCAACGCCGAGCGTTTTACCCGCGAACCGGTGCGCGACCAGGGGCGGACTGACCTGCGAGTTGCCAAACCGAAATCGCGTCCCGGGCCCAGCTATAACAATAATATTGTGTTTTGGGCCTCTAATTTATGGGCTAATATACGCTTGTGTAGCCCTGAGTTAAGAAAACGTAAAGACCCCTAAAAATTTTGCGCTTTTGGTCTAATCAGGTCAATCCGCCCATTATAATATTTAGAATTTTGGACGCCCGGGGAAAATTTTTTTTAGAGGTCCCTAACGATAAAAAAAATTTAAAAACACCCAATATCCAAACAGTTGTGGAAAAAATTAAAAGCTCGGTAGCAGCTTTCTCTACTAAACGAATGGGCGGTATGCAAATGATATAAACACACATAAATGTTAATTTTTTGAAGTTTATGTATTTTTTTTCATAAATATAGGGTAAAAAGTTAAAAAAAATTTTTACGTAGTATTCGGCTTCCGGATGCCACCCAAACATCTGCTGGACCCGGGCGAGTGCCCTTAAAACCCTCCGTCAGAGTTTCCAGGTTCATCAACACACATTTTGTTTTATTTTTTTTCAATCTAAAGATTGATTTTTATCAAATCTATTTACAACTTCTGTCTTCCCCATTTTTCTGTCATTTGTCGCATATCTTGTAGTTTCCTGTAAGAAGTGGCTCATACATATTTTATTGATTGGCTGATGTATTTTGTTGTTCTGCCTCTCGGACGTGCTCCTTGGCAGTCGAGGTAATTACTTCAAAAGCAGCGGGAATTTCATCAGTAGCGTTTTCAGAAATTATTTTCACTATATATAGGCCGGAAACCGATTTAGCCCCAACTACCCAAAATCAAAAGTTCTAGGGAGGCTTTGGAACTTTTAAAGGGATTTATTTTTATGCTCGTAAATTATATTCTAAATTCTAAATTTCAAACTAAAATGATTGTGTAAAAATATCTTATTCCAATAAATATCTGTCATCACCCTTGACATTTCACTATGGGGCCAGAGGTACACATAGCCCAGGTGGCCGGCCCCTCTTTATATACGCCACTGGATTTCGTATTTCCATCCGGTATCCACCACCGCATTGCGTAGTACGTCGCTTTCTCGTCGCTCACACCAGTGGCGTACACAGACCCAATTTATGGGAAAGGTGAAGTGTTCACTTATGTAGAATTGAATAAAAAATTGTTTTCTCCCTCTCCAATATACATATAAATGCATGTATTAGTAATATCAAATTTACAATCGTTGAGGGAAAGGGATAAATTTAATAAACAAATTGCCCCCTTCAAATAGTCATAAATGAGTTGGAAAAATTCAACAGACTTTTAGAAATTTTAAACTGTATACCTAAATAGGAAAACTTATTGTTGAACACTAAATTTAAATTTTTACTGAAATGTACTTACCTAAGTTGTTACGTTTTAAATTAGTGTAAACTCTGTCAGTATGAATAATAAAAGTTGGGTAACTGTAATAAAAACTACATTTGGGAATATAGAAAAAATAATAATAAACTCTTAAGGGATTTGATAGTTGTCCCATGAGAACGGTGATGGTGAACACAGGTATGGGGGATGGTAATTGTTTAATTTTAATATTAGGAAAGTTGTTGCTTTAATATATAATCCATTAATTTAAGTAAAGTATACCTAGATTAAATTGTTGAAAATTATTGATTTGATAAGTACCTACTGCAAAAAATGTTACACTGTCTGGTTATTTTATGAAAACTTGTACGTGTTTCTTCTTCTTAGCTTTAGATTTGTCTTTGATCTTTCTCCTTTGTTAACATATTTTTAAATAGTATTGAGTATATGTATGTATAGGTACTTATCCTAACCTAACCTGATAGCCTATAAGTGCATTTTTAGCGTTATAGCATAACTAATAAAATTGAGTACCTATAGCGTTGTAGAAAAAGATAAATACTAAGTCAAATTGTACGTCACGTTTAATGAATTTTTATTATCTTTTGGGATCAGTGGCGTATTTGAAGGGGGCGGATAAGGGCAATCGCTCCCCCCCCCCCCGAAAGATTTTTTTGTATATTTGTGTGAGTGGTTGGCTACTTGGCCGTTGGGAAATACCCCTATTTAAAATTGCCCCCCTCCCGTGATGAACTTTCAAATACGCCACTGTTTGGGATAATAAAAATAATAAAACATTAAAGAGACGAGAGTTAAGCAATAACAATGCAAATTAAAAATCACAATTCACTATTCAGTATAAAAATAACGTATACATTGTACGCATATTAAACGTATAATATGATAATCTGCAGTTAAGTAAAAAAGGATGAGTACCAGAATACCTATAAGCACGTCTTGGCGTAGACCAAAAAAACAGAGAATTAAAGCTGATGGGATGACAAAGATTTCACCACCGTTGTAATAAAAACGTCACACTCTGCAGGAAACCCTTAAGAACTCTCGATCATGTGGAAGAGACACGATTTTAATAAAGTGAACGGAAATATCGTTGGCAAATGAAGCCTCAACTCTATCACAGAACAATGACTCTATGGGACATAGGGGAAAAAATTAAAGTGATACCAGTGATGCTAAAATGCACAGCAGAATATTGAAAAAAAATGTCTTTAAAAATCGCTAAAATTAGAAAATTAAAATATTCGTTTCGCATTATTTGTTATAATATTTTATGGATTTTCAAATACAAATGAAAATTTACGAATTGTTTTTGTTAGGTTGAACGGGAATATGAAATGTATGTATATTCCATTTTCAGAAGTTTGCGTCCACATGCAAATACCTAAATATTTAACGGATGTTTCTTTATCGAACAATTTTGCATTTTGCAAATTTGGCATAAACAATTTTGTGTATTATCAACTCATTAAAATTAATTAATTTTTATTTTATTGAAATGTAAAAGACGAGTATAACTAAATACTAATTTTAAAATGTACAAAACAAGACTTTGTAAAGTCTTTGTCAAGCAATTTTTAATTAAATTTACATTAATAACCACAAGCTTCCTTAAGTTTATGTAGATCAGTGTATATAAAACAACGATGTCATCAGCAAAAATTTTAGGTATTGTTTTAATATTTTGTACTTTTGTTTATTTTACCATTATAATCCATTTATATACCTATATTATAAATCTGTTCTACACGGACTAATAGTCAATAGTATAGTAGAGAGCCTATAATATACGGTACCAATCTCTAGTTATAAGTTAGTAAAATAATTAAAATAATTAATAGAATTTTTTATTATAGTTGGTTGTAGAACGATGTATTTTTTCATGGAAAATACTACTTTGTGGTAGTAGATAAAATACGATTATATCTACCTATAAACACAGAACAAATAAATATAGTATCTATAGCCACCACAGTCCACAGATATATAAAGATTTTTACCTTCAGAATTTTTATCATTTTTTTTAACAGTACCATTGATTTTACATGTACATAAAATCAATAACAGAACTAAAATGAATACTTCCGAAATCCAGTTTACGGGCCTTTGGGTTTAGTTGACTATTGGCCATTGAAAAAATAGTAGGAATCGCATGGATATTTAATCGAAGCTTGTAACTTCCTCCGGGTTGATCGTAAAAACAATTCTGGTTAAAATGATCACTACACAGTTTACTGTATTTATTCGGAACAAATCCTTTTCGAGCAACAGCGTAAGTCCATTGCTGATTTCTTATTGGATTTTTCAATGAAAATCTATACAAACATTAAATTTATATTTCATTCATTTCTATGGATATAGATGATAATAACAATAATATAGGTTGTAAAAATATTATTATACATTCAAGCATAGACATAATATATATCTATATTTAGTCTACGCATTCGAGTATATTCTGTGGTAACCGGTCGTCCGCTATCTATAAAAATAATATATACCTATATATTATATGTATATCTATAAAAATAATAATATGTATAATTGTAGTATCTTTATATATCTGTGATAGCCACCAAAACATTTCATGTTATCTGTGTTTTGGATACACTGCCTTATCAAGCTAATTTGAAATTAAAAACATTTATGTTGATGTTGTAGATAATAGATTTATATTTTATACAATTTTTCAATTTTCATTAATTGTTAATTTATTTGATCTTAAGTTAAGAAACGTTTAAAGAATTGAAAATTAGTCAAATTAAATGTGTATTAAAATTTAATCTATACACTTATAAACTTTGGTCAGTGTAGTGACTAGGTAGCGTGTATTACAAATTACTTTAGTATTTTCACTTTTTAATATTTATTTATTATTATTCTTTTCATTTACCTCTATCAAGGTTTTAGTGATGTCTTTGCATTCTGTCGAGTGTGCGTTAGCTGAATTTTATTGCAATCAGAATGTGGAAGTTCACAAGATATTGTTAGATTTTCAAAATTCTGTAGATGCCTGGAATCTTGTATGGTATATGTTTGACATCACTAAAGTAAGTACCTATTGTAGGCTGTAAGTACCTATTATATTGTATTATATTATTTTCTAGCCCCACGAAGTTCAATTTTTTGGTGCTACTACTCTTCACATCAAGATTACTAAACAATGGATACAACTTAAACAAATAGATTATTTACCTCTCCGGGATAAATTAATGGAAACCCTTATTAATTATTATAATTCGGCAGGACCATCAAATGTAACAAACAAATTATGTTATTGTGTAAGATTGTTAAATATTATATTTATAATTGCAATAAACTCTGCAAAATTATAATTATATGATAAATGTACTTGCCATAGCTCTGTGCTTACGTAGTGCGTACTGTACCAAAATATTGGCCGGATGCTATTCCACAACTTATGGACACATTTAAGAATTCTTTATCACAATCAACTTTAAATGTCAGTGTTATGATTTTAGAAATATTAATGGCTTTGCCCGAAGAAGTAAGTTTTTAAATAAGGACAACTACATTTTAAACTTTAATTGATTGGTCAATTGTTTTTTCCTAGTTTGGTGCTACTACATTTAGCCAAGTACAGCGAAATAAAGTACGTAGAGAGCTAGAAAAATCTTCGTTGCAAGGTAAATATTATAATTTCATTTATAGTTTTTAATAAATTATGTGTGTTATTCTTAAATTACTCTTTTACTTTTTGTCTAGTTTTATCTATTGTGGACAGTATTCTTCAAAGTGATAGTTCGGACTCCATTGTGATACATGCTTTAAAATGTGCTGCTTCTTGGTTAGATGTAGGTTTTGATCTTATTGAGTGTCATTGTTTGACTGATACTTTTATGTCTGTTATTTTGAATCCTGAAAGAAGTCAAGAGTAAGTTTACTATCAGATTTAATCAAATTTAAATAAATTATAGTAAATATTATCATGTACAGTAATATTAAAATTTTTGTTTAGATGTATTATATTGGCTATTGATGCTTTAAAGTCATTATGTACACATCCTCGCACTTCTTTGTGTGTTGCTACTGTTTATGATGTTTTGCGCAAAGTAATAATATTATCTGACAAATTGTTTCATTTAGAAATTACTGAAGAACCAGTGAGTAAATTAACAGATTTTTTTTAAGCCTAAAAGTTAAAAAAAAAAAATTGAATATTAAATAATAATGTATTGTTACAGAATGTCGTTGTAGACAAGTTATTTGACCTATTTTTGGGTATTGGTGATCAGCATTTTCGTCTATTAGTTCAAGGTCTTTTAGAAGATGAAACTAAAGAGCTATGCACAAAATTTTTTAATTTATATTTGACTTGTACAAATGCTCCTGGATATTATCCAGTGAATGAGAACTATAGTGAAAAAACTTTTACATTTTGGTTTTTATTACAAGTAAAAATAATTTTTAAATTGTTATATATTATTTGCATTTTGCTTAATATTTTCTTTAAATTTTAGGATGATTTACTATCAAATGAGTCTGGACAATATAATAAAACATTATTCACAATTATTAAGCCATTATATGTATCTTTAATTCAAATTTTGCTAAAAAAAGTTGCTTACCCGGATAACATTGAGTCATGGACTCCTGATGAACGAGAATTGTTTCGATGTTATCGGCAAGACATATCAGATACCTTTGTATGAATAACTACTATACAATATACATGTTTTTTTTTTTACTAATTAACCCATGAAAAAATTTATTTACATTAGTAGAAATTTGTAATATGGTTTATTTTAATATAATAACAGTTAAATGAACCTCACATTACTTTAGTATCAATATTAATTTTTTTTTATTTATTAATTGATGAAAATCTGTTTACAATTAATGAAAATTTGGTTTTAAATACTGTTTCAGACATACTCTTATTTCATCTTGCAGTCCGAAATGTTGGATGTATTATTAACAATTTACAAACAAGTAACTTGTGATGCTGAAACTACAATAGCACAATGGCAAACAGTTGAAGCATGTTTGTATGCTTTTACTGCTATTGCCGAACCTCTTCAAAACCATAGTAGTCACCCTCAAATAGGGCAACTAATGTCATCTTTGGGTTCATTGCCGTATGAACATTTAGATAAAAAAGCAGCTGTTGCTGCAATGGATACTATAGGTATTCAAAATAATGTTGAAGTTGTTATAAAGGTCATTTGTAATTACTATAATTGTATATTCATATATGTGTTTAGGAGCATATTATTACTGGATAGAAGCTCATCCAGCTTATTTAAATTTTATTGTACCTCTATTAATGATGGGTCTCCACAATACTAATATGTTTTCCTCTGCTTCTATTGCTCTACGAGATATTGCTACTGAATGTAAATTTATTATAGCTCCTTACACTGATGTTATATTAAGTACTGCTATGGTAAGATTTGTTATATTGCTTAAATGTAAATGTTAACAACATTAATTTATTTTAAACCTATAATATTTTAGACTGCATTAAAAAGAGTGAGCAAAGCAGAAGAACTTCGCCTAATGTACACCATAGGAGTTGTTTTGTCTGTTTTGCCATTTCCTGAATGTAAGCCATCGTTAGATATGTTTATTGATCCTAATTTGGATGTTATAAAAACTATATTGGCTATCGAAGTAAGTTTGCTTGTATTTTATAGTTACAAACCAATACTTTACAAAAACATTATTTATTATAGGATAACACTGAATGTAATAAGCATAGATCTGAGCTACAAAAAAGAATTAAAGTTCTTGGTTCATTAGTATCAGCTATTCATGAGAATAATACTGTATACTATATAATAGAAATAATTACCCCTTTACTTCATATGATGGCCATGAAATGTTTTATTGCTTGTCCTGAAGACATCTTATTTACTGTAAGTAGTTATTAAATAATAGACACACAATTATTCTCAAATGTGTCATACACATATATATATATATATATATTATAACTAGATAGCCGACTTCGGTCTCAATTATGATGCCTGGTGGCTATTTGTCACTTGGGAAATGTTTATGTGATAAGAATTTAAAAATAACCATAGCCCTATACAGCCCATATAAAATTTATGGTTTGATAACAATATTATGTAAACATTGCCCAAGTGACAAATGGACGCCAAGCATCTTACTAGGGTATGTTGTAAATCTATGGTCATACATAACTTTTTGTTACTTATGTTTGTAAATGATTATTCTCAATAAAATATTTAAATAATCATAAAGTATCATTGACTATTTTAATTTTTGTGAGTTAATTATTTTGTGAATAAAAAAATTGTATAACCTATTACATTATAAGTGACAATCTAAAAATTAGGAGCAAATTATGTTATATGAAGTAGAGCAGAATATAAATTAAATTCAAATATTTTAGTGCAGTTTTTACTTTTTTCTTATACAATGGGCCATTACATAATATCTTTTTTTTTTTTTGGTTTATTTTTTTATTTACTAAATCTAAAAATAGATATGCTCAAAATATCATAGTAGAGTTAGTAAATAGTTAAGTTAATAAACTATTTTTACACTTAAAATCTACCATAAACCCAAAATATGTTACTAATTTACATGAGATATTTTGTTTTCCTGTGCATAATGACACACCCATGAATTTTTTTTAAATATTTATATGCATCATTACAAAATACTTAATAATAATATTGATGAATCACTAGCTGAAATACTACACAATCACTCTCAATCCATAGCCAACACATTAAATTCATCATAGCCGCTGATTTCCTAACCAAAATTTAAAACTTACATTAGAATGTATGTCCATTATATATGATGTAATCAATTAAATTATTTGTAAACCCAGTGGGCCATGTTCTCATCAGGGTTCTTAAAAAAAAAAAATAAATATGATTTTAATTTTTAATTTTTAATGCCCAGTTCATGAATTGGATAACTTCACAACCAAGGCATAAGATATAGAAAGTAAGATAAGCAAGATACTTTTTTCTAGACTACAAAATAATTAACAAAAGTGTGAGGTCTTTACATAATACTTATGAGATTCTAGGTTTGTGTTTTAGAGTAGAAAAAGTTATGTATTATGGAAACAAATAGGAAAATACAATATGAAAATAAGTACCTTTGTAGAGCTTGTATGACATATTCAATTTACTAACAAATTACAGTTTATGCTTAGATTTATGTAAAATGAATGCAATATATCTACTAGTCATTTTAACATGTATAATATAATTTTTCTGATATTACATGACCGTTGGCATACTTAAATCTAGAATATATATACTAGTTACTATTTTCAGAGAGTTTGTGAATTCTTAAAGACTGTTGTATCCAAACTGCAAGAAGACTGTTTACCGGCATTAAACATAATTATTGAAATTCTTATGATTGGATTTCGAAAATTCCCTCAACCATCTGGAATGATGCTCTTCAAAGAAGTAGTTTAATTTAAACAGTTAATTAAGTGATAACGTACATTTTGTAATATAAATTAAATCTTTGATTTTTCCAGATAATAATTATGTTTGGTCGGCAAGAAACATTAACTCCTCTTATTAAATCTACATATGAAGAAATTTGTTTAAGAGTTAAACAAATGTTTGAACAAGTATCTCCTGGTGATTTTGTTAGTTTTGGAGATGTTATAGAAACATACTTATCTCTTCAAGGACATACTTTTAGAAAATTACCATTAATTGCTGTAGATAACCAAAACATAGATTTTGCATTTACTTTTAGATTGGGTAAGAAAGTTTGATTTTAATTTTAATTACACAGTAACACAATATAATATTTTTAGCGTGTGAAGCATTATGTGCTAATGAGATATATCTAGCAAAAACGGCAACTTTTTTTTTCATTGCATTCATAACTACAAGCAGAGAAACTAGATTATTATTTAAAGTTATTGAGGATAATGGACAATTTCTTGTTATGAAAATGCTGTCTATTATTAGTAAGTAAATTATTGTTTGGTAATACAACTTGTATTCCAAATAAAATATGTTCTTTTATTTTATACCTGTAGAAGGTGATGTAGTCAAAACAAATTTGGATACCATGTGTGAAGTTTTATTGATATTGAATAAAAAATATGGAGATAATTTAAGAAGATGGTTTCATGATGTAATAACTGTGCAGAATTTTTTTCTACCAAATGTAACAGAAAATATGAAAACAACATTTTTTAAGCGTGTTTTAAGGTTGTTTAATTTTTAAACTATTTTTATCCACAGTAATAATTTTATCTAAATTCAAGACATTTCAATAATTTTAGAGAAAAAAGTAACAAAAAATCCCTGCAAGATGCAGTCAGAGAATTTTCATACATCTGTCGAGGTTTAATTGAAGTTGATTCTCACACAGAACAATGAAAATGATTTAATAATAACACATTAGAAGGTAAATATATTATTTCACACGGCATAAAACAATAATAAAACTATTTATTTGACACGTGACTCGTCATCTGATGATGATATGTTTGCTAAATCTTCTACTTCTTCATTCTCTGTACCACCTTCAATACCTGCAAAGGTTTCAAGTAGTTCTCGTTTTTTATAATCAAGTATTAAATTTTGAATATCTTGATCGCTTGGAACAGGTGGCGGGTGTATATAGCGAGAACTGCTGAACATAGTTGAAATGTCTTCATCGTCACTATCAACTTCTTCAAAAGCCTTTGATGAAAAAATTTAAATAAAAAACTTTTTCACAGTAAAACAAAAATTGTAAAAGTTGACTTACCAAATCAATTTCACCACGGACAGTAGTCTTATGTCCTAATGATTCTAACACTAAAAATAGTTTTTAAATAAAAATTTTGAAAAGCACAACAGTCATAATGTTTAGAAAGTATACATACATTGTTTTTCTTTTTTTGACTCCATGGCTATCAGTAGACCATCTTCTTCGTCCATGTAGCCATAATAGTCTGCATCTATGTTTTTCATTAGTTCAGCTCTAGTACGACGCGGAGGTGGAGGCGGGTCATGTTCAAATAATTCTCGAACGCCTGGTAAATCTTTAGCTGCTCCAAAATATTTGTAGCCTCTGTTACCAGGTACTTCTCTGCCCTCATGGTCAAGCATTCTTGGAGCCATCCGTAAGAAATCTGGACCACCGAGTTCACGAATTTGATACTCCCAATGTTTTTTTTCACGCAATAATTTATTGATTTCATCATTAAGGTCACGTAATCTGAACTCTCCTAATCCGGCTGTAATCAAATAATTTGTTATTGTACGAGTTGTATATAATTTAAATCAATTCTACCATTTTGTATTTGTGCAACTTTTTTGGATATTTCTCTTATGATTTGAACTCTCCATTTTTCAGCAGCCTTCAAGTCAGTACATTCGGTTGCCAGGTATGGCCGCCGTTCTTCCTTGCCACCATGTTCTTTCTCTTGAGCATTTCTCCAACGAGCCAATGTAGTCCTGTAAAAAAATACATGTAGTAGTAGAAGAATGTAAATATTTAATTTTAGTGATCAAGCGCTCTATATTATGTTACATAAAATAAAGACGACTTAATGTAATCTGTGAACAATTTTCCATTAAAGTTACGTATCTTTTGTAATCGTGTGTTTATCACTAATTTTTTTTAATAAATTATATTATTTCGAGTGTTGTGATTTAATATAATATATGTTTTCATAAATTGTATGAAGTGAAAACTTAAATTTAAAAAAGTTGAGAAATAAATAAAAATTGGTTGTATACCATAAAAATTTAGTAAATCACCACATGTTTGAAATTTATTATTATAATGATAAAAACAATAACTCACATAGCTTTTTCAGCATTTCTAGCCATGATTGAAGTTTATTTTTGAATTTTTCGTTGATACCTACTTTAAAGTTGTTATTGTTTAGTGCAATTTTGTTCACGTTTTAACTCTTGAACAATTTTCATGGGTACTTAGTAGTTAATTGCAGAATGTTGATATTTTGAAATTTGAGAACAATCTAATCTGTTTTCTATGTTAGAGAACTTTCTGCTAGTTTTGACTTCTCACAAGTTACATTTAATTTTATATTTTAAAATCATCGGCCAACATAGATAGGTAGCTTTGATCTCGATGTAACCATAAAGTGTTGCGTTTGTTTTTGTTCATTATGTTAACATTCATATTTTATCAGGGTTTGTGAACCTAATTACTACCACAGAACATAAACTACGCTGGCTACACTGAAAAATGAAATTTGCCGTGCGGGCAACACTGAACATATTGGACGACTTGTGGTGAGTCATGCCAGCAGCAGCTGTCACTTGTCAGCCATGAACCAACCTATGAAAGACATTGAGCATAGATAAAGAAGAGTAGAGACCGTGATAGAGTCGTAAGATAAAAAGTAATGACTGGTCAGCTAAAGACCATGAACGGCGTTGTATCTATGAAGATATAGTCCTCGTGGTTGAATGCGTGTATTATAATATTCTTTTTATTAATGATAGTTTATTATATCACGGTTGAATACATAGGGTATCCTCCATATTCCAAAGTTGACATTGAACACAATTAGAGATCTTTATTACATGTCTATGTTTTTGCCTTTTGGACCGGTTATAGATTGCTCTATGGGACCGGTGAACACGATATTGTACAGATACAATTTTCCGTCAGTCCGTGGATAATAGATATTCTATAAGAATAACAAATTATAAACGTAGAAATCAGTAGCGCAACTAGGATTATTTTGAGGGGGGTGTCTGTCTCATTAAAATACCTTACCCCGTAACATATTTCAATAGTTATTAAATAAAAAATACGGTCCAAGGGGGGTGTCCAGACACCCAAAACACCCCCCCCTGGTTGCGCCACTGGTAGAAATATTTAACCTATGTTATAAAGTGTCTAATATTAAATACACTGGCAGAATAATTGATAGTTCATTAACAATTTATAACTGTACTGTAACTATACAAGCAAATATTCCCGATAAAATTTAATGAATTTATTCTTATTTTTTTTTTTTTTGATTATCGCCGAGTTAAAAGAACTAAAAAGAACATGCGTATACTCAAACATGCTGTTGGTATATCTTTATGTTCCTGTACAAATAAGTGTTTTACGTATTTTAGCAGTTGTTTTGATTCGAATTGAACAAACAATAAGTCGTACACCTGCTGTCACCTAACACAGAAAAAAAAAATACAGTCGTGTGACACGATTTTCTTACAAAAAAATTGCTCCCTACAAAACTCGAATGTTGTCAGAAATTTTATTCTACTCGGTTAACCTACTTAATTGATAAAAACGAATCGAACTGTGCAAAAAGAACGGAACATCGATCACCCTCAGTTAAAAAAAAACCGTAACGACAATTTTCGAAACTACTGTAACCATGAAATGAATTTAGGTGTAAATTCTGCGTTTAAGCGCACTTTTTGTTTTCATCTATTCCCCGTTGTAAAGTAAATGTGCTACATCACCGTTGTCCCCCTACTACCCGCTAGCCGACTGAATATTTCAGTTTTCGTTTGGTAAAAACGTTTGGCGGACAATGGGATAAAGTTTTACGATCAATCCAAGCCCACGGAGTTACTGCTTCAAGGTACTCGGCGGAGTAGTAGAAACGTCTTTGTTCCCCCCCCCCCCCCAACCCCAAGATTTATGGGAAGCGGCAACGATTAGGATAGATCCATCCTATCGTGGAAAGCGGTAATCCGCAGAGGAACTGAAATACGTCACCCTTCAAAAAAAATTATTAAAAATATTCGTCGAAATCCTAGCACTCGCAAAACAAAATAACCGACGACGTCAGGAAACCGCGACGATTTTTTCCCCCTCGAAAAAACTAATCGATTTCCATTGGCCAAAACGCGCGCGCTAAAAAAAAAATCCCGCGTAAACGCATTATCGAATGACGGTGGGGTGATGATAACGCCGCAATCAATGGGGATGTAACGCGGTCGTGCCGTTTTTGTTGTTGGCTGTCGCAAAAAACGAAGCGGACAATTATTTAGGATTAACAGTGCAGCGTGCACAAGGGCAAACGGACCGCGGGCACACGAGCCACCGCCGAACGCGATATATTCGAACACCGGGCGCGCGTGCGATCGTTATCGACTTTTTCGGCGGGCGAGCCGCGCGACCAGTGTTGCCAACCGCGGCGGGCCACCGTCACCGCGGTACGGTCGGCGGGGAGCGGGGCGGTCGCGGGAACCGCTGCCATTGGCGCGGCCGGCGCGAGCGTTCTTTGTTCGGCATTAACCCGTACATCTACGCCGTAACGTACTCCCCCCCCGCCCGATCCCCCCCCCCCCACAACGCAGTCCGACAGTGTACACACACACGAACGTTTGTCTCGTTCCCGGTCGCCGTTCTACGCACCCGTCCAGCCGAAGCGCGCCAAATCGTTCTCGCGGACCGTTTTTACAGTTTTTTTTTTTTTGTTTACTTTTCTACAGTATCACGCCGATTCGGTTTGCACTCTTGCTGCACCACGGAAACACGCACGATTCCCGTCCGTTTCGACCGTTCAAACTTTTCGGACGGTGCCGCGTTAGTTTGGTAGTTTTTCGCGTTGTTCGCGGGACCGGCAGCGGAGCAGATAGCCGGAATAGAGTGTGATAGCAGCAACGGAAACCAAAACATTAGAGGTGAAATTTTAAATTCGTTTTTAAAAACGTTTCGCGTTGGTGTGTGTCGGTCTTGTAAAATTTTTTTCGGGTATCGCGCGCGGCGAACATTTTCACCGTTGCCGGTTGCCGGGTCCCGCGCGCTACGCCGGTAGATAAAAAGTACAAGGTCAAACCCCGGGTCCCGCCATAATGGATCGTGTGAGCCGCCGGTTACCACGGTAACCGGTGGCGATCGCCGTCCATTTGTGATGTGCGTTATTATGTTGGTTGTGTACGATAATATTGTTTTTATGTAAAAGTAAATACGCGAATAATAATTTTTATGGGGAATAGTAATGCGGCGAGCGTGTTGCAATATATAATATTAAAAAAAGAAATTGTGGCCGAGTTATTTTGTTTATGTTTGTGCACAACGTGAGCGGCGTTGTTGTTTACATATTTATAATTATTGTGGGTGTGTGTGTGTGTGAGTTTATGCTCGTTCATAACATGTTCGCGGTCCCGGCCGGCCGGCCGGCTGCCCATGCTCGCCACCGGACGATGTTACACCTATTAAATAACAGTTTAATACATATAATATTGTTGTTGTAGCACGGCCGTGTTTGTTAATCTGTATTCGATTGATTTTTACGAGTCGATGGTGATCGATGTATAATAATAATAATTTATAAAAGCCACGTTTATAATGTCGGTGTTGCTAATCAAAAAAAAAAAAAAACCTACCTACTACGCGTTTTCGTTAAACCGTTTTTGCTAAAAAAAAAGCATGCGGCGGCCGACACCCACGTATTGCCTGCGATTAGTCCGCGGGATTTTCGGTTCTGTTGTATTCGATTTTTTTGTTCTCGAAAAAAAAACGTTTTTATCTCTCCGTGTTTGCCTTTTATCCGCATACACCAAGCGTTTCATTGTTTCACATCGCTTTTTTTAAAACGGGCAGTTGGAAAACATTATTTACCCAGTAGTTTAATAATACAGCGTAATATGAAAGAATATTATTTTTTTTTTTTACTATCTAAAGCAAGTACACAAGATAATATACTTAATTATTTTTCAAACCGAATAACGTGATACGTTTAGTACCTATTTTTGTTAGCGTTTCATAAAACAAATCGTTTAATCTTAAAACTGTGTTCGGACACTATCCTACAAAAAAAAAAATTAACCGTTGAGAATTTAGTAAATCTTTTATGACGCTGACCGAAAATCTAGTATAAATATAACGTGATGTACCTCTCGTCGACAAAATTAACTGTCCTCTACAATTAGACGAGACGGACAGATGGAAATAGTGTTGTACCTATGATGTAGCACGCGCCATGCGGTGTTTCCCGGGTTCGCTCGCGACCGACTTTGGGTTCTCATCGAAATTCCGTGAACCCTTACAATTATTTTCGTACAAATTCGTTTTTATTCCGGCGAGTTAAATTGTGTTCCAATGCAGTGAGAATGTCGACGATTCTGAAGCAGACCACCGGCCTCTCGGGGAGTAGTAGCAAAGGAGTCGGGCTTTTTCCGCGAGGTTTTTTACCGGTCGAAGGTGGTGGTGTCGGTAAATAATTGCCACGGTCCAGAGAATGCGCGCGCGTTCACCACCAGCAGCAGCTACCGTGGTCATTTACCACGACGGCTATTCTTTTTCTTTGTTGTAGAAAGCATTCCCGGACTACTACGTCGTCCTGTTCTCTATCATAGTAATTTAGTCGTAGCGACTATATAGTAGAAAAACGGGTTCAAGGTCTCTCTCGCCTCGCTCGAGATCGCGCGTGCTCGCCGGACCGTGTTTTCCCTCCAAACCGATTCATCATTACAGCCACTTCGGATCATTTTTGTTTCTTTCCGTATTAATTCCCTTTCTGGGGAAAAAAAAACGTCTTCACTCGGGGTCGTTCCTTAACGTACGTGCGTGCGTACTTACTGATACGAATTTTTTAATCTCGCGTAGCTCGGTCTTGTTGTACGTCGTTAGTACGTTCCTTTGTAAAGCGAATCGACTAAAGGACCGATTTTAACAGACGAGATGTTTGTTATTAATATCATTATTACCACTGATTATGATTAAAAAATTGTATTTACGTATTTTTAATATTATTACTCTGCCGCGATCGTTTTACGCGATAAAACCAAATAAACGCGTTGCAGTAACAGAAGTTGCCTACGTATCGCTGTTCGAGGGGCCGTTTTAATGTTTCTTTTCAGGAGACGAGATTTCAACCGACCAGGTGTCTGTTAGTTTTTTAGGATCTTTTGACAGTGATCTATTAGAAGTAATCCGGGAAATTGCTCCCGCTCTAAAAAATTTTCCAAAATTTCCTAAAGGTTCGTTTAACGGAAATAAAAACCAAAGTTAAAAAAAACCAGACTGAAAAAAAAAAAGTTCCTATTTTTAACAAAAATATAATCTGTCACGTTATTCAAACGAAACGATGTCCATCCAAATTAGAGACACTTGTTTTGTTTTTTCCCGTAGTCTGGTTACAGTTTTTTTTTTGACTTATTCGATTCTTTCTGACGTGCATTGCACACACACACACACTACCTATCGTCTTCGTTGTCGTGTTCGCGCGCGACGAGGTACTGCAACAGCAGTTGTTGTTAGTACACCTGACGTGTCGATTCCCGTAAAATAATATGATATTATTTCTATTTCCATTTATATCCACGTTATCGTTTGAATTCCGTCGAACCGTGCCGCCGATCGATGATAGACGTTGCTGCAATTAATGATCACGTGCGTTTCTATATCGATAGTTATTACGTTATTTGTTATATATTTCTATAACGAGACAGTTTTTCACAATACACTATCGTGAAGATCCACCGATGAGTAAATATACAACAACATCAACAATAATAATAATATAATAATCTAATTAGACCGTCATTTCATGAATGAACTCGCACCGGAAATACACCAATTCTAATTTTGTCGCTAGACTCGTTATTTTAAAATGTGTTTGTTATTTTCGTTAAAAATAATTATTATTGGTACCTACAATAATTTATTTTATTGTAAGCTGAAGGATAATAATTTAATTTCGATTAAATTTCGTTCTTTTGTGTATTTATAAATCACGTTCATCATTCTATTTAAAAAGTATTTCTGACATTATACAAAACTTATCTAAAACTTCTAAGTTCAATCTTAGTTGGTATATACTATAAACTGTAGATTACAGTTTTTTTTTTACATTTACACACCGGTACCTCCTACTACTAAAGACAGTACTCATAATTAGTATTTTACACGTTTTTTTATGGACGTTGTGTTGTTTTATTTTCATTTATTATGTACGGTTGTATAGGTCTACCTAAATGAAGTGTTTTTTAAAAATTGATTTTGAAATATCGCCCAATTAAATTTTTGAACTTTGCCTTTAGGTAAATCTAAAGGTGCCTACTTATTTTTTGTATATTAAACTGGATATACATAGTACCTAGGTAGCATTGGTACCTATTGTTTTAACAAATTATATTAAAATTAAAATATACTCTATTCAAAGTGTAATTTTATCTATTTTCATACCTTTTTGCGGTTGCACAAATAACAACTCCTCAAAATTGTTCCACTCCATTCTACTACCCCGTAAGAACCTCATATAAATGGAATGATTGGAACATTTTGAGGATGAGTCTTTATTAATTGGTCTCTTAAGATTTGGAAAAAATCTAGTTTAGGGTCCTTTTAGATATCAACTTTTAAAAACAACGGTGAAAACAATAATTGGCAGAAATTAGTTAATAGGTTATCTCTATAACTATAAAATTCATCAATTTTAGTACTGTATGCTAAATACCTCAGGAATCACACTATTTCAGGAGACACCAGGTCGTTCCGTCGCAAATGTAGTAACTTTTTCAAAATTTTTCAAGTTTCAATTCCCGCCATTGCGCAGTAATTTTTAAAATTTTTTTTATTATTTATTGTTATAGAACAGTGCTACAGTGGAAGCCTGTTTTGATATTTTTGTTTTGACAACCGTGTTCCACAAAACATGTTGTTTCAGTAGTCAAATGTACCAAAGCCCTATGATTTCTTTATTTTAAGTTTACTTTTATTATTTTTATAAATTGGTGTTAATATACAAAGCACTTACTTGTTATCTTTCTGCAAGTATAAATTCTTAATTGCATAACTGCATAATGAGTATAGCTTGGAGTATTTGGTACCTTGGTGTTAAGGTTTTTACTTGAATTTTTTTGTTACACTTACTTATTTATAGATTTCTAGCATACATTGTGTGATTATATTGCTGTCCTTTTTATGTGCTATATATTATATAAGCAATTTATATTGTAAAAATTCTTAAGGTGTATCATACATTTCATTAACAAGTATTTCATTTAATGTTTGTTTCAGATCTATCTATCAGTTTATATTCCTATAAACAATATGGACTTGGGCTCATTAGATAGTCTTAATTTCTATCAAGATTGTATTGACTTTGACATGAAAAATGAATATGATCGAATATTATCTAATAGCTTCAACTATGATGAACCAATTTCTTTACACGATGATTCTATGTTATCCATGATGGATCCGCTCAATTCAGGTTTATGGCTTAATTCCAATTTAGATTCTATTCATCATTTAGACTTCATGGAAGGTGATTTAGAATCTACCATCATGGTTAATCCTAATTCAGTAATACCGTCTTCGGCAGAAGCTGCAGAAATCAAAATAAAGGAAGAAGAATTATTGAAGGAAGAAGAACCAGTAGTGAAGGAAGAGCCAGAAACTGATCTGGACTCGACCGAAAAGTTTCTGTCTCCCAATGAAATAAAACAAGAACCAATTGAAGAATCTAAAGATATTATAATTCATTCTCCTAAAGTTACTCTGACATGTGTACAAGATAAGTCACCATTCGATATAACTAAAGTTGAAGAATTAAAACCAGCTATAACAAAAGCTATTCGATTATCTGATTTGTTGGGTCAAACATCGAGTCATGGGCACCAAAAAACAGAATTGATGACTGTACGTGTGACAATGCCTTCTTCTGTATCTGCGTTAAAAACTACTGTATCTTCAAGGACAGTTCCTGTTTCTTTTGTTAATAACACTATTGGCACATCATACAAAATTGTTCGACCAAAGCAACAAATTAAACCTATACAATCTAGAATTATCAGCAACAGAAACAATGAGCATTTGGGTGGTTTATATCCTAGACCTACTTATTCTTACTCATGTCTAATTGCTATGGCGTTAAAAAATTCAAGTACCGGATCTCTGCCAGTATCGGAAATTTACAATTTCATGTGGTAAGTTATTAAATTTTTAAATTTCAATGTATAATACCTTTAACCCTTTTAAAGTAACCTGACAATTCATTTGTTTTTTTAATTTTGATAAAGCTTAAGTATTTAAGACCCATCCTTTTAAAACTTTTCACCTTTGTCATAATATATGTATACCTCAACATGTAAATAAGGTCTCTTAATGTAGTTTAACAGCTTGTCAGAAACAGACTATACAAACATTTGCATTAAAAAAGTCACCTAGGTTTGATTAAATTACAGCCAAAGTTTGCAGGTGTTGCCATAAAAAAGTTATATTACTTTTATAATATATCTCCAAAGTTCTATATTAAGCTCTAAAATTATGAAAAATGTTAAGATTTTTTTAATATTTATCCTCATGTCGTACACTAATGATGTGAAAATGTCAATAAATTAAATAACTTGCGGAAAATTTATGGTAATATAGTAATTTAAACTACACTATACCAAAATTTAATCACAACATGTTAGTATTATTTTTGGGTTTATTAAATTTAATATGTTAGATATTTATATCATATCCAAATTTTAATACTGTAAACTGAATATTAAAGATTTTATAAGACAAAAAATGTAAAAATCAAAGCAAATCAAATTAAATTTCTGTCAGTTCCAAATTTTTTTCAAAATTGGTTACTATTTTGTTTATATTATGTTAATTTTACCCATTCAAATGATGTGTGTTTAAAGGAAAATTTCAATTTTTTCAGGAATCATTTTTGAGAATATTGACTTTTTTGTTTTTGGATCATAATTCAAAAAATAACCATAAGTTCTAAAAAAACCTTTAAAAAAAAGTACCATCATAGGCCGGTTTACCTATCTTTTTTCAGTACTTAATTATGTGAATACTAGAGCTCTCCCCTTCCCTTCTAAAGTAATCTCAGGCAAATATTGTAAAATTCAGAATCTAGAAAAATTAATAATTGTATGATTCTATACCTACTATTTTTTTTTTAAAGTTATTAATTTAGTTGTATTTGTGTTTAGCAAACATTTTCCATATTTTAAGACTGCTAGTAGTGGATGGAAAAACTCTGTTCGCCACAACCTTAGTTTAAACAAATGTTTTGAGAAGATTGAAAAACCAATTGGCAGTACAGGTATACCAAGAAAAGGATGTTTATGGACTATGAATCCAAACAAAATATCAAAAATGGACGATGAAATGCAAAAATGGTCACGCAAAGATCCTTCAGCCATAAGACGATCTATGCTTAATCCAGGTATGTTATGCTTTACTTATGACATAGCTTTTATATTCAATTATTATATTATTATAGTAGTTTATTACCTAATAATGTAGTTCTAAACTGTTTAGTGAGATATCATCTAAAAATCTAAACTTGAGATCTAACTGGGGTCTTACCTCTCATACTCTCCCTTTGGGTTATGACTTATAATGTAGGTATTTATTTATGTTATTTTGTGGGGACTGTTGTCATATTTCAAGTACACTAAAAATAATATACAAGTATACTGTGGCCCACGAAAGAACAACTGTTAGTAGGCTGTCGAGTAATGAAATGGAACTATGGTGGGAGAAACTTGTTAGGTACCATGTGCGGATTACGGTCATTTTCTTGTGGACTGCAGTATAGTAATACATTTACAAGTATATATTGTAACATCACCACAATTTAACATGTGATTTTGGGATAAATTATGATTATAACATTTATGATAGTTATGAGTGTTATAGTTTGTAATGTTTATCATGCTTAATAGAAAAGAGTTGTAGGTAGTAATAATTGTTTTTCAAGATTCCTAGATTGTTTTTGTAACTAGTGTGGGGAGTGCTTGTTATAGATTTGTAACACAAATGCCAAAGTTTTTGTTTTAAATTTTTTGTTTGTGACTATGTCCAACGCTATTATTTTCCCAAGTATTAAAAATCCCAAAAATATTTTTTCTTTTATATATAACATATTTCATATTAATCTTAAGTTTTTGATATAAACAAATACCTAACAATTACTTTGTTTTATTCTAGGTATATTACAAAAATTAATTAATACAACATAATAACCTCACATTAATTAGTTTTTTAATTTGATCACAATTCACTATCTACTATAACTAATAACTATATTAAATTTTTTATGAATTGGTGAAATTGTTCATGTTATCTGGTACATTTTCGAATATATTCATGTTTGAATTTTTTGTCCAGATATTCTGATACCATTGCAGTTTTTTAGGGGAATACGTACTCATTATGAAAATTGAAATTCATAAAAAAAAAAATACGATATTTTAAATTTTGTTTGTAAATTATATAAATAAAGTAATTATTTTCCATTTTTGGTATTGTATAGGAACCTAAATATTAAACCAAGTTTTATATTTAATTTTTATTTGGTTGAATGCCTTTCTCAAACAAATAGTTTTGGTTGAAGTGCTGGTATTATTAATAATTTTGTAACTTAATATAAGATAAACTCAAAATATTTTAGCTTTGTGATTGAACTAAATAATTATTTAGAACATTTGGAAACGTTGGAACGCGGTGAAATGAACGAGTGTTATGACCGCCGTGACAGTTTCTACTTTGATGATGAAGAGGAAGAGGAGGAAGAAGTGATAACTCAAGAAATGACATCCGAAGAAGAAGATAGAATCAGTGATGTGGAAGAGGAATCTGATAGCGAGTCAAGAATGGATAAAGATGATTCACCATATCAACTAATTACATTTGGCTTAGATGATTTAGCTAACCTTAATGATCTTGGCAATGATGCAAGTTCAAATTTTATTATTAGTACAATTTCTTGAGTTATTTTAAATACTGATTATTATTTTAGATTGACGATGATGAAGAAGTTGAAGACAGTTCAAATGATGGCAGCTTTGGAATTGAAGCATCGGAGTATAAAACCAATTTTGATGACTTTATATCTGTACAAGATGTACCCGTATCTTATACAGTTCAGTCACCAAATAAGACTGTTATCAACAACAAAAGACCGTATCAACCGCCTGTATTTAAAGGGAGTTATGTATTGACCAAAAATGTTTCGTCAAGTGTACCAAGCCCAAAGCGTAAATTCATCAGTAGACCTATATCAATATTAAGAAATATTTAATGAAAGTTGGTAGTGTGTATTTTAATAATTACATAATCTAAATCATTGAAATACTGGTAAAATACACACAGTTTTGTGACAGTCCAAGACTTATAATGTTTACCCATGTAAATATTTTTGTGTTTTAGAGTCTGAATGGTCAATTTATAACAAACACATATACAAGTGTATCTATATTGTTGTAATGATCACAAAAAAAGAGAATGTATGTTTTATATATTTACTAATTTCCTTTTTTATATGTTTGTAGATACAATTTTTTACTTTAAACATAACAATTTTTTTTAATTTAAATTAGAATTCAAGTTTCAAAAATCAAATTTTAGCAATTTTGACTCCATGAAATAATTATTTTAAAGTAAATAATTTTATATAAATAAGTTATGGTTAAATTATTATTATCTAATGAGTACATTTAAAGAAAGTATATAAATCATAAATAACAAATGTTTATTTAAAAAATCTGAAATCGTTTTGTTTCATTGCAAAATAATTTAGTGATGTTACAAACCCAGATTTTTTTATGTCGAACTGAACCCAAACCGAACCGAACTTACAATTTTTTACTCGAACCCAAATCGAACCGAACTATCCAATTAAAATATCAAACCCGAACTGAACTTCATAAATAAAACAATACAATAATATAAATGACCATTTTTATTTTATTATTACTTATGAATTATGTATATTTATGACGCCATACTATATTGGTTTTCGGAACGAAAATGGCCGGCCGTGTAACGGAAAACAACACTTGTACCTACTAGGCCACCACTGCTATAGATAGAACTTCTATTTATATGCAACTGTAGTAGGTACGCAAACACAGTAGAGTGAAACGTTATCAGTTTTGTGGCACCCACTGATACACAATTATTATGTCTATGGCATACTATCTATGGATACAATCCACCATTGTTGTGTAAGCGGTATATTATACACTATATTTTATATGTAAGACGTAAGTGAAAGCTCACGTTATTTGAACTTGAGCCGAACAATGTCTATAATTTATTAAGTAGGTACCTCAATATAATTTTAAGTCAAAGTAAAGAAGGATTCCACATTTTTCCATTTTTTATATAGTTTTTCAACAAAATAGGTTCAAATACTTTTTTCTCGGTTTGATATTTGAACAGAAATATTTGTTGTTAAGTTCGGTTTAAATATTTCCAATTTTGAGTTTGATTTTTGAACCGAATCGAACACCCCGGGTTCGATTCAGTTTGGTTCAAAAATCAAACAGTTTGTAACATTACTAAAAAATATTTATAAATACAAGTTTTACAACACTTAAATACCTAACAAAAATAATTATTTGATTTATAGCTACTTAGCATTGTAACTAAAAATTGATAGAAAAAAAACCTGATTGTTTTGAAATTTAAGTGATTTATTTGTACGTAATCTGTTTTTTCTTCAAAAAAATTTCTCACTACAAAAACTCTCGCACCTTGTAAAATAGATCAATTTTTGTCATTTTTTTTTTGTTAGAAAAAGCCTCTTACAAGAAGCATTGGACTTTTTTTATAATAGCTTAAATTTGGTCTATATTTATGATTTTGCTGTTTTTTACAAATGTTTTGGTGAGGTAATAGCAACAAAATTAAAAACTAGAACACAATGCGCCCTGTACAAAGTTTTTTCTTTTCTGTGAAAAAAGTTATTATTCTGCAAGACTAAAGAATTTTTTATTTAAATTATGTCCATTTAAAAACTTTTAAAAAGGTAGTAATTGTGTTGTATTCTGATAAGAAATAGGTGATAAGCTGGCATCTTAAGAAATAATATAATGGACGGATAGTTAAAAATACGGGACAAAAGTGTTGTTTTGAACATTTTGCTTGATTTTAATATGGGCGATCACTTAAAATACGGGTAGTATAGGATTCCCTATACTGGCTAGATTTTAAAAAATGGAGAGATATTTTAATAACAAGGGTTTTACCAACTTTTTGATTTTATGGTTTATGTACTTCCTTACATTTAATAGTCTATTCCTATTATGTATTTTTTACTTAAATTTGCTGTATTTGTTGGTTATTAATAATTCGGTGATTAGTTTTATAACCATGAAATAAATTATACGCCAATTCTTGTTTATAATTTGTTTTGTTTTGTCTACAAAAAATAATATTTGTTATAAGTTACAACTGTTCAGACTCTGTATTTATTCTTTTAAATATGTGGCAATCTTATTACCATTTTATGTACCAAATGTATTGTTTATCTATTATGAGTGGGATAATAATTATTGTAAGCAAAATTGAAGTGTGGAATTTTAAATTATATATTATGTAAAATTTATAAAATAATTGTATGTACCGTTTGTATCCCAAAAACAGGGTCAGTGTAAGTCAATTTGAACACGTAGGCAAGACCAAATTTTGCAGCCTTTAAAATATAGTTGCTATAATGCAGCTGACCTGGGTTCTGCCCTACCTCGAAACTGGCCCTGACCAATGGGTAATATTTAATTGCATTTATATAAAGTGAGATTTCTTACCAATATTTGGTATTAATTATTTAAGATGTTTATTATTTGAGTATGCAACCTTGGGTTTAATATTGTTTGTCAACGTCTGCCTAAGTTTGCTTTGCGTAATTTAATTGAATTTTGTGGAATTTTTTGTATTTCTAAAAAATAAAAAATTAAATAAATAAAAATAATCTTATATCACTCGGGTAGTGTGTTTTATCCTGTTTTACTGAAAAAACGTGCCTATTTTTTATTATTAATACATATATTATGTGTTTCTCTTTGTCTTTTTTTAAAAATTTTACTGTATTGATTGGTTAGGTACCATTAATTATTTATTAAGAATCATTTAACTATAAACAAATTGTAAATAGTTTAAGTATGATAGTTAATATAGTAGTTTATATTAAGTGTCAGGATTATTGTAGTTTTGTATGTATAAACAAAAGTCTGCGGCCATCGGTCAGGTATATATCAGAGTACAAAGTGAGTTTGTATATTTTAATTTTTATATTATATATATATACACGTATAAAATATATAATTTTATATTTGTACTTTTCCTGCATAATATTACATCTGTCCGATGTGTCAATTCTATTAAAAAATAAACA
The DNA here is from genome assembly GCA_017140985.1 of Hormaphis cornu. NCBI lineage: Eukaryota > Metazoa > Arthropoda > Insecta > Hemiptera > Hormaphididae > Hormaphis > Hormaphis cornu. The sequence continues at coordinate 16,623,704 of CM029362.1, forward strand.
TCTAAATATAAGATTGTAATTTATTTCAATACCTATTAATATATTTTACAACCATTCTATACTTAAAAAGACAATTATTATAATTTGTAAGATATTTGTCACTAATCACTAACGTTTACTTCTTAAAGTATTTGAGGTATTTCGTTCTGTCAAAAGAATCATTTAATTCTTCTACTATCTTGACTTTTTGTTTCGGTCTTCGCGCTTCAATTCTTCGTTTGCGTTCTTCTTCACTGATAGCATTCATGTCTAAAGGTAACTTGCAACAATAGACAAATAGTTAAGGTTAATACAGATTTAACTGATTATGAGTAACTATAATTTAAATTATAAAACTACTTTGATGATCATGCGTGGTTCATTAAACCGAATGGTGAAACTTGAACCATCTGGCTGAACTACTTTGGTTAAGTAGTGTTTGGGATAAATGTTTCTATGGATTTTTGTTATGGCAGCAGATTTACTGCTAAAAAACCGACAAAACCTACAAAATAATACATTTCATTTAAATATAGTATAAGTAAGTTAAAATAAAATTTGAAAATCTAACTTAATAATAAAATGCATTTTTCACAAAATATTTTAGGTCAAAACATATGTACAAGATATATTATCGATGCATAATGCTACCAAAAACTGTTACTAAATATTTCTTTTTAACTTTAAAACTGATCACATCTGTAATAATTTTAAACTTCTTAGATGAGTATTGTAAATAATAAAAATAAAATCATTTATTTTTAGTATCTAAATTTTGATAAGTAAAACCAATTGCAAATTTTATTTTATTTTTATTAAACTATGGCCGAATAAATCAAAACTATAGGAGTTTTACCTAACTCGAAATATTATCAACACATTTTTTATAGAATTATTAAAACATCTATAAATGCTACCTGTAAATTGTTATCTCTTTTTTCACTAAATATTAAACTATACTCCATTACATTTAAAAGTTATCCGCTTTTGTGTATGCCAATTTTGAGCTACACTTAGTAATACTGAAGGTCACAAATTACTTGACATTAGCGGTGATTTGTAGTGACTACTTAGTTTCAGTTCTAAGTAAATTAGCAAACAGTGATTGGTCGCTGAGCAGAAGTATAACAAAATACATCTGTGTTGTCATGGGGTAGAAGTATACATGTATAAGCTGTACAGTTATTGGGTTATTAATTATTATTTTTTATTTATTGGTCACTGCTAATCAAATATTGGCAGTGTTACAAATCATACACCATCGTCCATCATAATCTAAAATATGTTTTAGTGTTTCCTCATCAGAAAGCATGCTCAGAAATATGTTACAGACGGTTAATTACAAAGTTTTCAGTCAACTTGAATATGCCCAAAACAGATAAAGTCAAGAACTTCAAATACATATGAGATGGCAGCTTTTGACCCCGACCCGACGATGCTAACTTTATTGAAGCCACTCGTTGCTGATGTTATTCTACCTAACGAATCATTCAAACACAAAACAACATAATATTCATTGGCTTACCACCTACCCTACAAAAATTATCTGTCATAGGAACCCTAGTACATTAAATTGATACTCCAAAAAGAAAATTTATTGAAGTGGTTTTTCAAAAACGGATATAATTGTTTTCATACTATAAATATGTTGGTCAGCTAACTACAAACCAGAAATAATTAACGCCCGCGCAAAGAATTATTACAATACCTATTGAATTTAACTATTGTTCACGAGTAAATATCTACCTGGTGACACCAAGCATGGTATTGCAATGCGTCAAATGATATAAAATGATCAGAGCAGTATTTGAATTACTTAAAAGTTTCAATTTTTAAGTTTAAACAAAAAACTAAAGAAAAACAGAACGCAACCAAAATTTCAATCTAAAAAATAAATACATATTATTGTATAAATTATAGAATATAGATAAGTGATAACTGTGCCATGTGCAGAAAACAAAGCGGGATCTCAAAAAGTTTAAAAAACACTGGCGTATTAAAAAAAAATTATTTATTAAATTATTTATTATAGATAATAAACAGTTTTTAAGATCAATGCTACCTATTCTGTGATCAATGTTTTATACTTTTATCGATAGATCTTATCAATAAAATTTTCTTTTCTTTTTTCGACTATTTGGCACTGATACCACTGTGCTGATACTGTTCTATGTGAAGCTGTAAACTTTTTAGTTTTTCGGTTTTCCGTAAGTGTTGTGGTCTCGTGCATATTATGTTTAAGTCAAACATTTTGTGCTCTAATTAGTCTAATTTCGTTCGATTTTTCGACCAAATACTAATAAATTTTGGACCAAAGTAGGTTTACTATCAATGGCTTGCGCAATTAATACATGACTTTAACAGTGTGATAAGACTTTGTTCATTGATTAGCCGTCTCCACTTTCCATCGACCATTGACAAAAGACTTAACTAAACAGTAATTAATAAATAGGAGTAATAAGACTAACGAGTGAACTCGGTTACTCTGATATATATATAAATCATATATTTTCCACTTAAATTCCTTGTTAACCTGCAACTGCCTTTGAATAACTACAAAACAGAAAAATGGCCGTAGCCGGAGAACCGTTGAATTTAGCCAAAGGTGAGTATACATAATACACGTCTGATACGAGAACGTAAAAGTTGTTGTAATAATATCGTACTTACCTGTTAGCGAAATGTCTTTTGATTTTGTCACTTTTTGCAGATGTGAAACGAGCCGTCGAACTGTTGGAAAAGCTCCAGAAAAGTAATAAAACTTAGCTTGTTAACTATTGTTCTACAAATGTCAAATAACTAAATTGTTTTTGCGCATTTCATTATAGCCGGTGAAGTGCCAGTCACCAAACTAGCTGCTCTGCAAAAAGTGTTGCAGAGTGACTTTCTAGCTTCAGTTCGGGAAGTGTATGAACATGTCTACGAAACTGTTGACATCCAAGGATCTCAAGTATGCGACATTTTACTGGACCATTTACACTGTTTACTTTGACCTAGATATAAGTATTGATTTTAAAATATACGCTTGGTTAGGATGTACGCGCTTCTGCGACAGCAAAAGCCACAGTAGCTGCTTTTGCTGCTAGTGAAGGTCATGCTCATCCAAGAGTGGTTGAGTTGCCAAAAACCGAGGAAGGTCTTGGATTTAACGTGATGGGTGGACGAGAACAGAATTCTCCAATCTATATATCGCGCATTATACCTAGTGGCGTGGCTGATAGACACGGTGGTTTAAAGCGGGGTGACCAGCTTCTTTCAGTGAATGGAGTGGTTGGTTTAGCTTTGTAATCATTATATAAATACGGATTTTGTTCTGAATGTCATATAAGTTTCTTTTTATAGTGCGTGGAAGGAGAAAATCATGAAAAAGCAGTTGAGCTTCTCAAACAAGCTCAAGGGTCTGTCAAACTAGTCGTCAGGTATACTCCAAAGGTTTTAGAAGAAATGGAGATGCGATTTGACAAACAACGCGCTGCACGAAGGAAGCAACAAAATTAATAATTGTTTGGATGAACAGTAGTCAGTATGAATAGATTTTGACCAACTTAAAGGGCGTACTAACTTAATTTAAGAGTATTGTTTTAATATTCTTTTAATGATATCACTAAGTCTTTCCTTTACTATAATTTTGTCATTCTTTTATCTAAAAAATAATTTTTATTCAATAACTTTTGTTTTTGCAATAATGAATGAAAAATTCCGTAGGTAGATATGTTGATTTAAATTTAAAAAATTGTCAGTTAATAAACCATTATAATATAAATAACATAGCCATAGCAACTAACTGTTTTAGAAAAATATCCATAAAATACCTAGTTAAATTAAATGTAAGAAGATCACCGTAATTTTTCAAGAACACTGTAATTTCTTTAAAATTATTGGTGTTTCGAGTATAAGCATTGTTTTGAATCTGTATCAATTTATTAATATGCATGTTCATTCATTTAAAAATTATTAAAGTAACTCGCTAAATTGATAAAGAAATTCATTCTTACGTGTCCTTAATTAATATTGATGGAGTGAAGAATGCATAAAATGATAAGTTTTGCTTCAACATGTTTAAAGTATAAGTAATGATTGTATTTTGGTGTATTACTTTCTCAATTTTCAATGTGTTTATTAATATAGCATTATATACAAATCAATTACACATTTTTATGTATTGTATGTTTATATAAAGTGCTTCTCAACCTTTAATTTATTGGAAAGCTGTGAAAAATTTATAAATTTGTACTTAGTTTACATCTGTTATCACTTTCAAATGTTCAAAAAAAAAAACAAATGTAGAGCCTCATGATTATTATTCTTGATACGTTTTCAATCGGCTATTGATGTTATAAAAAAAAAAAAAAAAAATTGTTCTTCATTAAAACAAAAAAACATATTCTACATTTTGGGTTCAAAGTTCTAGAGATGTTAATTTATTTAGTGGTTCTGTTGCAAAATAGTTTGGGAAGCACTAGTTTATTATATTCTAATAGTCTTCACTCTTCAGTATTTATCATTATTGTTTTAGTTGTATTTTTAAAATATATTTATGTTTTTAGCTTTAAATAACTCATCAAACGTAAGTATTTACTATTTATTAAATTATAAATTTTCTAGTTTAAGATTATCCAAGTGTTCAGCATTATATTACATAACAATATGTAGTATATAATATCATATAACTCTACAGTATATTTTGTTATGACTGAAAATAATCTGCTATTATCTAATTTAGACTAAATAAATATTCTATTAATATTTATAATCATAGATATAATTATTGTTGTTTACTATTATGTACTTACAATTTTTAATTAAATAAATTTTAAAATTAGTTACAAGATTGAGTTTTTAATTTTTCAATACATTGTATAAAATAATGTAGCAAGTAAAAACGTATAGAACTATACTGATACGATCTTAATATATTCTTGAAAATGCATGTAATATCACTATGGATAATCAGGGGGTGTTCTCATAGGGTATACTACATAATATATGTCGTATACTCTCAAGATATTTTTACAAAATTATGGGTATACTGCGTGTACTTTCAAGGCTCAAATGTTACACAACGGGAAGAATTCTATAAAAATTTAGGTGTAAAAGTATATTTGAAGCCTACAACATTCTCAAAATCCTAATAAACATCCGAGGGACCCTTCAGTGGTGAAATATAGGCAACTTTAGTTACTGTAACGCATTTATTTGGTCTAGACTCTGGACAATCAGAAAATACCAATAGTTTATCGATACGGTAAAAATTAATTTTAAAAAAAACTTCACCATAACGGATCATTTCATACGATAAAGTCGGTCCATTAGCTTTACAAGGGAACGTTACACGCAACATGACGCCCAAAAATAATACTTTCCGTAGATCTGCTTTTGGCAGTGGCGTGTTCAGAAATTATTTTCACTATGGGCCGATTGACACATTTCATCTCGACTACTCAAAATCAATGGTTCCGCTGGAAGGTTTTTTTTTACGTAATCAAAATTCTAATCATTAAACTTTAATTATTATTTTGTAATAATAACTCGAAGCCCTACAGTTACTACTATACTTTTCATCAGACCTGACACGTCTTATCCGGATGACACTCTTTTAATAATATAAGTTTAGTCACTGACTTTTGGTACCCCAGCTAAGACCACAGATTATATAAAACCAGAATATGATGCACTCCGGGGTAGAACAAAAGATTTTTCTAAAATGTCAGCAAACCTATGCTACCTCAGATTATTGAAAAAAAAAAAATTCTTCAACGACATTTTTTCAAAATAACATCACTAAAAAGCGTTATGCACTTTAGTTTACTAAACAACATAGGTCACACGCTTTCTAGCTCCAGGCCGCTTTAGTTGCTTCAATGTTCATGAACTTTTGAAAGAGATTTACACGGTTTTTTTGTTTGCATTTTTTTTTCGCATTTTACTACGGATCAACGCAAAAGATACCATAAATGTGTTGTGAACATTCGCTGACGATGTTAGTTATTTTACCATACCTAAGCATATTATATAAGCAATAACAAAAATCACAAGCTCCATGTGGGGTGGCGAACGCCCCCTTTGCTCCCCCCGCTCTAACCTACCACTGAGATTCCCACGTATCCCTCTCAACTTTAAACCCTGCTTGGAGCTCAGGTTAAAAGAATTGTTTTTTTCTATAACCAATGCAATTTATCTGACACAATATTATTGTAAACAATGTGTACAATAATTTTCTTTTTGTTACACTGATCTGAGGTAGCATCGGTTTGTGTACTTTTTTGGACTATAAAATTTTCGACTATAGCTCGGGGTGCACCATCTGGTTTTATATAATCTGTGTAAAACCCTTGAAAAATGGCCCGTCACTAGGGATGGCAAAAAAAATATCGATATATCGATATATCGATATTTTTAGAAAAAATATCGATATTTCTCTATCGATATTTTCTGAACCGATATATCGGCATATCGATATTTAGTTTTTCGATATATTGAGTATCGATATATCGAGATCAGGAAAATTTCTGCCATCTAGGGATGGCAAAAAAAAATATCGATTTATCGATATATCGATATTTTTAGAAAAAATATCGATATTTCTCTATCGATATTTTCTGAACCGAAATATCGGCATATCGATATTTAGTTTTTCGATATATTGAGTATCGATATATCGAGATCGGGAAAATTTCTGCCATCCCTACCCGTCACACCTATAATTTTTGGTGGTACAAAAAAATATGTTCACGCGAAAACGACAAAACTACAATTTAAAATAGTTTTAGAGTAAAACCACTTTGGACAAAAATTGTGAAAAAAACGTTTCGGAGTAAACCCCTCCTCATCGATTTTTCGTACAATCGTACTATTTATTTAGCTATATAGGCTAATACTAGCTTATAGGCTAGTTGTCGGTAAATTGATAACAAAATCGGTGTCCGAACGGCCTGCAAGATCAACAGCTTAATATAAATTACTACCAATATAGCCTAAAATCATTATGTTCTAGACACTTTACGCGATGTAGAAGAATGACAGTAAGTAAGGGCTTAATTATCGTAGAATTTTTTTTTTATTAGCACTTGGCAACACATTTATCGGCTCCCGGGCTGCTTTCTGACAACTGGCTTTATCCGGCAAAAAACTGTATTGTTATCAAACACGATAATTTCGTGTTATCAACACAATAATAATAATATCCGTGATAAGGCGACGACCGACCGATTATTGTTTTTAATACTCGACTTGCGGGACACGTTGGGTACAAAATTTCCGTTTTCCGTCAACGTCTGCCCGTCGACGACATGAAACTTGGATCATCGACCGTTCGCATCATTCGCACGCGGGTCGTCGTCGTTCCAGAAGGTCCGAAGGTAGCAGCGCCCACAACATGCTGTCCAGATGCACCGTCACGACGTTGATCAGGGCGAGACTGAACGCGTTCGGACCGCGTGCGTTTGCCGCCGGCTCGTGCGGCCGAGGAGCAGCGCTTTTGGCCCGGCTCGGCCAGACGACGTCCGTCGACCACCGGTGGCGGCCGTACCGCGCGCAAAGGACCGTCGAGATCGCTGGACCGTCCGGGCGCCACATGTCCTCCGGCAGCGTTGAATCGCAGACGCCCACGGATCTGCCGGACGGCGACAAGCCGCCGAGCTTATTCCAGAGGTTCAAAAACGTGGCCAAGAAGTACTGGTACGTAGTGCTGCCCGTTCACCTGGTCACCTCGACCGTGTGGTTCGGTCTGTTCTACTACGTCGTCAGCAGCGGCGTCGACGTGCCCGCCCTTCTGGGTTGGTTGGGCTTTCCCGAATGGATTGTCGACAAAGTGAAAAACGGCCACTCGTGGAAAAGTCACGTGATAATCGCCTACGGCCTGTACAAAATCTTCACGCCGCTCAGGTACATGGTGACTTTGGGCGGCACCGGCATGACCATACGCCGTTTGAGGAAATTAGGATATGCGGTCGGCAGCCCCAAAAAGCCATAAACGCCGTCAAGATAGATTTAATTATTTTTTTATAGTATTTCTAAGATTGTTTAAGTATAATATTATTACTAATATGTTGTTGAAGTTAACTGTTGTAATTTTTTTATAATCGGTGGTTATTACATAACACATTGCCGATGTTTTCTACTTGTAACCAAAAAACTAACAGGAGGAGAACCATACGAGTTTCCATGGTTACTATTGTGCGTGTTTTTTTTACTAAATTTGAATTTATTCGCACTTAGGATACACAAGTGTAATTATACCTGTACAAAATATGTACTGATTTTGTTGACGAGTATTTGCTGTCTGGTAGTTTGTACTAGGTACTTCATCAATTTACCTACGGATTTGTTAAGTGAAATACAAACTAGGTATGGGCTAATTTTATCCGCAGTTGACCAGATACAGTTCAGACAACAATAACTCGAAACAAAAAAAAAAACAAGAATTTTTGGGTCCCCAAGAATTTCTACATCAAATTAATAATTTGAAACTTTGTAATTTTACCAATTAATAAGCTATATTATGAAAATACCTGTTAAAAAAAAATTTAAACGTATTATTAAAAAACTATTGATGGTCACTCAGTTTAAATTTGAAACTTAAATCTCTAAAATAAATAGTTATATAGTTCTTTAAGATGTTTGTTTTAAAAACGTTTATAATGTTGATCGCTAATTTACCAGGTGTGCCAAAATATTTACCAAATATTAACTGAATTCCCCCTAGAAAAAAAAAAAAATAAAAAATTATCTAATGATGAAAGTAACTATACGTCTTTGACTAAGATATTATGATTTCTATTATTAAAAATCATGACGATTATTTTCATAACTCATTTTTTTACAAAAAGATTAGTAGTTAAATCGATTTTATTGTAGGAGCCAAAACATTAAAATATAATTGGTCCACAGAAAGTATAAGGTTTTTAAAAAGCATGGGAATATTTTTAAAAAAAACCACACGTGTACTCAATAAACGTTAATGTGGTTAACATCAAAGGATCAGTAAGGTAATTCACCAGTTTTAGTTGGTTATGTTTTGTTTTAATTTATTCAAAGAAATTTTGCTTCACCCTGAGAAAATCTACTATTAAGCTGACTAGCTTTTTTCAGTATTGATTGTTTCTGAGCATTATCAAATTTATTACTTTGCAGATCAATTTCTCGGCTAAAAGGTCTTCTTTCTTTGGGTAAATTATCTGTATTTTTTTCCTGAAAAATAAAACAAACAAGTACAAAAATGATTGTTCAAACGTGAATTTGATCAAATTTTTAAAATTAATAATTTCATTTTTTTTTTTTTTTTAGATTATGGAGAAAAATTATTTTGAGAAATAAATATTATAGCGACACATGTTTAGCTTTAAATCAAAATATATATATTTTTAATGTAAATATTCTTTAATCTAATTGATTGAAGTACTAGTGTCTAGTTTTTACTTCCTATACGACAAAAACGTTCTATCATCATAAGTTCTTATTTCTCAGTAAACAAAAATCTATTTTTAATTTTCATAACGAATTGAGTATGAAAACACTTAGTGAATTTTTGGTCAGGTGTTGTCAAATTTACCTTTTGTTGTTTTTTTAATTTTTCTTGGTGCATTTCTAACAATGAATAAGGCTTTTGTTTTTCTGAGTTTTCGGCCAACTGTTCCATTTGTTTGTCACGGTTTTGAATAGCAATTTGTTTCAATGTTTCCATTTCCGACAACTCGGTTGTATTGGGTTCTTGAACTTTTCGTAGTTTGTCCGATGGTGTATCCGTCCACTCGGATCGTTTGCTCATGTCTGGAGCTTCACGTTTTCTGAACTGTCTTGGGCCTAAACCCAGATTGGCCGCTTTTTCTGGAGGCAGTTCTAACATCCATTGTTCTCGAGCAGTCTGCTGTTTGTCCTCGTCATTTACCTGTACAAATGTAAAAGTTTTGAATCATAAGGTAAAGCCTTATGAGCTGATAATTATCTACCTATGTACATTTTATAAAAATAACTGGCAAGTAGGTACTAACTTCTCCGGCAAATTTTCGTTTCATGTACTCCGCTCTCAATTCCAACTGTTTTTGTACGAACTGCTGTTCAGAGTCTGAAGTTATCAGCTCGGCGGGCAAGGGGCCAAAACCCGAGATTTCGTCGTCAATGGTTTCTCTTTTTTCTTCTATTTTGAAATCCAACGGCAAAGACGGCCCCGGCGCTCGTTTCTGCTGGACCAAGTGTGGCGGTAGACTGGGTCCGTACGAGCTGTTTTGATCGCACTTGGGTTTGGATTCGCCGTCTTTCGACAAAGCCGCAGGTAAGACCGGACCGATGGGTTGCGTTACTTTCGCTGCGCTCGAGGAGACTGCCGCGACAGGTTTCGGACACATTTCGCTTTTCAGCGGGACAATCGGAACGTGATATTCTCGGTCTTTGGACTTGTGTTTCGAGTGTTTGTGTTTCTTATGCTTTTTGCGTTCTTTTCCCATCGTAGACGGCTAACACTAAAATTTAGTACAGAACTTGCCAACGAATCCAAATAAATAATCGTAAGCTGGAAAGCATTACGCGCACAATAATTTGTTATAGCTCACGATGGACGGACCATTACCTAGAACCGTTCAAAAAATAAAAACAAAATAACAATAATAGAATTATGTGACTTTTTAAAAATTGAACATAACTGAAAACTACATAAAGATTATTATGATTTTTAAATGTGTAATTTGATAAATTTGTGTACTTTTTGTATAAATTGATAACGCGAGTAACCACCAATCGGTGATAAACTACCGAATATTGATTATAGTGAGCAATTAAAACTTTCGCGTTGATTATTTGTTCTCAGTAGTTGCATCAAGTACGTTCCCGGTTATTGGTATCCACTGCCTACCGTTATAATATTAATGTAATATTTTTTTTTTTGTTTAAGAAACAACAAGATGATTTTAATCTGTAATTGATTTAAATGTAAATGTAAATTTAATTGTAAATGATTTTAATCTGTTACAACATACATACATAATTTATACTTGTTGCATACTAATTACTATACATTATAAGAGTTTGTAAATTTATGTCCTAAAATAAATGTCGCTTAATATTTTTTTCGGTTTACCTCTGTGTAATTCGTACCAATAACCTGGACAAAACATAAAAATAATCATTAAGTTTATTATAGTTTACTTACCACAGCATAACAATTAATGTTAAGCCACAGGTCATTTTTAGGCCCGTAGAAGATAAAAGTATCATTTTTATTTCAAGTGTTGCTCCCTTTATGACAGTTTATTCCAAAACCATACAACTATAAGTATAATACTTGTTATTTTCTGTGGCTTACGGAAAGTTAATTTTGTCTATGCCAATACATTGTAATATGCAATAAGCAATACTTTCATCGTGTTTTTAATTGAAATTCTAAACACAATTGTAGAGTGACCAGGCCCCTTGACTTATTTAAGCGCCTGGATATTTTACAGTTTACTATATAAACAATGTTCCGATGTTTTATTTTAGATTAGATGCTATCAGAATAATTAATAATAATAATAGGTACAATCTTTTATAATTATTTTTGTACTTGGTTACTTTTCAAGAGAGCAAAAAAATAAGTTAAATTCTAATCTGTTTCAACAATTTATTTTATTTAAATCTTAGATGATACATTATCATTTTTTAATGATTCAAAAAGGGTTTTATATTATAAGTAGTTTTAACAAGATGAATACAATTTTTCAAAAACTTAAATAGTTTTGACTAAGGTGAAATGTAAACACAATTTTCAAAAAACTGAATGAACAAAAGTATAATTATTTTATTTAAATAGGTGCACTTATTAATCTTTGGTTAAATGATCAGGACCCATTGATTCGTCGATAACACTCACTTCATCATCACTTGATGAGCGTTGTTCACTTAAACAGTTTAGTATGTCACCTATTGAAAAAAACAAATTTGTAATATTAATCATACATAAAACATAGCAACAAATTTTTCTTTCTAAAATCTTATTTGAAATGAGGCAGAGTATTCAATTATTCAGAAGCATCAGATTCGAACAGTGTAGATAAATAAATTACTTAAAAAATTTTACCTAAATAAGAATAGTCTGCTAAAGTGGTGAGTATATCATCAGTACTATTAGACATATTTGACAAATCCAAAACACTAAAATGATAAACATCGTTAATTTTCAATGTTCAATAATTTAATACAATAATCATTTAGATCTTAGAAATAATTTACCCATTTGATGGACTAGGATTGTCAGATTCATGAACTGTAGGATTTTCAGTATTCTGCAAGCATTCATACAATTTGTTTTAGAAATTTATCATTATTTTATGATAAAATATATTTTTACTTACAAAAAGTAAAGGATTGTGCAATCCATGATCAGTTTGATTTTGCAAGTCTGTTTTATTTCCAGATGCTGATATGTTTATCGGAGTCATTGTATCTGCTACTGCGGGAGGTGATTCTAAAAGTTACACATTTAATTATGTATGCTTTTATTATATTTAAATGTTTAGTTTGTTTTTTTTTTTTTTTTAAGAAAAATCGATGACTTTTTGAATATCCTGTAGAAGTTTTGTACTTGTACAAAACATCAACAAACATAGAAATAATTTAGATGAAAAACTCATACAAAATCTAAAGAATATACTTGACAGTGAGCAAATAGAAATGCTCATTGTTTATTAATTTTTTTAGTTTTATCAAAACATTTATTTTAGAAAAGTATAATTTTAGGTTAATTTTTAAAAACAAAATAAAATAAAACGGATACTTTTGTATAAGTAAAATTTAAATGCATAGGTACAAATAATAACTTAATAAATACCTGATATAAATTTAAGCATACCATTCTTCATATTTCTCAATTGAAATCTAATAACACAAACAGTAAACGTTTTGAAGTCAAAATGTAATTTTATAATAAGCCTTGATTATTATGTAGACGTCATACTGCCAAAAATTTAAAATAAAAACACGTTTTACACAAAACAGATATAAATTAAGTGTTGTAATAGTCAGAGAATAATTTGTTATTTTGCATAGAAAAAATCAAGCAGCATTCTCACTTTTTTTTTATTAAAAATATAAATCAATTAAATTTACAATCAATATCAACGAAAAATACAATAAGTAAATATGTTAACAATAAATTTACTAGATCAGATCTGACAACATGAGAGAAGAAAATGCAACCATTAACATTACTTTTAGCTATAAACTCAACTAATAAAGAAGGTTAAAAAGACAGAAAAAAAAATGTATTGTTTTGTTCAATACAATACCGTAAATAAGATAGTTGTATCTTTGTTGTTATATGACCCCAAAAACCCATAAGCTATAGCAATATAATGAGGGGCAAAATGATTGCTCATGGCCAACTCATTATAATAAGTGAGCCACAAATATTGCCCTCATGGTGTTAAAAAAAAAAGTCATTATTTTATTATGATTAATTGCAAAACAATGAAGTCTTGCTCAAACCAGATTTTACAACTAAAATGAAAATTTGAGCACTTGTGACTGTTTATACTAAATTTAATAAGCCCACGGATTTTAATACGTTGACAACATTTAGAAAAAATATATTTCACAGTTGTGCAATCACAAATAAAAAATTAACTAAAACATAATATATTTATATACCTTGAAAGCATTAAATACTCAAAAGTAAAATAATTTCTAATATAAGACCCCTAAAAAATGTGTCAGTATAACGCCTTAATAATAATTAGTAATTTAACATATTTTATATTTTATAATCAACAATAAATTAAATTAAAAACAAAAAAAAATACTAAATTACCTATCATTAGTCATGTTTTCTTTATAAACTTCGTTACACATTTGTAAATGATCAGCAACTTCTAAGAAAAAGAAAAAAATTGATTATAGAAAAATTATTTATACAGACATTTTTATACAAAAATAAAACAATTTATTTTATATTAAAATTATAACTATAAAATACATAAATTAGTATTTAGATTATTTTAAAAAATGCTCACTTAATTTCTTAGGAGAGTTTAACATGATTGCATTTAACTTTCTTAAACGATTTTCTAAACAAAATTTTTAAGTGAAAACTATTTTTGTTCAAAAAACATGAATAAATTTTTTTGTTTAAACAAAAACAAACCTGATTCGTTTGTGTGTTCATCAATATAGTCCACTGGAATTTCATCAATATTGGTAAAATTCTTTAGGGAAGATCCATCAGAGTCCTAAAAAAATGAGTATAAGTAAGTGAGAGTTAACATAAATTACAAATTGTTTATCATAACTGATAGCCGAGTAAAAATTATTAATAATTAGTTACATCTGACTCTTCAAAAAGGCGAGTAAGTCTGTCAAACATTGATTGTGCAGTTTCTCCTTGAACACGACTTTGGAATTCATCATCACACAATGTTTGTATTGATAACGGCGAATGTACTACATTAGAAGCAGTTTCACCAGATGCCCCTAGATCTTCTTCATCTGTGTCTGTACTTCTAAGATGCCTTAATATAAACGCAATATGGAATTAAATATTAATACCTATTATTTCATATGATTTGTAGTCGATAATAATTATCTTACTCAGCAAACAGTGATTGTAATGTAATTTTATGTTTCGTTTTTGGACTTGAATCCTCTTTATAGATTGGTTTTACTTTGGCAGGTACTCTCTATAAGTATAATTTTAACAAAATTGTGTTAAATTTTTAAAAATACAACTTCTGATTAGTTATTAGATAAAACATTGAAAAAAACCTGTTTCAGTTCTTCAAATTGCTGTAAAAGTATAGACTTTTCAAGTTCTAATTTAGATAAATACCATTGCTGTTCTCTACACTTTTGATAATAAGTGGGTGGACGAACACTAAATCTGTATCGAATAAGTTAAAATAAAAACCATACATAAATAATGAAATATACGTTTTAAAAACCTGAACTATTGTTATTTATAACTCACTTCAAAAATAATGAATCTTGGTGCAAAAATCCTTCAGTATTCAATAAATCAAGCCTGAAAAATCTGTTATATCCCCAACATTCGCCAATTTCAAAATCTGATGTAAATTCTCTAAGTACATTTTTGGACTCATTGTTTATCTTTGCTTGAGTCATCATTTCAATACGATACTCATATCTATAATTAATGTAAATTATATTTATTTAAAATACAGATAGTTAGTTGATAAATTTATAGTAAAACTTTAGTTAGTATACAACTTGCAATGGGACTTAATTATATTTTAATTCAACTAACCTAGATACTCCAGGTGGACCAGACGTTAACTCTAAAAAAACTGACAAATATCTTTCTTTGACAATTCCGTTTCCATTGGGATAAACTTTAAGCCTCCAACTGACACCATTGCAACCAATTGGAAGCGAATATATAGATTCGCCTTTTATCATTTTATCAGAAAATGATTTAATCAGAAAAGCACCTTCTTCAAATGTTGGTATGACTTCACTGTTATTTATCATTTTGAGCTCATTAGTTGATTTTACATTATATTTTAAGATTGATTAATGTTATAAAACCAAATTATTTACCTATGAAAATCTGGGTAGACAGGTTTTAAAACTAGTGTTGGTTGCTTCTGTATTGCGGAAATATATCTTTTAAATCTAGGTGCGTTTTCAATCAGTTGAGACATAGGCATCCGTGATACTTCTAAATCACAGTCATGTAAAAATTCTTCAATGTGCTGCGATTCATTGACTAGTTGATTTTTTTGGGTTATTAATGTAGTAAGTTTGTTATTGAGATCTTTTTCTAAGTTTAACATCATGCATTCAACAGCCGTGCGTATTTCAAGTACTTTTTGCTCTTTGGCCTGGTGAATTTCTTTAATATTTTTATCCTGAGACCAGAAAAGTTAATAAGACATTAATAAGTAGTTTGTTTTAGTAACTGATGAGTACAATATTATGGCACATTAAAGTAATATTTAATAAACATTATTGTTTAAAATACTTACGCATTAACAAAACCAGGAAATACGTTTTTCAACAATTCGTACAGGTATTGCATTTAATAAAAGTATACATATTTACTATTTAGTAAAATTGTGTAAGATCAAACAAGAGATGAAGCGTGAAAAAACACTTTGAAAATAAAATATCTCATTGAAAGTCATTTATCAATTTAAGATGGTTTGTTTATACATGTATAATACATTATTTAAGCCTTTCAAGCCATCAAAGTTATAGTTGTTTCATAAACAATAAAAACATAAATTTACAAAAAAAAAAAAAATTGTATATATTGTCTGCAAAAACTGGTATACCTATACATTTAATAACAAACTGAAAGGAATTTCTATCACTTTTTTAAAAATACCTAAATTGAAATCATACAATTTATATCAACACAGTTTTAAGAAAATGTTAAACGTTTTCGTTCCAAATCTTGAATTATAGAATTAGGTATGTACATAAATTTAATGTAATTATTTGATACATTTTGTTTGAGTTCCATTCAGTCTTTTGAAAACAATGTTTATAGATGTGGTTTTTCAATGTATTATTCGAGAGAGGAAGAAACACATTTTTCAACTAAAAATGTACGTTTTAATCTTTTGAATCGTGTAATAGTGTTGTGTTATGATTTATAAACGAGAAAGTCATTCAAATATGGTGAAAAAAAAAAACACTTATGAAAATCTCACATCATTACATTAAAAATGCTTTTATGAAGCTGGTTTTTTTTTTATCAAGCTAACAGGGACCAAGAATATATACAAAATGATTTCAAGCCTAGTTAAACACAAACTCAAAAGTAACATACAAATACATACAAGTTCTTTGATGTTTTTCTTAATGATATCTTCTTTGGATTTTAGATTGTCACAACTCCTACCCAATTGTATTAATGTTTCATTATACATTTCTTCAACAGGTTGGAAAGAATGACCACTATGTGCTGAGCTATCAAATAAGGCACAACGATGGCATATTGTTGAGTTGCATGTAATGCAAAACACAGTAAGTTGTTCATTATGGGTTTTACATCTATAATAACAATAAAAAAATTACCTCAAGTAATATAAATGCCTAATTGGGCCACTTTTGTTACCTTTGTTCTTGGATCTGCTTCATGCCTTCTGTATCAGAAGTACTGGTCAGACAGTCGAGCTGATTGGACAACTCTTCGACCCATCTACAGTTCACGATTTCATGTAAATGTAATGTGGCTCGGCAATGGGGACATTGAGATCGTTGTTCGGTGAGCCATCGGTGCATACAAGAATAACAGCACAGTTTTGAACAATGGGGACACAAATGTGCATCTTGTATTTTCTCCATACAAATAAAGCATTTGAATGTTTCAAGTAAGGTCTAAAAAAAAGTAATAATTAACAGAAACATGATCACGTTGTTTTAAGATAAACTACTTAAAAACTAATAGGTACAGATAAATCGCGCTAATTATTTACCAACCAATTATAGTTTAAAAAAATTATCACCAAATAAAACTTAATACCTACATTGATTATTAATAACAAATTCTTACGCTGGTACTTGGGCTTACGTCTTGGTTGACAATTAAAGGTCTGGTATTAGTATCATTCAAATTGTATACATGTAAAAGAGACAAAACTATGCAAGGAACTTTCCTAGTTATTTACTATTTTTACTAAATTTTAATCACGGTACAGTTTTAAATCGAAAGTTACAACTAGATATCTTGGCCAGAGTACCAGAAGAATAATTTTTGACTGAACAGAGAACTTAGTTTTAACGTTTAACTTGAACTTAGGTAGGTTAGGACTGGCTTCAAAAACAAATCAAACTGAAAACTATTAAAATAGTTCAATTGTTTAGGAAAACTAAAAATAGTGAAAGATATGTACAAAGATACATCAGACCACAAAAATAAAAAATAAGAGCGACATAAATACCCTTTTTGATTTATCGATAATTAAGACTTTTGTTTTAGCACGTGGAGTTTAATAGGGTCCAAATGTTCATACGTACTTGTAAGTATTCCGGATTGGGTGCCACGGCCATTTTTGGGGCTTACGAAATAATTTTGATGCGATAAAACTGCTTTCGCGGGACTATTGCTCGTCGCTGGCTGTTTGGTTATTTGGTTACCAAGAGACGTAAATCGTCAGAATATTTTTTATTTATTAATATTAACGGAATAGCATGAGAAATAATAATAATAATAACTTAGAATAATATCGATTTGCACGAATAGCATTTCACACGCAATCGATCTGAACCGCGGCCGATCGTCTTCGTCGTCACCCAGGTTAGTGCTTCCAAATATTCGATTGTTTATTTGTTTGACTCTCGAGCACGAACAATTTTATAACCGAAACTCGTTCAAACGGGCAATGAATTACATATTTTTATTCATTATACCCTACTCCTAAGCATACACCAAGTAGCCATTATATTATTATTATACGACCACAGATGTTTGATGTTAATTAAGTTTCGCTCGTCATCATCATATGACCACAGATAAGATCTTATCTGTGATATGACCGATAAAAAGAGCAACACCGTTATCAAAAATGATTGCGTCTGGTAACGTTCTGGTTGTAACCTATACGTCTATTGATGCGATGAGTACTGATCATAGATAATAAAGAATTCTTTATGATATTGATCATTATTGAATCATGAAAACTGATTTGAATTCGCTGGCTCGTCTAATTTAGATCGAGTTCCCCATATTTTTTAACTACCACCTATATTTTTCCAAATCGAACTTATAATAAATAAAAAATTTAACAACTTAGGACAAAAAAAAAAAATTGAATGTGGGAAAATTGTTCCTTGTCATAACGAATTCAAATCAGTTTTCAGAACTCTTATCGCATCGGTCGTACCTACGTTGGAAATAAAAACCGTCTAAATGCCTTTATAATTTGCGTGTGATAGACGAAGAAAAGAAAAATCGAAGCTTCCAATTCAAAATAAACGCTGTACAGACAGCGTCATCTGTTGGACAAACTTATATTTACAAAATATGTTACAACATTACGGAGAGGTACACGAGAATGTGTAATTCTCACTAGAGTTCTCTGGAAGTATAATATTATACTCGATAGTGACAGTTTTTAAAGGGTTTTGCTTCTTTTTTTTTTTAAAAATGATATTATGTTAAAAAAATCGAATGTGTTGTTAAGAGGGAACAGTAGGGATTGGTGAATATTTTTTCTTGCATTCCCTATAAATTGGTCCGACTTACGAGTTACGCCACTGTTAGAGAGCTACACCAAATTTTTATTTTAATAAATTGTTTTATAATATTTAATTTGCTCTGGTAGTCTGCAATAACTGTACGAAATTAGGTGGTTTCGGCGGCTTTTTGCTGCTATAAGTCCATTGGTAAATAATTCCATGGATATACGCGCCTAGAAAGACATGCGTCCTGACTAAGGGAGGGAAAAGTCAAAATCCTCCATCCCATCCCTCCGAAAATTGTTAACTGGATTTTTTTAGTATTTTTTTGGCCTCCAAAACGTTCATTAAGTTTTTTAATTTTTCTCTAATTTTTATACTTGGTTCTTCACAGCTGTTTCAATCAAAGAACATTTTTTCAATTGATTTTATGCAAAATAAATTAGTTTAATTATACTAAAAATGATTTTATTTTTGAAATGTTTGCTCTGCGGAGGGAAAACAATGTTTTTATTCTTTAGCACACTATAGCGTATAGACCTACTCATAAAATATGCATTTGTCTAGGGTATACTCAAAAACTCAAAAATGAGGAACTTGGGATACGGCGTGTACTCTTAAATACACCGTTACTGGCTATAATCATCGTAAAACAAAAAAATGTGAAAGGTACCTACTTATTTAATTTTCTAATTTTAATGATTTAATTTCTCGGTTTTGAGCAATTCATTTTAGGTACCAATATGCTTCGAAGGGTTGAACACTTCATAAAGTGTACAAGTACTATAGACGAACAAAAACATCATGATATTGTTACCTATGTACATCGAAAATCGCTTAGAGAGATATAGATAACTTTAAAGTTTAAATTATCCAACGAGATGGGCGAACAAACGTGTGAACAAATCAAAAAACGTGTGTAAAATTAATATTTTTTGTTTTCACAGATAACTGCAGATACTGATATGCTCTATAGACATAAATTCCAGTCTCTGTTGGCACCATACGAGTCTTTACGCTAGGCGCTGGCACACATAAAAATAATCACAGGAAATAAGATAATTTAATGTAATTGGACACATTTTTATTCGTATCGTTAAAACAAGCGCATCGCATAAAATAATAATAATAATGCCGTATAATATTATATATTACGTATCATACAATTTAACACGAACAATATGTATACTACAATATAACGGTCATAATCGTGATCGGCTGTGATATCTACGTTACAATTTTAAATACTTATGTTAAAATTGACCGGTTATCAGCTTGGCGTATCGTAAATTGTATGCAGCGTGACATTAATATTTTTTTATTATTTTTATCGGAGGATTTATGTTGTTTTTATTACTATTAACAGCATAATCACTGACATAATGTACAAACTGATACCACTATTCACGTATTTGTTTATTTTATGTTTCGTAAAAATCCGTTTGACGGAGTCGCTATTATAATACCGTAGTATCTATACGTATAATAATACTGGCTTTATGAAAATTTTACGACCCGTCGTTTAATGTTATGCACACAGGACCCCGTAAAAACGAATCGAAATAACTATCAACAGTGTAAACAAACTGAAAATTAAGAAAAACATTGTCTGCGGCGAATTTGGATGTCGATAACCCGTCATGGACCGAATTTGTCGATACGTATAAATAAATGAAAATTGAAAACCTATCCGGTACTCGAATCCAGGGCGGCGGGACGGAGTACCCCTTTAAAATTTACAAAATATTTTAACAAACTCCTTCGTATTTACTTCCCCTTGTATCAAGTACGATGACGACCGCTTCAGCCCGGCTTTCCCCCGCATACATGTTTAAATATTATAAAAAATCTTACGGTAAAAACGAATATGCGACTTACGATTTAAATCTGGCGAGCAGAAAAACGTGTGTTGTACGATCCAAACTGTGCAGGTATTTTCTCGGCGTAGCATATACATGGCGTAAAATGAGCGGAACTAACACGTACACACATTGTTACGCCTACACTGCGTGGGGTGGATAAGTTATTTTTTTTCATACACAAAATAAAAATACATTGCGCGCACGTACATCGAGATGATAATAATAATGTGTATACGTATCTATTATACAGCTCTTTAATTTTACAGTTACCTACGTAACATTTTACTGTGGGTACGGGGTCGCGTATCACCCCCGGGGCATCCGGAAGGGAAAAAAAAACCCCTCGAAATCGACCCGACCTTTACAATAACGATAATAGTAGTATAATATTTTTGTTTGCGAATATTATAATCTTTATGGTATGTATAACGTGTCTTGCGTCACACGCGGGAGTCCGTGTAAGAAATCTCTATACGCGATATCGTATAAGAACGTGCTGAGAAAATAAAATATTATAGCTACTGTTCGACACATCCAGGCTGCTGCTGCATTTACTTCCATTCATTCGTACAATTTAATATCACAATATACGTAACGCGCATTTGGAGTACGTATGGTGAATATTGTTTAGCGCGATATAATACGATTAGTTTAACACCGTACGATTTCGCTCGGGGACCACCCCTGAGACGGTCGATTTGTGCATCACACGATATCCCTTAGATTTCGTTGCGATTTTTTGCGTGTTTTTGTGTCCGGGAGTACCTAACAGTCGGGACTTTATAGCGTTTGAATGCGCAACAAAACATCACCCGAAATATAGTTAAACGTGCGCTAAAAGTGTGATCGGTATTGACTATAGAAAACGAGCGGAAACGCAAAAATATCGTAGAAAACTCGAAAATCGCTTTAAAATCACTTTACAAACGTTAAAAGTGTGATTAAAACCGAATACCACGAAACAATTTTCAAGCTTACTCTGCTATTTTTTAAGGATTACACAAAAAAATGCTATAAAAACCCAGCCCTCCTAACAATCAGCACAAAAGATATTATCCGGACTCATTATAGGTACTATACAGGACAACTAAAATATTTTCGTCAACACGTAATATAATATTATAGTAATATGCCTTTGAAATTTGCCGTTTAGCGCAATCGGGGCGAGGCGCTATGTAGAAACACATAAAGCCCCTATTCCAAAAAAAAAAAAATTGCTCAAATGTTCACGCTGATTTAGGCGAAAATAAACTAAAAGGGAGAATTTTTTTTTTGCTTGAACGGTTCGGTAGAGTACACCTTACGATGACCCTAAACAAATTTTTCATTTAATCAGTTACTACTAGTACGACAAAATCGAAATTTTGCATTTTAAGTTCTTTCCCGGTAGTTTAAGTTTTGCAGTTAGATAAGTCTTTTAAATGTGTACGTCGTGGGCCAATTTTTAAAAATCAATTTTTTTTTTTTAAATGTGGTTTACCTCGTCGATGAAAATTAAATTTCATGAATATTTTTTTTTCATTATTCAAAATTCCAAAAAAAAACTACGTCACAAGTATTATTATTCCGAATAGTAATCATTTTTCAAAACAAAAATCAGCTAATTATTGTTTCATACTTAGATCCTTACTATTAAGTGTATAACGAGCTCTGGCGGAATTAGATATATAGTATCGGATTATATAGTACTTTTACAAATGTTTTGGCATATATCACCAAATTTTTACTCGCTCCAAAGCTATTTTATTTAGTCGGACATAATGTATCGTATCATAGGTACTATGAAATGATTACTATTATAATATATACCATGCACGATGATTTAGACGTAACATAAAATAAATGTTTTACGTTTGCATACCAAATAGTAACCTTATTATATACTATAATTGCAGTGTATATAATAATAAGGTACATACGTCTCTGTACCATTAAAAATGCAATTTCATAGATAATTTTAATTCATTTACGTTCATAACGATAGTTTTTACGATAGATTTATCTATATTTTGAACGCTTTAACCCGTATTTGTTTGTTTACGCGTCATTTGACGACCAAAAACGACGTCGAATTGCTCGACAAGCGGTCGCGGTTTCAAGCGGCACGATAGAAGAATTGAGTGTGCGGCGATAAGTCATAAAATAATACAATATATTGTAAGACGACACGTCGTTCTTTTTTCGCCGATCTGAACTCACGGCGCCGAAGCGACGACACAGCTTTACTTATACGCCGAACTGCCGTTATTTTAAACGATCTTTGTGTATACGAAACGAACAAACCACCTCTATATAGAATACGTACTGTATATTTTTATACGAACGATTTGTAAAAAGTCTCAAAAAATCAACGACGTCTACTTTAAACAGCGCGTACACGGGATTCGAGCGTTTAAAACGCTCGCAGCATAAAATTATTGTTTTTTTTTTAAAAATTTCGGCCATTCGCAATAATATTGTGCTGTTTGGTCGTTAAAACTGTTGTTAAAATTGCCGCTAATTTGTTACCGTTCAACGAAACTGTAGTAGGTAACCATTTTTCATACACGTACGTTTTTGTAGGTATGCATAACGGTCTGTATTAAGACTGAAGTTTGTAAAAAATACATTTACTTTGAGAATGAAAACATTTGAAAAGTTGGAAAAGGCGGTACCTATCTCGTTTGTGGTTTCATACGTTAATACGTAAATATCAGAGCGTTGCTTTTACCCGAAAAAGTGAAAAGAAATTTCCAGTCGTCCGGAGTAGGTATATGTTATGAAAATTTTTTTTGGATCATCACCGAAAATTCAGAAAACGCTTCTAACGCAAAACACCATTTTGGATCACGTGGTCCAAATTGAAGTGTACTCCATTTAAACCTAAAACGTCTATTTTTGAACCGCAGTATTAACTGACTAAAAAAGTAAGCAACAATTTTTTTTTAAATATTTTTATGTTCATCGTAAGCCGCCTAGTAATAATACTATATACATACTCGATCAAACCATTCAATCGAAAAAAAAAATCATGGGATATCGTTACCCCTTGAACTTCTCATCGATATAAATATACTTTCACTATTTAATTAATAACAATATAATATTATACAATTTACTACCAAACTACTTTTATTATTGTTATTCGGTGACCTACACACGGATCGCAATGGAGCACGAAAACGAACACACGGGGTTTTTGGCAAAGTAAAAAAGCACGTTTTTCGCGTTTTTTATTGCGCGCGGCCGCACGGTGAAACCCAAACATGTTTTTTTTACGCTTCAGTACAATACTATATATTATTATATTTATTACTATTATTGTTGTTGTCGTTGCAGCACGATGTTTAACTCTATTTATGCTCGTAAACGTACAGGGTGATCTTTGATAGAAACTCTGCAGTGCGATTTGAGAGGATTCATAATGCAGCTAATAATAATATAACTGTTATCATTCACAATAATCCACATAATTTGTGCGTTATTTGAAAATGTTTCTATACTTTTTCATCATTTATATACATCTACTTATATTATATAAATCGTTTTGGTGTTCAAATTTTTGAAACAGAAATCATTATTTTAAATTATACAATGATCTTTTATACAGTTACGATTTGAAACTACAAACGTGCCAATAACGTTTGTTTACTAATCGAGTAAACTGTGAATTCTACGAGCGATATTGAAGGTTGTTCGTAGATATTGCTGTCGAAATTCGAGCTCGTTGCTCGTAAAAAACTGAAACTGTTTTATTATTTTCCGCGTGCACGGGAATTCACTTCACACACGCACGTGCCCAAAATAATGATTACTATACATATTTTGTCAAACGACAAATTCCGTTAAAAAATTATAGATACGAACATGTTCACTAACAAACTGTTTACTATATTTCACGTAGTTTAAGCGGCGTATTTGTTTTAAGATCTCAAACGAAAAATATTTACAAAAAGAAAACGTACGTAAAGAACAAGTATGTAAAGAATATAACATTTCTGGATGTAAAAACAATACTGTAAAAAAAAAAAGCCGGAATCAGTAATGGTCGGGTGTAGTTTGACGGAGTAGTGATTACTCTTCAGGTGGATCGCTGCAGGTTAGGGAATTGACGTTCGAACAAATCAATCCGCGAAAGCAATGCATTGGAAAAAAAAAACAAAAAACGATTCCGAGCGAGATTTCCGAATCGCCGAATTTCAGCGCGATAGGACAACGGGAAGTGGGTTATAAATGTTATAACTCGCAGTAAGTGAATGACAAAAAAAAATTAAATTTTCAGTCGCAACACGTACCGACCTCGTGTTAAAGCTTTTACTTGAAAACTTTTTATCGAACGAAAACGACAAAACAATTTTCTTTCGTCGTTTTCGGCAAATAGCTTAGAAAATAACTCAGAAAAAAATAAAAAAAGCCGAAATCCCAATCTTGATGTGGTGGTTAGGTTTGACGTAACGGTTGGATCATCTATATCCGAAAACGCCAGTTACAGACCCGAAAATTTCAAATTTTTTGCCGTAAAAATCTCGATTTTTTTAACTCGAAAAGTAAGTGAAAATTACAAAAAAAAGCCAAGTACCACCACCTACCGCGGAGTCCATAAACCATTTTAGAAAAGTTTTTGATGCGTTCCTCCTCCTCCCGGCACCGTACGAAAATACGTTGTCGGTGTAGAAGAAAACAACGTCATAAAAACAATACGCGATCCTCGCTCAGCATCTGAAAATAATCACAATAATATTAGCGTAATTTACGGCCGGTAAGTAAAACGGTTCTAAAATATTTACACTATTTTTTAAAGACAGTTTATTGCACGTATGCGAATGTAAAGAACTCGTTAAAAAAAAAAAATCCGCAGGGATTCGTCGGGAGACTTTTGGGAATTGTACTCGGTCATGTTGGGAAAAGTGCATTCGTGTACCAACGACGATACGATAATACGAGTAGTAAACACGGTACAATCGGCTGCAGCGTCGTCACAAAAGAATTATGCGTATTGTTGTTAGTCGCCGCCGCCGCCGCTGGCAACGTCGAGGAAAGTATGCAGAATGTTTTTATCGTCCTCTTATTGTAAAAACATTCTGCGCCGCGGCTGCCGTGCGGTATTGACGACGATCCACCGTGTGTATTATTTTTTGTTTAATACACTCGACGGGGTCGAACGATTTCTGTATAACAACGATATATACACGTACAGTATATCACGTACGACGGCATAGAGCTGTTTTAATGTATAATATATTATTGCTTTTACCACTTCATTAAATCGCTATACCTCGCGACGTATTGTGTAAATTGCATTATGTGCGCGTGCAAGCGAGTACAATAACAATATTATCATTATCGCACGGTTTGTCGAATAATGTATTATTATATTATATTACGATCGTCGGTCGCAGAGCGCCGCGCCCGCGGTCCACGACGCACCCTTTGTCGTGCTGCTGTTGTCGTTGTCGACCGGCCGCCGCCGCGTATCTCCAGACGTTTTTCCAACCCCTCGGTTCGTTCCGCCGATCGACTGCGATGAATGACGACTACGACGACAACGACAACAACGATATGGCGAAAATAAATTTTTTTTTTTTTATCGGCACAAACCGGTTAGTCCGAGAGAATTTCCACGCCGCGCACAACACTGGGTTGAATGTAGTGGAAAATTATTGTGAAATCACACGCCGCCGGACGAAGATGATAATAGTTTTATATTGTAAAATGGCCGCGTTTTTTTTTTTTTTGGTATAACATATGTATTTTTTTTATTGTGTTTTGGGCGACACGCGCGTATCTCTCAATTGCAAAACACTTACGCGTGTTTATTGTCATCGTTGTTATTATAACACGGATACTGCGTTTGATTGTTGTTGTGTTCGTCGAAACGCAACGAAAATATATCTGTATTATTATCGTTTCGATCGCGCGGCGGCGCAACGATTTTCCGTATCGACGCGCGTTTTTACACGGGTACTATCCGGTATAAAGAACGCAGCGGACAGTGAAATTATTTATAATAATAATAAAACGTACGCGATATCGTTTATATCGTGTAACTTATGGACCCGGTGGTGAACTGCCAGCGTGCAATTCAAAAGACGAGTCGTTAAAAAACGCTTATAATCCTCCGCCGCCCCCGGTCTCGCGTCACGCGTGACGACGCGCGCGGTTCTCGCCGACCACGTGCACAGGCTTTCTTACACAAAATGTTCATCATAAAGAAATCACCGGCCAAAATAATTTAACGACGATAATATACACTGGCACCACAAAGGCATGTATCATATTCGTATTAATAGCTGTCCCGACCCGGCGTTGCACGGAAGCTTAGTAAATTGATTCCGAATTTAAAAAATGAGTAGGTTCGCCAAGTTACACAAAGTTGAAAACCCCCGTTTCACCGTCTTAAGGGAAGAATTTTAAAAAAGCTTTAGGGGTTGAATTTCGAAAAACCCTTCATTGGCGCTCGTCTTCGTTGCACGAGGGACCTCCGTGTGTGCGAAATTTCAAGTCTCTATAGCCCAGTGGTTTGGGCTGTGCGTTGATGAGGGGCGTACTCCTATCTATCTGTCTATCCATCTATATTATATAAGCACACTCACCGATTGACTCCCTGACCTTACATTTTATTAATTTTTTCTGAACCTACAAAGCAGATTGCGACGAAATTTGGTACTAAGCTTTTGGTCTTAGATGAACTCTAGAAAAAAAGTTAAGGTCCAGAAAAAAATTAATAAAATCTAAGGTCGCGTTTTTCGCGGTTTTGTCGCGAACCTGATTGAATTTTTTAAAACCGTTTCTTAGTGAGCACCTACGACCCTAGAGGAGAAGCTACGTACCAAGTTTCATTTGAATCCGTTCGGTGGTTTTTGAGATTTCACGATGAGTGAGTCAGTGAGTTAGTGAGTGGTATTTGGCTTTTATATATATAGATAAATGTTACCTCGTAGCTGATAATATATTGAAGGAGAATATTTCATATTTTTTTTAGTTTTGATTGAGTATACCAACCTGTAGTTAATATACATACTAGGTTAACGATGAACATAAAAAATAATATTTTTAAAAATTTTCGTTAATTTTTTTAGTCGGTTAATATACAGTTTAAGCATAGAAATTTTGTTAATTTCTGTTTCATTTGCAATATACCTTAGATTTCCTATACTAAAATAGCCCACTGCTATAAAAACAACGTTTAAGCGCGCTCTGGCGGAATTCGATGGTAATACTTTGTCGGATATTCCCCCTAAACTATAGATGATGATCGAGGGTGTTCTCGTAAAACTTTTGTTTTCAAATTATACACCTTATCGGGTCGGCTGGGGTAACGGGGAAATTTCGGGACGAGTTTATAATATATACATTGTTTTTTATGTCGATCTCTCCGAGTGCTTTGATTGTCAATTTGTTTCAGTCGTTATCATAAGGAAGCTAGACGTTAAAAAAAATATTGACTTTTAAATCAAATGTACAATATTTTCAGACCCCCATTTCTACGGATGTGTATAAAAATAATATTAAATTGGACGACACTGCGGTGTATTCCTTCAAGTTGCCAACATGGTTATGAATGAACAATGTGTTTTTCGAACGTTTCATATAGAGGCGGGGAACGTCGAAAAACATCTAAAACTAAACTATTTATAGTAATTTTGATTGTTATAAAAAAAGTGTTCGTGAAATTCGATTTTCAACAACGAGGTCAATTTAAACCCTATGATAAGTTTAATTGTTTATTTGTTTTATTTTGCAAAGTTTATTTGTTCACGTTAGGCGTCTCGCGACGAAAACGGTCGATATCACCACCGCTCTCTCCTCGGGACGTTAAATCCTGGTACCTACTACAACAACTGTATAGCTCGCAGTCATCTCGCAGTAGGCCTCTGTGCAAACAGCGACTGACTGAAAAATGAATAAGAATTCTTTTAAAATTTTTTTTTAGCGCCTAGTATTGTTGCGGAGCGTTTAAGCGAAAAAAAATGATGATGGGATAATTCCCCTACGGTAACGTAACGAGACGAAAACGACGATTTCACGCCGCGGGACGATAAAACGATTAGGGGGACTTGTGCGCGTATTATTGCCGCCGGCGTGGCTCCTGTAGTTGTGACGATACACGGAACAGTGTGTAGTATCCGCGTGCCTCCCCCCGACAAACTAAACGCCACGGTTTTGTACAATATGACGCGCGGATCTTTTGATTTCGGACCGCTCGCGAAAAGGGCGCTCTAATCGTACACGCTGGTAGATTGAAAGGAGAGCAAAAGCCGATTTGACGTGGTCTAACGCGTCGTTTTTGCGCCACCATAATAAATTGTTATTATAACGTTAGCGATTACCTCTAAAAAAGTGGTATTTCAGGTATAACGTTACTGTAGTCCGACGGAACTGATATTTTTTTTGTTAAATTCGGTTTTCAGACACTGCCGAGCTGGCCGCGCAGAAACGTTTTCTTTTTTCGGTCACACTCGTCCAAAAACAACCCGGAGGCCGTAGCTGCACGCGTACAGAAGACCGTTATAAAAAATACCTCTGTGTTTCGCCGATCCTTTTCAAGCTCGCGCGATCAATCGTTTTTTTCTCTCTCTTTCAACGAACTTTTATCGTAATACATACATGTATTATTTTCGTGGCCGAAAAACAAAAATACGTAATATCGCGTCGTACACGAGAGTCCCCGACAGCCGTGCGATTCGCGCGTTAGAAACGGACCGTTACATAATAATAATAATGTACGATTTTATATTGTGTGCGAGCAAACTGCGAAATAATAACGATGACATTATAATACGACGACGCGTATTGTTTACGACCAACGCGACGTGGCGGAAAATACACCCGAGTATAGAGGTATATTCAATACGCTTCAACTTCTTCTTCTTCACAATGTGCCGATATAATATAATATGCGACCAGCAGTGCATTAAATTTTTAACCGAAGGCGATAAAAGTGCGTTTGTTGGTCGGTTTATGATGGGCAGGTAGGCGTAGTAGTAATAACAATAATTTTTACAAATTCCCACCGGGCCGAGGAATTCGAGTCACGAGACCAAATTATTATGATGTGTTATTATTGTGTGTTATAGCATACGCACGCCGGCCGCGAATTCGTATCCGCGGTATAGTCTGAAATTCGTACACTATCCGTGGACACAAAAGAACGCGAGTTCTATTCATTTATAACATTTATAATGTATAGTTTATGTTCTGCAGATCACTGCGCGAGTCGTTTATTTTATGACGTTATACGCGCAACAGGATAACACGATTGTGAGCTTACAACAAAGTTGACGGGGAATGTTCCATCATTTTTTTTTCCTTTGGTCGAGTATACCCGTACAGTTATCACGAGGCATGACCCTGAAAAACATTACATTCATTTCTTCAGTCGGTTGCAACAGTTTAAAACAAAAAAGTCGAAATTCCTTCGTCACTTGTATAGTTATAGAAGTCTAAAGTTACTTTTAAACGTGCAGCAGCAATGTCTGTACGATGTATTGCTTAGTGGCCGGTTTTTAAAATGTTTTTTCAAAGTTATTACACGGTATAAAATTGACCGCGTTGTTGAGAGTTAAGTTTCACGAATATAGAAAAAAAAAACTCAATGATAGTTTACAGGTGGTGTTTTATGTTATCGTATAACTATATAAACGTATTAAAAGAGGAATACCGCCGTGTGTACGATATATATACATTATTTAGGTAAGTAGAACCAATATGTTTCAATAATGTTGAAGAACGAGTTAAAAGGCTGTTTTAAATTTATTTCAACATCACCAAACCATTGTATTTCATTCGTATTTCGTAAATCGGTGCTTGTTATTCATAGCAATCTTGAAACGTATACCTGTAGGTATTTTGGAAGTTATGATTTCACGTCGATAATGAAAAATTCCGCACCGAAACGCATAAACTCGAAGCCGCGCGCGTCACGCCATGTTTGCACATGCAGTTATAATAATTGCTGTACGAATGCAGTAAACGTGTGTCATAACAGAAAGTGAGTTGAAAAATAAAAGTCGAGTCAATTTTTTTCGTTTACTCAACTGCAGATCCAATGAAAATTTGAATTAATTTTTAACCCTAAACTTGTTTGAAAACATGTTTGGTGAACTAATAATCCGCGTCGTGTACAGTTTGCCTAACCTTGATCGCGCAATAGTAGTCCCTCAGGCGACGTATAAACCCTAAAAGTAATTTCTGATCGTAGAATACTAAACGTAATAATATTATAATAACAATAATAACAGGTACACTGGCAATTTAAACGCGGCCGAATTATAATAGTAGGTGCGCGGCCCGTCCCGGGCTGTACGCGGGAGCAGCAAATTGGTTTTTCGGGAAAATCGTGTTTCCGGCGGTTGTTAATTAATATTATAATAACGCGTGGGTTTTGTTTATTTTGGACGTGTGTAATATATCAACTGCAATATCCATACTTATAGATAAAAAAAAAAAA
>CM029362.1:16678554-16706501 GCA_017140985.1 Hormaphis cornu
AAACAAACGCACGCGGCACGACGCGTTTGTTGTCGTTATTTTATTGAGCCGTCTGCGAGTCTGCTCCGCGGGACGTTTTTCGCGGCGTTTCTCGCCAGCCATCTCGACACCACCACCAACTCGCCTCTCGGCTCCGACCCGGGCTGATCGTAATCGCGGCGAAGGCTTTATTAACCGCGTGTAAAATACGCCGGGGACACAGCGTGTAGGATTTACACGTTATTACGACGCACGTTAACGTGTATTACGATTATAACGTCACCGTTTTGAGGTATTCGGCCGCGCGGTAAAACCTACAACCGGACATTCTGCCGGTTTTCGACTATTATTATACGATACGCGGTGCACGCGCATTGTAAAAAAAGGTTATACTATTAATAAACCGTGATTGTTTTATTTTTGTACGCGTGGTAATACTTATACGCTAGCACGGACGTACGACGACGATAACAACACAAACGATGTAAAAAACTGCATTCGTTAATCGCGCAACACGTTCGGCGATCGTATTTTTCGTCGCGTCTTTTGTCCGCTGCACCACCGGGGGTAACCCCGTTGACGGACGCGCGACGCGTGTCATTAATGTACGCTGCCCGGTTGTCTTTGCCCCCGCGGTATCGGGGGGTAACGTCCACCGAATTAAATTAAACGGTTCTCGAACGCGCAGCAATAACACGCAACACCCACCGCGAACTGCGCAAGAATTTTTACTGTATGCTCCGGGACGATGAGAAAGCGATCAGTCGACGAAGCGTTCGGTGTGGCTCTCAAAATCTCGGGTAAATCATGAACACGACGGGGGCGGTTGAGATAGGTGCTCGAAGAGTTGGCTGGACAAAGTTTATGCTTGCGCCTACTCAATGAACCGGCTAGAGAGGATCGATCGAAGAAAGACTAGGATATTATTATTGGGACATACGAGAAAGAACATTGCACCGCGACATAATGGGGGAAGGACAGTCGAGGGGAAGAGGACTGCAGGAGAGAACGCGTAATGGACATTCGAATTAAACGATTTTTCATCCACGACTATACGTTTATACCGGCGACTCGATTTCGCGTCGCAGTCCGTACAGGTTTTTTTTTACGTCTACGGGAAAAGCGATTCTGACCGATTTCGGTACAGCATCCTTGTAAAAACGAAATTCGACAGTACAAAACGTACGGTCCGAAAATTCCGAAAAGTCGTGGTTTCAATAACGCGTAAAAACTATTGTTTAAGGATACCACGATTTTGGTATATCGCACATCAGCGCGTAACTTCGTTGTTACGATGAATAGGTTTTTCAATGGGTACTTCTTACCACGCTTTTAGAATCTGCCGGACGGAAACCGGACAAATTTTGTTCTACACGACATATTTGTAATTTTCGGTACAAATTTGTACGAGTCACGAATTTTTTTCCGCCAAAAACACATAAAAAACGTACGACCGACTTTCGACGGTTTTTCAACCTTAAACGACTAAAAAACAAATAAAATCGTGACCACGGAACTTTTTTTAGTAGCGTATTTAAACATAATAACGCGAAGCTCGAAGTCGTGTCGAGTAGTT
This sequence comes from Hormaphis cornu, assembly GCA_017140985.1. NCBI lineage: Eukaryota > Metazoa > Arthropoda > Insecta > Hemiptera > Hormaphididae > Hormaphis > Hormaphis cornu. The sequence continues at coordinate 16,680,110 of CM029362.1, forward strand.
TTTGCGCCGATTTCTGCATAGGTCGTTAATGGGATGGTTTTTTTCGTAAAAATTTACTCCCGTTCTTCGACATCATATAACGTCGCGTCAGATATTGTCGCACCATTCAAAATCGCCAATTTAAATCCATCGTTTTGCTGCCCGCAAGTATGTCATGATTATCTTTTCAAACGTGTCTATAGTAGACGTTATTGATCGGATTTTAGCATACCTGCTACGTCCACGGATTCTGAACGAACTGAGCGGACCTTTAAGACGACAAGAAGCGTCGTCGATTTAGAACCGTACATGCGAATCGCAGAGCGAGGACGTCGATTATTTCTCGTACACGCGGTAAAATAGAAATCTCGTTTCTTTTTTCTTTTGCCGGAAAATTTACCATGCCGAACCGAATTAGTCCCGCGAGACACGATAGAAAACTGTATTATACGTCCCGTATATATACTCGCGCTTTATGCGTAGATTGCTCCTCCGTATTGAATTACACGCTCGTTTCGTATATACCGTCGTCGTTAACCAAATTCCCGTCGGTTTTTTTTTTTTATTTTTATTTTATTTTACGGTTACGTCCGACCGAAGCAAATTGAAACGGGACCACGCAATCTATTCCAAGCGGCGATAACCGAGCGTTATATTATACGACCCTCGACGCGAAAACGCCGTGTCCCCGTGCGGCCGTCGCGAGAAAAAAAGGGTTCGCGAAACCGATTTTGAGTCGTGCGAGGTACGTTCCGCGAGGGTGGAATAAAAAAAAGTCTTTGTGGATCTCGCGGCTGCGGCAATGCCCACACTTCAACTACCACACTCCAACAGCGTCTTCAGTTAGGGGTTAGACCCACCCAAAGCCGAACTTTTCTGCAGACGCGAATTGTAGTTTCTCCTTTAGAGGATAAGGCGGAAACGTTTGGCGGATCGATTTGGTTCTCTCAAACGGAGCCACGTTTTCGTGGGGTATAACGGTCCAATCGTTAAAATATGTTATACCGTACAAAAGAAAAAAACGCGTGCGGGTGGACCAAGACGGTACTAAATTCGAAGCGTATTTCATTGAATTTTCTTAATCTTCGAGTCCGAGAATTCGCCCATCCAATAACCTGTGTGAATCTGCGCAAAATTATACAATTTTGGTGTGGGCTTATGCATGCGCATTCGAGTTTTATGCCGTGTTGTTGTCAATCGTCATGTGTGCGAAAACACTATCAGACGGCGTACGCTCTATAGATACATGTTACGAGTGTTTTGACCCGTAAAATGAACTAAAAAATACGTTCAAAAACCAACGTTTGATTAAAAAAATTTTAATCTCAATCCTTTCGGTTATTATCTTATACAATACGATTTCTACATCCCGATATAGGATCCGAGTTTCGAACAAGCTAAAGCGGACATACGCAAACAAGAGTGTTATTATACAGATAAGCACGGCAAGGCCTTTCGTTATGAACCAGTTAATTTAATTTAATTTTTTTACAAAACAATAATAATTGCTATCATAACGCGTGGTAATATCTATAATATTATTAATCGTTAATGGTAAATTGCTTGTTAAATATTACAAACCCCTAAATGTTGTTCTCGTGTGCTCGACGTTAATTGCCAATTATAACAGCGTCGCGATTAAAACGTCTCGAACTATTTGAATAATTATATTTCATAATCATTCTGTGTCAACTATTATTATTTACGCGCGTAATAACAATAATCGGAGGTTTCCAAGGTTACGTCTGTTTGATAACAAATTGTACTAGAATAATAATTATGTTACGCTATTGTATAACGCTCTCTTGCTGATAAATTCGAACGGGTTCCTACTACGCGCAGTGTTCCTAAACATACGTGTCCAGAAACGACGCGGGATTTGTGACGAATAAAAATTCAATTTTTTGCCAATCGCAGAGAGTTCGACTGCGCAACACCCATATAACATGTTACACATTACAATCAATCTAAAACGCAGGTATTCGTGATAGTTTTTCAAAACCGAAAATTTGGTTAATTTTTGTTTCGTTTGTGAAGGAACTACGATTCTATTAACATGAATGATATAGCCAACGCTATAATCGTATCGCTCTGGCGGAGGAACAGGTAGAGCGACTTTATCGGGTATTTCAATGGTGGTGTTTCGATTATAATTATGAATTTCGCGCAGTACGATGGATTCGTTGGACCAAGTCTCGCGGAGCCTGCAGAGCCAAGAGAACATTTATTTTTCCGTACGATAGTATAATAAGTATGCGACGAAAAGGCGTGTTTTCCGCTATACGCCGTTCATCGATCATTTGGATTGTTGTTTATTTACTCTACACGTCAACGCCTCCGCGTCGCGTTTTCATCAGCACGACGAAAGTATTATGACCGTTTCGCCTACTTTTCGGTTAATGGTCACATCCCGCTGCTGCTGAGGACCATCAACGTGCCACGTTATTAAATACGAATTAACCGTACATCGCTATATATGTATAGTAACGAATCTCTCGCAGATTGAGATGTTCTTTTTACTTCGCCTAGAACCGTCCCGTGATTAATCGTCGCGCCTGCAGCGTTTTTACCGGTCTCCCGAAAAATTAGCGTAGCTCTCAAACGAATCACTTTTCTTTGATACCGTGTCGTATTCCCGAAACCGTGCGAGCATTTTTCAGCGTTTTTCGATTCTCAGCCGTCGCAGCGAAGAACGTACCGTTTTTTTTTTCTTATTTTTTTTCGTGGCGGGGTCACGAGGAAAACGCTTCGATCTTAACGCGGGTATAGGTTCCACGGAAAAATAGTTTTTCGGCCACGGCCATACTCTGTGCACGTCGATTCGCATTTTGTTTTTGAATTTCGGTAATTTTTCCCGTTGTGATCCGTACGCGGTAAGGAAACGTGGTAAGACATTAAGAAGGCGTGGGGACGAGTGCTATCGTGTGGGAATCAACCGGATACGACGACAAGTTTTGAACGTCGAAATTAAACAATGTCGTCGTCGATTGGAAAACCCGTAAAATGTAATGTTTGCTCGTAAAATTAAATAGAAAACGCCGCACTCGGTCCGCTGGCACCTATTATATGCGTTTCGATATTTTTTCACGGTGTCAAAATCGGTGGGTCTACGACGAGGTAATAATAAGAACGATAATAACGCGACTAATTAAGAGACAAAGTATCCGACGATCTAGAAACTCTGATAATACGTTTCCCGGGACCATCATTCCTGTCACCGCGGCGTAAACCTCCACGGCCGGATTCACTACAATTATTATTATTCCACATTTTGTTTTTCGTAAAACAAAACACTATCAGATGATTCGGACGTACAAACCGCATATTTGAGTATATAGCACTAATATAGCGCGCGCTCACACAAACACCGCCGCCGCCGACATAAAACATTTTATTTTTTCCCGTATCACGATGCTATATTATCGTACAACGTGTCCTTTTCGCGGCCGTCTTTATATTTGTGTTCCGACGCGCGTTTGTTGTTGAATTTTTCGTTTTTTTCTTTTCCGTAGTGAAAATCTCCTCCGGCGTAAACGGTCGATGACAAACGCGCGCGCCCGCGACTAATCAATGCGTCCCGGGCGGAGGTGTAATAAATAAATAAATTCAAACGAGAATAATTTAAGGCCGCCGCGATCGGATTTCGCGATAAGTTCAACACAATACACGGCGATTCGACCGAAAAATTTACCGGTACGAGTTTTTTGTAGTTTTTTCAACACGTTTGATTGCGAACGGTTTTTTAAACGATTGAATCGTGTTTTTTGTTTGTTTTTACGTCTCAATAATATGGGCGACAACCAATACAGACAGGTAATATTATTAGTATTAAAAAATATGTTGCGGTACCGTACGTTTTTTTTTTTTTTTACGATTTTACATCTGTTTCGACGCGAACAATATTACACGGCACACGCAGCGATTGAAAAAACAACATCTGTTACGACGTGTTGATCTTCGAAAGGTTCCAAATTTTTTCCGATTCACACGGTTTTGTACATTATTATATAGTACGACGTCTCCGCTTCAAAAAATTGTTTTCTTTCTTCCGCTTTCTTTTCGCAGCTGGTGGACGTTTTCGATAAACGAATTACAGCTCTACACGGATAAAGTTCTAAAAATTTAAGAACAAAATTGATCGTTCTATCGTGCGATATTTATGATTATACCGAACAATAGTTTTGTCCCACGCATACTAGTTTTTACTAAACTCGGCAAAAATATAATATTTCGCGTTATCGCCTAATAATTGCTAAAACACACGTGGAAAAAATTTCAGATTACTTCGAAATATACATTAAATATACACATGTATATATTTTTATTCACCTCGATGATATATCGAATGTTCCAAAATCAAAACATTTCTCTCAAATTATTATTGCCTATGCCTTAAGAAATGTCGGTATTCCGCGTGTACCGAACCGCCTTATTTAATTTTTGTGCGCGTAATCTCTCAGCACCGCTGTTCTATTGATGATCGAAATATTATACGTAGATACTAATCACGAAAATGTGTACACTAATCGATAGAATAATCGACATTATTGCAGTCACTGCACTCGCGTTTACACCGAACAAGCAGTTTTTTTTTTATTTTCACGTAGTAATAAATAATAATGTAGTGAGGTCGTCTAGGCTGTAATAATATAACGTGTACAACGACCGTTTTATAGATAACAACCGTTTGTGTGTTTAATATTTAAATAATAATGATTATAAAAACAAATCGTAATAATAATATATACGTAGCTACTTCTTTAGAGTCGTAAACCGTCCTCCGGTTCGACTCCCGACTTGTACGTCCTGCACGTGATGCCTACAAAACGACCGCGTGCCTTGTTTTTATAAAACGTACGCCGTTCGTTTGTTTATTGTTTTATTATAATTAGGATTCGTTTAAAATCCTTAAAATATTATGTTTTCGCGTCGTTAAAAACGGGCAATAAATTCTCTTAATATTCCTTTAAAACACCACCAGAGAACATATGACGTTTTATGTGTCGTTTAATATTAAATCTTTTTATACTCTGTAAAAACAAAAAAAAAGTCGGAAATGTCTAGGTCCGGTGGGAAACTCCTCGATGGTGTACCGACTATTCGCTTTGGAGTAGGTCCACTATTTCGAATGGTATTAAAAAATTTTAAACAATTGTAAATTGCTGACGAAAAAAACGATTCAAAGTGAGCTGATCGTTTTCCCCGTAAAATTGAGTCGTAACAATAGAAAAAAATTTTACATACTGGGCTTAAAAAAAATTTAATACTGTTGATTATCCTCAGATATTCTCTTAGTCTAACGTATAAATTTTACGTTACACTTAGTGTATAATAATACTCTCATCACTTGTTTCGGAAATTCGTTACAAATTTAATACAAATTTACAACGGTTATATACTGAAAACTATACGACATATTGATAATATCATTCAAAAGTTTCGTACACTTCACAATAATTTTGGGTTAAATACAGACTCAATAGATTTTTTGTATAACATTTTTCCTGGACACGCGTAATATTATATTTTCAAAAGTGCCTTTAATATTGTTGATAAAAAAAAAAAAAGGTAATGTTTCCGCCCAGGATCGAACTGGGGACCTTCTGCGTGTTAGGCAGATGTGATAACCGCTACACCACGGAAACGCCGATTGTTTGCATAACATATTAACTGCCATTAGAATGAAAGTCTTTGTACTCAAATAATAGTAATTTAATAATTACAAAGCATAGGTACCTAGAAAGTAAAAACAATAAAAACGTTTGAAAAACATTTTTGAACGGTGTAATAAATCGGGTTACGAGCATATGCACGACTCTAATTTATTATTATAAATTATTCAACAACAAGTCACTATATGGAATAAGATAATATTCAAATTAAAAACATAGTTGAAGAACTTGAATTTTTTTTAAAATGCGTATCACCATAGGCGTGCGCACAGGGCGTGCCGAGCGTGCCTGGGCACTACCCGAAAAATTGTTTCAAAAATTTTTTTAAGCTATTTTATTGGTTATTATGATGATATACTACAACAGTAAATAAGAATTTATGTTTGATAAAATTTCCATCATTTTTTTTCCAAATTTAGTTAAACAAAGTTTGAACTTCTATACCGGGAATCTCAAGTTATTTATAGATTTTGATTATCGATTGAAGAATTTACATACCAAAAAGACTGTAATTTGTAGAGTATAAAGTAGCGTCATTATTATTTATATTATCATTTCGTTTTTGTTTTCGTCACACCATCACGATAACAACGATCGCATCGATACTTATATGTTATTTAGTAGAAATGCCTTGTATTATGTTTACGTATACAGTATTCGGGAACTTAGTGTAAAAACTTAGTGTTCTAATTATAATTAATTAATAGTTTGCTGTTAAACTGATAAACGGTGAGTATTGGTTTATTATTCAGTGTTTTTAAAACAAAAAATGGAAACAAGTTATGTCAAAAGAAAAGTTTTAAATGAGGCTGATGTTAAACCGAAAAAAAAAAATAAACATATAAATTCAATTGAATGTTTTGTAATTAGATCATCTAGACCAACACCAGTTGAATCAGAAAGTAAGAATTTTATATTTATCATTAAATAGACCATTTATTGTCTATATTATTATTAATGTATTAATTATTAAATAAATAATCTAAATTATTATGTATTAATTAAATATTTACCTCGGTAGTATCTAAGTACATTTGTTTTAAGGTGATAACTCAATTGTACATCAAAAAGACACTAGTGATGCTATTATCAAACCAGTTGATGGAAAAGACCATAATGATTCAGTTTTAAACATTGAAGATAGTAAGTATTACTTAAAATTTGGTAGTAATTATTAAGTAATAAGCATGAATAAATAAAAATAGGTATTGTGAGTTTTACTTTTTAATTAAATAATAGGTATTATCATTTATTTTTATCACCTATTGTATTTAATATTTTGAATAGTATTTTTTAATGAATAATTTTTAAATTTTATAATCTACCTTGTTGTGATTTTCATAATTTTTTAGACATTAAATGTTAATTTATAAACATTAGCTACCTAAGTTTAAAAATAAATTTTTTTAACTGAACTAGTTTGGTAAATTATTGATACTTAAACTTACTATCTAAAGTTTCACTGATTTTAAGACCAAGATTAACGGTTTGAATATCTGTTTCTTATTGTTTCTGGGATAAAGTGAATAATTTATTTGATTATATAAACTATTTAATTTGATCAAATACATCACTTATTTAAATGGTATTTATTAAATTTATAAATAATTTATTAATTTATTAAATTACTTATAAAAATTAAAAAATTGTGAATTTTTACTAGTGAATATTATTGTGTAAATTTTTCATGCATAACAAATTTATTTGATTAGTTTAGTTATACTTTATTTTAATTTTAGCTAATATGGTGGATATTTATGATCCTGTACAACCATTGCCATTGAACAAACTAGATTTTAGACAAATGATTTTGCAAGGGCCTAATACTCCGATATTGAGTTTATATCCACGGACATTACAAGGCCATAAACTAAGATCATTTCAAAAAGAATGGTATCAAAAATATGAGTGGTTAGAATATAGTTCAGCTATAGATGCAGTATTTTGTTTTCCTTGTCGGTGTTTCAGAGGTAATGAAAAAAATAGTACTCATTATGATGCTGCCTTGTCAAAAACTGGTTTCAGAGCTTGGTACCGAGCAAATGAAGCATTTAAAAAACATCAGTACTCTAAAAATCACACAAATAGTTCAACTGCCTTATCGAACTATTTGAAATTGAAATCAATTGATAGTCAACTAGATATAGCTCGTCAAGCAGCAATAAGTAAAAAAGAAGAAGAACGTCTTGAAAATAGAAAATTTATGTACCGTGTTATTGATATTGTGATTTGTTTAGTGAAAAGTGGTCGACCACTACGAGGACATGATGAAAGTGAAACAAGTACAAACCAAGGGCTTTTTCGAGAACTATTAAATTTATTATCAAAGTATGATAATTTTCTTCAATCTTATTATGAACATAATGCAAGAAATGCGTTATACAGAAGTAATCGCATTCAAAATGATATTGTAAAATCTATTTACAATGTTGTTTTAAAAAAAATTAAAAGTAATATGGAGACTTCTCATATATCAATAATAGCGGATGAAACTAGCGATGTAGGGCATTCTGAACAACTATCAATCGTTATTAGATATTTTGATGGCGAGAAAAATAGACCAATTGAGACATTAGTGGCTTTAAAGCGTATGACATCGGTTACTGCACAATCTATATTTGATTCCCTTGATAGCGTTATAAGACAAATGGGAAAAGATTGGACTTCTGTATTAGCTGTCTGGTTCGATGGACCTTCAACAATGTCCGGAAGTTTAGGAGGTGTTCAGGCCAAATGTAAAGAACAAAATGCAGACATTAAATATGTGCATTGTTATGCACATTGCTTGAACCTCGTTTTAGTTGATGCTGTTTGTGAAAAATCAATTTCCAAGCAAGTGAAAAAAAACAGATTAGTTTTCAATTTTTTTGGAACTATTCAATTTATTTATAATTTTATTGAAAGTAGCCCTATAAGACATGCAACATTAGAGAAAATTGCTAAAGAAACTAATGTTACACTGATGACTATTAAATCATGTTCTACTACACGTTGGGCTTGTAGAGCTGAAGCAGTCAAGGCCATATTGAATAACTATGATACTTTACTTCTTACAATCGATGAAATTTGTAATAATTGTAGTGTCCCTGAAATGAGAGCCAAAGGCATAGGTCTTTTATATCAAATGAAAACTTTTGAATTTGTTTTTGGTATGTTTATGATGTACCCAATATTAAATCTTATTTTAAAAGTCAGTTCACTACTTCAAACACCAAAATTAAATCTTTTATTAGCTCTTGATAATGTACAGTCTTTAACTTCAAATCTTAAAAGTTTTAGAAATAAAAATAAAGAATTTGAAGATATTTTTAACCAAGCTGAGGCTTTATGTAAAAAACATCAAATAATTATTCCAGACTTACTTCGTAGAAAAGTTTCCACCCAAATTGATCAAAAATCAAATTCTCAATATTTTTTTAAAAACAAAAAAGATGAAATGAAGATATCAGTTTATTATCAATTACTTGATGATTTAATATTAGCAATGAATTCAAGGTTTAACCAAGAAACTTTAAACCTTATTAAAGCTGTTGCCAGTCTGCTGCAGATGGAGACTAAACCTGAAATGATTGATATTTTGGCCAAGTTCTCAAATACTTCAAGTACAGATCTTATAACTGAAATAAATCTTTTAAAACATTTGCCAAAGTCTGATTTACCTGATGGTATTTTAAGTGAATCCATTTACTTGTAGCTTGATTGGCTGAAAGTTAACAATGGTATATCTATATACAATTGTTTCTATAAGATCTTACAATTGTTCACTATCATTCCAGTCACAAGTTGCTCATGCGAACGAGTTTTTTCCAAGATGACAATTATAAAAACAAAACTAAGAAGTACAATGAATCAAGATCGACTAGATTCTTTACTTTTACTGTTTACTGAACAACAGCTAACAAATGACGTTAACATGGAACATGTCATCTATGAATTTAAAACAACAGAAAATAGAAGAATGTCACTATAAATTGTATTATAAAGAATTTGTACTAAAATACACATTTGACTTACCATTTTTTTTCATATAATTATTATATGAATATAAATTTATATATGATATAATAATATACAATTATCTATAATATCTATAATATATATTGTATATCTATAATATACAATTTAATAATAAACAATTATCTTATCTGATATTGAAAGTCACTAAAGGGTGTGGGGGGGGGGGCAGAGCCCCCCACCGACATAATTAAGATATGTTTCACGGGCACGCCCCGAACTTTAGATCTGCGCACGCCTATGCGTATCACTTATAGGATAGGTAAATTGTGAACTATATATTTTATAGAAACAGATATAGCGATACCTACTTCAATTATGTGTTTGATTTTATACTACGAATTATCATTTTTTTTCATTTTTCGCAAATACCCTCATAGGTGCGTCGTATTGAAACACACCGGTACAACATGGTAAATATATGAACATTGAATGTAGACTACTTACGATACCTTGTTAAGAAAAAGATTTAAATACCAAAAAATATGTGACACGAAACTCTGTGCATAAAAATACTGAGGATAAATTGGTAATGATTGAAAAAAATGGACTGCGTTCAAATATGGTTTGTTTGAACAATTTATAGATTTATAAAATGTAAACAAATTTTGTTCTGCGTAATACATTATCAAAAAAAAAAAGTGCCTTCAGAATTGAAAAAAAAGTTTCGGCTGTTTCCGCCCAGGATCGAACTGGGGACCTTCTGCGTGTTAGGCAGATGTGATAACCGCTACACCACGGAAACGCTGATTGTTTACATTACATATTAATTGCCATTCGAATAAAAAAAACTCTGCGAGTACTTCTAAATAAAAAAAATAGACTTCAATTTCATCTGTTTGCTTTTATATATGAAATACTGTATTTATCGCATTCTTTCGCACATACTTTCATCGAATACCTATGTTTTTGGGCTGATATTAATTATAATAACGTAGGCGTGTAGATAAAAATAATTTAGAATCGAAATTACATGGTAAATTTAAGTACTTCATTATTTTACAAAGGTGCCAAAGTAAAAATTTCCACATTCATGTCGCGCCTAATTTTTTCGCCGTCATCAGTTTGCAGTGAACGTACGCCGCAATAACGCCGATCTTTTGATCGTGTTTGATCGGCCAGTGTACGTGGCGTTGTGTGAAAGCTTATGCCCGTGACGGGTCATCATCATCGTGGGTGTGACAGCAGTCTTTCAGGATTTTCAGTGACGAACTTTAGGACATCCCCTGCGTGTCGAGTTGAACTGAAAACGCGTGTGTTTTTTTTTTTGCTGGCTCTTCAAAGTGCCCAAGACCGTTTTAAACAGTACTTGACGTTTTCTCCCGCAGACATATGGTTCGGACGCCTTTTTTTGTCATCCTCAGCAAGGCAGCGAACGGTCGGTCAGGCGATCGCCGCATCCGAAGTACCTCGAGTTTTTTAAACGACGGCCGGCCGCGTTGAGATTCACCCGAGCCGGCCGCAGAGCGCACGCACGTATAGTTTATGTCGGCCCAGAAGCAAAACGGACTATCCGCCGTTGACCGGCCACCCCCGAGCACGATCTTTTGAAAGGGGAGTTTTTTTTTATGCGAGTACTCCGAAAAAAAATCGCAATGCTCGGATGACGGTTTCGTTGTAGATAAACTGCCATATTGCTACATCGGTATTACATTATAATACTCGTATATATACTGTCGCCGGAAACGACGTATAATTTTTGTTTGCGGAAGTGCCGATTTCATCGCGAGTCGCGCACGCGGACGTAGGAAATAGGGTGTAATTCGTGAGGCCGTTCGTTGTATTTTCCACACAGCAACACGAACTATACGTATTTATTGTTTGTACCGCGTACATAAATAACGCTCGAGGATATTATCGCGATACGTACAGGGATAGTTTTATTTTCCAAACGCATAATGTATCGTACACATAAACAATACTGTGAAACGCATTTTTGTCGTTCGGCGCGAGTTCGTAAACAATAGAGATTTTTACCTGATTACGGTTCGATGTCTGTACACAATTGCTTTATAATTGATGAAAAATCCTAAAACAATACGTAACTTTTCGTTTAAGTAAGTACTCGTGTATATATATATATAGACGCGGTAAAGGTGATATCCGATTTCCATTTAACATCTACGTATTTTGAGCCCAGTTCTCCGCGACATAAAGTTTGTTCTATGTCTTCCAGCATCCCTTTTTTTCCCCGGCATATTATATCCCTGTACTTCGGGACTATCACGTCTCGAAGCGTATTGTTCTAGCCAATGTGACTTTTTCACTTTAACGGTAGTCTTTTTTTTTTCATTTACTCGTTGTAGTATTTCAACATTTGTTACTCCAAACCTACACGGTTTGTAATCTTCTGCACACGTCGGTAGCAACGCATCTCGAACACTATCGACGATTCTCTCGATTTTCGTTGTACGCTGATTATAACGCTACATGTGCTACATGTCTTCGGTACCTTTTTCCTTATTAGTGTTTGTCTTCTTTGATGAGAGGATGCGGTTTTTTTTTTCTTCACCAATCCAGTATAATTCGATTCTCCTAAATTCCATTCCGCGTCTCGCATCGTCCGTTTGGCCTTTAGCAAAAATGGTTCGCCTTTTCTATCCTATCTACCATCCGCTGAGATTTCCGCCTTTATCGTTTTTGTTCTGCTGGCGTTCGCTTACAATATTACATTTTCATATCATTTCGTTTGTAAGTACGTACAGACGCGGTAAAAGTGTGTATGATATACAATGTAACGTATCGGTGCCGACGTAATTTCGTCGATATACCACGTCCAATACGCGTATCAACAAGTTTTGTAAAACCGATAAAAAAATAAAACAAAATGTCGAAACGGAACGAGCCCCGGACGAAATAGTTATACGCATTATGATACATAAGTAACGGCGCTCGGGAGACCCATATAACGTAACCGCGATCCCGCGGCGGCACGATATGCGACGACGAGAGCGAAAAACGGTAACGTTTTAAAGGTATTTTTCGAGAATGTAATTTTTTAGCCGGATAAAACGAAAGCTCGATCGCTCCCGGGGGATTTTCTGATACACACGTGGATACGTAGTGTTATATTACCGTCCGGATATTCGATACAACGATATACGTACGTCATGTGCTTATGACGTGTCGTCGCGAGAAATCGAATTTAACAGCTTTACGAAAAAAAAATATAAAAAAAAACCGTATACTTTCAAAACACCGTCCGCGTGTGTGCGGAAACGACAAAACCGCACAACACCGCGATAATGTACACAGTTCGCGGTCGACCGGTACGTAAAATAGGAAAATGTTTTCTACAATTTTTTTTCTTATGTTATATTTGAACAATCGCAGTTCGTCGTGGTCCCAGGGCCTGGTACCGAACCGGACCCTTAAGACCCTACAATTTTCGAGAACCGAACCTAAATAAAATAGTGTTGCTAACCCCGTTGTTTCAACAAACAGCTGTTAAGATACTTTTTTCCTATTAAATTTTTCTGGAACGTTAAATTTTTTATCGAAATTATTTCAAAACCCGTGACCAGAACCTTGGAATAATAATAAAAAAAAAACAAGTACCGCGGAACCGAAAAAACCATAATGTGCCTGAATTTTGACACAATCGCATCAAAAAAAAAAAAAAAATTGGCGAATATTTTTCGCTGTTTCAGTTTTACAAGTTACATGTTTTGTACACTATATTTAGGCGTCCACTGTCATTTTGAAATTGGATATTTATCTATACATATATACTTACATCTGTTTGTACGATTTGTAACCTGATATACAGCTACATAACACGTCATGTGCATAGTGTGACACGACACTGTTCGTAATTATTGTTCTTAGTGTTCATTTGGTAAAATATAATGTTTGTGCCGTGTTAAAAAGACGTTGCTATCGCTATCCTTCACCCACATCCACCCGCTATTGGCGTCGTAACAATGTAATTGTTTGGACATAGAAACGGCTTCGATGACGAATCGAGTCTCCAAAATAAACGTAGGGCGACCGCGGATGAAAAATTATTTGATTTGACCGTCCAGTGAATAGTAGTTACGTGATGATAATGGTAAAATCATTATTTTTCGTGGAAAAAAAGTATAAAACCACTATTCTTGCCACGAACGTTATGAAACATATAAAATTGTCCGTACGTACAGGTTTGTGTGGATTAAACGCCGAAGTAAATTCACGAGGCACACGTTAATACTGTAACTGCAAAAAACAGCTTACCGGAATCGTGCGAAAAAGCGTTTGGAAATTCATTCGACGAAATGAATTAGTAAATTAATAATATGATATTTTCAGATGGACGCGATCGGAAAATAATACCAATAGCCCAGGTTATAATTCTCGTTTTCTATATTGTCGTTGATTGTTTTTCTCGCAGCCGGTGGACGTTTTCGATAAAGTCACCGCCGTAAACGAACTCGAAACGAAAAACAAAAATTCACAACACGCGGTGTGCGAGGATTCTCGCCTACCTGGCGAAGGCGAGAAAATGCGAACAAAAAATTAATAACGATCATAGGATTTTGACGGAGAAAAAAAAACGTACCCGAGAGGTAAAACGGGTTTTCGAAAAAAATTATATCTAGCTGAAATATCCTACGTAACGTTAAAATATTGCGTTATTACACGTGATTGGGACCGTAATTGGATCACATTAATTATATTATAAACGCGTCGGAATAAATTATTGCGTTCCGAACGACGCGCGAAAAAAGCGGGCACCTAAATTTCGAGCGCCAAACGCGTGATCGTATAACCGAGTGAAAAAATACCGATTTAATCGATTTCGACACTGGTTTTTTTCTCTCGATTACCGGCCGTACAAAAAAAACCGCTCGTCGTTATTCATCGTATCGTATCGATAATTCGCGAATCACTGGCATTTATTTATTACTAATCGATCTTGTGCCATCGCGGCACGAAATTACACTATAGAAATATTATCATACTTCGGTTGTCAACCGACGTTTCCTACGAGACGCGTTTTTTTCCCGTAGGTTTTTCGTAATGATTCTCGTAAAATAGTTGAAATACCTACATAACTTATTACTATCGTCATACGATTAATACGATTCAAAATTCATTTTTAATTACTATTTTTCTCATAAGTATTAAGTATAAGTAATATACGTGGATTTGTTCTACGCAGATTGTTCATTATACGTCATAATAATAATTTATGCGTATAAAACGTACTCTCGGTAAACAATTTACATAGAGTAACAATAATTTTTAAACGTAATTAGCGTTAATGGGACCGAATTTGTCATAACAACGTGCGCGCACACACACACACACACACCGTAACATTTGCATAATACGTAACATGACGACAACACCGATTTCGCGTTCGATTAAAACCGGTTTCGAAATATTTTACGGTGCAGTTCGTAATGATGTCGTTGAAATTTGCTTTTATTGCCTTAAGAATCGTGTTAAAAAACGTATAAAAGTATGCTCTGGACGCGGCCTCTCGTGGGTAAAACGCTGTACAAGAAATCTCGTCATAAACATTATACGCTCTCGACCTTTTCGGAATGTTTGCTATTCGGTCGGTCGTCAATATTCGATTATTTTCTCGGATAAATATTATTACGATAATTTATACGCACGATCCATCGGTATAGAGCTAGAATAAATTAACGTGATTATAAAAAAAAGCGTACTTGCTCGTCGCTGTCCGAATCGAAACCAATGTCTACTACGTACACGAAGAGACGGTAAAAAATAAAACGTTCGAGTGTAAATAGAGACGCTATGCGTCGTCGTGGTATTTGAAAATTTTTCACGTTATTGCTGCCGCCATCCGCAGTGGTGTTGTTATTATTTTCTTTTGTTGAACCTCGGAAGACGGTTCGTAAATTATTCGATTTTACGATTGTCAAACAAAAGAAAGTACGCTCGCCGCGGTGAGGTATAGGCGTGTAAATGTATACATACAATATGCACGCGGTCACACGCGTTTATTGTAAATGTGATAATTTTTATTGAACAAATATTTCTTTTATGTGTACACGTCGTACACACGTTTGGAAGACTATGTACGCGGGCATTGTGCAGGGGTGGTTAACGGAGGGTAGATGGTCGATAAGAAAAAGTGTTATAAACGTCATTGACACGTGAAATACGAGCCGGTAAAAACAATTAATTTCTTTTGTACGGGCGGTGGTATTCAATCCGTATTAACATAAAACGAGTGTGTCCGAGATTTATATCGCATGAACGAAACGCATCCAAGTCACGTCGACTTTATAAATGTGCAAGTAAAATAATACATCTTAGGAGAAAAAAAAAATTTCGAGTATAAAACGGAGGGTGAACGAAGTGTATGTAAACACAAAATTCGAAACTTGTTCAGTAGGTACGTTTCTTACAGTGTTTTTTCGCGTCGTAAAAAATACAAAATAGTGGCAAAAAACACGGAAGTTCACCACCAGCACAAAATAATTATCATACCAATTATACCGATAGAACCACAAAACAGTACGATTACAAAATCGCGTCGTGTCATTTGCTGTTTATCGACTTGATATAGTTTATACACTCGTTGTACGCGGCCACTCCTCGTTGCGATCGATCGTAATTTAGAAACATTTTGTACGAAAAAACAATTATTCGTCACTGTCGGTTCACTACTGTTTGATTGATGCCAGCGATCGGTACGGGAGGACGATGTCTTTTCGTCTCCGAATCGGACGTACTGCTGAATAACTTCTGTTCGCTTCTGACAATGGAGAACGGCAATGGTACCATCGTTGTACCTACCTTTAAACTCGAGTTTTCACGGTTTCTAGTGTGATTATACTACGGACACCGAACTCGGATTCGGCCGAAACCGGAGTGAATCTCGACTTGGCGGTACAGGACACGCGCGCACAGGGAACTTTGGGACGCACATGGTTTACCGTACTTTAATCTGCTCAAAATGAACGTGCCCCGGCTTTTATTTTTCACCGTCTTTCTTTCCGTCTCGCGCTGCGACCGATTCGTTTTACCGAGACGTATTATTATTGTTATTCCCCGGTAACGAGTTCGCCACGGTACGATTTCCACTCGGCGTTCTGAGCACGGCCATCCATCGATCAGCGCGCGTCCGTCCGCTCGGCCATTCGCTCGGCGCAGCGGGCGAGACGGGGACGCCGGGACGCGCGCGGCGCATTATCGCGAAACCGTATCGAGCTGGCGCGCAAACATGCGCTGTCAGTCACCCGGCGAGCGCACGCGCTCCGATCCGTCCCATTATGCAATAACGTGCGCGCGTGTGGTGGCTGCGGCGACGATCGCTAACGACGTGCGCCGAAAGTATTTAATGAGACGAACGTTTAGGGACACGGGGGTAGTTTGTAAATCTGTGAGTGATGTTGCATAAAATAAAAAACGTTTTTCTCATCATCCGAAATGCGAAAACTTTTAATGTAAATGGAGGTCGGGTCAAGTCCCAGTGTCGTGGAAATCGAGGGGAAACATTGTTCGCCAACCGTTTCGAACTTTTTTTATCCACTTCTTAAAGTGTCGCTGTATGTTTCGCACGGGCGGTAGGTATTACGGCCAGAAGTCGGTCCGCTTTTTGGACTTTCGGAAAAAAAAAACAAGTCTTAATAATAATGCAGGTTATTAGAACGGAACGAAAATAATTATTTTCAAAGTACATTATTCGTTTATAAGGATTGTGCACCTACTTCGTACGATTTAAAATATCAGACCGCAACGTATACGTAAACAGTTGGTTTTCGAAAAGTTTCGAAACGAAGATCCATCGTGTTTTGCCACGATAACATAAAAACAATTAGTGAAAAAATTAATATTCTGTTCGATATGAATTATAAATAACATTGACGGCAACGATTATAAAAACCGATGTAACGACGACGTATCGAGTTTTTCCCAAAACGTATGTAATATCATGTTTAGCCAGCACTCGAAACATACGATTTCTCAACGCGATAAACCGAAAATCGCAAAAAACCACACATCAACTTCCGCCATCGTCACGCCACGGACGAACACTTTACAATATTTTGAACTTTAAAAAGCCGTTTCATAAACTTCTGTGTATTTTTCGGTTTCCCGACGTTTCCATTTGCAAGTATTTTTCAGTACATTCGCATCAAAATCCGAACCGTACGGTAGAGGTACGTATTCCCTTGAATCCTGAAAATTATAATTATTTTACGACAAGTACACAAGTTAAGCAGCTTGAAAGAATGTTACGGCGTGTCTAGGCAGGGATACGGTAAAAAACGTGATGGATGATTTACACTTATTTCAAACTGATACGTGTTTACAAAATATCGTACCGTTCGCGTCTCACTCCGTTGAACACGATATCATATTTTAACATAAATGTTATAGTGGTCGAGGTGGCAGGTTAAATACGATAGTATTATTAGGTAAATAAACAGTGTTTATAATTTTGGTTTCGAGACGATTATATCGCGCGTCCCGACGATGAAACACAATCCTAAACCCATTCGGGTGGAATCTATCCGGTTTTTTTTTTTTATAAGACTTAGTCTCGATAACGTGTTCCGACGACTCATCGCGTATATAGGAACTCGAGGGGGTCTTCTTTCTATAACTTTGTATATACGTATAGAATGATTTTTTTTTTTTACACAAACATGTCGTCGTACATTATATTTGTTTACAAATGTCCTAATGATACTTCAGCAGGTACCGCAGAGACGTATTTTTTCTCGACGTGTGGTATGTTTTTTTTTTTTTGCGCCGGAGACCGAAAACGATTTATCTAAAAAACAAATCAATCACGCCAGATTAGACCCCGTGAGGAAGTCTAGTAAATGACCCTCGCGACGTCAATGTGATTTTTTCATCACAACGTAACATGAAATTAATACTACACGTGCAGTATTGCAATACTTTTTAGATTAATTGGTAGATTAGTCGTGTTACCCTACTCGGCGTTTCTCGAAATTTGTCGTCCGCGCTTGATTTAATCGTGAGACAATTAATAACGACCGAACGAATAACAGCTATATTGTAAACCTACGGTTATATTATTATGTTATTCGACAAAAATCTATACACCGAACCGAGGTCACGGTACGTATATATATATAATATGATACCGAAAATCGAGTGTCCGTGCGCGCGTATAGTCTCTGGTGTATTTTAAAAACTATATAGAAAAGTATTATCGGTTTTGGATTGCTTTCGAGGGAGACCGACGAAAAATAGGTTTGTTTCGATCAAGCTTACAACGCTCAAGTGTATTGAACTTACACTATACAATATAACATCCCGAGTGCGTAGCTATATTATTACTTGAGCGCGGATAAGTTTTAAAAGTGTTGTTTGAGAACTGCGGAAAGGCGTTTAGAGTTAAGTATATATCATATAGTTTTGTTCGAAACAATAATTACAAAACGATTTTCTCGGGCCCGACGTCGTTTAACGGTCTCAGAAATTAGACGTAATTCATTAAAATGTATCGTTTGTACAGAACAGAACAAAGCCACGCGCTATAAAATAACTTGTTAACGATAGTAATTTTTTTTTACTTTACCTACTTTTGTGTTTCTGTTTTTCAAACGAAATTTCTATTCTAAATCGACCCAATTACGCGTAAAAATCAGGTCGGTCACATTACCAAATGTAAAAAACGATAAATCTCGACAGTTACACTGTCTTATCACGAAATCATAATTCGTACACACCCTCACAGTGGGGAAATCAAATTCATATAAAGGCGGTGCTAACGGTACGCGTTACACCAGCACCCCACTTTTTGTGATTCAATTATTCCGGTTCCAAAACTATTCTATACAAAATAACGATTATTTAAAACCTGTATGTAATATTGACGTGTATCTTGCCACCACGTATATTCAAAAGATGACTTTTCCTCCGAGACGTTCCGATCTACGTGATAATCTACGTGAAAATCGCCAAAAATGACACATCAACTTCTGCTGCGCCGTCACGCCGTAGACGCATACTTCTCAATCACGTCGAGAACAAAACGAAACAACGAATCACCCCACTGAAGCAACCGAACGAGCACTAAAAAACAACGAATAATGGATTAATAACTGACCGAGTAACGAAAATCGACTATGAAACACGAGGAACGAATATTATTATTATGATGGCCGGAAAACGTTCTGAACGACGGACGAAAAACACGGTGCATCAAAAACTGTGGCGAAACCCGGGCACCACCACCACACGTTCTCCCGCAGGCTGCACCCCGCTATAGTCACCATTTGAAGTAGGTACGCGTCAAAACATCGGCGCTGCCTTTGATACTCCAATTCACTACGATATGTGACTTTCAGAACAAGAACATTACTTTTAAAACAACAAAGATACAGTGTAGAACAGTGTCGCTTGTTACGGGTTTGTTGTCGCAAACCTAACCACCAAACTCTTGGCGGCCCGATGTGCGATTGCGACTCCGGAATGAAACGAAATTACAAAAACGTCGGTCGCTACCGGGTATATTATTATTATACTACTACTGTATTATATACGCACCGTCGCGGTGTGTAATAACGTCTCAAAAAGTTCCATTTCCTTATATAGAGAGCGAGAAAAGACCGGCCGCCTCACGCGTCTAATAACATCCGTCACACTCGCCGACGACGACGACGACGAAAAGGCCAGAAAAACCAGTTGACCGCCGCCGCAGCCGAATGCCATTGTTCATTTTTACTCGCGCGGTCGGACGCTTTATTTGTGTTTTTTTTATTATTTTGCGTTCTCTCCGCTCGTTTATTATTATACTTTTAGATGAACTCGGACGGACGCGAATTCATCGCCGTCTCTCGCGTACCACAGTCGGCTTTCTGCGCCGCACACCCGGGGGTGGAGGTTATTTGGTTCGGAATAAAAAAAAAATCTCCAAAGTAGTCGTCTTCGGGTTTTTTATATTTTCATTGTTTTCCGACGACCGCAGCGGCGACATTTCAGCAGTACCTACACGACGCGTTTTCGCCATCGCGTCGGCAATGCATCAACGTCGCCGCCGCCGCCGCCGCACAACAATCACGTCGTCCGCCCGACGTCCGGTCGACGATGTGATGATGCGCGCTCGTGACACTTTACAAGCGTTTTTGCCTCCAATTACACTTGTGTTCGCCGCCGACCGCCGCGCGGAGACGATAAATCGTTTTCGCAAAGACGACAATAATAACAATTCAAATATATTATATACCGGACCTGCGTACCACCGCGTGCATCGCGTACATTCGCGGCAACAACACCTCGTAAAATTCCATTTCGCGGACGCTTCTGTCGAAACGTATCATCAGAGATTTCTCACTTGGGCACACATACAGTCTGCAGAAAGTCTGGAAGCTGCGAAGCGTCCGGCCGGCGCATCGAATTCAGAGCGCGTTTCACGTTTTTTTCCGGTATCCTCGGTGTACATCCGCGTGTACATCACGAATGAAACGACGATTCTCGTTTTCGATACACGTGAAAAAGAATATTCGAGAAATTCCGTTTTCGGTCGAAACACCCCGTGAACTCTAACGAAAAAACTCGTCAACGACTGCCACGCACTGTGTAGGCATCCGTTACCGCAAAACTAGCGGAAAAGAACTGCGGAAAATTTCGATCTTTAAACTGTAGAGGTACTGTAGCGAAATAAATGTACATTTTTTTAGGGTATCAACCGTACGCAACTATGTACGCACTCAATCGATCCGTTTAAGCGAGAAGAAGGAAAAAAAATGACCGACGGATAAAAATTATTCTTTTTTCGCACGGCTCGTGACGGTTCGACGGATCGGGTTGAAAACTCGCATATAATAGGTACACGAAATAATAAGATATCGCCTGCACAACTCGCTATTTTTTCGCGCGATACTGTGCAGGCATCACGTTATATTGTAATATCACGCATCCGTTCACGATCGTTTACTACGTTTGTATTTTTTTATATCGTTATGCATACACGTCTTCTTGTATACACTTGCTTTGTGTGTGGCCTCAGCGAGCGGCGAAAAACCAATTTTACATTATCGTGTGGGAAGCTGGTGGAAGCACCCGTACCGGCGAGTTCTGGATTTTCTTGGGTACAAGATGTAACGAACATTTTCAAGAGTCTCGAAAACGGAAATTTGTATTTCGTTTGGAAAAATACATCGGGAACCGTCAGAGTTGTACACACAGTACGAAAGGAAACCCGCGGGATCAGGAATATTTTTTTACTCGTACGTCATATACCGTTGTAACGGGAAAACATTTTCGACGAAAAGCAAAACGTTTAGGCATTTCATTGGGAAAGCACGAAAACGGAGGCGACTCAAACTGAAATCGAAGCTCCGACGTAGCACCAACTGTGTGAAAAACCAAACCGACAGACGAGTTTTTCTTAGTTTTAATCCCGTAGTGCGTCGATTTCAAGTACAAGTGTGTTATTATAGCATCGACACTTTTCTAGTTCGTGTTCACCACGGCGAGTATAGCGAAAAATTAGGTCGACATTATTCAAACTACCAGTTGAACAACGTCACCGGCGATAGGAGTTCTAGTGTGAAATACCCGATGAAATTTACAAAACGATTTTCCGATCCGGAACGAAACTCTGCTGCGAAATCGTTCGACACCGCGCAGTTTTACATCGTTCGCGGTGTATCACGAGAAAATTACATTCGATTTATTTCTCGCTTCAAATCCGTATTATCGTCATTATTTCTTTCGTCGCCGTAGTTAGTTTTTTTTTCCCCCCGAGGATTTCGGTTTTCTTGCCAACTCAACAGGCGAAAGTAACGCGACAATAATAAAATCGCGTGTATGATGCTGCCATAACTCTCGTACGCGTATAAAACGAATCGTAGATAGATACGGGGGATAAATGACGCCATTGTTGCCGCGCGTCCGACGTTTATGATGATGGTGCAACGACGATGTTTATTCAGCCAGAGACTATTAGCGTCACCGTGGGGGGAACGCCGAAAAAAAAAAATATAATAATAAAAAAAAGTATAAAACACGCACAATCCGTACGAGACGCGTTAATACAAGTGGTGGTAGGCAGACAGGTACGGTGTGCACAATAATCAAAAGCAATAACAATTTTACACCTTTATTCGTATAATAATAATTATTACGATGTATTATTGTCGTGGAGAGTAAAACGACGCTGCGCTGCGCTGCCGACTGATTCTTTTATATTCACGCGTTTTCTTCTTCGGAAAAACGATTATTATCATTATTATTATATTACCCCCGCGGTCTGCGCGCGAGAATTAAACGTTATGGCCGGTGTAGGTTCGATGAATTCCAACGAAATTACCATCGCGCAGTACAATACAGGGCGTACCGAAAACGACTCGTCCGATTTTTTATACGGCGTAGGCGGCAAATCGAGAAAAAAACCGAAGCATATGCCGGTCTGCCGGAGTTGTTTTCGATCGAGTTTCGACGATCCAGAAGGAAAGTTTTTCATCGACACGTCCGCGATAACCGCAGGCCATCGTGTACGAACGCGATTAGTCTTATCGAGAAATGGCAGAAAAAACAAGATTATTCCGCTAAAAGCGTTTCGTACGTAACAAAATATAAGATTTAAAACGGATTCCCAACATTTGTCGAATCGGATTTTTGGTCGACCGACGCGTTAAACCAGTAAAGTATTCTGAATGGTCGCCTAAATTCGAAAAAATTGTCAACTATCTGTTTCCGTAAAACAAATTGTGTGCACAGAGAGCGTTTTAATCGAAAAATGACGCGGTTCGCGTTGTGAAATCCAGGCCCTATTTATAAGCGCTTATACGACTTGATCCGTGAAACATTGTAAAACTCATTCCAACCTGATTTCACACGATATACATACGACTTTTTGAGATTGGATGAATCGTTTTGGAACACCCTGTACAATAGCAATATTACGTTTAATACGTCATATTATATATTATAGTACGCGATTTATAATATCATTTTATACCCGTATTATATACAAGCGGTGTTAATCGTTTAGCAGCGATCCCCGCGCGCGTCGAGAATTTCGTGTATATAGATGCCGGGTCGCCGCCCCGTGATACATTATTGTTACAGTGGTGATGGAAAAAAAAATGCTACGAATCTCAACCATCATAAAACTATATAAATTTCGAGAAAGTTTCCGATTCCAATTCGTTTTATACGGTTTTATAAATTATAACAAATTTATAGAACACCTTACCTCGCGTCATTTCCGTCCGTAACATATATAGTCGCGGTTATTTTTCACGTAAAACGAACCGAAACATTGAACGTAATATTAAAACTTACGGAAAACGAGACTTTTTCTCGGTCTCTTAATTAATTCTAAAACTCGAATAATATAGGTGTCATGAATCATACGATTTTCAGAGTTGTATAGTCAATTTTGGGCTAGCTAATTTAAATTTTCAAACATATGAAAATTAAAATGATACTGGTGTGATAGAATAGGGGAACGCGAATTGGGCGCACCAAGAACGAGTTATATTATATCAGTGAGTCGATTCGTATAGCAACCAAGGAAAGACCATATTTTATTGTACACCGATCTACGGATTAAATACTAAAAAAAAAAAAAAAATTACGTAAACTTTTCAACGGTTGCGTATAACAACACAATATTAATATTAGTATTATTAATATAAGTATTATTAATATTAGTATTATTAATATTAGTGTTATTAATATTAGTGTTCGACAAGGAATAACAATTAATATCGAAAATTATTAAAGAGTTTTTTTTTTGCTATTAATATTTGAACAGATATACATGTACAGCAGAATTTCAGCAGTACTTGGATGATTTTTTTCTTTTATCATCATCGTATTTTAACTACCGTTTAATAACGATTAAAATACTATAATATGTTCCCCCGTACGTGACACACACATTATATCAATAAAAGACTGCGGCGAGTTTATGCGTTCGAAAGCGCGTATTGTAATCATTATCACACACGCGTGATGAAAAAAAAAAAAATAGCTATAAAAATGTTCACGATACTATATGTATCGTAATGAAACGGTTTTTTTAATTTATTTTTGTGTGTTACATAATAATAATTACTGCCGTGTCGAGTTTTCGTGTTTAAGATAACGTATTTTTATTGTTAAATCAATTATACAGTTTTACACATTCGTTTGTCGAGAGACTATACATACTAGACCTATTAGCACGTAAAGTAATAAAACTAACAGCGCGGCGAAGTGAAGGGGCAACTTAATGTGTACAATGTAAAACAAAAATTTTTGTCACCGATTTGAACTCGATCCTAACTCGATCCGAACCATTCGCTGTAACGTGGAGGAGTTTACGCGCGTGATTTTTATACCGTTACGCATTTTTTTTTTTTTTTCAAGGACGAGCTGATTTCCGAGGAAATAAATTTCACTTGTACGAAATTCACGGGAAAATCAGCGACACCAAAAATACATAACGTTATGTTTGTAAGTCATTTTTTTCGCGGTTCATTTATTTTTTTTTTTTCGTTTTTATCGAAAAACGGTAAACAAGGTCGTTCCACTAAATGCGTTACTATTTGACTGAAAAAGTACCTATTGTTTTTCCGAGAAAAATAAATAAAAATGAAAAAATTCAATATAACCAAGTAAAAATGACTTGGAACGAACCCATACATTTAATCTCTTTTTCTTTGGTAACAACAATACATCTACGTTTATTTCACTTATTATATATTTATACTTTTTTAGTCAAATATCACACACCATCGCTTTTAGTGGAATAATCTTGTTTTTTGAAAAAATTAAATTGACCCGAAAAGAACGACTTAGAATTCCCAAAATCTAAATAATCGGTTTCAATGCGAGTATTCTGTAAGCGCTTAACAATAATATCGGGTAGTATTATTAAATACGGGTAAACTCATTTCCCAAATAAAATTTACAAAATGTTTCTAGCGGTAATAGAAAAAAACCAAAATGTTTAGCTTAACTTGTTTCGTACCTACAGTTATAATTGAAAAACAACTAAAAAACAGAACCATGTACGCGGCGTAAAAATTAGTTTGTACGGTTGAAAAAAAACCGCTAATCGGTACAACACTGCAGTACGCGTTTATTATATTATCTCGTATAATAAACACACGATAACGTTATTTTTGACCAAACTGTCTTTTCGAGACTTTTTTTTGTTCCGACCAAAAAAGTTTAGCGTCCTCTGCGCGCGCTACTGGCCAACCCCATGATTCACGTCCGTACATCCGCGCACGCATCATCGCATCCGTTATGATCACGATACACCGGCGGCACGTGTGTTTAATACGGTTTTTCGGCCAGCCGCGCACTTGGGAATGCGATTTTCTCGGACGATCGATTTCACTCGAATTTGCGCGATTGACCGCGACGGGAAGCTCGCACACGCCACAATAACAATATCGTTTTGTGTACAACGGCCGAATAAAACTTACAAGCCGCACGTGGCAGCAGCAGGGCGACTGTCCGCTACAAATACACAGTAAGCATCATTAAGCGCACGCAATACGCGTCCGACCGGTGCATCTCCGTCCGTACTTTAGTTATCATCATCCGGGTCGCGTGATAATACTATGCGAAAAATCGACGCGACGGGGGTTTACAGACGAGAGGGTTCGCGGTACACGCGAACGGGGCGTCCCATCCGGGGCCACAAAACATGTGTGTATTTTTAACAGGAAAAAAAAACGACTTTGGTGTGCTTCTTTTTTTTTTTTCACGACGATTAACCGTCTCGGATGAAAATAAAATTCCCTCTAAAAACCGGACCTCGGATGTCGGTTTTCGCC
>CM029362.1:16711501-16748326 GCA_017140985.1 Hormaphis cornu
TAAACTGGACGGAAAGAGTAACAAATGAAGATGTACTGACCCAAGTTGAAGAAACAAGATCCATAATTAAAGCCATAAAGCGACGACGATGGGACATGATGGGACACGTTTTACGTCATGACGAAGAATTGCATCATACTATAATAGAAGGTGCAATTGAAGGACGGAAACCACCAGGTAGACCAAGAAACTTGTACATATCTCAACTGAAAAATGACGCAGGGATTGATACTTATGCCGAATTAAAAAGACTTGCCGAAGATCGTGATAAGTGGAGAGCGAAGTTAAAAACATTGTAAACCAACCCAATATAGGTTGAAAAAAAAAAAAAATGGAATTGAGTCGTCGCAAACGAACGCGGCGCGATCACGGATGAAAAATTATTCGCTCGTTCCGCGGAACAACAAGTACGGTAAAAACATTATCATGTTTCGCGGAAAGTGCGCGAGAAATATTTTGTCATCCGTCACCGCGAGTTGACCGCGCAGCCCGTAGGTTTTATCGCCTTTCGGCTTTATTTTTCGAATTAAAAACGTGTTTTGCCCGTGCCGAATTTTCGGAAAGCGCGTGTTTTCCTCCAGTGCAAATGAGTCGGCCAACAATAATAATACCTACAATACTACCTACTACTGCGGCAAGCGAGGACCACGACGACCACGTCAAAGTGGGTAGTCGCCCGCTGCATGCACACGTACGTCTGCAAACGGTCGCACGCACAATAAAATACAATGATGATATTATCTGGTGCGTTTGTATTATACGAGAGTTACTGTGACGCGACCCCGGGTCTCCCTCGCCATTACAATACATAATAATAATATACGTTATATTATTGTTGTAGTCATCATTATTATTATTATTATTGTTAAACTATTGACTCCAGCGTTATTATATCGAGTGGCTGCGGCTTGTGACCGGTGTGCGGCGACGCGAGGGTGACGCGATCTATTATAATAATACCTACGCGGAAAACACACGATTACCATATAGTACGTACATCGCGGACCGTTCACGCACCGTTCCCGGTCTGTACGACGATAATATAATAATAACAATAATATGTGTGTATACAAGCAAATTGCCAGAACGCGTCGCCGTTTTTTTTCTTTCATTCTTCTTTTCTTTCGCAAGCCGTTACGCGCGCGCAATAAAGACGTTAACGCGGGGTGTTCTCTATCGTCGACGACGCCGCGGGGCAGCTGCCGCGCAGGTAACGACGAGGGGCAGGCAGGAGACTCTAGTTTTTTCAAAAAACAACGTTCGAACGGGCTGGATCCGACCGAACGTCTTCGTACTGATATCTAAAAACGCACGCGATTTCTGAAAAAAAAAAAAAAAGTCGTACGACTCATGAGAAAATTTACCCGAACAGATTTTGAAGTCGCTCTCGGACACTTTGATTCGATTTTTAATGTCTCCCGCGTTTTCGAGAATCGACGAAAGATCTGCGCGCGAACACGATATCGCTCGATACGATCTGCGGACGAAATACGCAACGAAAAAAGGAACGCACGTAGAAAGTAATCATTTATAGAAGTACTCCTCTCAAATTGTGTACCCGTGTTTTGCCACCACGTATATAATAATACGATGACTTTTATCAATTTCCTCCAAGACGCTATCTACGTAATAATCTACGTGAAAATCGCCAAAAATGACACGTCAACTTCTGCCGTCACACCGCAGATGCATCCACTTCTCAATCACGTCGAACGTGATTAATAACGGCGTGAAACATTTGTTTTCAATCCGTCTTTTCGTCCGATACCAGCTTGCGCCGAGTCTACTATAGTTACATTATGAACGACAGTCGTTGTAAAAAAAAAAAAAAAGAAGAACGTGATAAAAAATAAACGTCGACGAATTTCGTTTTTACTTACTCCGTTTCTGAAACGTGTGCTGAACTGCGTTCGACTCGAGAAAATCTCGCCAACACGGATCGATACATTTTTCGGAACGTTTTGTCGTAAAATACGCGAACAAAAACGACACGAAAATTCACGAAAACGACGCTCTCCGCCGTGTAAAATACCCGGCAGGAATGTCCGTCGAACAACGCGTTTTTATATTCCGCAAAAGAATGTGGCGTCCGAGTGTTATTGTTAGTTTCGTTAAAATATATATATATTAAATAATAATAACATTTTATTGCCGCTCTTTTATTGTGCGTTCGTATCGCGCGAGCTCTGACAGTCCAATTCGAGTTGTGCACAAAGAGTGAGCGAAAGACCAACTCGGGCATAAACGTCCCCTATTGACAAAACCTAATCGGTTAGATTATTTTCGAGGGTTTCGTATCGTCCGACGGATAAATCATATTGTTATACGCGTAGAGTGACGCGGTTAGGAAAAATCACATTATTATACACCGTACAAAAACCAATTTTATTTCTCTCCGGACGGATCTTCTGAAATCGAATACCGGCAGTGCGCGTGTACGCCAAAAGTATACGGTGACGTGAAATACGCTTTCCGACAGAGTTAAAATATGTAATAAAAATACAATTGGTGGTTTTCCAGTGTTTTTTTACGCACGAGAATTATTTCGTAAAACGTTCAACAAATCGAAAAAAATCGCCGGTACCTGTAAACATTTTTAACAACTGTACTCGTTAAAAAAACACGACGCGGGGTGTCATGCGAGTTCAGAGCCCGTTTTTGACACGAAAATATTATTATCATCATTTTTGAAACTGCCGTCATCAAAGTTCGGACGGGAATATCGCAAACTTTTTTCTTGTTTTACTCTGTGAATCGTCATCATACATTTCGAAACTAATAATTGTTAACAATATTATTACATCAGACGAAATCAAAGAACTATAGGATTCCCGGCTACAGAAATGCCGTAGAAATAAAGTGTAGGTTTCCCTGTATAGCACAAGGTCTGTACGAATAAAAACCAACCGATTTTTGAAAGGTTATTACGGAACGCCCGTAATACCGTCGTCGGGCTCTATTTTCTCTATTCTTTTACCAAGAAAAAGTCGGGATCGCGGAATTCAACAACGCGGTCGGTTTCAAAACCCCGAAAGATCGATTTTGAGAAATCGGCCGAGAAACATGACGTACATTTCAAGGTCTTGCAGTACAACTGTAGCGCGTATAAAATGCCAAGTTTCAACCGTACGATTTTCACGTATTGTTTTCACCATCGTAAACCATTATAAAAAAAAAATGATATTCCCCGCCTCGACGCGTTACTATAATAATATTACATACCTACTTATCAAACGATTAGTAATTTATCATATTATTAACGTTATCCCGAGGATAATATTATCGTCTCCTCGCGCGGTGTGTATAATACGTTTTCCCCGCCGCACGGTATCGTGATCTCGTGTACCTGTAACAACCGACGGCCAGCGGCTAATGACTCAATCCGACGTTTAGCGAATGATAAATGAAACACCCGGACGCCGTTCCCCCCGCGCGTCGTATGTACAATAATGTATAATAATGTATAAATGTATAATAATAATGTAGGTTATGTTATAAAATATTGCTCTCGGCTTACGGCGGCAACTATTACCGTACACTGTACAAACATTTTTATTATTACAATATAATATGGTGGTACGTCGACATCAGCCGCCCCGAGTTTGATTGACACTAATACTTCGTCCGAGCAAACCACCGCCGATATGCGTGACAACGGCAATGAGAAAACGACGACGTAGACGCATCGACTGACAGATATTGCGCACAAACAATGTACGTTCGTCCGAGGGGTGACCCGCAGAAAGTGCTCGGGACTTTTCTTAATAACCAACACTCAAGGGGAGGCATGTATAAAATATTTGTGGTGTGCATCGCCGGCGAGCGCAAACTGTTTTCGCGTTTTCGAAATTCAGATGGCACACGAACCAAAGATTTCGTATAAACAAACGTCGTCAACCGCAGCCCGGCGCACGATCTCGAGATCCTACGGCACACAGAAGCGAACGAGTTATTTTCGTTTGTATTTTAGTTTGAAAAAAAGATAAAAAGTGAACGTTTCTTATAAAACACACCGGACTATAGTATAGCGGTGTGTGTTGTGTGGTAATTTGCGTTTTAATTTCATCGGTTCGTGAAAAATTCTCGAACTGTCCGAGAAAATATTTGTACGCCTGCAGGACCAGAGTCGTACCTGTGAACGAGTATCACGCGTTCGATGAAGAACAACGATCCGTTCCTCGTGTTTCGTGGGTGCAAAACCCGCGGTCTCGTCACGTTCATAAAGTGTGGCTTGAAACGTGTATGTATCTTCTTCTTCTTCTTCCTCACAACCGCTATACTCAGGGTCGCCCTATCGTCCCGGACCCTTCAGCTCTCGCGTCGATTCTTCGCATAGTTCTTCACACGCGCCAGTCTTTTTTTTTTCCTCTCGCCGTCTTCTTCTTTTCTACATTTTCACCGTAACAACTTTTACCGCGATTCATCTCTCCTGCGGTTACGTCTCCAGAGCTGTGCACGGTGCGCCTGGGACGAAGCGGCGGACCCTCCGCTCCTCCAAGCGTCTCGAACAGCGTTATTACGAGGCCCCGTCTCGACAACGTATCTTATTACAACAAAAAACATCATCACCGCACTACTATTATAACGCACAGGCACCTAAAATACACTCGCCTGACCAGCAGTAAAACGCTATAACTCGTATTATTGTTGTGTGTATGTATTCAATAAGCGCGGGCCATCTCACCCCGAGGTCACCGCGCCGGTATGTCTTCATATATGTATGATGGTACACCGCGCTCGTACGTCTCCATTTCACGAAACTGACAAAATTAATGATGCTCGTCGCGAAGAGTCCACGCGGGTTTTTTTTTCCAAGCGCACTTGATTAATCGCCAACACGCCTCATTAAGCCGATTCTGACCCGCGGTATTATCGTCGTGGTGTACGCGATAGATACTACTACTACTACTCATATTGTAGTACGCGCGTATGATAATGATACACGTATAAATAATACGTAGCTCTTTCGCCGTACACACGTAAAACGATCATAACAGCTGTTATTATCACGACACGCCTTGGAGCGTTAGATTGGAGGCTACACTACATATGTATGGGTCGTTTAAGAAAGAAAATACGCCACGAAAGCCGGAATCGCTCTGGGGTAGTTTCAGACTACGCTGGGTCACCACTGTGGTTTAGAACGGTTCAAACGCGCGGGGTTTGTTTATAAACGGACCGCGAAACGTGCGTTGCCTTTGAAAATACGATTCCAGCTCTATTGTGGCGCACGTCCCCCGGTTCGAAACAGATTCGACAATGAAAACTTTCGTCAGATCGTTCCTACATTGTACATCAGCGTCGTGTTTCAGCTCTGTCCGATCTTTACGATCAAAAAAACCTAAACCGACGCGTAAAAAACGCGTTCCTCGGTTGTCCCCGCCGTACAAGCGATACGCCCGGAACGAGGAGTTGAACGACGAAAATACGACAACGCGAAATTGAGTGAGAACCTAATTACAATTATCTAGATTTAATAATATACGAAACTATCTTGTCTGGACCGCGTTAAAGTTTCGAGACACATAGAAGCGTCGTGGAACTGCCGTAAAATCCGAAAGTTTCAAAAAAATTTTTTGAAATCGGCAGTTTCGTAACGACGTTTGGTATTGGTGTACAAAGAATCGTTGTTACGTTGAACGGCACACGAAAAAGTTGAGATTTCGGCTTATTCGAAGCATTTTCGTTTTTAACTTTTGATTAATTTCTGAGTTTTGTGCCGAAGAAGTCTATTTTTTATTTTTTTTTTTTGTCCATGTCGAGCACCGTTTCTGCAGCGTTAGTTTTACACGAAACCCGGACGTCGCGGTATTCCGTAGCGGATTTTTTTGACCGCGTGTACGTGTTACGTTTCAATTTATACAGAATTAATTATCGTCCGTAACGTTTTATGTGCGGTTGATATCTGCCGTTAAAATTAATCGGTTACTTATGTAAATGTGCGGTACATACCGCGCGTATAAACACTAATGTGTACTATATATATATAGCGTCATAAAATAATATCGTGTCGTTTATTATTTGTCATTTTGAGCCATTAAGATTTTATACGTCGATAATTATATACGTTTCTCGTTAAAACATCTCTATATAAATACCTAACACACGGGTATATACATGACGATGATACGAATAAAAAATTTCAATGAACGTCCCGCGACAGTATTATGACGTCGTCGTGCATTGTAGTGTTTTACACACGATACGGCTTAGTGAAAACAGTACGGTTAAGATTCGTATCTTATCATTTGCATATTTTTCGGTCAAACTGTAACTAACATAATACGTTACACGGGGTGTCACTCTAGACAAAAAAAAAAATTAAATCGTTTGATATTACGCCGTAGTGTTATACGTATTTGGACGTTTCCGAGTTGAAATTAATCGTTTTTATAGTGTTTCAGGATAATTTCGACCGCCGTTACAGACGTAAATTTACGGATTTTAAAAAATAAACCACTTTACCAGACTACGACCGTCAAGACTTCTACACAACATCTCTCGCGCGTCTCACGTTAACGCGATCAGCACGCCGAACGCGCTTTTCTCGGAACGACGAAAGATCGTCCTGTCACTTTTTTTTTTATCCGACGCATCGTTTAAAGCGATGTGCGGTGCATTACCTACCCCCCGTCATCTTGAAGATAAGATCTGCACAAGAACCGCGGAAAAACGGTTACCGTCGAGGGATGTAAACGATCCGGAGTTAGTATGTATACGTCCTCTCCTCCTCGTGACGGTGTGTACAACGGCGCAGTACTTGGCCAGCGCAGGTGCGCAGCGCAGGGGAAAGAGCTGAGGTTGTGGCGTGCTGTCAGTTTTTAGCAAACTCATTAATCGACCGATAGAAAATACCGAACGTTCAGAATTTGTTTTACAGGTTCTTATTTGTTAAAATCGTAACCCATATTAAAATTTCCGGATCGTATTTTCAGTGTTGGAGCTCCGTACATTATGACGCCCTCCGCGTTGTGCGACATCTGCAGACACTGTCCAAATCGGGTATAAAATTATAAAAGGTGCACGAAAATCGGTTATTTTTCCACACGTTTAACGCGTTTCCGGGCTGACGATGAGTATTTTTTTGCTGTCGTCGAAAAACTTAAATTTTCGCAACGTTATTCAGAACCGAAAGCGGTCGTATAGGAAAAAAAACCCCGCGATTGCGAACCGCGGTTATGTCGTACAAACCAAACCATTGATTGATATTTGTCGTCTCGAATTTTTACGGTAGCTGGGAACGCGGCGCATCGGCGCACAAAGTTTACACTCTGCAGCTGTACACCGAACTGTAGGGACCCAGAAAATATCGACGGACTTTCGGTTCTTTTTTTTTGTCACACGGACAATGTCTTTTACACGACGCACCTCGAACGCTTTTTTTTTTCTATCACATCGTACAACGCGTATTTCGCGTCCGCTGTCACCTGC
Source organism: Hormaphis cornu (assembly GCA_017140985.1). Classification (NCBI taxonomy): domain Eukaryota; kingdom Metazoa; phylum Arthropoda; class Insecta; order Hemiptera; family Hormaphididae; genus Hormaphis; species Hormaphis cornu. The sequence continues at coordinate 16,718,933 of CM029362.1, forward strand.
GAACGACGGTTTTGACGAGTACAATTATCAGTTTCCGCGCACTTCGCTACGTCCCGAACACCGATCTGGCTGCGTTTTACACAGCTTTTCTCGGAACGACGAGGAGAATCTCTTTTACGAGTTGTATTTTTTCTACAAGTTTACCGTATCGTTTCTTACGATCGACGGGACGATCACGACCGTTATGTCGTAACGTATTGTTTCTTCATCGGACCACCGCGGCCGAAATGGCGACGTCACGCTGACGCACGTTTTGAAAAACTCGCGCGCGTTGTTGCAGCGTCATCGATCGAACGACGATGTGTACGGTTATTGCGTCGCGACCGCTACGCATCGTCCGACGGACGGTAATCACGGCTGGTCTTCTGTTTCTTCGTACCGTAATTTTTATTTCGCGTTTACACTTTTTACGCGAACGGAACATGACGTCCACACACACGTTTTAAAAAACCCTCGTCGACGAGTCCCATACGACGTACAGACCACCAACGCCAGTATTTTGTTTGTTTTTATGCCGACACTTGTGCGTGCACACGATTACGATAACTGAATGCCAAATTTTCGCGCCCAACCGTAATAACCGTACGTTTCGAATGAAAACAACTGTACACAGCCGAAAGTAGATCAGTGTGTCCATACGAGGTGATGTACACACAACATAGTCTGACGACACGTTACACGTTTAAATAGACCCTTGTAGATCATCAAGAGAGTAGAGTAGTGTAATCACTGTTTTTTTTCCTAACCCGCCGACTCTGCACTTTTAAACAGCTATCGTACGTTATGTTTGCTGCACAACATTGCGTACTATGCATCGCTATTGTTGTGCATCAACAATGTCACGTATCGCGTTACATCAGCCGAAGAAGAGAGAGAAACGTAGACGTCGGCAGCATGCGCGAGTCATTCCGTTGAAATGTAAATAAAAACAACAACACGCCTTGGTGGTCCCCAAGGATACTTATTAATTGATCCTGACAGTCGCGGCTCTACAACAATACGTTATTGTCTCGAGCGACAAAACGGTACGGATAAAAAAATTGTTTTCCACGTATTATTGTTTTTATTTTAGATTCTGTGCGAGGGGAGATATTAGGAATGTGTTGATTTAAAAAAAAAATTTATCCGTCTGTGAACATTTTCGAGGGTGGTAAAATTACTCCGATCTCTACGAACAGAGATTACAGGCTCGAGACGGTAGTTCGTTCGAAGCATTTTTTGAATGTTAATGTGATCCGTTAACGCGAAAGTCAATATTTTCGCGAAAAATCTCCAATTGACTCGCACACGTCGATGAAGTTAGTACGTATCGAGTCGATCAAAAATTTGTGTGAAAAATTTATATCCATTTGGTTGATTTTCGAACGATTTGTACGTGTTAAAGTGTTTTTAAAACATCGACTACCGAATAGACGTGTAACTATATAATTAACTAATTCTATAGTTGATGTATTTTTGGCGCGTTAAAACGTATGTATATATAAGTCATTTACAACAACGCGTAATCTTATTCTTCTTCTTGGCTTTTACAGACCTTTAAGGCCCATCGCCGCAACAGCATACCAATCCATTCCTTTTCTATCTTTTGCAGCAGCACATCCTTCAGCGTTTTTTACATTCAGAAGTTTCGAGTCTTCTTGCACTCTTTATCCATCCGTCTTTGTCTACGCCGTCCTCTCTTAGAGTCGGGTCTCCATTTAGTCGTGGAATCGATCATTCTTTCCGACCTCCACACGTGCCCTGCCCCCGACTCGTGCAGGCTCCCAATAACGGTAGTAGACCCTCATGAAGATTATCCGATTCTTCGTTTTTTTCTCCATTTCTCTTTGGACCGAAGATTTTTCTTAGTGTCTTTCTTTCAAACACTCCAAACTTTCCTTCGGTTGATTTTGTCCTGGCCCATGCATACATAATTGGTTTTACTATGATATTTTTAATACGCGTATAATAATTGTAAAAATTAATTTTCAACAAACCTCACATAATATTTGGTCCTACAGTATATATTTGTTACACATAGTACCTACGTATATACACGGAATTCTCGAAGTTTTATGGCACGCCCGTTGTTTATACATTATTTCAATAACATTGCAGCATTTATACGTATAATCGTTTGAAAATGATTCGTTAACTGGCGTATGTGCAGCAGTACCTTATATAATATACTATTATAGCCACGACTGCGTCGAACAACATATTTTAATAACAATAAAAAAAAAATAAAACAAAAATACTTTGTTTATAATGGTGGTGTACAACCGTGTCGATTCAAACGTTTTAACGATCGTGAGCTATAATAATAAGCGAAACTTTACGACCAGCGGGTATTAACATAATAATATTAATAATACTCGCGTGTTTAAAATATGAAAATAATTTGATCGATTACGTCACGTTTACCGAGGTATACTAGGCGTTTTTAAAGAAAAAAAAATATGAGTTATCTAAAAAAATAGTGAAATAGAGATAATACGGGAAAAAGGACTTAACCCCCTTCGTCTTAACTAGGCGATATGACTTTGTGTACAAGAATACGACGTATTATACAATTGCGGTGTAAATAAATTGATAAAAAGCGGTGCAGAAAATCAGAGGAACTATTGAACACCGAAACGATAGAAACCGGAAAATATAGATGTTTACACTGGGTCGTGTGAACACAACCCGCAGACGACAAAAAACGATAGAAACTACTCAATAGGAAACCGGAACGAAAGACGAATCGGAAACAACGAGTCATTATAGACGACGTGGAAAACGAAACGAATAATCGATTAACATCGAGTAAATTAAATAAATATAGACCCGCCTAAAACCTAATAACTTATTATATCGGTATATCATTTTCTTGCTAAAAAAACAGAAAAACATTGTTACGCGTATGTGTTCGGGTCGATCGCAGTAAAAGCTGTTTGTTTTTTTTTTCCCCGGTTAAACGGTTTGATTGAGTGTAACTGTATGGATAATACTAGACTTACGACGAACGTAAAAACATTTCGAAAAAGTTTTCGTTTATTTCTTGGTCGGTTTAAAAGTAGAATTTTTTTTTGTAATTTATCACCCGGTTTAAAATCGACTGCGTTGTTGAGAATTTCGTCGTTATCATTTTTTGTGTGAACAATCGAAATTTAAAAAAAAATGCTATTCCGTATAATCGTAATGATTTTTCAGAACCCCGCGAAATCGGTCAATTTTTGCGTACTCGAGTTCCCGACGAAGACAGCCGCTACTGTACGGCCGCGCTCTGGCGGAATTCGACTTCATTAGAGCCGTTCGCAAAACCGTTTTCGCAAACCCGCTCCTCCAAGTCCGTTCTGTACACATTTTTGTTTCGGCCGCACACACTATATGTGATTATATATACTCACCGAGCATTGATTTAAACGCAAACAAGTATCATTTTGAAACGCCTATTGAAACGTGTGTGCGTCTAGGTATATGTGTACTGCGGGAGAGGAACCGTCTAGCTGGAGGGCTGCCGAAGTCGTCGTTTTTTCCACAACGTTTTATCGTCGGAAATGTACAACAACAACAACGGCGTAACGCCATCGCTCCGGGACAAAACGCGTGTTATATTATTATTACGTACAAACGATAAACACACACGTACGTTTGTGTACCTACATTTCCTTTTCCGTCTTATCATCACACGAGCTCGTCTCTCTCTCCGAATCGATCGCGTTAATAATTATTGTTATTGTGAGCGACGCGCGGTTGAATACGGAGTGCGGCAAAAAAAAACAGCTCTCCACAGTTCGATTGCGGGTCGTAACGATATCGGATAAACCGTAATCGATGGGAACAACAATACGTTATCCGGTGTGTTGTTAATTGTCGCGAATCGGTCGGGAGAAAATCGCCAAATGCCGTTTCGGAGTTATTTCAAGAGCAAAAGTGTAGCGCACCGGCGTCGTCTCCAAACCGCCGCAGCGAAAGCACCGAACATTGTAAAAGAGGACCTCCTCCACTTGACGTGATTTCTAAAACTGCTAAGAGTTAAAATAAAACGGCAGTACGGTAAACAAAACGTACTCTTTTTAATATAAATAATAAATAAAATAATAAATATAAATCATTAATTGTACACCCGACTCGGTAGTTCGGAAGAAGTCTCCTGCGGATCGGAGAGGTTTCTTTTTTTTTGCCGCACCCTGTATAAACGTGCGTATTACAATACCGTAAACATTCCTATAAACAACCAATAATAATAATAAACAAACAAATTCTCAAGTTCGTGTATGACGCGTATAATAATAATAACACGTTACGATAATAATTATTATACTCGTATTATTGTACGCACCTACGTAATAATTTATACCAAGCACGATTTATATAAACGGTCGCCATTAATATTGTTTTATTACGTTATATTATTTCGTGGCTTCTTCGTTTGTATATGTATATTTCACGATATCGTATACGACTCGTTCGATATGGATTCGGACGGGTGCTGCACGAGATATTCTCGATGACACTCGTGCGATCTGCAACGAGGTGGCGTTTTATATGTATTATTGAAATTATAATTTAAACGATTCGAACGAATCACGATGAACAATAATAATAACCCATTCGATTTTTCCGATTTTATTTTTTCGTCGGCAACGAACGCGCGCGTAAATGTGCATTTGTAAAAAAACGTCAAAGCGGAGTCGGCACGTGCTTATAAAACATTATTGACGGTCGTTTTATAACAGTATTTATTTTAACGCCGTCTTGCGTGTCGCGGTTTTATACTTCGCATTAGGATAAAACGGATCTAAAAACGTACTCACATCATAATGTACGTATTGATTACAATAGTTGTGCAATACAGCCGTGAACAAAAATGTCTAGAAAAATAGTACAACCGGATCAGTTCGATTTATGTGCGTGGATAAAACACGGGTATCTTACGGTACACGCGGTAACGATATTTTTTCGTTTATAGAATCTTTTGTGCGATTTAGAAAATGAAAAAAAATTGTTTTCACGTACGCGTAAAATATCTGTCGATTCCCAGAAAATGTCGATCACGTATTGTGTGCCCACCGACGGACGGTTGATTTTTATGGAAGGACGGGGGACCAGTTTTGAATTTTGAAAAACCACGGGGAGCAAAACGAAACCCGGCAATATAAACGCCGTAAAACCTCGAAATAAAGTTATTATACGCGCGTCCCTCAGACAGGTCGTAATTGTAATTTTTATTATATTACGCACTTAACGTGTCGAATTAGTGGGTACCTACATACATACACGTATTTTATCCGAGGAGACTGCTGCTGCAAAGTATACGAATACCGCTCAGGTATTTCGTTGTTATTTTATCTTTTGCGAATTGCTGCACGTGGTCTTCACGAGTGCGCTCGTTAAAATTTAAAACTCTTCCACATTTCGTGCCGGGTTTATTTTCGTTTTTATAGCCTACATCGTCGACGGAACCAGACCGGGGCCGTTCGAATGACTGAAAACAACGTTGATTTTGTTTTTTATAAGGGGCCTTTAAGACCCTCCAACACACACACATTCCTCCATCTATCCTCCTGCTGCTCCTCTCCCGGCTTCTATTTCTCCTACGTTTTTAGCGACACTTGAGAAATCGTAAATTTATATCATCGTCCTATTTCTGGGGACTCTTTCCATCATTTGGTTCGTGTCTCCGTATCGGACGAGATTTATAATATCTTTAGTTTTTAAATTTGATTAATTCATTTAATGGAATACCGTCCAATTACCTGTATCTGGGTATTTTTTGTGCGGTGTGCAGAACAATAAATTTTACTACTCAAAAACTAAGTGTTAACAGAACATATAACCGTAGTAATAGTTAAACAATGCGTTAAACATTCGCTGCACGTCCAGAGCCTAGAAATTTTACATTTTTTACATTCTTTACGGGGCACAGTGAAGCGGTCTTATTTAAATGAATAGTTTTAATCATTTTTACTATAGATGTCGACACTAATTTTTGCTTAAAAGGGCCAAGAACATAAAAAATTTTATGCACCAGTCGTTATTATTATTAATTTTTTTGTTGTCACTGATTTGTTTGAAATAAAAAAACAGTTTTTTTTTTTTCTCTAAAGAATATTAAATTTTCAAACTTTCCTCAGACGCGTATATCGTTAAATCTTAATATCGCTTTTTATAGTATTATTTTAGTGCAGCGATTTACCTACTTTTAATTCACATCGCAGATAAATTGAATGTTTGTAAAACAAGTGGTTAGGCTACACCGAGACAAGGCACAGCGAGACAAGCATTTCATAATATGCCCCCCAAACATACAGTTTTAGGCAGTGCAATACTAATTAAATTGAATGATTCATTTATCCAAACGAAGATTTGAAGAACTGTTCTCTCTACTGTGGTTTTGACGGTGAAAAACTTTTCTTTTTTTTTTTTTATTTGAAAACCTTTAGGAAATACTGCACCTACGTGGTGTAACTTGAATTTTAGAGAATCTTTATTAAAATTTGTATACTTTTTTTTGTAATTCGAGCGTGTTAAAAAAAACGTCGCGTTTTTAAATCGTTTAGACCGATTTTACGAAGCGCGTCACAATTCGTGTGCCGAGTGCGAACAACGGGTGCAGCTGCTGCCACAGCGAGGAGACATTTCGTTTGGTTTTCCGAAGCTAAACATAGGACGTATTTAAACGCTGAACAGTGTTCCAAGTTTATTTTTTTTCACACGTTTCATTAGCCTAGAAACGAACGAGCGAAAAAATGGAAAAAGAACGTAAGATAAGGTGTCCCGCGCTTACGGGGGGCTATCGAACGTGGTCGTCGACGCAAAAGTGTGTTAATTAATTAATTGATCGTCGATCTTTCACAAACGTGCGAACGCGCGTGAGCAACACGAACGGATGCGAATGATGTACGGCGGATAAAATAAACACGTGTTCTCGTGCATCGTCCTGTGCTGTACCGTTGGTTTTATACACATCGGTGTGTACGTGCATAATTATTTTTATTAATTGTGCCTGTGACACGTAGTACGCCCACGGCTGCCCCGTCGACGGCGACTCGATCCTTCTCGTCGATATGGTACACGTATTTTTTTTTTTGTTTTCCACGTGCGGCTGAATTTATAGCCTTGCCCGGCTTTATCTCTGTACGATCCGCGTTGAACGAACGAAAAATCGAACGATTCACGATTTGTGTAAAACGGTATATAGATTCCGTTTTACGGGTATAAACCGTATACGGTTAATACGCGAAATACGTAATACGACAGGAGAACTAAAAACTACGAGTCTAAAACGAGCGTTTAAGGAGGAATATCCCATAGCTTTTGTTTAATCGGAGCATACCCGTACGACTGGGCTAACCTAAAAAGTTATTTAAATTTTCGTTTATTTTTTTAGTCGGTTAATCCGATCGGCGAGAACGGTGCAGCCACGGACAAATGACCGAGAGGCGGACTGCCTGTGCAGGGATGTGTATAGTTCGTCCACGCCACTGGTCTGCGTCGGATGTAGGTACATTGCATTGAGTCGTGTGAATAATAAACGTAGTACAGACGTGAAACATTATTCGGTAATTCGTTCCACAGAGCAACAAAGATCGCGTGTACGTATGCGTGAGGATATTGATTTGGTTTTACGTGCATTATTATTATGTATACGCGTATAAATCAACGGAACGGTTATTTTTAACGAGACAACCAGTTTATTTTCGAGTTCTCTCCATATTTTCGTGTCCCCGGTATTGCATAACCGATGATATGATGTATGTACGCGCGTATTGGCGTTAGAAATGTATTAAACTGCAGCAGTCCGTACATCCGGGCCGGCCGCACGTAATACAATATATATAGATATTTTTGAATTATTTAACGTCGGTCTGTGCAACGTTTGAATTTTTTTTTATTTTTCAGACGTTTTCAATTTGGTTCGCACTACGTTTCACACGGTAACGCGTGCGCAAATCAAAATAGTTTTTTTCCTTACCGAGTGTTGCTGCCTCGGGGCTTCGAAGGAACAATGCGATTAGCCGAAAAAAAATTGTACGCCCACAACGTTACCCTGCGAGCCTGGAGTTTTTTTTTTCTCTTTTCGTCTGCGCACTCGTTTTAAACGCACGTATACAAATGATATTTAAAAAAAGTAAAGTGGTTTTTTGTATTGCTCTGCTCGAATTCACGGCCAGGCGAAACTCGTGACAGGAAACAATCACGTTCTCATATCACTGATAATTAGCGAATTAGCGAATTTCCACGGTTCACGGTCATGACGATTCAACGACTGCTGCATATATGTATCATAAACGTGATACCATTTATCGTGTTTGTATAGCAACTACCAAAATTTATTATTTTTTTGAATCATGGATAGAAACGAATGTCAATGTTACGGGCTCGAAAAGCGACAGTTTGTTGAATGAGCTTTAACCAATGTGATTTTGAAGCACTTTGGTTACCTACTCCGAATATTCAACCGCGAGCAAACTTAACGCGCGGCTATAGTTTCTCACAGGGACTGCCGTACGGTAGTTCTCGGACCGCACATCAATAATAATATTATAAAACAAAATCGACGTTCATATTTTGGAAATTATCGCGCGCGGAAAGAAAACTCGACCGCTCGGCAGACCATATAATATAATGTTCGCACGTTCGGTAAAAAAAAGAAAAGCGTTTCGCGCTGCAGCTACACAGACGGGGCGTAATGTAAAATAATTCGAAAAAATCGTTGGCATCGCCTATTTTATACTACCCGGATAATATAATATTATATACGTATCTATGTATATAGACACTTTAACGATCGCTCCGGGATACGGTGTACGACGAATAAATTACAAGGCGTGGGCTGACCGTCGTGAAGACCAATAAAAAAATAAATACGAAACGAAAAAATAAATCAACCAGAAAATCCGAATAGCAGCTCCTTCGTCTTCACCACTCGCCGCGGAATCTGCAAAGACATCGCGGTATAGGACCCGTAGGGATCATATCAAATATTGTTTAAAACGACGGAAAAACAACGTGGTATCTGCGGTCTACACAGTTTTTTCCAATCGATTTAAAAACAATATCGTTTTATCGCGCGCGTTGACCCAAAAACCGTCGTGCGGTTCGCCGAAATTCATACGAATTCCTCGTCGTGGAATTCAAGCGATATCGTTATTTCGATTCGACGTCGCGCTGTATTTCGCACAGAAGGTTTAATTTTTTGACGTATCCGACGTTTCACAATCGAATTCAGAGCGGCGCTCATACCAAACAGCAGGTACGCTCTCTTAGTAGAGAATATCCGTTCCGTAAACGAACGAAACGAAAATCGACTAATTTTTTGGTTTCGAAAAGTTATATCAGAACATTTAAAGTTACAGACTGTGTACAAAAACGCAAAACTGGTGCGCAGACGACGCTGGAAACGCAATATTATATACTCTTGAACTGTGCTGGCCGATAAACGAAAATTTTTTTAAATATTTTTCGTACGCGTTCGTCGTGAGCGTACTCGGATCGGACCCCGTTTAACCGAAAAAACAAACAATTATGGGATACTCCTCGTCAATAATACAATGAGACAATTATTACACAATTTATTATACACTCGTGTCACGTTATCGTTTTAATTTATTAGTGTACCTGCGGTAGCTTTTTTTTTTGTTTTTTATTCGAACCGCGTTCAATCAACCCGCAGCAGCAGCAGCAGCAGCAGAGAACATGTTACACGACCGTCGGGGCAGCGCGCGCCCCGTCAGCTGCTGGAAACGTCTTGTCTCCGTTTTATATTATAATAATTTAGGACAGGTATTATTGTTACCTGCGCAAGCAACACGATAATATATAATATGAACCGCCGCATTATTATTATTACGACTTTGCCGTTTAAAAGTATAAACCGTTCGCGTAACATTTTTTCTTTTTTTTTTTTTTTACGATCGACGTCTTTTGTAAACCGAAATTTTCACGACGTTTGTTGTTGGTTTTTTTTTTTTTAACGTTTCGCAATAAAAACGAGAAGATTTCGGGCGCGCGGAACAGCTCCCGCTGCCATCGCGAGACGCGCCCGTACGATACACAACAACAATAATAAAATATATTAAACAAAAAAAAATCCTCGTGTACGGCTATTTAGTACGTTATACTACCGCTATTATTATGATACTAATATAATTATTATATCAGCCGCTTGCTGCTGCGGCTTCTCGAAAGGACCGGAGATCGGAGTCGCATCATAATAAACGCGCGATAAAATCGCGTATTTTAATATCGCGTTGTCATGACAATTGTTTTACATTATTGGCCCGGTCGCCTTCTGCTGCATGTAAGCAACAACATAGCGATAGTAACAATGTAATACGTAAAAAAAAAGCCGGCGAAACGGTCGAATCACAACCCCCGGAACGTCTTACCCCCTAGAGTATAGGAAAGACCTAGGAAAACCATACCCCCCAAAAAAAATTTGTGTGATATCGTTATCCTAGGAATATAGTATCCACTCGGGGGGTTACTAGACCTATCTATACCACCGGTAATAAACAATCGAAAAACGCTTGAAATAAAATTTGAAGCCGAAATCTCTAATTGTATGTCCAACGTAACGGTCGGAGCGCTAGTTCCACCCGAAAACGTCATTAAAAAAAAACCTGAAAATTTCAAATCGTTCGCCGCGAAATTCTCTAATTTTTTTTTGTTCAAAACACGAGCAAAATTTTACCACCGGAAACCTTTTAGAAATTTAAAAATCGGAGCATCCCTACCGTACGCAAAGTTGTTAACTGCAGAAAAATATCGTTGTAAAAACAATAAATTCCAGCTCGCCCGTCGCTTAAAAATTAAAATTAAAATAAAAATAAACAAGTTTTTGCACAAAAGACTCGCGCCGGGAAAAAAGTGACGGGTTAATTATTACAACATTATCGCGCAGCCTCGTCGGTCCCACATGACAATATAATAATAAATATAATAAATATAATAATTTGCGCGCGCGTGTGTTTGTTATTCGTGTAATATTTTGTATTACAATAAAAATTGTAATTTTTTTCGATAAACGAGTTGGCCCGGGGCGATTTCCGAATGTCGGATATAATGATGCTGCTGCTGCAGTAACGAGCTTGGCAGTCGACTTTATAACATAATATCGTAATAACATTAAATAATGGACCCTCGGCGGAACAATGATTGGTGGAGTAACGTGCGTTTTTATCGAACAAACTTTGCAGAAACTAAGACCATACGTAAAAAAATGAAAAATCCCCTTACAAGAAGAGAGTATTAGTCACTAACCGTGCGAGAACAGGACATACTCGTTCCTAACACGTTCGATCAGCAAGGAACCGAATCCTTTTTGTAGCTGCACACACGACCTGCGTCAAAATAATACGCGTGATAAACGATAAATGTATTAAACACATTTTTCGTTCGTTTGTTTAAGTATATTTTCTCAACGGCCCGGTGAAAAATTAAGTTAATTTACTTTTATTATTTCGGTGGGAAACCAGCAGCTGTTATTATGAATAATACGGTAAAATCGACGTTGATCGCAGCGTCGATTTTCATTAAACATCAGAGAAAATATAAAAACGTACGTATTATTTTCCCTCTAAACGACGGGAATCAGCTGGTTATTATAATCGTGTCGACGGGTATTTTACCGTATTATAATGTCGTGTATTTTACCCGTAGCCAGGAAATAAACGCTAAACTGGTTAACGTAATAATCGCCACGCCGCTTAAAATATTAATTTTTCCCGATCGTTTTCTGACCCGTGGTTGAAACGAAATACAAGAAAACGATTTCGAAAATAACAATAACGGTATAAATCGTGCAAATACATACAGGATCCGCGTCCGCCTACAGGGCGGCGGTAATAGTTATATTAATTACAAACAAAACTCGATTACTCGTGTAAACATAAATTTAATTATACTCTTATGAAAATATATTGGACGGTCGAATCTTATAAGTATAGGTTATTATATACCGTTTCGCGTTGTTCAAATAAATTAATTTATAATCTTGTACAAACAAATTTATTGTTTTTTTTTTTTAAATTATTATAATGTGTTTGAATATTTTAATAATTGCTCATGATATTTTGGTGAGCGTGTTTGCTCAGTGTGTCGATACGTTATGGAGTATACCTTAACATACTTAAAAATTATGTTTCACTAAATATGCACGACATGCAGGTACAACATTCGATGATACACTCAGCGTAAAATAATCGTCGTTCAGGTACGTTATAAAAACGTTTAAAAAACAAACAAAATTGCAACGAGATTATAAGACGCAAAAATAATTATAGGTAGGTCAAAGCCGTGCGAGTTTTTTCTGTTATTTTCAGTCAATTCTCTGAATTCAACAAATCGACGATTATAATATAGCAGAAGCAATATGTGCTGCGCATTTTCGTTTTGTTAACATTATACTTTTGAAAATATTCATTAATTGCTTTTTCGTGAAACGATAATAACAACTGCGGTATATCATGCGGAACTGATCTGTTTAAAAAAAAGTTTATTTCGGTACAATAAAACGATTAAAACGATATTATTTAAACTGGTAAAACGGCGATAATCTCGACAAATTGAAATACGATTTTGTTTTTCTAAATTTTTGAGCTAACCACGCTACCATGCGCGATAATATTACGACATATATAATAAATTATTATATTTTCGCCCAGAGCTGTTATACATTATTATTAATAATGTATAACAGCTCTGGGCGAACAAAATTCAAAAAGATCGAGACGATTTTTTTTTTCTTTTTAAACACGTTGATCACGTGAGATGTTGTGTTGCGTCGACCGAACAATTATTTTTGCCGCAGACAATCCGTATTATGGTAATTACCACGGCACTTACCACGGTAATTACCACGTGTATCGAACGCGGTTGGTAATTGACCGTTTACGTGTCGACGGGAGGGCGCAGGTCGACGGGGGCGCCGGAAGGTTTATCCCCGGCTCGGTCTTTCGAATTATTTCCTATTTTCTCGCACCAAAGACTAATGTATTTTTATACGCAGGAGGAGATTTTATAACTCGCTATATTTTATAGAACATTATCTCTTGTTGCTACCGAATCGAACGCACATTATATTATACACGGGCAATAACGTCGGGCAATTTGTTTGTCCGGTATAACACAATCAGCGTTGATCATTCGGTTTCGGGTGTGATGGCAACAGTCGATGTGTAATTTTTGGCGATTTTCGGATGATATCGTAGACACGGTTGAGAAACGCTTGATATGTTTCGAGCGCGGCGGAAAAACGTGATATTAATATGTCTCTCGCGGTGGCGCCATTCGTGTGCGAGAACCAAAACTTACGAGGAGTCATAGTGTTTGACAATAAGACACGAGTGATGGCAAAACTCGGCACTGTTAGGTTTTTATTCACAACTTTATCATCATAGATTAAATTGATCAATAAAAACGCCATCGCGGTTTAATTATTACAAAAAAGAAAATCCATGACCGGCAAAACATGATACGTCTGTACTTGTTGTTTAAAATCCGTATCGTGGTTCAATATTATAAATCGTACAAAGTCATTGATAATCCTAAAAGAACGGACGTTTTTCTTTGAAAACTGTATTTTTTATTCCATTCTAAATCGTAAAACTCGTTTTTCCAAAAGTTCAAAAAATGTACATGTATATCAACTTCTGCCACGACACCTCAGAGTTGATGCTATAATATTATGTAATAAACAATATACGTTTCAAACTCTACGTTACTCTCTTTTTTTTTTTTATAAAATATGTTAATAATTTTTGGTCGTGCGTACGAGTATGAAAAAAGTTTTTCGATTTTGAACCCTTGTCTTTTGATCGAATATGCAATTAGATAATTGAAATATTTTTCAAGGAGTTATTAAATATGGTGTATTTGAAAATAAATCAAAATATTGTAAAATATGTTGTTAATCGTTTGTACAATTTTAGTGCCAACTGCAGTTTCACACGTGTCATACTGTAGACAATCTCACTGTGTATGGCGTACAAGATACTTCTAGTTCCTTACTTTATAGAGAACGGATTGTAAGTATAAAAAACTTATTATTTTTCAACTGTATAATGATTACAACATACATATTTCAAAATAAAATGTCACAACAAACGTTTGACCAGTTGTGAAATTTAACGAGTTATAAAGAGAATTAAAATGTCTCATCGTGTCCCCCCCTTCCCCTCATTGGACAAATGCGACTTTTGCAAAACGAAATTCAAGAAAACTACAGCCGAACGTAAACAATTATACTCGCTCGAGTTGTGTTTCGCTGTACAGTTTTAACTTTAAACAAAAAAAAAAATTAAACACAATTCTGTTATTTCTGTGTGAATTTTTCGTTTCTTATACACGCGGGTGTATTTTAGAGCGTATCGATGTTAGCCGTGTATGGTTTAAGAAAAAAATACCAATATTGCAGCTGTATATCGAATAACTCGATAATATCATACGGGACACAAAAAAATTGTTCAATCCGTGTTCGATGTGGAATAAAAGGACGCGATTAAGTGAAAAATAATTCTTGTACAGAATTATAGACTTGTATTAATAATACCGAAATCGTAAGTGGTATGCGAACATTTTTTTTTTTAATTAAATTAAGGGGTTCTTACGAACCCCCGTGTATTAACCCCCAAGTATGCACTGTAACATTTAACACGTTATACACGTTTAAAACGTCACACATAAACCGACTTGAAAACGCCGTTTTAAAATATCTTAATCCGGTATGAAATTCAAAAACGGCGTACGTTTGATATCGACGTATATTAAAACTTAGCTTTAAACGTTCTCACGGATATCGTTTTCACGAAACGTTTCTATGATTTAACGACGTCATAGTAATATGGTGCTGTTGCAGTACAGCGGTCGGAATGAATGAATATAAGTGATAATATCGACATGTCATTATTATTATTACGAGCTCAACTCGTTTTGTCTTTTAATCCTCGAGATTCTACGATATGTTTTTCGTTTTAATGGCGTATTTAAATGTCGTAATTAAGAAAATGTAAACTATCGCCACGGCGATGTATGAAAACAAAATAAATTTCCAGTATTAGCCTTCCGTGCCACCTAAAATACGGCGTCTGTATTGAAATAGGCAAGGGTCGACTTGGGCGAAGGGTTGATTTTTGTGTGTAGTAATATAATCCGTGTAGTTCACCTATTCCATAAATAGGCCATCCCTTCTGTACGAAAAGTTGTCGACGGAAGGAAAAAAAGCAACACATTCAACGCTCATCTAAAAATTGTAAATTGTTTAACGAATAACAACAGTATTATAGTACAACCTCGTCACGGTTTGCTTCTAAAAACAAACTGTATAAGACCGTATATAGTGAACTACGCGAATATTATACAGTATAAAATGTAATATCGAATGGATATGGATCGTCGCAGTGTTAAACGTTGGCTGAATAGCACACGATCGAGTTCAGTAATTTTATAATAACCCATACGTAAACGGTCGTAATTTGTTGAGATTGACATCGGTAACCTCGGCATCATTATTGTATTGTATACGCGTATACAAACTATTATGAATGTGGATTTAAACGTCACATTCGCGTGTAATGTGAACGGTTCGATGTCGTATTTTATCGGCGCAAAAAAATTAATAAGAAAAGAGTAACACGAATCGGGCGGGCGATATTGTACAGCTCGCCGGAGAATTCGCTTCGAAGTATGTGTCACGACTTTGGGTGGGCCAACCATACTGGCTCGGAAGTCGCGGACGGCGTTCTCGCGAGGTTATAGAGAACCGCCGTTAGGGAGATACATTTCCTACTTCCGCGTACAGGGGATGTTTGAAAAGTCAAAAAAGTGTAGTTTCAAGTAAGCGTTTAACAGTAAGGTTTTGCGAACCGCGGGGAATCCGAGGACGTATTTTACATTGACCTCCCGGTGTAGACAGGTTTCGTGAAAATCTGCGGACGACTTTTCAACCAGTACACTATCAGCCCTGCAGGGAACCCACCCGAGTTACGACTTTTGACGGTTTGAAATTTTGACCGTGTACGCCGCTGGTCACGAGTTTTTATCGTTGTTCACTCGCGGTTCGCACTATAGATATTATTATTATTATTTAGCACAGCAGTACGAATAACGAATTCCGTCGGACGTTGACTTTGTGCGCAACGTACAATTATTAATTATCATAGTAATATGTAAATAACAGCCGATCACTGCGGTGTGCGCATAAAAAATATGGTGGGTACCTAACGTATAATTGAAACATAGCCCGAAAATCGTATAAATTATACGCGCCGATCCCACGACGACGAGTTTCGACTGTTATTATCGAAATGAAAAATTACGATTCGCCTTCTCGCATTCACATTTCTCATAGGTGCGCGCATAAATTTGTGTGCGAAACGCGACGACGTATAATACGTTACAGTACCGGTACGCTGAACGAAAAAAATATCATTTACTTTCAGAA
Source organism: Hormaphis cornu (assembly GCA_017140985.1). Lineage (NCBI taxonomy): Eukaryota > Metazoa > Arthropoda > Insecta > Hemiptera > Hormaphididae > Hormaphis > Hormaphis cornu. The sequence goes on from CM029362.1 coordinate 16,735,344, forward strand.
GTTCAGACGACGGAGAGAAAGAAAAACGGGACCAACGATTTTTCGAACGATTCATTTCTCAGTAGAAACGCTGCGTTGGCCACCTCGCGTTAAACATATTTTGCGGAAATGTTAATTTGTTATCGAACAAAAAAAATTTGCGGTTTTCATAAAGTTCAGGAATTCCATGTAGTTGGCTGAAAATCACTCGAAACTCGTACGTCTGCAGACCCTGTATCTTACCAGTTTTGACGTTACGTTTCGACGGCTAGAAAAAATTAAGTCGATCGTGTCGAAAACGCGTTTGCCGTAATTTTTCAACGGATTGGTTATTTTGCTGTAACATTTCAAATCTGTGAAAACCCATTATTATGTATGAAATTTTCCAAACGATTAAGATCTAGAAAAATGTCGTTTCTCTTATATGTATAATATTATCTGCATACGATATTATATTCCGGAATCAACACTTTTACGTATTTTCCGTGTGACGTTTTGTTAAACACTCATATACTTTGTTTCCAAATCATAATTGAACACGACGTTTTGACTTTCGATAATACGACGAAAACGTGATACGATAAAAGAAAAACAAAAAAATCATGTTCTCATGCGTTGTTCAACTCTCTTATTATGGATAAACACGTATACTATATTATGCGTTATATACTACACGTTGTATACACGCACACGTATATTATTATAAATACGGGTATTATTTTACTCGGGTTTTTATTCCATTAGCGTTTTCGGCGTTTTGGAACTTCTCCAGACACTTAAAAAAAATAGCTAACAAATGACGTCGTAGCCCTGCGATCTAGCCATGATGATATTAAATTATGATATTCAAAATAATACGTTATCATTACGTTTTCCTATAGCGATTTATTACGCCCGCCGTTGCGTGTTGAACGATTTCGTCATAGACCGTTTTTTTCTTTTTTTTTTTTTGTGTTCACACAAAAGACTTTGAATTATTGCTTTGCGATCCTGTGTGTTTATAAAAACAAATCCAACACGCACGTACGTACAATATCATGACGACGAAGAAGAAGAACAAGACCGGTAAAATAACAAGTGCGTTATATACCTTTTAAATATTATTATATTTCGGTGAACGGTTATAATACACGTTTTGTTTCGCTGATCTACTGTATTATACCGACACATTGTAGTCATCGTATACACACGAAATCGTCATAATACTGTTATGTAGCCGCGACGATATTATAATATCGTTTTTTACAATATTCAAAACAGTGTACCATACTGTTATGGATGAAGGAAAAAACGCTATTTTTATAAAAACAGATTATTTAGATGTGCGACGCACTATTTTAATTTATCGTTGAAATGATACTTTACAAAAGTACCACGGTAAAATGACTAAGCTTTGGGCGGGGTTAATTGATTTCAAAGTTGCGGTCTCGAACTAACGAGTCCTGCAGGGTGCAAGTAAAAAATATCGCGCAACACTATCTTATCATACAAATGTAAAAAAAAAAAAAATAGTGTATTAGACAAAGAAAAAACTTTTTTCGATCTTTTACAAATTGATTTAAATCAAAAACGACGAGGAATGATTTTTTATAACGACAGTTTGATAGGTATGGTCAAATATAATTGAAATATGATACGTAAAAGAAAACCGTTATCCGAGTAAAACAATTTAAAAAAAAATCCGCCCGAAAGATTCCGAACGCGTAAAAAAAAGAAAGTATTGTTAAATTGCGCTAGTTTCTACAGAAAATAAAATACACGCTCACAATAATAATAATAATATAACAACGATATTGCCGCACGAACGCTGGGTCCGCCGCCGACCTTACCCAGTGGCGGCGCTAGGCGTGGGCGAAGTGGGCCATTGCCCACGGCCTCGCACCTCAAAGGGCCTCGCGTTCCAAAGGGACTTATAATTAACCATAGAAAAATATGGCCAAAAAACAGCCTCTTTAAGTCTACTTCGCCCACATATAAATTTTACCTCGCGTTTAATAGTATCGTTATGTCCGAAATAAAAAAAAGAAATTAAAGGTACAAGACCGGAATCGCTCCGAGCGTGGGGGTGGAGGCTCGTGTCCGGTAAATTATACCGTAATAGTTTTGTGTGCTGTCGTGTTTCAGTGTATACGACAGCGGTTCCCAACCCGGGGGTGAAAACACGATTTTTTGGGGGGTTAAACTCGTATATTTTAAGTACTATCCATTTACTCGCGCGTATTATGACTGTAAATTAAATTGTTATAATAATGATATTGTCGTTAATAGTTTTGGGAAATACCTTATCTAGTGTCCGAACGACACTGATAATTTTATTATCTTCAAATAATACTCAGAATATTACGTTATATTGTGTTTCCTGGAATTATTCGTGTTGTACAATCGTCTACACATTTTATATTCTATTATTATTTTCAACGATGAGAACAAAAGCAAGAAACCAATTAAACTTGGAGGAACACGACCCAAGATTGGCCCAAATTGAACCGAATATTAAAAAAATTGTTGGAAAAAAAGCGATATCAACCGTCTCATTAATGTTCGTTGCGGTTTTATTCGTTAGTTGTAATAAAATACTCTTATTTTCTTTGTTTAAAAAAAAAAATTATAATTATTATCACGATATATATTTTGTTTTGTTTTTTTTACTCAACTTTTTTCCGTTGGGTCGGGGGTATATTTTAATATCTAACCCGACTTATGGGTATAATAGTCTCAAAAAGGTTGGTGGGAACCGCTAGTGTACGATGATATCGCGTCGTCGGACAATAAAACGTTTAAATTATAAACAAACCCTAATTTCTGATCACTGCTGGGAGCCTATTCTTTCTCTCGTTATTTTTTTTTCTTTTACATTACTTATCTACTACTAATGTCGCCACACTTACTCGTTATACACTTGTGTATAGATTGTAAATATACTTTAATTAAAAAAAATAAAATATATTATGTTTAAACGGTTTTCGGGCGTTGCACACACTACGGCGTTGTTCGGACGAAGATGGTGTGTGTGTGACTCTTAACAGCGTTTGTTTGGTCGCCAAACACCGGCTGTACAGTTAAGCACCTACGACGGATTGACCGATTCGAATTTATACTCGGAATCCGGCTCGTCGTGCCGTGTCTACGCGCGTCCGAAATTTCGAAAAACCCTCGGTCCCGTCGACTTTTTCTACCCTCTAAATGAACGACCGCGAGTATATAACAGTTTTAACGCTCGGAAAAATAACCCCGTACGATAGGTACGGGTCGCTGCTGCTGGCTACAAGAGTTCCTCGCGCGTCTCACCACCACGAGTGGAAGTAAGTTTCGAGGGGTACACACTCTAGGTCGAAGCACCGGTTCGGAGAGTCGTGCATACGTCGCGGACGTTCGGGTCCGGCACGTCTGAGAGTTGCTGTGCGCGTTTGACGAGAAAACGAACTTTTAAAAATGGACGTTTTTCGTAATTCTATTTTACACAAGCAAGCGTAATAGACGACGGTTACCTGTAACGTAGGTGTGATGGAACAAACGATGGAATCGTCCGTGCTTGCGAGGCGTACCTAAACACAATCTATCGCGACGATTGCGAGGAGCGACAGTAGTCAACGGTGATGACGCCTTCTACATTATTGTCGCTGATCGATGCGGAAGCGGCTTATAACGGGTACGTACAATATTTGTAATGCACGTTTTGTAATTGTTCCGTATTAAATAATACGTATTCGGCGACGTACACAAAAACGCGTTTGTGTGTTACAACAATAATACGCGTTCGAATGACGTTTTTGTGTGACGTGTCGCGTATGATTTACCGCGCGACTGGTTTGAATTCGATAAAAACGTATATAGTGAAACGAATAGTACAACGATGATAATTAGGGCTAGGGACTTCATTCCCTAAAAAACCTTAAAATATTTATACATTTATGCCCTTAAAAATTACCAAATATGCTATTAAAATATGCACTAAAAAAATAAATAACAGTATTTAATAAAAACCTTTTTATTTTAATATGAATACATAATTAATAAAATTTTAATTTATAGTAAAAAAACTTGTCATAATAAATAATTGATTTTCTTCTAACACCCGAGTTCTAGTCTAAAATAAAAAAAAATACTTTTTAAATTGAACATGTTTGTAAATTGTTTTAATTAATATTGTATTCATTACCTTGAGCATTACATTGAACTATGAGATATTTTTTCAAGTTGGAAAATTCGAATGACCTCCTGTTATCAGCCAAAATATTTTTATACTTTGAAAAGGAACGTTCCACGTCAACAGAACTGATTGGTGCAAACTTAAAAAACGGAATATCACCACTACTAATATCTGTTGGCAATCCGTCCATAGATTCATTTTGTCCATTTATAATGTCTGATATTTTTTGTAGTTGCACAAATCCAACATTTTTTACCATAACTTTTTGGAATTTTTCATCAATTGCCTTAGCTTGAGCGCATCCACCAACTTTTGCTGAATGTATAGATTCTTTTGTAGTTTTAATTATTTTAATGGATTCAGTAAGTGACATGCCTTTGGTTTCAAGTCGAGTGATAGATGTAGAAATAAATCCATAATTTGACATGATAAAAGCTAAATTTGCTTCCAAATTATTTGATTTTAAAATTTGCTTACATTTTTTGATGGATTCTGCATCGTTTTCATCAAGCATATCAATAACTTGTTTAATTATTTCAAAATATTTACAATAATATAAAGCAGCATCAATCCATGTACCCCACCTGGTTAAAATTGGTTGCGGAGGTAATGGAATATCAGATGCAACAGATTTTAATGTTTGAATACGTGACGGTGCCTTAAGAAAATTTTTTTTCACATTAGATACGAGTTGATCGACGTTTTTATACTGGTTTCTTATTTCTTCAGCAACACGATGAAGCCCGTGTGCCAAGCAGGTTACATGAATTATTTTAGTGTACAAATTTTGAATCGCTTTGTCGGCCTTAATCATGTAAGGCGCGGCATCGGTTACAAATAAAAGCACTTCATTGTATTTTACACCTTGTGGCCAGAGCAAGTTCATTGATTGGTCAAAAAGCTTAAAAATGGTCGAATGGTTTGATTTTTCTAACTTTTCCGAATTCAACAAAAAAATACTACCCGGATCGTCTACTGTAAGAGTTCCAATTATAACGTCTATCGAGACCCAAATTTTTTTTCCGTCAACACAATTTTTAATTTTTTCAATTGTTTCTAAAAATAAATCGTCGACATAACCTTTACGGAGAGTGGCTTCTTTCGGTATTTCTTTTTTAGTGTATAGCTCCAAAAATTCTCGAAAATGTTTATTTTCCAGTTTATACAATGGTATATTGGCTGATAACATCGCTTTAAATAAGTCTCTATTAAAATCGTTTTTCTTGGAGAAAGACGTGGATACAAGTTGCTGAGTTTTAGTTGGTTTCAATTGTAGTCGATTTAAACCCTGGATGTGTTTTGCTATTTTAATATGTTGAATAACAGTAAATCTTTTCTCAGCACTAACTTTAATGTCACATATTTTACAAAATAAAACAGAGTTATCTGTCAAAAATATTGTTTCACCGAATTCTTTAATAAAATTGTTAAGTCGATCATAAGATTTAGGCTTTGGTCTAGGCATTTTAATTATTTTATTAAGAATTCACGCAAATGTACGATACTTTTCAAAAAGAAAATATCACGGCACGAAAACACGATACGAAGAACGCACAACAACAACTGTCTACTAATCAAAAATAAAAATATCACAGAACGTCCTGTCTACGGGATTATAAATATATGTCATAATTTCATAGAATGTTATTTTGGTAATATTATCGGCTATCGCCTATCGGAATCACTTGTGAAGTATACCATTAAGGCCATAGTCCATAAATAACAATGGGAGCGTTCGGAGAGAAAAACAACAATACTAATTTTTATATATATATATATATATATATATATATATATATATATATATATATAAAACCATAAAATTAATATTTCTGGTCTAGGAAATCGATCTAAATTTAAAATTGTTTGTATAAAATATTTATTTAATTATAAAACTACCATTTTCATATTAAAAATGCTCAAATATTCACTTATAATTAAAAAATGGTCAAATATGCAAAATATGCAACTATAAATTTTAAATATGAACTCGTATTACCATGAAATAAATTTCTATATTACTTAGCTATGTTTTTAATGATTATTGAAAAACATGCAAACTCCTAGAAGTCCCTAGCCCTAATGATAATAATACGGCACGTTTTGGGTGGTCGCGACAGTACGCGACGGGAAAGGGCTCTTCTTCGAGTCGCGCTGTAACGTCGCGTTGACGACCGTCCCTGCACACAGCTCTATATCCGTATGAGCTATCTACACGACGAAACTTGCTTGCGGGTATTCTTATCGGTTTGCAACAATAATATTATTATTATTTGTCGCCCGCTGCCGCAAACCGGTCCCCGGGAGAGAGTGCTTTTATTATACACCGCGTTTCCGGTTCATCAACCTAACGCGCGTATTGCACTATACTATTGTTCGCAGGCCCTTAAGCCGCCGCCGGCACGAAGGTACACCCACTCGGCGACGTAGACGTCGAAATCGTATTTTTTCGCCGTCCCCGAACTCGGTTTTGTACCACGTTTTACGCGCGTACGATATCGACTTGTGTGACGTTACGAAAGAATTCCGCGGTAATCGTTTGTCGGCGGAATCGACGCACCGGAATACCGACGATACGTAAACACTCGAAATCCGCCACCGGAACGGAGAGCAAAAGAAGAAGAAAACACAGCCGTCGCCGGCGGACGACAATATGACGCGATGCACACCAACCACCGGTGTTGCCGGACGAGAACAATCGTTTATTTTTCGAGAGTCAGCCAGGTTTTAGAACGACGTTTATTCATTCATTTTTGTTGTATACTGTTAACGAGATTTTTCTACCAGGTAGAACGCGCCGACTTCTACACACTTTTCTTTTGACGGATCCAAGATACGTCTTCGTGATTTTTCGATTTTCTCGAAAACAATCATCAAACGAGATCTCAGACGATAACGTATCTCTGTACTACACAACTTCAAAACAAAAAAATGTTCTAAAAGTTTCGTTTAATTTTAAGCCATTTAGATCTTAAGGTTTTTTACGAACGGGTTAATTTTTGGGTATTCGAACACGACATCAGTCGTACACGTTAACTGCGTGCCAAACGTTTTAAACAGTTTTTCGATCTACCGATAATGGTTTTAAGGCATTTTCAACGGCATAACAGACTTCGTTGAAATCGCGTACAGTCGTTTCCCGAAAATAATCATTCTATTGTCTTGACAACGAAAATGTATTGTAGAACTACAAAAAAACATTTTCAAACACTTTCGATCAGTTTTTATTGTTAAATTTGGGTTTCACCTGCGGGACGTTCACCTGATAACTGAGCTCGATCAGAATCGTTCTTTTACCATCGCTTTCAGACGTTAAATAATACGTTTGAACTTCCAAGAGACAGAGACAGAGCCACTCAAAGCGTATCCTTCAAACCACTCGCGCGACCTAGAGTGATCCCGGGGCTATTTTTATACACTCAACCATCGAAAAGTCCTCGATTTTTTTTTCGATACCCTTTTAAATTTCTTTTATTGCCCTTTACGAAAATCTCCAGAACGGATAAAATCTCTAAACGTGGCCACGCAGACGTACGCTTTTATCGTCGGACTTTTTCTCTCCACACCAAAACAACGGAGAAAAGGGTGCGGCGGGTGACAGCCCACCCACAATTTTTGTTTTTATTCTCCTCTTTTTGCAGGGAGGTTAATTTACGCAAACCAGTGCGAAACAGTGCGTAATTTCACCGTCAAAATAACAACGTTTCATGAGATATATACTTTTTTTCTATACGCTTTCAGTATGTATACTTGGTGGACTTTTTTTGAAGTTTTCGATGCGAATTTCGCGTTTTACGTAACATATGTTTATTTTCAAATCTTAAACAACGAATTTGTGCGAATTATGTTTTTCCAAAAATAATTCACGGGTATGACTAATTTTCGACAATTTTCCAACTTAATACGACTAAAAAAAAAAAATGTTGACTATAGATTTTCGAAATTTTTTAGTAGCGTATGAAGAAGAACCGTGAAAACTGTAAGTAAGTAAAAAATAAACTTGGATTATTAAAACGTTTCGTGATGAATGTAGTAGGTACGTTTAATTAAAAACTCGAATTCATATTTAACATGCAGCCAATATTAATTATTTTGTGTACAATTTTCTATACCGATTTAGATAAAGCGAAATACAGCATTGTGTAATAAGCATTACACAATTTATTGTAATTATCGCGTTTGAAATATTCGTGGGAACGATTCCGTTTCGGCGTAGGAAAAATAACGTATTATTGTATAAATAATTATTAACTATTCCAAACTACACGTTTACATCTGCAAACAAATCATTAAAAGCTGTAATTTCTTTATTAAAACATCAGCATAACGATGGTCTCTATGTTCACGAGAGCTCTCGTGGATTCCTTAATTTCTATATTATACTAAGTAATTACATCTGAATCAATTATACACTGAAAACGAGTTTTATCCGAATCCCACGTGAAATGCATTCAACACATATACTTGGGTATTAAATATCAATTTACATTTTTCGTTCATTTATCTTTTATAGGAAAAAGTTACAATCGTAACGATTCAACGGCAATCATCGCAATAACGATCGGATTTTGAAACCAGATCTTGCCTCGGTAAATAGAATGTATGTAATATAATCATTTATACTCTCTTGGTTTTACAATCAATAGTAATAATTTGTACGCCATCTCAATGGCGCTAAACAATACAAGATTGTAGAGTAAAATTACCAAAAAAAAAAAAATATTTTAAAACAATTTGGACTTTATCGATAGCGCAGTACTTATCACACCGTTATATATAGGTAGAATTATATGTGTTTTAACAAACTATTTTGACCGCGTCGAACAATCGATTAAAATCGTAGGTCCTAAGTGAAAGCACGAATGTCTTTGATTCGTTTTTTCATATGGATGTACAACTTAAAGCGCGTTTCGTAGTATCGGTGCGGCGGCGTTACGCGAGGGAAGTTTTGGAGGCCCCTCCAAATATAAAGTACCTGTTTGTGTTCTCATTTTTCGCAATCCAAATAGATATTCTAATATTGTACACGTTTTTAAATCTATAATGTTGTAGTTCTATGAGGTTTTACTTTTGATTACACGTTTTAAATAGTCAAATACTCGGGTTTCTTATTACATATTTTTTTTTAGGGACACAATTCATTGTCAACGTCTCGTTTCGGCGTGATTTATATTGGGTTCAACGCGTAACTGTGAGCGATACCGCCGACGTTGAGACGAAAACGAGGGCGCAACGACCTATCCAGCTGTTTGATTTTATCTACATTTCTGAGCGTCAGCGAGGAAGCTATTTATTTTACAAAGATGCGTGTTAAATTTTTGAGTCTGTAACATGGCTATCCATGTTACAGACAAAGGTTATACCCAAAAAACTAAAAAAAAAAAAAAATGTAAAAAGCACGGCGAATAAACAAATAGCGAGAATTTTCGTGATAGCGCCTAGGATATTGGCCGGTTGAAACGTTTTTTGAAAGACCAACTCATATCCTCGACGCATCCTTTACACGCTGGTTTTTTCAAAATGTTCAATTTAAAAAAAACAGAAAAAAACGGTAAAATAAACAACCAAAGTTCGACACAACCATAAAAAAAAGACTACAAAAGTGTTTTTCGACGGAATTTGTGTTTGAGACAACCCTTATGGGTGGAATTCTCGAATAAAAAGTAGTCTACGCCAGTCATGCAGCACAGTGTGGATAGCTTTATATTGGTTAAAGAATCGGTCGGATGGTTTTTCCTGGGCGTATTCGATTACTGGATCAGAATCGTTTTTTCCAAGGTTGCTGCCTTTAGAAGTTAAAACCGCAGCTCACGAACCAGCCCAAAGACCCAGCGATCGCTACACTCCCTCCGTCAATCTACCCACGCGAACTAGACCGATTTCATTTTTCTTTTTTATATTTTAATACGAAAAAACGCACGTTTTCCGCTATCTGGCGGGCGAATCTCCGCGCGTTTCGGCGCCGCGTATTTATTCCAGTTAATTGGACGTCATCCGCTATTTTTTGTTTTTTATCTCGAGCGCTCCAGAAAGAAGCCGAAAAAAAAAATACGGTAATTGTGCAATAGGTGTATTCTCAAAGTTAAATCTTGACGTTTACGGACCGCGTGAATAGCGTGTCTGTATGTATATACGATACGGTAGATAAACGTGCGGCGACTGAGGAAAACGTGTTTTCGTAAACGGTCATCTAAGTACGCGTGAAACGTAAAAAACGCGCGTCCGTGGGGAAGAAATCAGAGAAATACGAAATACGTTTAATAAAAGACCCCGTTTAATAACCGAGCGAGCGACTATCGAGAGCCGGTCGAGATTAGAACGCGTACCATTATATTACGGCTGCTGTTGGGCATTCATAATAATGATACAGACACGCTGTTTCTTCCCCGGTTATAAAACACGTTCTAATTGGTAGTGTGCGAACAAGGCTGAACGTAATAACACGTATTTTACGGTTCGATCGAAACGCATTCAAACGGTCATTACGATAACGATATCGTGCGATGTGATTGCAGCTCCCGTTGTATCAGAAAAACCAAAAAAAAAAAAAAAGAGCGAACCCATCATTTGTAACCACCGCTCGTCGTCGATCACACGCGCGGGTTTCTTCCGAACGACGTCAAAAACCGACGGTATCGTCGACCGGTATTATAAATGCAGTATTTTTTACATTTTCGTTACGATCGCGTGCACTTGGGCGGGGACCTCTTCCTCGGCGTCGTTTGCGGCTTCACAGGCGGTTTTTAAAAACGTTTTTCACTCTCGATGGTCAGAGCAGCTCGTGGCCAGGTCCCCCCAAACCAGTAGTGGAGGTCAGAACCCCCGGTTCTCCACGATCCAAATGGTCACTGTGGTACAGTGTTTGCACTATAAAAAATACCTCTAAAGAGGTTCAAGTATTGACACACCGATCGACGCACAGCCCGTACCGCTGGATCTAGAGACTTGAAATGTGCCGCAGAAGTTCCTCATACAAGGTAGGCGAACCCCCGAAAAAATGTTTTTCAAAATTCAACACCTAAAGGGGCTAAAGAGGCTCAAGTATTGACACACCGATCGCCGCACAGCCCAAACCGCTGGGACTTTTGCACACACACACACAGAGGTTGCTCATACAACGGAGACGAGAAAGGGTTTTTCAGGCTTTTTTTTTTTCAAATTCTTCCCTCGAGGAGGCGGCGTGACGGCCGGTTTCCGAATTCGTGTGACTTGGCGCGTGCTCGAATTTAATTTGGAACACTAAAACTCCGACCGACCGGATCCCGGGTTGCATATTTATACGTGGCAGCTGCTGCACTCGCCAGCGGATCTCTATGACCACCGCGCGTGTAGACAACGACGATCGCGTCACACGGTCACGATATCACCGTACGGTATTTATACCGATGTAGAGGAGTCGACGGCTTCGTCCGACGGCTTGTTAACCCCGAGGTCTATCAAGTACACAATAATAACGTGATATATACGTACTGTTTAACCGCCGGGTTTTTTATTCCTATTTTTCACGTGGGTCTCGTGTATCATCCGAAAACAGAACAGTCGTATGGTAATAATGAAAAAACGACGACGACTATATTACACGCGCGCGCGCGGGAAAATCGTACAAATACTACTACTACTACACGTCATAATATGCCCACGACAGACGACGACGTTATAATAATATTATCATCATCATCATCATTATTATTATAGCCAGTTAAAATACGATTTCGTGTGTTGCTTTTTTTTTATCGTTTCGACAGGACGATGTTACACGCATCACAACGTCGTTTGTTGTTCGGTGTATACACATTTACAGTGTACGAAATTCACACACACACACGTATAATATTATAAAAGCGGTCCAACTCAATTACCTCGTTGGAATCATTCTCTCGTATTAACGCGATTGCGCAGCACCACGGGTCGTACACGTATCGGCTGCTGCAGCATCGAGCGCGTGGGCAACATTTCACTGTCACAAACTGGTATTTCTCTATACGCGTTATAACAATAATAATTACACGCCATCCGACGATATACACGTACTCTCGACACGTCGTCGTCGGATACGAAAATTATACAACAATAATAATACCACCTTACAATTTTTGTTCAAAACGTACCCCCTCGGCCGCGGCACTCGTTGTAACATGCACCCACCTAACCCTTCCGCGATGGCGTCTCCGAACTCGAGGAGAAGCGGAGAAAAAAAAAATTGCCGAACCGCTCGAGGCGAAACGACGAGCGTCGATGATGAGTAATTTTTTTGATTTTTCGCGCACCTCTATATACAATAGAGAAATTTCACGTAAAAAAATATATACGCGGGTTTTAAAAAAAATTGTAGCGCAACGAAATCGTATGTTATTACTGTTGATGAATCGTAACAGGTGGTCCGCACGCATCGACGTTCTGACCACTATGACCCGTCCGAAAACCAACGATTTCCATACGTTGCTGCAAAATTCGTGAAAATTCTAAAAAATTCCGAATTTTCGAACCGTACTGCGGGCGGAACACGTGTTGCCAGGTTCACCACCCGTTTCCGGAGAGTTCTTTTGGGGTGGAAAAAGAATTCTCAAGGTTTTTCGAACTTCGAAGGAAATCCGAGGATCGTCCGGTATGTAACCGTTGGATTCTGACAGACCAGGACGAGGCCGTGAATCGAAACTCATTTGAAATCGTTGACCGTTTCCGCGCAGTCCGGCAACAATGCTGAGTGACATCGTCTTCTCTCTTCTTCTTCTTCTCCCAACTATTTGGGGTACGTCCTCCACTTATCACGATCGTTCACGTCCCCTACACGCGCACATCAACGTAACCGTCGTATCCGTTCGGTCTTCTTCTCTACATCTCTATTTCAAACGTT
>CM029362.1:16780844-16792576 GCA_017140985.1 Hormaphis cornu
TGGAAATCCTGCAGCAGAAGCAGATGTCACTACGAATAATTGTCATTAGCTTTCCTCACACCACGCATCAGTCGTTTGGACGTGTTTTCGTTTTTTTTCGATTTCAAAACTTTTTGAATTGATTATTTTTTTGGCGATCAACGCTGCAGTTGAATTGCTCCGATATCAAAAAAAAATATGTACATATTTACTTAAGTAATTGTTGACGGCTGGCTCGAGATTTGCAATCGGTTTTTTTTTCGTTTGGACGTGAGAAAAACACGCTTCGTTATTAATTGTTTGTGCAATAACTCGAATATTTTTTCAAACCAATCGAAATCTATACACATCGTTATGGGCGAAAAAAAAAAAAAAGAGGTGAAAATTTTAATGTCGATTAATATTTTCAACTTTGAAATTTTCACCGCTCATTTTGTCGAGTGCATTTGACTCACCGAGCTCGTTTTGAATCGTAATTTCCTTTGAATAAATGTAAAATATAATAATATTGTCACCAAAATGATGAAATCGTCGGTGAATAGGAGGATCGGCAAACGCTAAAATGAAAAAAATTAAACCGTTTCGGAAAAACGTTGGCAGTGTACGCGGGAAACAATAATTTATGCTAGTAAAACTCTCAACGCTGTTGTCGGACGGCCGCCGCGAGTAAACAACAGCCGTTGCAGTTATTATAATTAATTTATTAACTGTAATATCAAACGTCTAATTCCACCCCAAATGCTTATATTGTTTTTTTTTTCCCCCCGTCGCATAAATACACCCCGTGTTCTCAAGTAAAAATACATTGCCGCAGTACAAAAAACGTCTGGCGAATAATGGAAATAATTATTATTATTTATGTCTTGCTATTGTAAAAACGGTTATTTCGTGAACGCATTACAATCGTATCGTCAAGTGCCGTATTAGCGTCGTGTTTTATTGTCGGATTTTTCATCGTTCCACCGGATACGCGATATAGATATTAACAAAATAGCAATAAAGAGTCGAGTTTAAAAATATTTTCAAAATTCGATATTTCAATGATGGAAATGTATGAATGACGAGGTTCGTGACGTTCTTTTTTTCGTTTCGTTTGATAATAACAATTAGTGGTCGCGTAGTATACAGCAGCTCGTATTAGCTAGACAAAACAAACGCGAAAATACGTTTAGCAAAACAAAATTACTACATCGACCACGACGTTCCTCACGGGTCGATATTATGCCCACCGATTGAGCATAATAGACGGAAATTGCCGTTATAATAGGTAAACCGGGTTTAGCTGTACCTACAGATTTTAACGACCCTTTATAGTAGTATAACGTTTAACTTACGGTGTCGTAAAACACTCGCGTACAACTGCAGTTAGCAAAAGCTATTTAACGGGATCACTCTGTATAGGTACGACGACAATGAAGGGTCGACCGAAATTGTTTTCATTAGATGGGTGTGTGGAAAAAAAACCACGCCAGGTGATTGCGGCCCCGAGCCTAATTCACACTTGATCGATGAAATCAGTACACCCTTGTACGTGTTACTATAATAACGCATACACGCGGTGAATTTTGAATATTTTCATACTTACCCGTTATCGCGCGTACCAGAACACCCTCGTCTGCAGTGGTTGTTCGCCCCGGAACATCTGCCATCGCACAGTTTAAGCGTGCGCCTAAATTTTTACGCCGTATTATGTTATTAATATTTTCGAAATACAGTTTGCGGGTAATATTTTACGTGCCGCGTGTATAGGTTTCGCCGTATAACAATGACGATAAAATTAAAAGCGTGATCGGTTGTAAATTGGATTGAAAAAAACACCGAGTTTTCAGAACGATTGCAGCAGCGCGACTACTTGCCCGGCGATATCACGGTCAGTTCGGAAATTTAAGGGTTTCCGACGGAACTATAGTTGTCTCTGGTAGGTGCTCGGAAGAGTGCTCGCGATCGCCAGTTTTTCGAGCAAGAAACACGAATTCCGACCGAGTACGCTCCGACGGAAATTTAGAAAACAGGATGTGTAGGTAAACTTACTGAGGAACGACCGGAGCACGTTTAGGTCCGTTTCGATACGTTTCGTCCGGAATGCTTCTGGCGTTCCGTGGTGCGCGTGTGTGTTTTCAGAAAACGATTTTGAGAATAGTTTTTGATCAGCTGGCTGGCGCGGTCGGAACGATTATAGAAACACTCCTAGAAAATAATCCATCACATTACAAATCTGGCGAGAGTGCAGCCCGATCACAGTAATTATAATTACGTAGTTTGTGCGTGTGACGACGCTTTGTGACCCGCACCGACATCAGATCGAAGAAAAAATTAAACGTTCCGATTAGAAAACGACGGTACTACGATGTGTAGAAGCTAACCCTTCTGTTATTGTTATTTTTACGAGGACTCCGTGGTCTGATAAAGCGCGTTATTAGCCCCGTTATCCTGTACAGTTTACGGCCTAACCGTAAAAACCGTGTTGGCAGAGTCTTTTTGGCCATTTTTTCTTCCAGTACACGATGACGGGGCAGTTATTGAACGGGGGTATACCAAAACGTAGTGTTTCAATATTGACAATTTTCCAGTGTTGATGCGGTCGTGTTCGACCAATTATCATAGAATGAGCACGTTCACTTTGTTCGATATGTGGAAATAGCTATAAATTATTTCATAATCGTTCTGGAAATACAATTCGCTCTTTTGCTTTGCTCAAATATAGAAAGCAGCGACTCGCGCGAACAAATGGCGTACATTCGTTGACTCGGAGACGATGATTTTTTTGAAACAGAGCAGCAAAGTTTCGGCTAAACAATTACGGTGCGGCGTCCGTTTTTCCGTACAATACGAATTGATTCATTTTATATGCGATTTTGGAAAATTTTTGAAATGTATACGCGATTTCTAATGCGTGCCTGTGCAATCATATCGTTATAACTCTGCAGTCGTCAGTGCGTACTGTCGCGCGTGTGTGTGTGACGACGAGAATGAAATAAATCGCGATAAAAAGCGAACGGATAATGTTATTGTAATAATGACCGTGTTCGTTTTATACCTACATCTTTTAAAAGACACAGCGAATATAATTCTTTATAATACGCACAACTCGAACACAACTCGTATTATCCGCGTCTTTGCATAGTTACATAGCATTATTTGTATTCTTTTTTTTTTTCGTTATTAGTCTCACTCTGTATTCCGTTCGCGCGCGCGCCGCAAACAAGGTAATAAAAGGGTGTCCGCCCGGAGCGAAAGAGATAATTGGCCGGTGATTTACCACCGACCGATATACGTATAGCGAGCGAGTGCCTGGAAAACGCTCGAACACGTTATAAACGTAAAAAATCATGCGCTGCAGGAATGCACAGGGTGCAGCGATGTGTTTAAACTTTCATAAACATTGTAGCTCTGTATTTTTCACGAGAATCGTATCGCGTTTTCACGACGATTTATCGCGACGCTTCGAAAGTAAAAATAAAAAAAAGAAGCTCACGACGTTTCGTTTTGTACGTGAATTTTTCTCAACGCTACACACAAATTTCATGTTTAAATATAACCGTGCATCCGATGTATTCGCCTGTGTATGATTTCGAAACGTCGTTTGAGTTCAAGTAATTGTTATTGAAAACGTTACTTATTTGTAAAAAATCACCACCCTGTGTACGCGCACGACGTAATATCCTTTATGGAGTCTGCGAACGGGTGTATCGGTTATACTAATAATACGCCTATCGGTTTTGTGTCTCATTAAAATAAAGGTTTTTGAAAACGAACCAATATAAATGTTAATACTATTATATACTCTCGCACATGTTATTATTATAACGTATCCTACACACAAAACACGTTCATACGCGTTATGCAAAGTGAAGTGGAAAATAGGTAGGTACTAAATAGCTGAACAATGTAGTTTGTATTTGTTGTGTATAGCACCACCTAAGTTGTACACTATTTCCGTGTAAAAAGGTTTCAAGTCGATTGACGAGAGTGGACAGTGTATAAATATCCCGTGCGATCAGTTCTCAGACCTACACAGGTATTTTGAACTTTTTCGTTTTAAAGGAAACGGTTATGTCGACTGTCGCATCGTCGTTATCGAAACGCAGTAGAATAGATAACAGTGTGCATTACGGTTTTAGCATTCTTCCGGTCAAATTAGCTGTTTTAAAACGAGACGTGCAAAATTATCGTTTAAACTCGTTGAACATCGCGTCATTTTTTTTTTGTACGAATGCGGTTTTATCGAGTAGGTATATATGTGTGTATAGGCTAACCTAAAAAATAATAAAATTATTTTTCATCTAGTCAATAACTGTTGTGTACAGTTTGAAATTTCGCGTTTTAAGTTCGTTCCCGCCATACGCTTTCAGTTTCGTAGTTATAGATGTCAGTAACTGTACAATCTACACGTCACGATACGTCGTCGGCAAATTTTTAAAATAAATTTTTTTTTTTCAAGTTGTCAAGGTTTAAATTGAGCAGCTCGTTGTTGAAACTTCACGAACATTTTTTTTCAATAAACGAAATTCCAAAAAAAAAAAAACTCAACTTCAGAATCGTTTTTCAAAACGAAAAATCAGTTAATTATTGTTTCGTTTGCGCGAAGAGGACGTTTGCACATTTAAAAGTGTACGCGTCTCTCTGCGTAGCACTGAAACGAAAACCGAATAACCAGTATTGAAATTCGGCACTCGGAAGCAAATTTTTTATTTTTTTCAGAAAACCATACTGCTATTCGATTATCTGTGTGTGCTCTTTTAAATATTTTCCGGAGGAAAGAGGCAGTCACCTCACTCCCGCCAGTTTACACAACGTATGAACTGCGCGTATCTCTTTATATAATATATTAACACACAAGTACCTACCAGTCGCCAATGGATGAAATATTTTTTTTTTCCACGATAAATAATGATCCGAAGTAATTTTTATACTTTTTTTCCGCGAAAAACACTGCTTTTGTCAAGACCCGCGTAATTTTCGCGAAACAACCGAATAGTTTGTTTTTCATCGCCCTACGTTTATTTTGGCGATGTCATATCAGTCCACGGGTTTATTATATTACACCTAACAAGTATAATAACCTCGGTGACGGTCGGTCGTGCGCACGAACCAAGACGGTTGGCCAACAAGATAAGATACGAACCTATAACGTTCATAGACCTGATATAGATAGAGCGCTCCGAGTGGTGGTGAATTTAAACAAATCATCTCGTATATTGTAGTATTGACGACGAGCATGGAAAATTACAATTATTATGAATCAGTCGCGTCTCAAAAAAACAAAAAATAGGTATGTTTTATTATTTGACAGTATATTTAATAAAATATCGATGTCACTCGCGCCACTCGGAGAACGCAGTCAGTGGGTTCTTATCTACGGATATTTTCGAAGGAACTTTTGAATACGTCTATAATCAGTTTTACGGCTCGTCGTCTAACCTAACCCTATAGTATTTTGAATGTGCGCGCGAATCGCCGTGTTTGACATGGAATTCGTTTTTATTTTTTTGTTTCCGATACGTTCACCGCGGTATACTACCCGTGTGTAAGCGTATAAAACTAACCGCACAAACACAAATACACGCTCACACAATCTTAATAATATCTCCACTGTACAAGGCTGGTATGCACGCGGTTGATATGTGTACACTGCGGCGAAGACGCGATATCCATCTGCTAAATAATAATAATACATATAACTATACACGGGCGCGAGCGAGCTTAGGCCATTTATCAAATCCGAAACGAGTCGTGCCAGAGTAAATTATAACGGTTGACAGGTAGTTATAATATAATAATAAACCTATACATGACCCAGACTCGTATATATTATAATTTTATTGTACACACGTACATGCCCCATAAACACACACACACACACACGCACGGAGACCCACACGCGAAAGGGTGCGAGACGACGACGATGTGGCTGCAGCAATAATACTGCTCAGCTTATTACAATAATAATATATACGTATTAATATGATATTTGCGTGGACCAGCGTGATACACAACGCCGTAATTATACGAGCTAAACGAGCTGTTTACCGTCGTTTATTTTGGCGGTTTTTCGACGACATACACACCATATTGTATAGTTTTTAGGAGGAAAATCACATCATTTTTGTTTTCTTTAAATATTGATCGAGTACTACTACCTACACGTGTGTAAAGTCAACATATATATACGCTTACCTAAAAAACATTTTAAAACATTTTCGTTTTAGTCAGTCATAGTTAACAGTTTAAGAATCAAAATTTCCTATTTCAACAGTCCTTTCCCACCAGTTTACGTTTCGAACAGTGTGTAACTTTAAAACGTAGTACAATCTGTTGCTTGATATATGTACCTACTGTCTCGTCGGCCAATTTTTGTAAATTTTTTTTTTCAACTTGGTGTTCAAACTTGCCTCGTTGTTGAAAATTGAACGAATATTTTATTGTGGTTGTGATTTCGTAAAACGATCTAATGCGGGTGTAAATAGAACAATAACTATTGCCATTTTGCATTTTATTATTTACAACTATAATTATGTTTGAATTTATGCGACGAGAGTCGCAGTAATTTAAATGTCACGAAAAAACTCTATAGTTGCATATTATTATTCATAGTATAATGCGTGTTTTGCGAAATCCTACATCTATAGCTAAAATCTGAATATAGTTTCTACGTCTTGAGGTAATTAATTAAAAGAACAGTTTACGGTTGATTCAACTTGATTGTCGGGTACATCGGAAATACAACAATACATTTAATTTGCTTTTGAAAACTTAATCCGTGATGTATTTTTTAACCATCAATCTGCTGCACTGTGTATCATTGGATAAAAAAAAAATTCGTATTCTACGGATTAATTATTGCTGATATTAATAAAAAATGCATACGGTTGTTTCATTAAAGTATATCCTCAGAATATAATATAGTGTTGGTTCACAACAGGTTTACTCCAAAATACCAGACGCATGACGACGTCCTCTTATGGATTTAAAAGTCACATGACTATCCGCGTCGTATTTAATTGCATTTTTTTACACACGGAGACAAGTGTGAACCCGACGATTTACTTCCCAACATCTCGCGTAATATATTCATTTTCAACATTTAGTAAAGTAACTCATAATAAATTAGAAGTTAATTATCTGATTTATAACAGTAAAATCGCCATTAATCATTTGTATACCTACGTATCTTGCATTTTTCATACACATACTATGGATAATTTAAACAAAACGTATATAGGTGCTTACTTTGTGTTTTTATATCGTTGAAAATATTCGATTACGCTGTAGGAAAATATTTACGCGTTATGTATATTGCGCTTGATATAATCTTTAAAATATAATTATAATTACAAGAAAATCTTATGATATAATATGGTTAAAAGTAAGAAATTCTAAAAGAGAAATAAGTTTATTGGCTCTGCGGATACTGGAAAGTTTAAGTGAAAGGGGGTAGCAGAGAGTCCCTGTATATATACTTCTGATCGATTTTAAAGCGTCGCCACTTTTTTTAAAATTTTTTTTTTCTTTTTGTAATATGGATAATTTTTAAATTGGGACACGGCTCAAAAGTTTACGTATACAAAATACTAGGACCCGTTTAGATTTTTTTTCCCCCGATTTGAACCCTAGTTGTAGAGGAGACCAAAAGTGTTACGAATGCAAGGTGCAGGACACACTTCGTCAAGTTGTTTTCTATGATTCGTACTGTATTCTGTGGTTGCCACAAAGTTTTTGAGAAACCTACAAAAGACACACCACATTCTACACCAGCTTTCGGAGCTAAACGCGATCTCAGACACTATACTATTGTTATATGATATTGTTATATTATTATATGATCGATGCGCGACTAATCGATCGTGCCTTTTACGCGATCTGCTAATATTGATGCTTTGTACAACGACCGGTTTTTTGCACTATAACGATACAAACCGTTCACTGTGGAATCCGTTGAATAATATCGAGCGATAGGTCTCGATATACCAGAGACCAGACGATCAGCGAACCGGATACCTGCAGTGCTCCGAACCGATGTTCATATTTCGTTGAATTCGTTTTTTTTTTCATTTGTTAATTTATATTTGTTTAATTCGTACCGCGTAAACACATAAGTCACGTAGGTTTTATCAATATGTTATGTTATAATATCGATCGTGTTCTCTCGAACGATTATAATTTTATTCACAATGATTATACAGTATATCGAGAACGGTTTGGATCAATACTATGTTAGTCTAATGCGAGCAATTTTGTAGAGTCGTTTAAGAAGAAATCGGCAGCATCCGTGTATGCGAGAGCAGAGTTGATAAACATACCTATAATTTCCATTTCAATTCACCATTTTATACGTTCATACCATATTATACTGTTAATCTTACAAACGCAATGCAGCGATGTGGTCTATACACGTCACGTACCATAATATACAATTTTTATTAGACGACCGAGTATATATTCTGATAAAATTGAAAATTGAACTGTATTCGATCAGATATTTTGCTCTATACGAATATATATAGATGTATAGTATCGGAATGGAATTTTCGCGTCCAATTGAATGGCGTAATACATTTAATTTTGAAAATATCACACGTTTATTATATTATACGATCACCGTAACACGATTATGTTAAATGTGCATGTATATACTATAGTGGTGTTTTGCGGGTCAGCCTCTCGGAGATCGCATGATATTAGAAAACCGTGATGTGCCAGAACAAAATTGATTATTTTTATCTTTATGATACACATTTGTTTACCGACAAGTTTTTATAGGGTATATATAGTAGTAACAATATCATAGGTTATGTGAGAAGTCATAAAAAATAACCTGATGTTTTTACATACGTTTTCTGTGCGAGCGTTACGACACAGGAAAGTTGTTATAGCAACAAGTGTTTGCGGTTAAGAAGTATATATATATATATACGGCCACTCAGACAAATAGGTAAGTAATTGAAATACAAGTACAGCTTGTGCAGCGTTCGTTTTTGGTCTGAAACTTAATTGAACTATATAAGGTGCGAAAAAACTCGACATGGACGCTTATAGTGTAATAACATATATATGTACGTATAATATTATTATGTTGTTGATCGATGTATACACACACGACGACCTCAGGTGTTAAGTCGTAAAAGTCGATATCGTTAATAAAAATAAATATAGTTGTTCAATCGGAAAACGCGATTAACTATCACGTACATATATATTCGTACATCACGTGTGTACGAACATCACAAAATGTCCAATATAACCATTATCGCTTTATATATATATATACTATTATCCGAGCCTTAACCGATTCGAAAAACGTTACTTGGCAGCCATATTGCAGGAGAATAAAAAAAAAAGAAATAAATAAAACGATTTAACCAGAAATGGTATTGAGACACGTTTATAAAAATTACACTGCAGCACTAAACACGAGATATTATCTATTAAAATACTACTTGCACCAGCTATACCACTAATAACAATAACCATAGTTATGACAAAAATTAACAGTTATAACATACCTACATACCTTCAATAATAAATTATATGTATATATAAAACGACAATTTTTTACTTAGTTAAACTAAACATTTTTTCTCTAAAAAATTTCGACAAAAAGGGTTATACTTGAAAGTTTTTGTTTTTTTTTTCCCCCGTTTCAATTCAATGAGATTTTGAAAATAAAGTTTTTATACCTCGACGATACGTTGCAGCCGGTTCAAACGTTACATTTTTAAAACGTTGTTAAAAAAATATCTACAGTGAAAATACGCGTTAAATGTGAAAAAATTAAAAACACATTTGTTTTTTTACTCTTAAAAATATAATCATAATGAATCGATATTTTTTTAAAAAAAAACTAACGAGAACTTATTTTTTTTTTTTTAATTTTAAATATTCGGTCAATTTAATAAAGATAATCTTCAATCAAATCTGTATACATAGATTATTTTTGAGTAGGTATAAAATTCTATGCAAACGCTAATTTCACAAGACGTCCGAAAGGCTCATACTTACAATAGTACACATGTTGTTCGGCTACACAACACATTTATTATTATAAATTATATTATTGAAATCGACTGCAAAATATTTAAACATTACGACTCGTATAAATAGCGACATTTAAAATGTGTTTTGTTTGAAACAAACCTGCTTAGCACGTACTTTCAGGATTTATCACGGTGGCCGCCGTCATTTGAAATGTACTCGATCGTATGTAAGCAAACATCGTCTGTATGCAGCGTGGTTCTAGTTGTTGAACTTTAAGATCTTCAGACTCTCGCAGTCTCGCAATCTTCTCCGTATATAACCGGAAGAATATTATTATAAAACGACGACGACGACGACGACCATTTATCGCAATCGTACACGCGGAAAATGGAAATCTCAATGTTTCGGAGGGGAAAACGGAATGATGAATTGATAGAACTCGACGGTGTTTCTACATATATATATATATTATCCATAAAATTCTACTCGCATCGGACGCGCAAGGGCATTGACTGCAGCGGACGGCTCTGGTTTGAGGGGCTACGAAGCGTCGATTTTTCGCCTTTCTTTGTCAATCACACGCAAATCATAGAAATGTAAACGGTTTCCAATCGATTGATCTATATATAGTGAGTCAGTTGTATATAATAGATACGACGACAACGGTTCGGAAAACTCAGATCCGAATTCGTCATTATTCGTATCGTTACGACCAAGAGCTAATATAATTTAAACGTTTCAACGACTTTAGCGTCAAAACAATCTAAAAACTATAATTGGTTTCGGTAGTAAAAAGAATAGTTATTTTAAAGAGGGCAACGATACGAACGGTTTAAAACCAGACGGTTTTAGCCATTTGCAGGTACTCTAGTTGAATCTTTTTTTGAAATACTTTTTGAATCATACCCCAAAATCCCCCCCCAAAACAAATTGAAAATCAGTAACTTCAGTAACTTTTCTGATAGGTTCATTGTCTGCGGTGTTGGTCATTTTTAAATTTTGCTTATTTTTTGAGTGACAGCTACACGAAAAAATTAAAACGAATGTAAAGAATTATACGCGTAAATTAAAAATTTTCAGGTTTGCGACGTCGTTTTCGTGTGGAAAGAGCGCTTAACTTTGAACACTCACCGAGATTTTGGCATATCTTATTCCAAACGAGCTGTACACATTTTGCGAGTATAGTCCGAAAACGCACAAATTCGTACTGAAAAGCGCGCTGGATCGAATCGGCAACGTTCGGCAGGCCATCGCAATATTACGTGTTGAAATTCTTAAAACGCGATTTTTTTTTTTTTACGTGGATACGGCTTTTGTACGACCATCTTTGTCGTTAAATTTAGTTTTTAACCTGGGAGAATCGTTTTTTCGATGATTGCTTTCACATACATTATCCTATTAGACGGTGCGTTTACACCACAATTTCCGAGCCCACTGATCCCGGCATTTTTTTTAACGTCGTGTACATGACATACCACCGTTTGTCGTTACGGCAAAACGTGCAGGACATTGTACGACTCGCTATATAAAAATCTTGGGGGATAAAGAGGAGACTATTGTGCGTGTCCGTGGTGTAATCCTTGTAATAATATCATTATCATACATGCGCCACTTCCTTAATAATCGCGAGATTAATATATAGGTACATGAGACCGGTTTTGCGCCGCGTTGTATTTTCTTGTCAATTAAAATTATCGGTATTCTAATCGATACTAATTTCGTCGATAACGCGCCGACGGGAACCGGTTCGAGCCGTCGCTAAAAAGGTACGAGCGTGC
>CM029362.1:16792976-16843655 GCA_017140985.1 Hormaphis cornu
GTGTGTGTGTTTATGGGGCATGTACGTGTGTACAATAAAATTATAATATATACGAGTCTGGGTCATGTATAGGTTTATTATTATATTATAACTACCTGTCAACCGTTATAATTTACTCTGGCACGACTCGTTTCGGATTTGATAAATGGCCTAAGCTCGCTCGCGCCCGTGTATAGTTATATTATTATTATTATTTAGCAGATGGATATCGCGTCTTCGCCGCAGTGTACACATATCAACCGCGTGCATACCAGCCTCGTACAGAGGAGATATTATTAAGATTGTGTGAGCGTGTGTGTTTGTGTTTGTGCGGTTAGTTTTATACGCTTACACACGGGTAGTGTACCGCGGTGAACGTATCGGAAACAAAAAAAAATAAAAAAAACGAATTCCATGTCGAACACGGCGATTCGCGCGCACATTCAAAATAGGATAGGGTTAGACGACGAGCCGTAAAACTGATTATAGACGTATTCAAACGTTCCTTCGAAAATATCCGTCGATAAGAACCACTGACTGCGTTCTCCGAGTGGCGCGAGTGCCATCGATATTTCATTAAATATACTATCAAATAATAAAACATACCTATTTTTTGTTTTTTTGAGACGCGACTGATTCATAATAATTGTAATTTTCCATGCTCGTCATCAATACTACAATATACGAGATGATTTGTTTAAATTCACCACCACTCGGAGCGCTCTAAATCAGGTCTATGAACGTTATAGGTTCGTATCTTATCTTGTCGGCCAACCGTTCTGTCTTGGTTCGTGCGCACGACCGACCGTCACCGCGGTTATTATACTTGTTAGGTGTAATATAATAAACCCGTGGACTGATATGACATCGCCAAAATAAACGTAGGGCGATGAAAAACAAACTATTCGGTTGTTCCGCGAAAATTACGCGGGTCTTGACAAAAGCAGTGTTTTTCGCGGAAAAAAAGTATAAAAATTACTTCGGATCATTATTTATCGTGGAAAAAAAAAATATTTCATCCATTGGCGACTGGTAGGTACTTGTGTGTTAATATATTATGTAAAGAGATACGCGCAGTCCATACGTTCACGTGTATGTAAACTGGCGGGAGTCAGGTGACTGCCTCTTTCCTCCGGAAAATATTTAAAAGAGCACACACAGATAATCGAATAACAATATGGTTTTCTGAAAAAAATAAAAAATTTGCTTCCGAGTGCCGAATTTCAATACTGGTTATTCGGTTTTCGTTTGAGTGCTACGCAGAGAGACGCGTACACTTTTAAATGTGCAAACGTCCTCTTCGCGCAAACGAAACAATAATTAACTGATTTTTCGTTTTGAAAAATGATTCAGCGTACTGAAGTTGAGTTTTTTTTTTGGAATTTCGTTTGTTGAAAAAAAATGTTCGTGAAGTTTCAACAACGAGCTGCTCAATTTAAACCTTGACAACTTGAAAAAAAAAATTTATTTTTTAAAAATTTGCCGACGACGTATCGTGACGTGTAGATTGTACAGTTACTGACATCTATAACTACGAAACTGAAAGCGTATGGCGGGAACGAACTTAAAACGCGAAATTTCAAACCGTACACAACAGTTATTGACTAGATGAAAAATAATTATTATTAGGTTAGCCTATACACATATACTCGATAAAACCGCATTCGTACAAAAAAATGACGCGATGTTCAACGAGTTTAAACGATAATTTTGCACGTCTCGTTTTAAAACAGCTAATTTGACCGGAAGAATGCTAAAACCGTAATGCTCACTGTTATGTATTCTACTGCGTTTCGATGACGACGATGCAACGGTCGACATAACCGTTTCCTTTAAAACGAAAAAGTTCAAAATACCTGTGTAGGTCTGAGAACTGATCGCACGGGATATTTATACACCGTCTACTCTCGTCAATCGACTTGAAACCTTTTTACACGGAAATAGTGTACAACTTAGGTGGTGCTATACACAACAAATACAAACTACGTTGTTCAGCTATTTAGTACCTACCTATTTTCCACTTCACTTTGCATAACGCGTATGAACGTGTTTTGTGTGTATACGTTATAATAATAACATGTGCGAGAGTACATATAATAGTATTAACATTTATATTGGTTCGTTTTCAAAAACCTTTTTTAATGAGACACAAAACCGATAGGCGTATTATTAGTATAACCGATACACCCGTTCGCAGACTCCATAAAGGATATTACGTCGTGCGCGTACACAGGGTGGTGATTTTTTACAAATAAGTAACGTTTTCAATAACAATTACTTGAACTCAAACGACGTTTCGAAATCATACACAGGCGAATACATCGGATGCACGGTTATATTTAAACATGAAATTTGTGTGTAGCGTTGAGAAAAATTCACGTACAAAACGAAACGTCGTGAGCTTCTTTTTTTTATTTTTACTTTCGAAGCGTCGCGATAAATCGTCGTGAAAACGCGATACGATTCTCGTGAAAAATACAGAGCTACAATGTTTATGAAAGTTTAAACACATCGCTGCACCCTGTGCATTCCTGCAGCGCATGATTTTTTACGTTTATAACGTGTTCGAGCGT
This sequence comes from Hormaphis cornu, assembly GCA_017140985.1. NCBI lineage: Eukaryota > Metazoa > Arthropoda > Insecta > Hemiptera > Hormaphididae > Hormaphis > Hormaphis cornu. Next base: position 16,795,529 of record CM029362.1, read on the forward strand.
TTTCCAGGCACTCGCTCGCTATACGTATATCGGTCGGTGGTAAATCACCGGCCAATTATCTCTTTCGCTCCGGGCGGACACCCTTTTATTACCTTGTTTGCGGCGCGCGCGCGATCGGAATACAGAGTGAGACTAATAACGAAAAAAAAAAAGAATACAAATAATGCTATGTAACTATGCAAAGACGCGGATAATACGAGTTGTGTTCGAGTTGTGCGTATTATAAAGAATTATATTCGCTGTGTCTTTTAAAAGATGTAGGTATAAAACGAACACGGTCATTATTACAATAACATTATCCGTTCGCTTTTTATCGCGATTTATTTCATTCTCGTCGTCACACACACACGCGCGACAGTACGCACTGACGACTGCAGAGTTATAACGATATGATTGCACAGGCACGCATTAGAAATCGCGTATACATTTCAAAAATTTTCCAAAATCGCATATAAAATGAATCAATTCGTATTGTACGGAAAAACGGACGCCGCACCGTAATTGTTTAGCCGAAACTTTGCTGCTCTGTTTCAAAAAAATCATCGTCTCCGAGTCAACGAATGTACGCCATTTGTTCGCGCGAGTCGCCGCTTTCTACATTACAGACGAGCAAAGCAAAAGAGCGAATTGTATTTCCAGAACGTTGACTTGAACACGACCGCATCAACACTGGAAAATTGTGAATATTGAAACACTACGTTTTGGTATACCCCCGTTCAATAACTGCCCCGTCATCATGTACTGGAAGAAAAAATGGCCAAAGAGACTCTGCCAACACGGTTTTTACGTGTTGGGCGGAGGCCGTAAACTGTACAGGATAACGGGGCTAATAACGCGCTTTATCAGACCACGGAGTCCTCGAAAAAATAACAATGACAGAAGGGTTAGCTATTACACACATCGTAGTACCGTCGTTTTCTAATCGGAACGTTTAATTTTTTCTTCGATCTGATGTCGGCGCGGGTCACAAAGCGTCGTCACACGCACAAACTACGTAATTATAATTATTGTAAAATGCTGCACTCTCGCCAGATTCGTAATGTGATGGATTATTTTCTAGGAGCGTTTCTATAATCGTTCCGACCGCGCCAGCCAGCTGATCAAAAACTATTCTCAAAATCGTTTTGTGAAAACACACACGCGCACGACGGAACGCCAGAAGCATTCCGGACGAAACGTATCGAAAAGTACCTAAACGTGCTCCGGTCGTTCCTCAGTAAGTTTACCTACACATCCTGTTTTCTAAATTTCCGTCGGAGCATACTCGGTCGGAATTCGTGTTTCTTGCTCGAAAAACTGGCGATCGCGAGCACTCTTCCGAGCACTCATCCAGAGACAACTATAGTTCCGTCGAAAACCCTTGAGTTTCCGAACTGACCGCGATATCGCCGGGCAAGTAGTCGCGCTGCTGCAATCGTTCTGAAAACTCGGTGTTTTTTTCAATCCAATTTACAACTGATCATGCTTTTAATTTTATCGTCATTGTTATACGGCGAAACCTATACACGCGGCACGTAAAATATTACCCGCAAACTGTTTTTCGAAAATATTAATAACATAATACGGCGTAAAAATTTAGGCGCACGCTTAAACTGTGCGATGGCAGATGTTCCGGGGCGAACAACCACTGCAGACGAGGGTGTTCTGGTACGCGCGATAACGGGTAAGTATGAAAATATTCAAAATTCACCGCGTGTATAACGCGTTATTATAGTAACACGTACAAGGGTGTACTGATTTCATCGATCAAGTGTGAATTAGGCTCGGGGCCGCAATCACCTGGCGTGGTTTTTTTTCCACACACCCATCTAATGAAAACAATTTCGGTCGACCCTTCATTGTCGTCGTACCTATACAGAGTGATCCCGTTAAATAGCTTTTGCTAACTGCAGTTGTACGCGAGTGTTTTACGACACCGTAAGTTAAACGTTATACTACTATAAAGGGTCGTTAAAATCTGTAGGTACAGCTAAACCCGGTTTACCTATTATAACGGCAATTTCCGTCTATTATGCTCAATCGGTGGGCATAATATCGACCCGTGAGGAACGTCGTGGTCGATGTAGTAATTTTGTTTTGCTAAACGTATTTTCGCGTTTGTTTTGTCTAGCTAATACGAGCTGCTGTATACTACGCGACCACTAATTGTTATTATCAAACGAAACGAAAAAAAGAACGTCACGAACCTCGTCATTCATACATTTCCATCATTGAAATATCGAATTTTGAAAATATTTTTAAACTCGACTCTTTATTGCTATTTTGTTAATATCTATATCGCGTATCCGGTGGAACGATGAAAAATCCGACAATAAAACACGACGCTAATACGGCACTTGACGATACGATTGTAATGCGTTCACGAAATAACCGTTTTTACAATAGCAAGACATAAATAATAATAATTATTTCCATTATTCGCCAGACGTTTTTTGTACTGCGGCAATGTATTTTTACTTGAGAACACGGGGTGTATTTATGCGACGGGGGGAAAAAAAAAACAATATAAGCATTTGGGGTGGAATTAGACGTTTGATATTACAGTTAATAAATTAATTATAATAACTGCAACGGCTGTTGTTTACTCGCGGCGGCCGTCCGACAACAGCGTTGAGAGTTTTACTAGCATAAATTATTGTTTCCCGCGTACACTGCCAACGTTTTTCCGAAACGGTTTAATTTTTTTCATTTTAGCGTTTGCCGATCCTCCTATTCACCGACGATTTCATCATTTTGGTGACAATATTATTATATTTTACATTTATTCAAAGGAAATTACGATTCAAAACGAGCTCGGTGAGTCAAATGCACTCGACAAAATGAGCGGTGAAAATTTCAAAGTTGAAAATATTAATCGACATTAAAATTTTCACCTCTTTTTTTTTTTTTTGCCCATAACGATGTGTACAGATATCGATTGGTTTGAAAAAATATTCGAGTTATTGCACAAACAATTAATAACGAAGCGTGTTTTTCTCACGTCCAAACGAAAAAAAAACCGATTGCAAATCTCGAGCCAGCCGTCAACAATTACTTAAGTAAATATGTACATATTTTTTTTTGATATCGGAGCAATTCAACTGCAGCGTTGATCGCCAAAAAAATAATCAATTCAAAAAGTTTTGAAATCGAAAAAAAACGAAAACACGTCCAAACGACTGATGCGTGGTGTGAGGAAAGCTAATGACAATTATTCGTAGTGACATCTGCTTCTGCTGCAGGATTTCCACGTTTTTTATTTTAGATTCTGAGCAAACGATGTATTGTTTTTACAACGATGTTTTTTTTGTCCGTGAGGAATGCTCTCCGGTTTGTTGTACGTTGAACACCTCTAATGGGAGATCTTGGCTGTCTATTTGTATATTATTAATAAAATTGAAAAAGTTATAATCAAAAAATATGACCGTTAAAAATCACGGCAAACGTGTTTTTTGTCATAATCGTTTTAGAGTTTTGGCCATAACTTCCAAAAAAAAATAGACGGAACTAGCTAGCTGAAACTTTCAAACTGTATTTGAATATACGGGCTCGGTTCAAGTTTCAAGTGATTTTGAAAATTTTCGAGCCAAGTATAGAACTTAAAAAATTTCCATTTTTTTTTTGTATGTGGTTTTTGTTCGATGTTAACACAATGTTAACGACAATCATAAGATATCAAAAAAAAATTCGAAAATCACGATTTTTTTTGTTTTTTAGTCGTTCAAATTAAAAAATAAATTCGAAATAATCTGTAGATTCCGAACGCGATTCGGTTATAACGGTGAAATCACAAGCTAACTAAAATTTTTGAAGCTTTCGCGCGTTATTTGAATTCAATGTTCTTCGTACGCGGATTTTCGTAATTTTTGAACCACATTCACGGTTAAATCTGGTTTCTTCCAGAACGTTCGCTACAGGCGACTGCCGCAGAGCTCGCTCAGAATCGCATTTTCAGGTATCAAACATTTTTTTTCAACCTACGTGAACTACTGAATGGTGACCCGCCCAAATCGTATAGTGGCTACGCCGTCTGCAAATTGTCCGCGCGATCCCGGATTTTTTTTCCTCCAAAAGTTTAAAAGTTCCATTTTTTTTTGAAAAATCGTACGCGCGGGGAAACGTTCCGGCCACGACCGCGATACAGCGACGACGATTGAATAATGGAATCGTACGTATCATTACGAAAATATTGTCGAACACCACCGCACAGTGTTGTCTCTGACTTGCGGGCTTGTGCGGAAAAATAAAAAATAAAAAACGTCGAGATAAAGTGTACACACAACAACATCGTTCATCGTTATTACTGTACGTCGCTGTATACAACCGTGTAATTATAACCGCGTAAACACACATTACCCGCGACGTGCGGTCAGTGCGAGTTAATTTTACGGTTTCGTATTATAATATTTATACGCTTTACGTTGCGATACCGTGTCATTGGCGAGAACGTACGTATGTATAGAGAACGAGAAGAAAAAAACGACGTTTTATATAATGTATTTAATAATTGTAACCAACCGAAGTTAAGTAAGTACGCGGCAGGTTTTTTTCTATTTTTTTCGTTTCAAACGACGCCCCCGAGCAACGCGCGCGCGGTCTAATCGGCTGTCCGCGGCAAACGGCCCATAAATATTAAACGTACAACACAATATCATTATACGTATTTAATATCTGTTGACGTTCCCGTATCCTGTCGATATATACGAGTATATTATTATATGTACAAACGATAATAACTCTCCGCGGCGCGGACGGTGAAAACTATAATTTTTATACTTGCGTAAAGTCGACGAAAAAAATTGAGAAAAACGATAATATTGCAAACGGAATAATTGAAGAACGCGGACGTCGTTACGATCGACCGCTCGAAAAATCATATCATCCGTGTTCGATAATTGTTTCGACGCGTGAACAGAAGAAACGCAACAAGGGGCAGCCGAATTTTTGCTTTTAAGTTTTTCTTCCCTTCGTGCAACACCACAATATCGCGTCTTGACGGTTGTGGTATAGTGGGTGCCTAAAGTGTTTTTTGTACTTTTCATCATAATTTACCGCCGCTTACGGAAAACCGAGAAGTTTTTCAATTATTCCGAAACAATAAATTCGTGTTATAAATGTAAGAAGAAAACGCCCCGACAACGACCGAGTTGAGTTGACATCGAAATCGGAACAATTATTCAGAGTCGTCATACTCGTATATGAAATACTTTTGATTCGTTTTTCGAAGACGATTTATAACGACTATACGTTATGCATGCATTACACCATACGGAATACCGGCCAACTCAGTCCTGTTGATACATATAGACCTTAATTCGTAGTTACGCCCCGAAAATCACCGAATTTTCGTTTTTTCGTTTGCCTCTCCCATCAAACATTTCTAAATACATGACGCGTGTCAAACTGTGGCGGCGAAGGTTCGTGTTGGATAAAAAAACATGGTTATGGCAAAAAAAAATAGTCGACAGTAAAACTAAATTTAGCATTTACCAAACATGGCAAACGTTTTGAAATGTGAACATGTAAATAATGGTAAAAACGAAACGCGAACAAAAGAGCTATTTTTGAAAACACCGTGAAACCGTTGTGAAACGACTGGTGACCGACGTGAAAAATTTATAAAATAATCGAAAAATTCACGCATAGCGTATACTTGGGCATAAATAATAATTTGACGATATTATAATATGATTTACAGTGATGTATAGGCGTCGTTACGGCACTGTTTGAGCGACTCGTGAAGAACACGTGAACGATAAAAAAATATATCGCGATCGACGCTTCTACGATTTGAGCGACCTAAAAAACACTAGAACTTAAAAACAGCGGTTTTTTTTAAAAAATTTGTTATCGGCGTCTATAGCACCAGTTTGACGAAAACAGTTTTGGTCAAAAAGATTTTGACGTGTGCAAAATTTTGGAGGTTTTTTTTGTTAGCGAAAGTTTGACCGTTCCGAGAAATCAACGCAACATCATACGAGATTCATGAAATCGACGTATGGAAAACGTATACGAAGAAAACGTTTTTGTGTGCGATCACTGCAGCTACCAGGTATTTCGTTTTTTTTTTGGTATTTCGTTCGGAAGGAATACCCAGATTCTTATGTACGTTCCACAAAAAGTTAGGATTCATTATGTACGTCGTTTAATCGTTCGATCTATAGAAACGACAAATATTCCGGCCGTCGGTCTGACTGATCGTTGTATTCGCGGGAGTCGATTCCTCGGCGTTTTCACGCGGTAACGGAACGGATAAGTTTTAAACGTCGCGTATGAAGAACAAAATTCGAGCGAAAAAACTCGAGAATTTAGAGCTCGTCGCTGCACTCTCGCCTTCGCAACGAGCAGTCGTTCACAGATTTTGTATTTCGAATCAACCCAAAAGCGAGTATCAAAGACAATCCGCCCGGCCTGCATAGAATTTGTAGATGTACTACTACATAACGCCGCATCCCTCGTTCGTCGTAAGTAAAAGAAGTTTCGACGGTTCGAATACGACACGTAGGTATATTTCACCGGTATTCTCAACGTATTCCTCGAGCCGTCGGCACAGCGCCAAAAGTATACCTGTAACAACTGTAATAACTCTGTACGATTTAGTCTCTGTGGAAGGCAATATGAGATATCTTCGACGCGGATAATACAGTATTACGTTTCTCTTCGTGACGTGATACGTATGTAAAATTAGTGTTCATCGACAGTCCGCCGCGTGATGGTGGAAACACATTATCTTTGTGGAAAAAAAACAAACGAATAAATGATGATAGGATCGCGTCGTCGCCCGCGAGTTTTCAACGCGGGCACATTGTATATTTTACACGCGCGTAAATAGCGGTCGTGATACACCAGTTTATTAACATTTGCACTCGTATACACACCGAGACGTTATGAACTATCGTATAATAATAATACGAAATTGATTATAAATTACATACGGTTGCTGCCGTTGCCCGCGAGGAGGTCGTCTTCCGCAGAGCCAGAGCAGCTCTGCACCCTTCGTACAGTTTTATAAGATACGTGAAATGTTGTGTAATAACGCACGACGAACCGTAATCAATACGATACGCGTGTAATTTTCTTATTTCTACCTATGTTTTTCAAATACACGGTGGTTTTTTTAAAAAAAAATTTTCCGTTGGTCGTTCCGTCTGGCAAACGAAAACGCGTATATACACCTTCCTAATAATACGATAAACTCAACCGTACGTTTATATTATTACACGGTAAACGCGGTTATATTATGTGCACGACGAGCAGTATTATACGCGAGTTATCGAAACCCGCCTCTGCGTCAAGCTATCATTTTCGAGGTATTTCACCGCGAACTCGAGTGGAAAATATCGCGGCGAATAATTTTCACAATAATATAAAATATTGCGTATGACGGATTTCGCAGTGGCCAGCATTTTCCCCTACGAGGGGTAGAAGACACGAGAATTTTAGTCCCACACATTTTACTCCGTTCCACGAGAGAATCGGTTTCGATGCATCTCGACTCACGGCTTCGGCAATGTCAGAATTCATCAGCTTCCCTCTCAACGAGCGTCTTCAACGTTAGACGAAAACACCCAAAGAACTTTTCAAATCGATTTCTTTTCTTTCGAAAAAGGCGGAAAAGTTTGGCCGTGGACCGATTTAATACCTCCGCGGAAAGGCGTATTACACGATTATTATAATAACATACACTTAATGTAGAATATGGTCCATAAACACCGTTCTAGACACATTGTTCCTACGGTGATGTTTTTTTGAGAACACTTTGACGGTCAGATCAGGCCAAATCGAAAAATGAAGCGGCGCGAAAAAGTTCGGAAAGTCGACCCAGACCCGCTATTTATACTTTTATTGGAATTTCATTTTGCGGTTTACGTCCGAAAAACGCCAAAAATGTTTCCAAAATTTTTTTGAAAACGGCTTCGACATTACTTTTACGCGATAGCAGATGGCGACTTCACGCTGAACGCCCCAAAAAAGTTTAGATTTTGCTTTTTTGGATACACCTGTATTCTACCGGAAACATTTTTCGATATTTAGATTATTTTTGACAGCCGCAGAAAATCGGAACATCTTTCAATTATTCGTGTTTTCGAGTGGAAGGAGCGATAAACGCGCTTTACAGCACAAACAAGTTGGGGAATTCGATTTAAATTAGTTGTTATTCGAAACGATTTTAACTAAAAATTTCCGATGGACCTAACCTTTTCGTGTAGTACCTTATATACGAAATAACGTATAGTAAAAGTAGTATCACATAAAAAAAGAAAGGAAGGGAGTAAATTTGAGGTCGGGTAGTTGTTTGCCGTAGCGATTATACCTATAAAAGTCGTATTTCAGGTAGTATGGTTTAATACAACTGATATTTGTTGAAAATTGATTTTACACAGTACTAGATAACTGAGCTCGTTCAGAATCGTTTTTTTTCGAATGCAACGATTTATCATTGCTTTCAGGTGTTAAGTTATAGATAACCACTATACTTCCGAAACATTGACCTTTCCAACGGAGTGACCGACTCCAAAGCGTAATTCTCACCTGAAATGTACTCCTTTTTAGTCCTTTATTATTTTTTTCCTTTTTTTTTTTAAATGTTCAAAACGATAGAGCCAATAGGTAACGTTCGTTTGATTACGAAATACTTAATAAATATGTATAATAAGTGACTCTTACCAATATTTTTCTCTCCATCAGTCTATCGATAACTTATATCAGTTGAAATCACGTTGTTACAAATAGGTTTTTTTTATGTTTTCATTAACATCCGCATTTATGTTTATCTATATTCACACGGTCATTTAACACACACTAACGCCGTAAGAAAAGAAGTGCATTTATTCCTGGCTTCGCGGTACTGTATGAATGATTGTTAAGAAGCATTTTTCATGTTTAAACCAACGAATATCAGCTGTTTTCGGGGCATTTCCTGACATTTTACAGCATCACAAGCAGAACCAATAATACTGGTATGATGAGGCATAAATAATTTCGTAAAAATATCGTATTCCGAATACGTCATACAACGGCACGTCGAAGGTTGCTCGCTGTCGTCGCTGTACACTACTTAGAGACACAAATTATTTACGTAGAACGCAAAAAATGAAAAATAAATAAAAATAAAAACAATATAGTAAAACACCGTTTGAAGTGGTGTGAAACTCGTTATGTTTAAACATTATTGTTATAGCCATTTGTATCGTGTATCATTTCCAGTTAACAAACGTCGTGCGAAAAAGAAATGGCAGTTATATAAAATAACTCTTTCGGCGGCGCGCTCAACGAGGTATTATGAACAGAAAAAAAATAAAAACAATATTGATGCCAAGATTAAAAAAAAAAAAAAATCATGCTCGTCCATAACGTGTTTGAATCTAACCTATATCGATTACGATAAATGCATTATTAACTCGATTTTTTTTGTTTTTTAATATCTATAAAGCAAAGTTTTCGAGAGCAAATATGAACAAACTGCAACCATGCCAAACTCATATACGTATATATATCTGTTAAACAATAATGTTGACAAAATGTACATTTTGCAGGTATGTACTTACAAAAAGAGTAAAATCATTTTAGTTCTCTATCATCGGACTCTGAGTAAAACGTATAAAAAATTGTGCAAAACACACCATTTATAAAAGCCAACATCTGACAAAAACGAATCATAACGATTAATCGAAATGAAGTACGCCGTTAAATAATTCCAATTTTTGGTTTTTTCGGATTGTAAATGAAATTGACCCGCGACAAGTTTGGCAATATTATACGTGTAAACAGAGTTTTTTTCGTGTCTCCTGCGAGAAAAACCAAAAACTCGCGCAGCTCATTTTGACCTTTGTTTTTGCGAGCGTCTCAACTCGTATGGTTTTACCTCATACGATTCTGAGATAGGTACCTACTTAATATTTTTTTTTATTACATTTTTTTAGAAAATATCTTCAAAAACGTTTGCTTCAAGTCTTTCGCAGAACGTTTTTGCGTATATTTAAATTTCCCTTGGCATTTATTGTTAGTCACACGCCTTAAGTTGATCGCTCGCATCAGGTGACAAGGTGCGCGCGGTGATCGCGTATTTCGATGATGGTCGAGATCGATTTTTGTAAGGACCGTGAGCGTTTCGACGGATCGCACTCTTTTTTTTGTGGCAAATAAATAAAACACGATTTTGGAAGATCAACGTACCTGATATCATAATAATAATGTACAGTTTTGACACGGGTCCTGTTCGATCTACTCAGTTCGTGCCCAATCGAATCGAAAACTCGTCTTTTATCGTGCCATAATTACGTATGCACGCGACATTATGTCGTCATTTCACGAGCCGTACGCGTATTTTCTCGGTGACATACCAATAATTTTTGATCGCGCGAAAAAAAAAAAATGCGTAAAACGCGTGCAAAAATGTACAAACACAAAACGTGTTTCGGCATTACCTCCGTTGGAATTTTCGACTTTATAGTTTTGCCCTGCTGGAGTTTTTTTTTTTTTTGTCCACCGATCGACCAATCAACTCACTGACGTCCACGAACTTAACCCACCGACTTTACTCGATACGATCCAAACCCATATTTTAGCAAATAATTAGCGAATTCGTTCCAGAAACAATCATTTTTGTAGAGGTTATATAAATTTTTTTTGTTAATCCAGGTGGGCCAGGTTCGGGTAACCCGCCAACTTCGTTCCAGAACAAGTACCGGCAGTTAGCGTAAAATTAGCCAGCGAGTCAAAATTCTGTTTTTTAAAAAAAAATTTCAGACCTTGTTCGACGTAAGTTGACACTACTGTATATACGGTGAATGAGAGTGGGCGCGATCATAGTGGCTTCTCTAAAATCGTATAAATATTCCTCAGTTTTCTGTTCGGACATTATTTTTTTTTTACGCTCTCGTGAGAATTTTAAAAATTTTAGCGATTCGTCGTCGTGGGCGCCGCTGCAGTTTTGCCCGTACACATTTATAACGTCGTGTTCGTTTCGCGGTCGTCGCGCGCTCATTCGGTGCAACAAGCGAAGAAACGAGCGTGTCGTGGTACATTATATGTCAAAAATAGTATAATATATGTAACGACGACGTATGTTTTATTTATTTTAATTTATAACAATCGTCGATAAAAAAATAAACGCGTGTACGCACATTAGTAGGGACAACAAGTTCGGACGCTCCTGTTGTTTTCGTTTTTTGTTATTCGCACGGTGCGCGCGTATCGTATACATTTTATACGTTTGCCAAAACGTGTTCGAAATGAAAAACGACGACACGTACGCATGTGTCGTACTGTTTTTATTTTTAAAAAAAATATCTCGCCCCACGGTTTCGCAGCAGCAACCGCCGATGTACGTCTTATTTTATTATATTATTTTATAGATATTGCGAGTCAATCGAACACACGATGTCAGTGCCACGGAACGGTAGGCGAGTATTGCGGACCGACCGTGTTGCTGCACCGCGGTTCGGAGCGTTGACGGGAGAACGGGAACCGCACCAACGACGTGGCTGACGGAACGTTGAACGAAGGAAATGCGGATGGAAACGGCCGAGAAAAATGAAGCGACGATTTACAATCGTTTTCACGTTCTCTTTCCAATATTTCGCTTAATTTCGCGTTTTTTCGTTTCGATTCGTACGAATCGTATCTTTACGCCGCGGCGAACGGACACGGCAAAGGACGCGCGATTGTGGCGGACAAAAAAAAACACAATAATACACGAATAACGCTTTATTTATCGTTATCGAACGAATACAGTCGAACAACACGAAAATTGCATTGTAATTATTGTTTCGCCGTTTTCTGCATTTTTTCGTAACTATATATACAATACATATAATATGCATTCAAACGCGTACAACTTGTAATGTTATATAATATATACGGGGGGACGGGAAAAGCCTTTTAACGTAAATCAAATTTTTTTTTCAAGATTTGTTTCGTTACAATATACACAATAATAATAACGTTACGCGTGATATACAATACTGTACGCATTTATGTACACGTGATAATAATTTATTTATTCCGTCGGTTACAATGAAAATCTGTACAAACGTTAATCTTTCGTACCTAACACACGTTATAATAATTGTTATAAATACACTCGCGAGCAATCTTTTTAAAGATTCGCGCGCGTTAATATTACAATATTTACACATCGTATTGTACAATGCATTTATTTACAGCGTTGTATGTATCGTTTGTTTGAATGATACTACTTATTATAATGTTTACACTTAAGAGAGGACGTTAAAAAAAATCATAATGACTAGAATTACGCGGGACAGCGCGCGTACGTCGTTTGTTCGAATATACGCAGTTGTTTTACATAGTAAACGTACATCAGACCGAACTTTTTACACGAAACATCAATACAATTGAATAGAATCGATACGTCGTCGTGTCAATGCGAGAACAATAATAATCGCTCGCTGCTCTGCGGATGACGCGCGGACGTTTTTTAGTTGTACGTTACGTTGTCGAAAATCTAGGTATACGCGAATTTTTATAGAAAACAGGCGTTCAAACCGTCTCACCCGCGGATGCGATGATTTTCAAATAACACGAAAAATCGTTTTCCGGACACGTTTCAACCCCGTCTGCGAGGACACACGCACACACGTCGATCCGATTCACAAATAGTTTAGACCAGGGATGCACAACCTATGGCCCGCGGGCCAATTTCGGCCCGCGTAGCCTTTAAAGTTGGCCCGCGGCGAACGTTGTTAATTAAACAAGACTGATTTTTAAAAAATAACAAAACTGGCCCTCGACATGATCCTTTTTCCTATTTTTGGCCCTTCGACTTGAAAAGGTTGTGTGCATCCCTGGTTTAGACAATACGCGTTGTACAAACAGCAGCTGGATTCGAGTCGGTCGCGATATACACAATGTTATGTACAAACAAAAGTCATCCGCCGTTAAGCGATCGCCGGCCGCAGACGGCCACGCGGTGGAGGTCGGCGGCCGCTCACACTTCGTTGTCCGAACTGTACCCGTCGTAGTGCATCGTACCGTCGTCCCCGTGCATCTGCCCCGGGGACAGCGGCGGCGACCCGTCTCCCCCGTAATGGTGCATCTCGCCGTCCGACCCGCTGTTTTGCGTCTCCTGTTTCCACTTGTTCACGTGGTGCGAGTTCTTGTGGCCGCCGCCGCCGGACTGCTGCTGCGCTTTCGCCTCTTCCTCCTGTTGCATCCTCTTGTGCTTCGTGCGCCTGTTTTGGAACCACACTTTGACCTGCGAACAGACGAAAAACCATCTCGATGAACATTTCTCTTTTCGTAGGCTTTAAGATTATTTTTTTTCCCCGTAAACAAAACACGTGTTATCCGGACAAACGTTCGTACCTGTCGATTTTCCGACCGAAAAATAAACGAAAAACATTTTTCAGGGCCGTCCGGTAAGCCGGCTTACTACGAGACCGGATGAAATCATATTTTAAGAACAGAATACATAGGATATTCGCCCCTTAAGAGAAGTGTCTTACTGATACGTGTCGTTAGTACCATTACGATCGTCGTAAATGTTCCCGAACAAGCGCGCGTCCACAGTCCCGATAGTATAGGATTAGATGGAAAAATATAAATATTTCGTTAGAACACGTCGACGAACGATCCGCGGGTGCACATACGACAATATCAAAAACCGTCTCGTACGATTTTGTTTTTTACTCGAGTTCTATACGCGCGAACGAACAGTGAGAACTACTGCGAAATCAAACCTGCACGTTGTTCGACTATACATCATCAAACGATGACGAACTGTTGAGAAGATTTTAATACGTCGATCATGATGCCTGTTGAAACTCGTGTATAATTCGTTAAATTCATTATAGTTTACTGGCGTCTATCACGTTTAAAACAACAACACTGCGTATTTATACCATAGTGATCGACGATGGGTACGATAACAATATTGCAGAACGAGGTGTTTGAACAGGCACCGTACAAGCGAGGTATATTTCTATATCATATTCGTATTATCACGTGTGTCGAGTTGTGTGGATTTTTGCGAGCGGTAAATTCATTTCGCATTCAGTAAAACCAAGACGTGTATATAGGCACTGCAATACGATACGGATAATAATTATTGTTTTCTTTTTTTTCATACGTATAAATCCGCCCGGATTTCAGTAGTAAATCATTTGTTTCCATCGTACAGTGTGTATATCGCGTACAATAATATATGTACACATACATACATAAAAAAAAACCCACAATCGCCATAGATTCGAAAAAAACATTTTCCCGTCATCGACGGCAATAATACACACTTGTGCACATATCGTACACATTGCGTATATTTTATAAAATAAAATGTAGCCACACTACGGCCGTTAGAAGAGATCAGACGCATAACGTGCGCGAGCGCGTCTGTCCGGTCCTGTGATTTATTATTATTATACAGCATCACTGCGGTCAAATGACTTTCTCGACATTTCGATTTTGCACTTAAAGTTTTGTGTTTTGTTCGTAATGCACACGATGAGTAAAAGTGGTCGAGATGAAAAAGAGATGGATTTTGCGCGCTTACACGTTATTTATTATTCTTACGCGCGGTTCCTTCACAGACGAAACGAAAATTGACCGATTTTGGTTTTGAAAATTTATTACTACGACGGTATAGTAGTAATACCAACTGTGCACTGTCATTGGGGGGTTTTTTTTTTGAAATTTAGACTAATAAAAAATCGTGAAACTCTCAACAGCGCATGGTCAATTTTAAACCCTACGTTAATAACTTTAAAAAAAAAATTAGTTTTGAAAAATTGGCCAACGACGACGGTGTACGTGTATCAAGAAATACGCGCGTATAGACTTGTAACCACAACATTTAAACTATAGAACTTCTATTTTTAAACTGTGCGTGTGTTTTCGAAAATATTCTTTAGGTTCGTCGTTTGTAGGTATACTCGATCGAACCGTTTTACCGAAACAAAAAAAAAAAAATGACGGGATATTACCCCTACACGGAAATAAAAATAGGCGCACATTCTTTCCACGGGCCTGCACGTTCGCGCACGAGAAAATCCTATTTCGTTCGGTTTATTTTATTCTAAATATTCGATAAAGATTCGATTAATCCTGATCGAACGAACAATGTAAGTAACAAACGTATACAGGTACTATTTTCGTTCTTATTTTCAAATTTAACACGTTTTATCGGCACGTATTCGAGATCACGCAGCAGGGATATGTTGCAGGGTAAATTCCAGTGCGGATGCCTAAAGTTTTTAAAGACTGCAGCACTCACTATTTGGTCTGAATTTAATTTTGTGTCACGATTATCGTAAATGTTCGCCGTCTTAAAAATCTTTATTTCATATTTTCTAAAATATGACGCGTGATAAGTAATCGATTGAAATATGAATTCGATACAACAGCGCTCAAACATGATATTTGTCTATGGTGCTGTTGATGAGCGTATAAATTGTGAAAACAATTTTTGGATTAGAACGATTTTTTTGTTTTAATTTTAGTGATATACATAGGTAGATTGAAATTTTTTCGGGTCTTACTTTTTAACATAGCCATATTATACATACAAACGTTTAAAATCGTGTCGACGAGCGTGCTTACCCGAAAATACTATAGTGTTTGCCGAAATAGCGGATCGACGAAAAAATAAAAAAAACCCTTGATCACTATACAGGTCGCGTGGGCATGTTTGACGGACTATACACGCTTTGGGTGGGTTGTGGTTCGAACGCGTCGTTGTCTGACGATAAATGATTGCCTTCGAAAATACGATTTGGAACGAGCTCAGTCGTCAGTATACTCTATAGTATGTTTAGGTACATTTTTTGGAAAATTTAGCTCGAAAGTTTTCGAAATCGCTTGAAAATATTATCTACTATTTCAATATTACGTAAAACAGTTTCAGCTATTGTTCCGACCGTCATTTTGGATGCGTTACGACCCGCACTTTCCGAATGTACAGTGTGCTATATATAATAAAAATAAAATTTTATATTTTTTTTAAATACGATTTAGAAGAGAGCTCGGGCGCGACAGATGTGGACTGCCGCACACACACACACTGTACAATTATTATATATGAATAACTCGGCTCTTAAACCTTTACCGTCCGGTGTATACGCGATATATTTGCCCGCAGCAGCGACCCTTTTCCTCGCTGGCAAAGGGCTCTTTTTTCCCAAAACCCTATTATGGCTGCGCAAATATTATTTTTCAATCGTTTTATTACAAAATCGGCCATCTTTTTCGTATACATACAACGTACAATAATAATATACACGCGGTCGATTCGTACACTATATTCACTCGCCCGTATAATACGTATATACACGTCCACGTCCAATAAAAATATTATTATATTTAGGTACTTTGCGACTATTTTTTTACTCCGCTACCCGGACGATATATTTTTATTTTTACTCGGAAATGAAATCGCCCGAGATCCGTTCTCGGTCACGTACTGTTTGCGGCAGATTAACCGGCAATCATCCGCCGAGCAAATATATCGTATACAGCCTCCCGGTCCCTTGCTGCACACACACACATTCGTCGCCATCAGTATCATCTACACAATATAATATCATATCCAAGTGTATAATAATAATATTATAATCGTATTATCGTGCGCATACCTGCAGTAAACTATATTTCGCAGGGAACGATTTTTTAATTTTTTTTTTTTCACTGCACGTCGTTTTGCACCGGGTTATCGCGGCCAAAATTTATTTTTCAATTAATTTTTTTCAACCCTTTTTTTTTTTATATCCTTTGCGCGCGGCTTGTAATCTTTTAGGTACTATTATTAACGCCCCTCGACGACGCACGCGCTGCAGTGCCCCGGCAAACGGGTGTGTCGGCCATACTGCAGAGAACGTTGAAAAATATACGAAATGCTAACAATTAGGCGAGCGATCCCGCAGTGTCGGGGAAAATGCCCGATTGTTTGGAAACTAGAAACGGCCGAAATCCTACGAACTTGTATTCGACGATTGGAGCACTCCAACCAAACGTCGTTAGAAACCTGAAAGTTTCTGATTTTTCGCAATAAAAATTCGATTTTTTACGGGGTAAAGTTCAAGCGACATTTTAAAAAAAAAAACTTCAAAAACCTTATAGAAAACTCACTGACTAATCGGATCGTTCTTTAAGTGATCATGACGCGTTCGCGTCGATATAATATTACGATGAGGATCCGTCAACGACAAGCGCGCGTGACCCGAGATTTACACGGCAGATACATAGGGCGAACAACCCCTCTTGGAAATAACATTTATCCGATACGTTTTCATAACGGTAACGCCATGAGAAGACAAGACGAAAAAACCGGCCAACAAAAAAATTCACGGAGAATTTTGATTTTTCTTAACCGTAGGCCGTAAGAATTCAGAACGACATTGCAAAAACTGTTTATATCAAACGAGGTATCGATCTCCGTCCAATTACTTTTATATCTTTGCCAGGGACGTGTGAAATTCGGAGAAATTCTGTACCAACCGAAAAAGCGTGTAGGTACTTGAAATAAAAAAAACAGTATAGTTACTGCGCAAATCATCACTAGGCGTAAAATATACGCTCGGATAAAAGTTGACGATTAACTAATGAACGCGTATGTATAAATTAATTTCGCACCAACGATAACGAAATTTTTCGATTCGAGATTACGTGCATAATTATTATTGACTGTCTAACGCGGTTATTAAATTACTTACGAAATAATAGTCTGTAGTACAGTTTGTTGTTCGTTTCGACTAGGCGCCATATTTTTATTTTACGTTTCCTTCAATAAATCACTTTTGAAAAAAAGCATCTTATACAATGTCAGAACGTCTCGTATATTTTGACGTCTTTGTATACCGTTTAATTTTATCAACTCGACATATACTAATCGCTTGCGTGGCTTATATCTTCTGTATCAATCGCGTTCTAAATCATTTACATCGATGTAAATATAATTAGTGGGCATCGTTGTATACACGCGATGATCATTGTCTTCAACAACCATAATTTAAGTTTTTATTTAGCGATTTTTTTTTTTTTTTCGTTTTAATGGTACGCCGCCGTTGTATTATCCCCGCACTGAGATATCGTTTTACAGCGCTCGTAAAAAAAAAAAGAAAAGAAAAATATACGTCGTTTCATAGCGTGGAACGATCTAAAATTCTGGTTTCAGCGACTAACCGCGGCGTGTATTGTTTTGCTGTCGATATTTAAAATCGTATCGTGTTATGTGTGGTATACGCGACCAGAGTGAAAAACACAATATTATAGCTGTAGCTAAACGTGATATAAGAAAATGTTTGTGCAGGGGGACAATTAGAATATTATTGTTACGATTGCCAATTATACGTAATAAGACGAAAGACGGAATAAAAAATCAAAAGCATCATCATATGTCGAACGGAATATACGGCCTCAAAAGAGAACGGATTGATAGCTTGTTCTCGTAAAATTTCGGCAAACGCGTAAGCCTCGCAGTTGCTGTTTGCATCGACCGAGAAGATTCGATACGGGTGTATAACATCTGTATTGCAAATCGAGAATTTCTATACTGTGACAAACACGACGATTAAATCATCACACAGCAACAGCTTAACATGCTATTATGCGAACACGCGTTTTGTTCAACAACGGTCGTTTTCGTCGATAATTTTTGTGTTTCGATGTTGTTCGGTGTCGATGAAATTCGGTCCGTGCAGGTCGAGCGAGGTGGTTTTTCGTTATTTTTTCGAAAGGTTTATTCGCGTGTTTCTGCGCCTGTCCGCGTACGTGAATAATAATACGCGTTTCCCGCGACCCTACAGCGCAATCATTCGGCGTGACGACGGCTGCAACAACAATAATAGCGGAGATGATAAATTCGAATCGTTTTCGGGCGGCAGCTGAGACGAAGACCAGAACGGAGACGACGAACAACGGCAATTTCCTTTCCTCGGGCGAAACGCGTTTTTAAATCGACTTTTTTACACACACCCCACACGTATATTTTACGTCCACAGACCGTCTCACACAGTAGTTTTCTCGGTACATACCTCGTTGTTTATTTTTCTTGTTCTACTCTCGCCGGATTTATGGCGTAAATCCTCGAGCTTCTCAAAAACTCTTCGGGCCAACCCTCCACCCCTTTGGTTAACCCCATCGTTGTTTTAATTGTCGTGTTCGTCAAAGTGCCCGAGCGTTTTGCAATAAAACGTTGCGGAAATTTCTTTTTCCTACCAAGTGCGATGTTGATTTTTTAAATTTTCTCGCGCCGCCCCGGAGGGTGTTATCGAGTTGGCATGTTTCTAAAACACGAGAGTTGTTACGTATTGTAGATATTAACACTCGTTCGTCGAATGGATTGTTCAAACGGTGATGTTCGTAAAACAGAAAATTTATTTTGAGACGTTTTTACTCCAATGATTGAACGTCTTTTTTTTTTAGCAGAATACCAATATTACATATATATATATTACAGTTACAGTTTGGGTGTGCACACGTTATGCGAAATATGTGGTAAGCACGCACAGTAATGCGCATTTCGGCGTACGTAAACAGACCGGCAAGTACGTGTAGTGCGAAAATCAATATTACCCGAAAACGGGGGAGTAACGCGTTAAGTTTTTCCTCGACGACCTAACCGCGTTTCCCGAAGATTTTCACGCAGTATTGTATAGATATTGTTATAATATGTGTACACACATTACATATGTTTGACGTTACGACAACGTTGAACAACTGTGATTGAAAAAACGCAAACAACGTTGTAATCACAATACCGAGATTACCCGCAGCAACGACGACGTAGGTTGTACTCGAGTCAGGAGATTTGACGTTCAATTAATACCGCGTGACGATGTCAAAAAAAGAAAAAACCACTGCCCGGATCGCGGGTGACCGCCAATCGAGCTGACGAAAATTTATGTACATTTGAACAAACGATATTGGAACATATCGTATCAAATATTTTGTGTAGATTGCGTTGAAATAAATTATCGCCTTCATCGGTACTCATAACGCGTTCAATAACGATCATTCGCACAACGTGTCAACAGCACACATCATAATTATGTATTAGCCGCGTACGTTACATAAATTATACGGACAAAAAATTATGTCATTCGATTGCAAAAAATATAACACTGTACTATAGTAGAGGTACTCGAGGAGAATAAAAACCGCGATCATCGAACTATGCCTAATTTCTCAAAAATACGATGCGCGATAATTGACGATAAGCGTATTTCCAACGCCGTTATTGAACGACGGCCAAAAACGATACTCGTTAGAAGATGTCATCATCGTTTTTTATACGTTCGTAACGAAATAAAATTTTTCGAAACTTTCGTCACGGACTTCGTTCGCCCGTGATTACGACAACAATCCGTATGAATCCGCGATCAATCGATTTTGAGAGTTGTTTCTAAATAATAATAATAATACGACAAGGAAACGATTTCGACGCGAAAACATACGTAGTAGAGTTTTTTAAATTTTTAAACCGAGTATAGAATTTAAACGCTTCGAACCGCCCTCGCGTTGATGATGCGGACGGGACTTTTAACGAAACCATGCGTATTAAATTTAACGATGAAAATAACACTATTATAATGACGGGGGTGGGTGCTTACAGTTTTTGATTACGGTTGGTAACTAATTGTAAAACACACGTTTCGTTACAATACGACGAATTCAACGCGGAAAGAACATTATCAATAACGATGAACGACGTTTTCAAACACGGATAAAACACCAATTTTATTGCGATCGAGCCGTAATGCTCGCGTAATCTAAAACGATTTAAACGCCGAGTGAAAAATTCAAACATCAACAATTATTATTATTATTATTATTATTATTATTATTATTATTCGATTCGTCGTTCGTTTCCCGGGTGCGAGCCGGGCGACGAATATGCGTAAACCCCGTCTCTGGCTCCGTCGTTTGCGCGCGCGCGCGCGTATTATCAAAAACAAGCTCAGTTTTCCACTACATTAAACGCCCGTGCACACCGGAGCAGAGCAGAGCGGATGTTCGTCCCCCGGGAACGTTTTGCGAAACAAACATCCCACCGTTATACGATTTTTATGTTTATCGCTGTTCATTATTGTCGTTCATTATAACAATATAATAATGTATACGCAGGAGGGCACACGTGATACGATATTATAACGCGAGCCGTCCCCGCGACGGTTCAAAATGGCCGCCAAGTTTTACACAGAACAATGTAAAAATACAATAATGACACGCTGTTACGGAGCACCGGTCGCAGCGTGTAGTAGTAACTTTAGGGCGTGCTTGACTCGGGGAAAAAAAAAAAGAGTCGCAGTCGATTAAAACAAAAAAATTTTCGACGTCACTACAGGATACGAAATAAAATTATTAGACGAGCTTGAACATTTTTACAAAAGTAATGGCACTTTTTTCTTGTCGAGCTTCTTCGGCGCAAACTCCTTCGGCCGACAGTGGGCACCTCACACGAGCGCGGGTCGCGTCGCGCAGATTTCATTTTAATCGGCCGACGATGCTCTCGTCTCGTACAAACTGCGGCAAAACCGATCAAACGATTGGTAAAAATTATGTTGGTTTGATGTTACGAGACGGCGAATAATTCCGAGAGCCAATTTATAGAGCGTTGTCAAACATTACAAAACATTTGAGTTTTAATATAATATCAACGACGCGTTACGAGCCAGTGGCCCACAGTGAGAGATAATTCAGGTTCAAGAAAATTTGAAATCGTTTTCGGACATTCAAATTCAAACTTTAATCAAATAAAAATTACCTAGATCTGAACGCATTAATTTGGCCCGTCGTTGTTGCCTGTACGCAAATTACCGCTGACTACTTGATAATGGAGTGATCCTTCGGTAAAAAATAATCGTGACCGCGCTAGGAACGAGATGTACACCTATTAGTCGTAAGGAAATTGGCCGAAATTAATTTCCATACACCGCGGGTTTTGACATAACGGGGTACAACTATATAGTTGTTTTATAGTAAGGATAGACAAATGGCAATAGTTTTTATTGGCACTATTCAAACGAAAAGAGAGAAGGAAACACCCAATGACGGCTGCGGGTGGAGTAGTTGATCATAATTGTTTTTCAGTTTAAACATGAAGACGTTTCGGGCGTAGACATAATCCGATCGTCTGTGTACATACGGCAGATAATATTATGATCAGAATGAAAAGTGACAGACAAACACTGAACAGTGTTATTGATAAGCGATCGCAATGACTGTCAACTCTGAGAATCATTAACCCGCCAAGATTTTCCTGTCTGTAAACGACCGATTACGTTTCCACGAAACTTGGTTACGAACACTCGTGAATCGATAATAACAACGAAAAAATGTGATTAATACAAAAATTATGTATAGTTTTGTGTGCCTGCACATAATTGTCAAGTGTGCGCCACGGTACACGGTGAGTACACAGCCCCGACAGGGTTCGAATAAACGACGTACATAAAACGGCGTAAATCGAAAAAAATTAAAACCGATAAAAAACATCGGTATTAAACATAAAAAAAAAACAAAAACCGTCTCGGCGGTTTCAAGCCCTGGGTCCAACACTGCACCTAGTCCTCCCATCTATCCGATCTATATTATAATATTGGTCCACTACACCCTTGTGCGTCGTCGCAGTCGTCGCAGTTGTGTACAAAACGACCCTAGCAAATTGACTCACGATTCATGTTTTAACACCGCACCGTTTTACGGTCTTTCGGGAGATGATTGTTGTTGGCAAGAGAGAGAGAGAGAGACAGAGAGTTTCGCGTTAATAAAACGCCATTTGGTCGTCAAGTATGCGTGGCGCAAAAAGCGAGAAAAATTTAACGACGCCTCTTATTATTGTTATTATAATTTGCCCTCGTACGTGTGTGCGCACGTCCCCGTTTTAGGGGTGAGACCGCGGATAAAGTGCGGCGATTGGTCGAAATTCTGTCCCTGAAGGGCACTCGAAACGTATACACGTACATAGTATACTTTATACAATTACCCTATTATATACTGTGATGATACCCTTCGGGTCGCCTCCTGTACCGGGGGGAGGGATAAATAAAAGAATAACAACTAATTTACACTAGTGTTATTTTATAATATACATATGTATACGATTAGCCAATCTCATTGGACGCGACGCACAAGGGGTGATTTATATCGCGAGTGAAGCGCGACCAGGAAGTTACATTTTTTTTTTTAGTACAGCCCCGTTCTACAACGGTATTTGTGCTGTATACAGGGCGAGCAACGGGAATCACATAACCAAAATCGCATAGTCGTTGGCGAGAATTAGCAGGAGATAGTTTGGCCGAAACCGAGGAAGAAGAAGAAGAAGAAGATGGGACTTAGCTCTCGTGGTTTACTACTGCTAAAGCCTCCCGACTCTTAAAGAAAAATTAAGAGTCTATCTCACGAGGGTTTCAAATCAACCCCTCAAACGATTTAATTTCACACCTTTAAATCGTTTGCCTGTATTACATACGGTATTCATAACACGTTAAGCGTATATCAAAGAACTCTTTGTAAAGATTTTACGATGATTTTTTTTTTTTGAACATCACAATTTTTTGGGTGACAGAATATTGTTTTTTTTTTCAAAATATTATTATCCATTATAGACGATTTTACATCATTGCAGTATTTTATAATTTTTTATGTTTTTTTATTAGTAATTTTTGTTGATATAGAATAACTGAAATCGCTTGGGATCATTCGTAAGCAATGATTTATTATTTCATGAAAAAAAGTCAACCTATATCCGCACATATCGTAAATTTTTTGATACTATACTTTTAAAACGTTTTATTACGCGGTCGAACACAAAAATATTTTAGGAAAATCGTTACATTCTCCTCCGGGTACGCAAAAAAGTTGAAAAAATTCATAATCCTATATAGAAAACATAAATTATCGATAGTACCCACAAATTTGTCATATTTATACGTAGGTACGCCAACAAAAATAAACTACACGAAAAATTATAATTTAGTTAAAAACTAACGAATTATTATAATACTACAACAAAATATTTCATGACCTACATACACACACCATATCGTCATAAATTCCATTGTACTCTTGAACCGACAAATCAACAAAAACCTTAATTAAAATAAATAAATGCGTAACAACATTCGATTAATCGTATACTATGAAAATTAAAATTAAATGACCTACAATATGCTTAAAATTCCGCGATAAATCGTGAAATTCGAAAACGTTTACACGTGTTTTCAAAAATACGTTCTACACCATAATAACGTTCCGAACCTACTTTTTTTTTTTTTATAAATACAAAGTATTTCTTCTTCTTTTCACGCAACTTCTATGGGACATAATAACTATTTAAATATTCTCATCGAACGCACAATCGATCACAGTTTATCGTAATCATATAGACACGCATGGTAGAATATTATATTGCCTCTAAACGGGGACTAAACGTCGTATAATGATAATAATAATTTGATGCGTAATTATTCGTATCATCAACACGTCTTAAGTCTGCTGACCTTATATAAAGTTGCGTATATCGCACCAATTTTACTGTAATTAATTTCGTTTATAAATCGTTTTTTATCACCGTATTTTTTATGTTAATTTCATAACGCATTCTTAGCATTTGATAACCGTGTATCGTTTAGTTAAACTATTGACACATGACACATCGTATTATGCACGTCTAAAACAGTTACGAGTATAATACAGAATTATGTTCCAATGAAAGTGCGCTGCAGCAATTGTATAAAAAACTCTATAAAGAGCTACAGATTATATTATATTATCGGTATACACACGCTTAAACGATGCAAGTATAAACACATTCGACGTTCATGAATTCAATTTAATATACTACGATCGATTTTAGATTCTGAGCGCACCGAGGAATGTATTGTTTTTACAATAATGTTTTTTTTTTCTGTCAACAATTACTATTTGCATAGAAAGAACACGCTCCGATTTTCAAATACCTCTAACGATAGATCTATGAACTCCGGTGGTATTATATCGGTGTTGAAGCTTATTTCGAAATTTTGCTTATTTTTTAGTTTTACCCCCAAAAAAAAAAAAACCCCGGTGACCCACCCCCAGAGCGTAGCGTCAAACTATACCCACGCGACCTACAGAGTGATCCCGGATTTTTTACGACGACGTGTCGTGAAAAAAGTCTCAAACGTTTTATATAACCTATTAAAATTAGAGTATTAAAAAGTATTGGAAATAAAAAAATAAAACCGCGTGTTGATTCAGTATTATAGGCGATGATAACGTAATAGTTATACGTGTGTACTTTTTATAATATTAAATAGGTACTGGTTACGCGATGCTCGTTACAATGGAATAATATCTCGGCTCGTATACAATCATGTAGGTATTACAATATGGTATATATATATACACGACGGGCGCGAGAAATGATTAAAAACGAATTCTAGAACGTATTATATTTTTTTATTTTCCAACGTTTTTTATTTTTTTTAACAACACGCTCTTTAAACACCCTCTTGTCAAACAAACGACAACAAGCGGCGACGAGCTGCAGCACGGCGGCGGCCATTACGATTTCTTTTCATCCCTCCGCGGCGATTAGCGAGCACACACACACAATATACGTATTACCCGTTTAATCCGTCTACACAGTTGTATATACATTGGAATAACATTCGACAGAATCCTTTCAAAAGGTTAACTGGGAAACGATACGTTATTACAATACTGTACGCGCGTGTGTGCGTTAATACCTAAAAAAAAAAAAAAGAGTTCTAGATGATTTTTTTTTTCTCTCTATTCTTATTGTGTACGACCTGTTTTACATGTGCTGGAAAATATTGTATTATTCGCTCCGCGCCTCTGTGTTGACGACAGACGCGTTATTATTATACGGGCATCAAAAAACGCTATCTCTACCGTGTATTAACGTCAAAAAAAAATTTTCTAATAATAATGCCCGTAAAAATCACTGACGTATCCGCTTAATACTATATATATGTGTATATTGCCTGAGTATATACGTGTCAGGGGGGTGCGAAGACAAACGCGAAACGGGTTTAGAGGACGTTCAAACCCCCGCGCCCCAAGTATGAAATAGGTGTTGCGTATATACTCTGAAACTCGTCAATCGTGATAATATTATACGTATATTAAAGATTGTTTTTTTTTTTTTTCAAAACCTCATCGCCGAAATATTTTCGACAAACTTGCAGACAGTCGAGACCGTCGAAGAACAACACGGTCTTACTGAATTTCGTTATAAAACCGCGTTGTTTTACGCGTTATAAATAAGCGAACTACCGCGATAGCGTAAAATGTACTCACTTGAGTTTCGGTCAGACTCAACGATTGGGCCAACTGTTTCCTCTCGGCGCCGACTACGTAGTGGTTTTTCTCGAAAGCGTGCTCCAGCTTGAGCAGCTGACTGGGGCTGAACGCGGTCCTTATTCTTTTCGGTTTTCTGAACGGTTGCAACAGGAATCCCGGTATGTCCGGTCCTGGAAAACAACAGTGCCGTGTATTAAAAAAACGGTGGTTAGCACGAAGATATTTCGATTGTCGATTTCACTGCCGAGTTTTTTTTTTTTTTTTACAAACTATTTGTACCGCGAGAGTCTTGAAATCACGTAACATATTTTTAACTAACCGACTAACGACCTCGATTCCATGCGAACACATCACCACTCATCGCGGTCTCTATCTAGCACGAACGAGCTACAGATTTCAAACTTTCGGGCAACGGGTTCTGCGGCAGTTCAGATCCTGCGCCTAACTGGGAGCGAAATCAAACTGAATATTTGTAAAAAACAAAAAATACGCCGAGGACACGCGCGTATCGCACACGGGGCGCGATCATCAAGTACAGCTTCTTCCACGGGGCCCGAATCCGCTCGGTTCGTATATAAAATAAGTATACAACTTACAGTAATGAAGTCGTCTCGAGATTTTTTGTTTCTAACGCGTAAAACCGTTTCGGTAAATATTTTCCACAAATAATAATACGCGTGTGGATTGTTTTTTACATTTTTTTCCCTCACAGATAATCTCGTCGCGGCATGGGGTCTGTGTTACGTACTACATAATACACCGAAAATCCTCGCGTCTGCTGATAACGTTGTACACATAACCCACTCTCGTCGTTCGGAAAAAGCCGTGATATTCAACGGCGGTGTCAAATAAATTTATTTTTTCGAAACTCGTTTGTAACACGATAATGTACATTATAATAATAATAATAAAAAACACCGTATACAATATTATCGTGTGACACACCAGGTGTCTGTGCGTCGTCCTATGCACGATAGTAAAACCGAAACACACACTATTTTATATAGACGTATTAATACGTATATTTACAATTCAAAATCACACGACGTGCAGCAGCGTTATACACGTACGGGAGAGTTGGTGCGCGTGTGTTAACAGCTTCATTAGAATACACAATTGGACAATGAGTGTACATATTTTTCTTTTTTTTATAAATTAAACGCGGCGTTATTACGTTACGCGTCGGTCGGGTGTAGGCGAGACAATCAGATAATGTATTTTCTCGGTGTACCCACGATCGTTCGTCGCCGCACACCTTTATCCCGTATTTATCTGCCATTCTGATCGTCGTCGCCGTTTTATTCTATTAAACACAAATTAGGCGTACGACGACGACGACGATATTGTGCGCTACGTTCGGCATAATACCTATATATAAACTGCTTAAAGCGAGCCCAAAAAATCGAAAAAAAGAGAGAAAAAAAATGGAATCCCGCGACGGCGGCGGCACTTGTACACTATAATAATATACGGATCGCGCGCAAGTACGTATACAAATTTCTTTTAACTTTTTTTCAACTCGAGTGTGTTTACAAAAAAATCGTTAATCGCGATATTGTCGTGTAAAACGGGCGAAAGTACGGGCGCGAGTGTATTATAAAATGGAATTCGTACGTGAAACACACACACCGAATCGGGACGCAGTTCTCGCCCGCACGTTCGTTGGACAACCGTAACGTGTATATTCGTTGTAACCGATAAAAAAATAAGCAGACGTTAAAAATTGGAGACGACAAACCATTCTCATTAACATACGACATGATACGTACAGCCGAGATAAACAAATTACGAGTTTATATGGTTTGTACGCTAAATGTACACGTTTAAACGCCGCGTGAAATAATTGACCGAATTATATTGTAGAAAACCATTTCTGACGAAATCGGCGGCTGCTGCGTACATAAAAGCGGCTAATAAAAAACCTATCAAAAAAAAAATAACAATATAAGTGCGTTTACATCGAGTCAATAGTTTAAAACTATGCGGTAATAAATAATAATAACATTTGGCAGACAATATTATGATATTTTAATGACATTAGGCGGTATAGTCGTAGTGGTGTTGTTCATGTAGACCTCGAATAAATTTATTTTTAGTCTCGCGCTTTTCCGAAAGGTTCTGAAAAAAACATCGAAATCATAATTTGAATAGCTGTATAACCTAATTATGATTAACGTTTCGATGAAGACGACGAATCAATAGCGTTTATAATAGTGTAATAAAAATTATTATTGAGGTATGTGTTGCAACACGTACGTCACAGCCTGATATTAGAGGCAGTCGTTAAGTAATAAATTTATGAATAAGCACAATGAGCTATATAACGCTTGTTATATTTTGAACGCTTACGAATTACCATAGTCGCGAAACGTTTTAAAAATTCATGTCCGCAGATTGAAAATTGCCGCGATATAACCATAACGGTATTATTTTATGTACTGTTTCGCGAGAGGTTTTTGCGACACGCAATTTGCAGTAACTTTATGTAAACGACGTTTAAAAAAAACGAGATAATCTGTACAAAGTTTTTACGTGTAAATCGAGTAAATTCACAGTTTATACGCACCGAAGTTGTTTTTTTACCAGCACGACGGAACGCTATTTATCATAATTAAAAAATGAGTGATTAGAACGATCATTTGAAAATCTAAAGCGTTGAAGACGTGTATACAAATCATAAGGACGTAAAACAAATTTTATCATTTTTTTCTCCAATAAACTTTCGGCAGCTGTGATGTTTGTGTCGTCAGAGGAGAAAAAAAAACGTAGGTAAAAAGACGTTTACGCCTGTATGAAAAAAAAAACAACATTTTGACGGCGCTGATTTCGGACGTTTCGTATTATTCGGATGCTGGCTTAATTTGTTCGGTTTTCCTTATACCACCTACATTATACAACGATTTTCACACGTTTTTTGAACACACGTATACGGGTGTATCGTTTATACGCACAACGTTCATTATTGGTACACGCGTTTATTTATTACGCACGTAATTACAGGAAACAATTTATCCGAAAAATTACACGACGTTTTACACACGCACGTACCGGCCTCCTCCGCGGCGGGGAAAAAAAAAAAAAAGTTAAACTAAGCGTGTTACTCGGAAAATAATACGACCGAAACGCGTTATATATATGTGTGTATACATAATTCAGGTACTACGTTATATTGTATTATTTTTTCGTTTTCTAGACAAACGCGTCCGGTAATTTGAACGTTATAATTGCCTGTTTTCTGCATTGTGTAATATCATTAGAACGTTATAACATAATATGGTAGGCGCGTAGGTTGTAATTTGTAAATTATTATAATTCTGTGTACGTATAAAAAAAAAACACTGTAGGCACGTAAAAATAATTCTCGTAATTTAATCTGGCTATGGTAGAGGAAGAAGCTGTTGAAAAAAAAAATAACCATTTTCGGGGAGTTCATCATCGTTATTATTATTATAATTATTTCTTTTCCACCTCTATTGTTTTGAAATTAATTGGCACCGCCTCTCCGGCACGGCGACGGGACCACCTTCATCTTCCTACACGCGCGCGCACACGAAACCTCGGGAGAAAAAAACTCCTATACAACACTTCTCGACGATTTCAACGGGGGTGTTGTATTTCCGAGTTACTCGTAAGAAAAAAAAACGGACAAATTGTAAATCCTTCTGGAACATTTCTAGGCTTCCGCGTGCAAATTATCTCGTTCTTCAGCGCTATTATTATGTTAGTACGAAAAAAATAAAATACCGTCATCCGCGATTTGTAGCGACTATAAGCCTACGGGACGCGCTTGGTTTTTAGCAGCTGACTTTTTTCGTACGATATAAGAAAGAACTGCGATTTTGCACGTCTTCCAACACTACGGTCAAACTGTTGAAAAGAATTGTGTTTGGGATTGACGGTTGTTGGGACAAAAAAAAAACATCTTACGCAGCGGATTAAGTCGCGGTTTTGAAAAAAGGTTGTTTTCTGTATAGTTCTGTTTTCAAAAAAAAAAATGTGCGAAGGGGTAAAAAGTATATTGATTTTTATAACACTCGCGTTCGTCTTGAAAAACTGCGGTAATTAAGGGGGAATGTCCCATCGTCTTTGTTTTTGATTGAGTATATAGTTTTGTAGTTAACACTGAACCTAAAAAATATATAAAAATATTTGTTTAGTCGGTTAATACAGTTAACAAAAAAATCGTGCATTTCAAGTCGTCTTACGAGTTTAGATTTTATAACAATTATACGAGTTTAAATTTTGTAGTTAAAAGTGCGCAAGTTTAAGTGTACGATATACACACATGACACGCTGTCTCATTGGCCAAGTTGTTAGGGTTTGAAGTCGACTGGAAATCGAATTTTACGATTACTTTTTTTTAATAATCACGATTCCGACCAATAAAAAAAAACTCAAATACTACTACATACAGGTATTACTCGAATCGTTGAATAATTTTTTAAAAAACCAGAAATCGGTCGATACTAGTTTCGTCTGTGAATTACCGAGATAGAAATAATAACGTATATAAAAGCGCCGCTCTGGCGGATTTCGACTTTTTATTATTATAATAATCTGCTGCGGTAATTAAACAAGCGCCTCGTTACGCGTGTGTATGTATTATTCCTCGCGGGCTCGATAAGACAGACGCAGCTGGACATGTCATCGCGCAAGGATTGTATTTGATTAATAAAGTTTTTTTATGTTTTGTTCAATTTTTTTTTCATGTATAATCCAGATAAGATCGCCTCGGCGGCGTACTGTACATGTACTGTATAATTACACATTTACATTTTCTTCGGTTTTACGTACACTCGTTTTGTACGTACGTGTAATAAATAGAAATCCATATTATTATTATTATCATGTATTATACACGTCGCGCGTGTGTAATAGTAAACGCCATCTGTATATGCGCCTCGGGGGCACAATGATGAATACGAATTTACAGAACCTACTTACAATATTAACGTTTTATGTTGTTATTATTGTTTTGTTTTGACTGCAACGGCGATAGTACGTTTAATTTTTTTTTTTTTTTTCACTTTTGTTTCGTTACACTAATTTATCGCTGTTAATTAACCGTCACGCCCGCAATCAATAACCGCGGGCGGCGGCACGACGTTATAATAACACTGCGCACACCTATTATTATTGTTTACTATATTTTACTTTCTTTTTTCTCCTGTACGGATATAAAATATACCGCGCGTTGTATACGTTGCCGTCTTTTAAACGTGATAATTACCGTTTCCTCGCCCCGTCCATCAGCCCCTCGGTGGCGTATTTATAAGGGAGGGACAAAAGGGGGTCGGCCCACGAACCGTATTTTTTCTCGTGCAACATCGTACAATCGAATATTTACGTCTTCATACCACCCCGCCTAGGTGTAGTATAATCAATCTGTTTTTGTTTTTCATTCGCACTATTTAACATCCGTACAATGTTTATGAAATGTATAGAAACTTACGAAACATGACGCTCCTTTTGACATTTTCACACGACAAGGATATTATTTTATACGAACGAAATCGGATGACAATTTTCGCAGTTTTTTGCACTCGAAATACTTTAAAGTCGTTTTTCAAACGATTTAGGCGTCGCTTCCATACACCGTCCAAAATGCCGACCCACTCGGAGCAGTGAAATTTTTTTTTTTCACGTCCCTTCCATTAAACGCGTTTCTAAACACGCCCCTGCGGCTGGGTCTTGAATGCAGTAGTACATCACGTACCACCCCGGTTCTTGATTTGTGGGACAGACGGCGAGTGGCCCTCCAATTCAAACAAATAATTAACCCTTCAACAATCTGGTACACTTAATGGTCATGCTTTTTGTATTTTTATACATACGTCATTTTTGTACATTCAACTACGCGTTGCAGTATAACAAAAAGTGTATACAGTTATATTATGTTAACGATCATTTTT
Organism: Hormaphis cornu; assembly: GCA_017140985.1. NCBI lineage: Eukaryota > Metazoa > Arthropoda > Insecta > Hemiptera > Hormaphididae > Hormaphis > Hormaphis cornu. Next base: position 16,827,685 of record CM029362.1, read on the forward strand.
TCCGTACACTTCCGTACGAAAACGAAAAAAACCTATGCACATTTGTTGTTTTTATAAAAAAAAACTGCTTATGAACACCGTATGTACTATAGGTAATTGCGAATGCGCATAGACACGTTAAAACGCTGATACGTAAATTGGTTGTACACTTAAAAGATATTTAGAAAGTACGTACATACTCGTAATAATTGTTCACGATTATTTATGCTTGATTAGCGGTCGTTAGCGAGTGCGAAATCGTTGCGCTCGCTATATATATTTAGAGACGATGCAAATAAATGGATGTAAGTACCTATAATTTGCAGCGGTCCAACAGACGGTTTCGTGATTTAATAATAATTTTTTATTGCAGTCGGAGAAACTGTTCAATGCTAAACGAACGCGCGTCGTATCAACTTCGATATAGTTAGGTATTTTATGGTTACGACGAGGTATATAGCTGAACGAGTTGAGGCGATGAAAAACCGTATAATTTTTCAACCGCAGGCGGTGGCATTGGCCGTACATCATCGTAGGTGCGCACAAACCAGTGCACGCCGACTAATCACAACAAAATCGACGGGTAATTAGTAATTGGATACTAACCTATCGAGGGTAATTTGTTATTATACAACGAGTGTAAAAATATTATATTATACGCCGAGTGTATACGTATATTATTATTTGCACCAGTTACATTCTCACACAGTGGCTGCTCGCGTTATTTTGTAGTACACGTTATGTGTTTTTTTCGATACATCGCGCCGTAGCCCAAGGGCGAGTAACGTACGGCTAACAACAGTACATTTCCGTGCACACAAATACAATGAATTCGGTTATTTTTCACGTAAGGGAGAAAAAAAACACAACGGTAATAAAAGTCCCGAGTGCCACTATTATAATCCTCCGTGTTTGGAGGAGCGTTTTCGAGTGGGACGTTTAAAACGGTATCGAACTTTTAAACAATATACACTGCGCAGCGTAATTCGTTCGAACAGGCCTCGATTTCCTCAAGTGAAAAGAAGAAAAAAAAAATTTGTTTTCGATTATAAGGGATGACCCCCAGGGTTGTCGCGGCGGTCACGCGACTGAAAAACTGTAGATAAGCGATTTGTTTCTTAAAATTCCTATATCTCGTATTTTTTTTATTTAGAGTATTTTCGCTCAGCTCGCGCAGTATAATATTCCACGTCGTCAACATATTATATATACATTATACATTATACCTGGGTGATTTGGCGGATTTTTGCGTTTCTAAAGTTATATTCGCTATATTCCTATAACGCGGTGGTGGATACGTGTGTACGTAGCTGCGGCCACCGAACTGTGTACAGTGAAACTTTTATTGACTTAAAAAAAAACCGATTTCCGAGAAAAAGAAAAAACGAAGAAAAAAAATCGATGGTATAATACACGTACCTATTATGTTCCCGCGATTCGTACACGACACAAACTAACAACTTTACGAGCCGCTACGGCCGATCACGTTAACACAACCCGTCATTATCCGTCAATGTTGGACGACGTTGATTATACACACGGTTATTGCACGAAAAGAGAGAAAAAAACACAGGCGATTCGGGTATTCTCGATATACGGTGTGTGTATAATGTAACAAACCCTGATCATCGTTATCAAGCCAATACTACAACACTCTTAGATAGATAGATAACTACCGGACAGAATTATACACCTTTAACCGGCCAACACACGACGTATATTCACATTAGATTCGGTTTGGCGGGAGGCTGTGGGCATAAAATAAAAAGAAAACACGCGTGTGTGTGTGTACCAGCTACTACTTCACACAAACTGTTGGTGGTAAACAGTCACGTTTTTTTTTCTTTAAACCCATACTTAAAGACACGCCGCACACATAACAGTGTGTAACAATACAATATCTAAGACGATGCGCGAAAATATTGAGTGCGCCGTCGAGTGTTGTGCGCTACAGCCCCGCAGGTAAAACAAATCCTGTTAAATCACTGTACTCACTACCGAACGCGCGTCGAGAGATTTTAAATAGAGACGTAACATCATAATATGTAGACCCGAGTATAAACTGCGCTTGACAGATTGAGCCGCCAAAACAAACGTCGTGGATGAAAAACGATTGAAAAGCACGCGTTATGATGATCTGGATAAAATCGTTATTTTTCATGTGAAAAAAAATGGATTCGTCCACGAATACCCCAACATTATTGTATTGGCGACGAGTGTTTGAGCGTTAAAAGATACGCGCAGTCCATAGCTGGTTATCATGATAGGTAACTATACCAAAAACACACATATTTTACACGTGACGGTTCCCGAAGACAAAAACGTATTATCAACGGTAAACGTTTTAACCGTTAAAAAAATGAACGGAAAAATGCAGTCGTGTTAAAAGTATTGTAAATTATATTGTACACAACCATAATCATCACAGTTTGGTATTTTCTATGTATCTTCTGTAGCGTAGGATTGTACTTAATGCACACGTTTAATTTGATCTTTCGACAGATCGTTGATGTTACACGACATTCACGAAACTGAATTGTTTTAAAATTGTTTCTAAAACGCGCGACGCATCGACAAATTTTACCTATAAACTTTATAGAGATGGATAATTTTCCCTATAATATTAGGTAATCCTGTAAACGTTTTTATCGAATTCGTTTATAGTGCACAAGTTACGTCTCTAAGACGATGTTTGTTTGGAAAAAATCACCCGGTCATTCGCCGATCTCGGGCCCCATTAAACAACACGGCCGAATAGTGCTCTGATTCAATGCAATACTCCATCAACCGCAGTGGAAAAATACTTAAAATTTCTGTTTTGTACTCGTATAATCTCCGATTTGCAGAACGTGCGGCGCGACGTATAAACTATAAACGTGTATATAAAAAAACACGAACCTACCCAAAAGTATTTTCGTCGCACACATATAGAAACGCTGCTTTACAGATTTCACAAAACACAATAATTCTGTCGATTCGACGACTTCGCGGAGACCTAACGGTACTTTCGTCAATAATACGTACTAAAATAACAAAAATACACGCAATAAATAACGACAATACGCATAGCTCTGCAGTTGCGCAAACGCGTTTTTCAAAACATACGCATAAAAAATGCCAACAATAACACAATGACTATGCGCCGAGATATTTTATCCCAAAAAGTCCCGTCCCGGAACGGATCCGTACAAATTGCAGCGCGTGTGGTGTTTACATAATAATGTTATACACGCTTTTATACAATACGAATAATGACTGCGGAGAATAAAACGTATATATAATATCGACAACATTAATACATATATATGTACACGGTAAACGTGCTGTAAATCGAGAACTCACACGCTGTTTCGAAACGTTTCGGTAGGCCAGCATTATAATACAGAAGCGTCTTCTTACACATTGCAGCCGAAAATCGTTTCCTTTGCTCTGGCTCGTTCAAAACGGTACCTAAACGTATTATATACCCGAAAAAAAGATTTAAAACGCTCTCCTTGCGTCATAATTCACCGAGACTTATAATAATATCGTGTACGTACCATTGTGATCGCCAACTGTACAACATTACATTTACAACGAGAGGTACCTTTTTTTCTCTCTTCAAAATATCGCCGCCGCACGCCTCGAAAAACATACGTATTATACTGATTTATTATTATTTTTCTTACACGGATTATTGTGTACCGACTACGACCAGTGTACGTTGAATTCGAGTGGACAAATTTTTATTGCACGAGCTGCAGGTCACTTTCCTTTTATGTTTGTTTGTACTGCGTACGATTCGGCATCGCGGATCGTGGCTTGTATCATTTTTATAAAATATCTATGGTATTTTTTTTTACACGTACTGCAACGAGCCATAATATTAAATAGGTTTAACAAAATAAAATATATACCGCGGTATAAAACGTGCCGTTATACACAAATTGTGCAGAAAGACGCGCGCGATACCTGTAGTTTGTACACACATTATATTGTCAAAGTGAAATTTCCTGCACGACGGCACAAAAACTCGAACGGAAGAAATAAAAATCGACCCAAAGTAATTCATGTCAACGAATATTATATATTATGTCGTCTCAGTATAGAAACGCGAGCCTATACAGGAGGTATTGCACTGTATAAGTATAACTCAGAGTCATTCAGGGTATATTTTAACGAAACCATAGGAGGTATTGCGTAATTTGAAGAATTTTTTTTTTGTCAAATTTTATGGTAGGTTTCGTAGTGCTGAATATTTTGTGCCGAAACACGTGTCTGTTCATATATACGTGTGGTTGACGTGCTGCAGTATAGGCATTTAATATATACCGGTAAAACTTTTTCGACATTTTTCCCCGTCTTTTATAGGTACGCAGCACAATATGATGTAATTTCTTAGCTAAGGAAAATATAAAACGGACTATATTTTTACGTAGTAGAAATAAAAATCTGGAAAAACTTTAGCGCTTGCGATACATATATAGTTTTGAACACGATAAAAATTCCAGCATATTAAAGAAAAAAAAATTTCTTTAAAACTATATAATTGTATAACTGTCTATATAGTGTCTGTATACAAACTAAACACATAGGCATCGCGGAAGAAATTTTTATAAATACATTACGACCTATAAGTAGTGCATTTGCCGAAGGAGTGAAATTTAATAACGTTTTTATTCCTTTTTACAACGCCTTTTTGTGGAATTTAGTTTTTAACTGTACAGTAAAAGATAATCTGTAGGATATTATTATAGTCAATAAACGGTGTACCTATATAACGTAATAAAATACCTCGTAAAATATATACACCGAACATTTGTACAGAAAGCAATCTTAGAGATTTTCAATTGTACGGAATACTAAAAAAACATTTAGTTGGATCGACACTGCGTTACGCACCGCAATATAACATGTTCGATATTGTTGTGAAAAATTGTCATAAACATGAACATGCGTATCACGGTTATACGACTTGTGTGGAGAATGCACCACAACTTACTTTTATGGGTAGGTACGTTGTTTTTCTACAAGTATATTATATTGTTATGTTCAGAATTCCCTAAAAACAACATTGTAGATATCGTTCGCTTCAACTTATCGTTTACTTTGAATTTTTGTTTTCCAGTAGGTATAGACTGCGAAACCATTCAATCACCGTCGGCCATCCGAAATACCGACCCCCCCGCTCAGTGCAGTGACCCGACCACCTCGATTCCACCTCGAAACTCGAAATTAAACTATTTTTTTTGTTCTTCGTTCTCCTCCCGTTAACGATTTCTTTATAGAAATACGCCCCCGGTGGTACAATATTGTTATATTATACGTACGGTAATAATAATAATCGTTTATAAAAAACGCACAGACAATACTAACCTCCGGGAAACCTGTGCGGGAATATCCGGCCGTGCCGCGATAACAGCCACGGGTACAGCGGGTACGTGTCCCGGGTGACCTGGTGTTGCGGGTGGTGCGGGTTCGGCTGGAAGTGGTGCGCGGCGGCCGCGGCGGCGGCGGCGGCGGCGAACGCAAACGGGTGATGCGGGTGCGGGTGGGCCGGCTGCTGCGGCGGCGGCGGCGGCGTCAGCGGCTCGTGCGCGTACTGCAGACCCTTGGCCAGCTGTCCGGCGGCGGCGGCCGCGGCCGCGGCGGCGTGCACGGACGACGGGGACGACGAGGCGGAAGACCCGTAACCGGCGTTGGACGCCGCGGGCAGCGCGGACGGCTTGAACACGGCGGCGCTGCCGCCCGAGGTTTGATGATGCTGTTGCGTAGAACCGTGGTGACGCGCGTGGTGTTGTTGTTGGTGGTGACCACCGCCCGGGTGCTGCAGCCGGTGGTGATGGTGGTGGTGATGCGGCGGCGGCGGCGGCGGCGGCGACACGCTTCCCGGGTTCAGGGGAGATCCGGCCGCGGAACTGCACGCCTCGCTCTGCAGGTCGTCGTGCGCGGCGGACGAGCCCTCGCTGCGCGCCGGCGACCGGGAACCCGCGCCCACGATGGACTCGATGGAAAAACCGATTTTCGGTTTCACGATCATCGGCGTCGCGGCCACTTGTATCATTTTGCTCGACGGGGCGATTGAGTAAGAGAGAAATGCGGGAAGAAATCCCCAAGGTAGAAGAAAAATGGAACGAATCAACTGCGGCCAACAACGCGCGCGCCGACGACGACGACGACGACGGTACGCGGCGGCATTCGTCCGCGCGGTACGTGTTCCGCCGTTACGCACTCGGCCACCGACACGAACGCGTGGAAAAACAGAGTCGATTCGAGAGAAAAAAATAACGATCGGTTCGCGACTATATTAGTGTCGCGGGTGTAAAACGCACAGGAACGATCGGTACGGATTATAAAATGTAACGCGGAAATATTTGGTTCGACGGCGTGGGCGCGCGGGACGAGGCGTGCGACGACGACGGAGCGAGACTGCTGGCTGGCCGGCCGGCCGGCCGGCGTGCGGCGGCCGCGTGTGGCCATGACGTGTGGGCGAGCGGCCGCGCCGGTGGGGATGGGCGCGGAACCGCCGCGCGGGGATCGTTAAGCGGCGGCCGGAGGGGAGCGCGAAGCGGTGCCGTGGGCGCGGCCTGTCGATGGGCGGCCACCGGCCCGGAAAACTCCGCGGCCCATTGGCCGCGCGGCCCGCGGCCCACCGGCACGCTCCGTGTTTACTTTTGGACGCTTCGCCGTCGTTAACGCCATAACAAACGTGTGTACATAGTATTATAATATGTTATATTTTAAGGTGTTAACTGACAACAGTGTGTGTGTGTGCACACACTGTCTCGTGCGCTATTGTCACTGCGTTTTTTTTATTTATTTATTTCACTATTACAATGTAAAACTGGTTCCGATTACTATACGTTGCATAATTATACGAGCGCGCGTAAGACGTATATAATAATACCGCTCATGGTGACCGCTCCGCGTGTACCCCGTGATCTGCCCATAGATTCACCCTTAAATCGATATGAGTACACGGCGCCGACCTTACGCAGCAGCAGGGGCGAAAAGGTTTTTTTTTTCACCCATAACCTACGTACTCCAGTTTAACGCAATTTTTAGAGACGTCGTTGCGAGAAAACGCGTTTCGCTGATATCAACAAAGTGCCGATTTCGGTTAGTTTTTATCGTGACAGCTTTGACAGCTTATCAATGATTTCAAAAAACATCAAGTTTCATTTTGGACCGCGCGAACACCGCTCTTGCAGGTTTTCGTCCCAGGCAAATCGGTGTACCTATACATAGGTTGATTACCGACAGAAAACAAACGAAACGTAAAGGCGCATTTTTTGGTACAGAATCTAAAACGATCTTCGAATTAAGCGTGATAACTACGTACAATGAGGAGTTGTTTAGAAGACGGCTAAAAATTGCCAAATCAGGTGCCTGTCGCCGCAAACGACACGATAACAAATAATTGTACACCAACTACTTTTTCTTGGAAAAATAACTATATTAACGTTGTATACATTTATAGTTAGTGCACACGAGGACAGAGCAAAACTTGGATAAAAAATAATAACATACGACATACAATAATATAACTTTATTTTTTTTTCTTATAAAGTTACAAAAAGTCAGGAAGGAGTCATCCTCTTCCTCCGCCCCTCTCGACAGGCCTGTATATACATATTGTTTGTCTTACACGTACGATAGCTGTGCGTTTACCTCGACTTACGTCGTACCTGCGCGGTTAAAATTCCACGCAATTTTTTGAATTGTATATGAATTTTTATGAAAATACCGTGATTTTGACGACGGTATCACAGATACGCACACGCCTGCAAACAAACTTTATCCTCGCTATTGTAAAATGTGTACGTGACGTCCACAGTACAGGGTGAGGCGCAGCCAAATGACAAGTTTAATGGCGTCACACTAGCCTCAGGTAAGACAAGTGGCCTTTTTTTATCAGTGGTCTATTCCTCGTTTTCTGTCGTGGTTTGGACAGCACGCCGCCCTTGCTGTTTTCAGACAAAGTATATGTTTCCTGCGGGCGATTAGTCTCCCCGAGGGGTTAGACATAGGCTGACCTGCCTGCACGCTCCCCCGATTTAAGCTCGTGTGATTTTTCCCTCTGGGGCCGCCTTGAGGACATTTCAGACGTCGTACCACGTATAGGAGACCTAAGAGAAAAAAAAAATCATACTGCAGGAAATCGAGAAATCGCTCATACCCATCGAAACGTGCCGAAAATCGTATGCACGTGAACTGCGGAGAACGTCTAGAACAGCGTATTCGATGCTGACGGCCACCATCTTGAATAGATGTTGTGTACAAAACGTGATTTTTAAAAATGGGATTTCTCACTGATTTTAATCTTCGCTCATCTAAGTTCGTTGTTATATTTACAGCCCTTCAAAAATCGGCTGCACCCTGTACAATATTATAATGTATTAATCTGCACCCTGAAAAGTGAAAAGCCGCGACCGGAAACCGTATAATGATTGTTTCGCGGGAATATAACAGTTGTGTTTGATTTTTTTTTTTTTTACTCTATTAACTCTTACAATGCGACTCGTTTTATGTCATTTTAGCATACTATTATAGAACGCATAATCTAGAGGTGTATATGGTTTGCTGTAAACGATATTATCTCATAATAATTCCCCAGAAATATACAGACGCACCTATTGCTACGGCTGGTATACATATGTAAAGCCATAAATCCATTCCCCGCGATTGTAAATGCGCGCACAAAGATGATAATATCTCAACACAATACTTCTAATAATCATCTAACATACCATTCAATTCGTATAGCTCACTGCTGCGGTATATAAATACTCATTTTCTATACACCTACTTTTTCAAAAAAAAAAAACCACGTAAGTAACACATTTAATATATTATAGCGTATTAGCATAATATATATATACTAATATAAGTTGTCGTCATTGCCTATTTTAAATTTGGTTTAACAACAACAACAATAATAATACATAATACCTTGAGTTGTTTTAGATTCCGAGCGTAACGAAGAATGTAGGTTGATGTTTTTTTTTTTTTTTACGTCCTAAAACCACGTTAAGTTCTTTAAGAATTCTCCGATCTTTATACGCTCATACGTAGTTTCTGCAGGTACCTAACTGTCTAGTTTGTCGCACGGTGCTTTGAGGGTTTGTGTCGATTTGGGAGTTCGAAGTGGATAAAGTTACAATTGTTAAAAACTGTACGCGTTTTTGACAAAATCTATTTGGCTTTTTGTCATCAACTCCAAAAAAAAAAAAGAATGAAAATGAATTGAAATTTTCACGCGATATCAATGTAGGTACGGTACAAGTCTGACAGAAATTTCAAAAGATTTCGATTATTTTCGAGCTAAATACAGCTAACTGATTTTCGTTCGACCGAAAATTTAACCGCAACGAGAAAAAGTTTTGAAAATTTAACATAAGACTGGCAACATATAGATCCATTTTTTATACTACTACTTAAATCGATACATTTTGATACGGCTTACGGGTAAGGGAGGCAGCCGCCCCTACCGCCCCCTTCTGGATCCGGTGACAACTCCTCGAATAATGATCGAAACGGTTTGAAATTTTCACCCGTTATTCAAGTTCTTTATGCTTTATACAATTTTTGGAATTTTTATACGGTTTTTAGGAAACTTCTGAAAACAGAAAATATTCCGTGTGGTGTATATTGTGATGTTTTTCGTTGGGTTTTTTTTTTGTAATATGTAGTTTCAAAATAATTTTCTCGTGATGATTAAATTAAGACTCTAAACAATTGTGAAAATTTTAAATCGTTTTCACTCCTTTTAAGTCTAGCGCCTATAACGAAAGACTAATAATAAATTCTGTGTGCGCGTGTTACGGCACAATTTGTTATAGTTTGACTGCAGAGTAGCTCACACTACCATTTTCGTAAGCAATTACTCGTGCAATTATATCATACGATTTCTACGAAAACCTTCCAAAACAATGACCCACAGCATCAAACCCACGAAGACTGTATAGTTAGTAGAGCGATTCCGGCTTTTATTTTAGCAACGCCATTAAATTTTGGTGCGGTTAGCGAGCGTAGGTGATGTAATATGTAGTCAAGCCTGTACACTTTTTACGTCAGACAAACAATTTAATATTGTTCTGATCATACAAACACGTAATTTGTGCAGTGTTTGCGAGCAGTGGTTTTAGGTGGTTTATTCGGCAACACCTTTAATTTTTAGAACGGCCTGTGTATATCATACATTCCTATTTTTGTTCATATTTTTATGCGTAATATTATTATCGTTTGACGGGGCTACGCAGAGTATACACAGTTAAAAATAAAGTAGGTGCCTACGGTGAATATATATATATGTCTCTAATACCTATAAGTTGTTTTGAATTTCACCGAAAAACGTCGGAAAACTATTACACACATAGAATGTTACGACGAATATAATGAACAAAATTATAGTGATTTGGATTCATCGCGTACCTTATTATACGTGTAACCATGCACGTAATTATTGCTTCACGTGTTTTGACTTTGAGTATTTTAAGTGTTTTTTTTTTTTTTTTGAGAAAACGGACGTTGAGCAGCGAGATAATTGTATTTACACACGCTGCAATTACGCGACTATAATTCAAACCGGACTTCATAAGGGATTGTATTATTATGTGCGTTTAATAATAATATCAATACTGCTACGATAACGTGCACGCGATTACTTATTATAATATTATAGGTAATTGCAGGTATATTACTTTTTATTCGAGACGCACCCATATGTTTATAAAACTCATACATATATATATATACACACATGACCGGTCAGTGAAACGGTTAATTTTTTATCACGTGCAGTGTTTTTTTTGTTTTTATAATTCATTTTTGAAAATTTACAGCAAACGTATTGAAAAAAAAAAAAACCAAATGGATCCAGTAATGTGTCGTAATTACAGTTCGCGGGGTCTAAGCGATATAAATGTTTAGCTGCAGGTACACACACATTTACATAAGTTGTGCAGCCACTGTTATTATATAAATACGTACTCCATTAGAGGCGGATACGTGTACATAGGCCAGAAACCTGCTTAATATATATACGCGTGTTTACGTATACCAAACCCAAAAGCGTAAAATAAACGAATATTTGTAATAAAAATGCGATGACGATAATATACTGCGGATTCTCTGCTGCCGAGAACCGATTATCGTTTTAATAATGTATATTATAGTTTTTAAACGTACAATAACGCGACGTATCATAATATAATAGACAGGAACGACGTCCTGCAATTATTAAACGGTACTATTATACTGCTTTCGTCGCATTATAGGTATTATTTTTACTTCGGAAAAATCAGTCATTGAATAATATGTTTGGTAGACCAAATACGCATTTTTTTGCTGAAAGTACGTAACCATATTATACAGTTTTGTTATCGATGTAAAATACCGGTGAAAATAATAGTTCTTGCTGCAGTTTTGATCCGTGCGATTATGCACACTTTTTCCTCTTTCTCCCAACTATTTGGGGTCGGCCATATATATACATATATATTCCTCCACTTATCACAATCATTCACATCCCCTGCACACATCAACAACCCTCGTATATCTTTTTAAATTGTTTCCATCCATCTCTTCTTCGGTCTTCCTCTACTTCTTTTCTCTTCAACGTTCATTTTTTTATAACTGCAGCCCCAGTTTCTTCTCTCTCCTCATCACATGTCCATACCATCGCAGCCTATTTTCCTTCATCTTGTCGATTATATTGACGCAACACCAATACTACATATTCGTTTCTTATTCTATCTTCTCTTGATAATCTATATGTACTCATCCATATATAAGCATTTAACATTCTCATTTCCACTACACTCATACTCTAGCTGTTCTATTTTCCTGACGACCGCCCAACACTCCGAACCATACGACCAGCTGTACGCGGACGTATATTTTCGGAATTTTGATTGTCAAAAAAATATCCGTGCAATTAAATTTTTAACAACGAGGTAAATTTGATCCCCAAATAATATGGAGAAAAAAAAATGTATTTTTAAAAATCGGCCAACGACAGCTGTATATCAAGAAACGTGTATGGATTGTACCCGAATATTTTAAAGTAACTGACTTCTGAGTACAAAACTTAAACTGGTACGAAAAAAATGCAAAATTTCGATTTTTAAACTGCACCAATCGTTTAACTATAACTAAAAATAATTAAATATTTTTTTAAATATTTTTTAGGGTCGTCGTAAGTCTAGTGTTAACTACTATAGGTACATTTTTAACATAATACTGATTATATTGTGATCAAAACAATATTAAAAACGGCGTTCTTGCAGCTGACGCGCGTGTATGTTGTGTTGCGCGTTATTCAGCAAATAACGATTTGACGTAATTTTCGAGATTTGATACTTAAACGGCGCAAAAACGTACTGTAAATAAATTGATTTACTGCAATTATCATTTTAAAAATGTCAGAGAAACGTTTACTTTTTTTTAACACCTAGAAAATGTGCAACCGTGTATAACGAATTTAAATTATACACGTATTTATCCCGTAACATTCATACTATTTTTACTGTTATCAATCAGTTTGTTTAATAAGGAGTATAATATATATATATACAAGGACAGATAGTCATAATAACATCATGAAATGTGTCCTTCGTGGTGCGTATAAAATAACAATGATTGATGGATGATAAAATCGAACGATTTGATTCTATTCGCTTTTGCTACATAAATTATTCATACGAGTGTATAAAAAACACGTATACTTAATTTATTGCAAGATGACACATATTCCGCAGTTGTGAGATGACTAATAAAAGTATAAGTACCTATTGATTTTCACCATGAAAAACGCTTAGAAATATAGGGACTTTAATTTATACGTATCTCTACATATGGCATATATAGTTCTTAAGTCTTATTATGTTGAAAATAATGACTGACATTTCATCGTTAAAATGATTTAGTATACCCGACTTTATTAGTTTATATTTACTTCAGCTTCAGAAATATAGGTACACAGCCCATATACTGCAGTATATATATATAAGTATACTGCGTATAGTGTATAGTGTAAAAACTTATTGCATTTGTTTGTTTTCCTTTTCATTACAAAATGTTTATTCTGTAGGAAATAAACTATACTGCAGTAAAGTGTTGAATCTCAAATTTCTTAAAATTTCAAAATATTTCAGGGTTATAAAATTTGTAATCTGTAATCCAATCTATTAATGTAATATTTATTTTTTAATACACTATACATAGCTTGCAAACAAGTATCCGCATATTTTAAAACGATTAGGATTTTTCGAGTTGCTCCGATCGACTTGAAATTCATTTATGTCGTTTAGAAAGGTCTTATGAGTGTTCCGCTGAAATTTCAGTCGATTTCGATAATTTTTGAGGGAGTTATGGAATTTTGAAATTTTTTAATTATTGAATTTTACGCAGTTATTGTTCCATAAAACCTCTAGTTTTTGCGTTTAAGTCTCGAAACTTTTATACAATTTAAACAAGATAGTTTTACAAATGTGGTTGAAAAATTTAGAAAATTGTTTTACACAATTTTGGTTTATAGCTGATTATACGTTGTTATTTTGTCGTAAAACTCGTCATTCCGGGTGGCCGTGTATATCTTATGGGTAGAACAAATAATTACGGGAAACGTGTTTTTTCCACATCGATTTTAAATTTTTTGATCATACCATCCAAAATAAAGATCGGACCAAGCCGAAACTTTTACGCAATACCAAAATAGCAAAAATACAGATTTGATAAAAGTTTTTCACGTTAAATTTGTTTTTTCCACGACGTATACTAGACAACTGAGCTCGCTCAGAATCGTATTTTCGAAGGCAATGATTTATCGTTGCTTTCAGAAATCGAATAACGCGTTTAAACCACAATCGCTAAACTAATGACCCGCCCAAAGCGTAGTCGTTACCCCGTCAAACTACCCGCTCGAGCTAGACTGATCCCGGCGCTTACTTTTTTCATTACTAGATTATATAACCTTGACCCTCATCAATCGAGATGGTTCACTTCGTAAATATATGTGTTTATTTGTTCGAAATATATCGTATCAATAGTCGTCATAGAGCAAGAACTTTTTTAATTAACTTTGAAAATACAAAGGAATCGAATATTTTTCAAATTATTGGTCATTGTACTTGTTATAACTTTAAAATAAAAAATTTCTGATTTAAAATTTCAGAATCTAACACGAGGTGTCGTTGAAAAATATTAAACTTTGGCTGCATTTAAATTTTTTTTCAAAATCTGCTCTTTCGTTTTTTTCAACCAAGATTCAGAAAACTCGTTTGAATTTGTAAAATTCTAAACAAAATATCATATTGGATACGTTTTTATCTATTTTAAGGTATATCTCAACAGTTCACATGACGTGCGGTTTTTATACACTTAATTTTGCCTGAACATAACCCCCCAATACCACTGCTAAAATAGTACAAATATATGACACCCCGGCGAGCGACTGCAACTTATACGTATAATATGCGATGACTTTATAGGAGAACCAATTTTTTTTTTTATTTTCGAACAATTTTCATACAAATTAATAAAGTATACAATTTCGGTACCCGCGTTATTTTAAATTGTTTTAAAAAAAAACACTAAACGTTAACGAAAGTCGTAAATTTTTTACGGTGAAAATAATTTATGACGATTACATTTAACGTGCATTGGTTTTTCATTTGTTGTGCTTATTAAAATTTCTTTAACATTTGGTGCAATATAATTTACTGCTGCACCATTGTAAATACCGATATACAATATATATATTGTATGAATGGCTTTTTTCGTTATTAAACCACTCGTATATACTATATACTCGTATATAGTGTAGGTACACTACAGCTGAAGCCATATTTTGTGGTTCTGTTTATTATTGACGGATGAGTGACGTATCTTTTTTTTTTTTTAAACCGTTTTCAGATTTGAACAACCGAGGGACGACCGCCCGTCGCGAAAATATGCGGCCGCGCCAGAAATCGACCCATCCAGCGGAAATTATAGGTAACAAAGAACACCGTCACAGTACCTATATAATAATTGTAATACCTACATATTATTATTGTCGCCTTTGATTTTAACGACTTTCTTATATCCGCGAGCAGTATGTTAGTCTCCAAATTTACTGGTAGATACATATCATATTATACAAAGAAAATAAGTAATTTCGTAACGTGGTTGTCGACGAAAAAAAGTACCAATTCATAATACTATAAGTGCTTACATCTTGATGCCACAGTCGTGCAAGATAAAAATAGAGCGCAATACCTTTTACAGTTTATTACTTAGCACAAACAAATTATGATAATTATTGGCAATGAAATGCTAAACATTGAAAAATTGATTATAGCCACTGTTTTATCGCTACAGTTTCTTCTACTTTCTAACACATACAACACGTGTGAAATCGTGACTTCACAAAATCTCTCAAAATAAAACTTCTTGCAACAAGGATTCAACGATAATCATGCTGTTGTTGCGCGGAAACTTGACGTTTAATGGACGTCTGACACAGAAGACATTGATAAGTCCCAAGATTAGCCACCGGAGACGACTTACTCTTTTCACTAAAATTATTTAATAAAGAAGAAGTTTAAAATAAAATAAGCTAGTGTTTTAAAAAGGTATATGAACAGTCTTGTAAAGTAATAAAATAAAAGTGTGACAAATACTACTTTGAACCCTTTTTGACACAAAATTTTGATTATTTTTATTCATCTTAAGTACGTTTTAGGTTTACTTCCTTTAAAAAAAAAAAAAAAAAAATCAAAACATAGTTGTGTAAACATTAAGGGTAGGTACCAAATTAGAAGTAGTATGCTAAAATATTTTTTAGCCTTCTAATTTGGTGCCATCGATGCACATCAATACAAATTAAATGTATTTTTCAACTGCGTTCCCCCCAGGGCGTATTTGAGGGGGCGAAGGGATAACCCCTACTAGTACTCATGAACATCCGTCGACAAAATCGTGGCTGAAACGTTGAAAATATTTTTCGCGCGATTGAACGGCGCGTCGAC
>CM029362.1:16853655-16882709 GCA_017140985.1 Hormaphis cornu
GCTACATCTTCATTTTCACTAATATCAGATTCATTTGGTTCAATATTATTTTTATTTTCTGAAATACTTTTCTTCGACTTAACTTTTATAGATACAGGATCTGGTTGTACTGGTTTGTTTAATAAATTAAGTAATTTCTTAGATTTTATTTTTCTCGCTTTTAAGCTAGAAGTAATAATCACAATAATAAACACAACTATCAATATATATTAAAACATTTACTTACTCTTCATTATTTAGCTCTGATAGAATTGTTTCAATTTGAGGTTTGATTAATGTTTCATAAAGTTCACTTTGTTCACACAGTAATTCACGGTAACGAAGTAGACTGTTCATTATTGGATGATTTTGAACAGGCTTACGAAGAGATTTCATAAGAAAATAGAATCCAATATTTGTACAGTAACTACAAGAATAAGATACTTAAATTTAATAGGATAAAATGAAAAATTTAGTTAAATAACTATAGTAGTTAATGATGAATGACTAAGACTTAATTTAATAATATTAATTACTTTAATATAATTTCATAATAGCATTGCACAAATTCAGAAAATTTATTCTTTGCTACGTCTTCAGACTTAATTAACTTCAAAAATGGAGATAAAGTTTCTTGTGCATTACTCATGTGAGCTAAAAATAAATGATTCATATTAAAAACAACATAATATTGAACAATAAATATTAATTGAAAATCGTATAGATACTAAAAAAAATTACTTTTAAAATCTTTGATAAGTCCAAAAATTTCAGGTGATTCTTTTATTAACAACTTTCGTTTCTCTCGATCACTCATAGAACTTAAATCCTTTTTCACTGTCATCATTCGTGTTATATCATTTGTATCAGCATCTTCTTTAACATTTTCTTTTTCTTTAGTACCCTTAAGAAAGATTTAACAATTAAAATGTGTTTAATACAATAATTTCAAAATATTTACAATAAAAAGTTCATTTTCTAAGTCAACATTTTCTAATTCAGACATCATTCTATGATGTATTTTACGGGCTTCTTCTTCCTCCATTTTAGCCGTTTCTTCATCTTCTTCTCCTTCAAAACCTTAAAGAAAATTTTAAATTATAACTATTAATTAAATGTATAAAAAGTTTTAAAAAACACATAAAACAATTGAAGTTATAATAGTTTACCTCCATGATCTTTGTCCAAGTAATCAGTGTTGTAAAATGATCGTCGAAGTTTACCCCACGCTTTGTCATTAGGTAAGTCATCTGAACTACTTTCTGCACCTTCTATATCACTATCACTAATATGTTTTCCCTCATCATCATCATCATCATCATCATCATCACCAGAATGCTCTTCAGACACATTTTCAGCATCTTGTTCTTCATCATCATCTTCTTCACTATCCTCATATTGATCTAATTTAGTACGAAGAGGAAATACTTCTTCCTACATACATTAAGCAATTGAGTAAGTATATTATTATATTATACCTTTCAAAATACAAAAATATACAATACATAATATACTTCAAGTGATATAAAGAATACTTTAAATATTTCATAAAAGACAAGAAAAAAAGTATAACAATCTTGCTTGTGGAAGTCACTAATTCAGAAGGTGTTGATAGAAGTTTTATGTTAAATTTGCAAGCAATGGCATATCACTGTTTACAAAAATTATTATTCTAAGTCAAAACTCAATAATAATTTTTAAGTTTTATATTTCGAGCAAAAACTGTTAAGAAATTAATTGATTACCTATCAACATTATAATAAAGTCAAACAAAACTTGTACAATTTTGAAAATTTTTATTTTACATTTAGCTTAAAAACGGTGAAAATTGTTTGAAATTTTCATTAGCTTAAATTATTTTAATAATGTGTAAAAATTGCAATAAATTTAAACACTTTTTGGAAGTTATTGTCAAAAATGAACAAAAAAAAAAAAAAAAAAAAAAACAAATATAATAACTGTATAAAAACTTCTATAAACCAAAATAATTGTATAGTTTGCTTTTCAATATATTTTAACTACATTATATTATAGAAAATATGTAGTTTGATTAAAGTTTTTAAACTAAAAATAAAAGATATTATGAAACAATAATTGAAAAATTCTAAAATTTCAAAGTTCTAAACTCTAAAGATTTTCAAAATCTTTATGATGTTGTATGCATGTTAGTTTTCTGCATTTTAACAACAATGGGTGTAGATTTTTAAGTCATTTGGAGCACATATTACTATGTAAACTTTGACTATTTTGTTTTTTGTTTTTAATACAAAGATAAACAAACATTCAAAAAATTTTTAACCAATGTATTATCCAGGTCCAATTAATAATCTTTAGAGGTATTATATGTAAAGACAGGAGAAATTTTATCATTCGATTACACAGTTTCTAAAAAAAAAAAAAATTAAAAAATATAATTTTTTAGTACTTTTTTCACTACACTTAAAACCTAAAATGAAAATACAACAATGCAATCATTTATAATTAAAAACTAAGAACAAAATAGTGAATCTGAAGTATAGGTAGGTAACTAAAATTTTTAACAAATCATATTAGGGGGTATGACATAAATTACTTCGCTTTCTTCATCAGAGTCATAAGGTCCTTGAGCTAACTCTTTTCGTGTTTTTTCTAGTAGTAGTTTTTCATTTTCATCATAATCACTCTCGGAATCTTCACCGTTAAAATCTATTGATGCATCATCATCGTCACTTTCAGCTTGTTTGCGGCCCCTAAAATCACAGTAAAATATTAATAAAATTTGGAAGTTATTTTAGGTTGTTCATAAAAAGTTTGATAGTTGGGAAAGTGCAATATAGGTACACAACCAATACAAGACCTTTGGTTTATTTAGTTTAATATGATTTGTTGATTCTAAAATACTAATTTTGAATTTTATATTCTAAAATATAATTACTAACCATAATACATAAATTTTATTTAAGTACATATTTTCAACAATATGTAATTTAGATGTGTCATTTCGTACATTGACATTTTAATTGTTGATTATTCACCAATGAACAACATAACTATAAATTACTCGTTACCCGCAGAGCAGAAAAACAAGATTGGTCTCAAAATTAAAATGTGTACTAGGGAACTGAGGCTTAATCTGCCATTTATTCGACATTAAAAATGACGTTTAGGAAAGGGACGTTTTGTCATCTAACACTGTTTTGAGCTCTTAACCGACAAAAAAAAAAAAAAATAACACTTTTTTGATTTTTTTTTTCGATCTATGTATAAATGTTTTTACACCCACTTTTAATTAGATACATTTGTATTTACGTTACGTACCTAGTTAAATAGAAAAAAAATACATAAGTACCTAATACCTACTAGGTATCATAACAACAAATGAATTTGTTTAGAAAATAGTTGTTACAAAAAAAATAGCACGAGTTTAAGTAGTTAAAAGGGAAATTTCAAAGACAAAATTATATGATGGTAAGGTATGAAGAGAACTAGGGGAATAGGACACATTAAAACAGCGATATCAGACAATAATTGATACAAATTACTATTAACACTATCAATGATTTTAGTGAATTTGTCATAAGCTCCTCTAGCTGGTATGATGGTATCTCATATCAAACATTAAAAAAATGAAAATGTACCAACGTATCTACGTAGATAATATTCGTAAAACAGAATATTTTTGATGACAACGGACCAATTTCATGAAACCAGTATTATTATTAGTTATTATTTCTCCATCCCGCTTAAAAACTCTGGTGTTCAGCCAAAACCCGGTAAATGGCAGAATTGGCCAAATCTGGATATTTCAATCCACAGTCTCAACATTTAAGGTACACAATTATTGCGTAGAAGAAGACTATAATACGTAGTTTAAAAACAATCATGTATGGAAGCTGATATTGATGTAACATTAAACTAAAAAAATCAGAAATCACTAACGATTCAACTACCTGGTGTTATATATTTTACTAGATTCGTGTTCTTAATAGGTCTTAGGATCTTAGGTAAACTACGTATGTATGTTCTGCAACTCAATTTGGGTTTTATTGCAACTTAAAATGTAATTACTAGTTGATTTAGAATAAACATTTGCTTACCAAGGTTTTTTCTTCATTTCGATCGAGATTGGACCGCCTAATTATGGACTGCCTAAATTAAACAAACTTAAATAAATATAATTTTTTAAATTTAATAATTCAACCATCAGTTACTTAAGTCCAAACTAAAATTTTGCAATTGAGTACAGACTTGGATCTAGCTATCAACTGGTTGTCACTTGTCTGAGATCACGTTGGGAACTTAGATATACGATAATTTTGAAATTAATCGTCGTTTCCTGGTGTATGAAAAATTGACTATAAAAAAAACGTGAGACTGAAAACTCTAATCACACGTCCTCATTGTATACAATTTGAGGTTATCGTCTATAACTTCAAGTGCACAAATTAAAATGTACTGATAACTCGCGGCACAATTGTAAAGATATTTTTTATATAGACGGCATGATCATATATAGTCATTATTAAACAGAATTTCTTTATTTAATTTTTGTAAATCTAATTATTGGTTAATCAATAATTGTATTTTTCGTCTTTCTAGTTGGTATCTAAACGTTGTATAAAATACACGATGGTGTTTACTACGGCGATGATGATGGTCAGAAGTAGAGGACCCGACGAGTTCTGGAGAAAAAGGAAAATATTTAAAATCGCCGCTGTGAGTCTTGATATTCTGTTTTTCATTCGCTTACTTTATTGTTAACAATTTGAGAGCAGTACCTAACGGGTATCGACATCGATTAATTGAACACAATTAACTTTTCTCTCTGTTTACACTTAAAAATGCTGACATTGTTTCGTTTAAATACTAATACTCACTACTGTCATTCTTGTAATTATGTTAGATAACTAAGTAATATTACCTTCTTAATATTATACATACTTCCTAGTATCTAGAGAATTCAAAACAGGATTTTGTTAGCGTGTTTATGGTGTAGTAATTTAATTGTTTGATTTTATTGTTTTTAGCACTTTTCTGGTCGCCGAAGAAATTGTTATTCTATTGCCATTAGAGCCGTGCATCGTTCTCTTCAATTCGCTACGATTGGAAGAGCTGTGCGAAAGAGTGACATGGTTGATGTATGTAATGAATAGTATATACATTATAAGTATTCAAATTATTGGTAGTAATTTTATTTTACAATTTGTACGTGCAAACCTAAAGCATTTACTCCTTAAATTATTATTTTTTTATTATATTTCTGTTAAATTTTTGTATTGTTAAAAAATAAAACTAAATATTGGAATAATTCTATTCAAATGTATTGCTATTTCAAAACTACTTGTGATATGAACCATATTCATTTTAACTGTACTTACAGTATTGTCAGTATATTTGTGTTCAATACCTATCTAATTACTTTTGTTGTGTCACTGAAAAATTGTCTTGTGGGCTAAGAACAAGCTTTTTATTAGGTTATACAATTCTATAATGAATTGCCTGTTTAAATTAAAATTTTTTTCATTTGACTGTCAAAATAAGAGGAAGGAAACCCCACATGAGTAGTTATTTACAACAACCAACATCAAAAAAATTATATTGTCAAGCATTACATTAACTTTGTTACCTTATACCAAGGTGGGTATTGATGAAGTAAAAAGTCAACCCCTTGAAAAATAACTATTGATACTAAACCACTAATTATAGTCAATCAATAACGGTTCCTTAAACTTATAGTTCTGACCACAGAAAAACAAATCACTAGAACGTTTAAATGTTCCACAAATATTATTCTGCTGTGATAATTAAATTTAAGTGTATTGTAATTGATCAAATTAAGTTTTGTATTATTATATTTGTTTTGATTTTGTAGTTGTGGAATGCCCGAATAAGAGCGGGATGTGAAGAACATGGAATTGGAATAGTCCCTTTCAAAGATTGTTTATCAAAATGTGATATTCAGTTAAACAAGAAAGTCTTAGCTGATTTAGCCATTTGGGAACCCAGTACATTTAAAGTTTGTACATTTTCATAATTTTCTTTCATAAATATATAATGAGTTTATTGTTTGTTTTTGTCAACATTATTACACAAAAATACTATATTATTGTAATTAGTTATTTATTATTTATATAATTAAAAAAATAATAAATTAACATACTATTTATTTGGTGTTTATAGATGATATCTATGTCATTTACAGTGTAGATTTTCTATTGAGTATTTAATAAATAATAATTTGTATTTAATTATTTATATTTGTTTCATTGCAAAGTTCATTCAACTTTAATCTAACGTTTGCACAATTATTACATGTGTAAAATATTATACAATACTATGTGCCCAAGTATTATATCAAAATTCTACATAGATCGCTTTTAAGTTTAGTTTTATTTTTAACACTCTTTTAATACTAAATAATCGTGTATTTTTTTCAGGCATTGTCTGATCTAGCAAAATCTGTAGCGAGTGACTATGATTTACCAGAAGCCGAGAAGTTCAGCAAACCAACACATGTAGTCACTAGAGGTTTATTGAAAAAATAATTTTGTGTACGTCCGTTTTCTACTAAAATGAGAATAACTCAGAAATACTTTATAGAAAAGAAACTAATTTTATTTGTAAAATAATTTGGTTCATTATACATTGATACATTTTTATGTAGTTTATGATTATAATTTTGTCTACCCTTCTTCTTTTACACAAATAGTTGGTAAAACTGCCGTAAAAATTAATTTTCTAAAAACTATTAAGTATTTTGTACTATGTAACTTACAAAAATTAATAAATTAAAAACCAATATTACATTGGACTATTGTTATAGCAAATACTCCATGGCCATACAGTACAGTTGAATAAAAGTAAAATAATATATAAAGAATAAAAAAAAACTGTACTAGTTAAGATGTAAACAACAATATTTTGGTTATTAACTATGTATATTATAAATAATAATATGTTATGATAGTTTTAGCATCAAAACATGAGCTCTCTCCCAAAATCTCCAATCCCTATGCGTAAAATCTGATTAAACTGAAAATTATTTTCCATTAGGTATCTTAACGATCGTTACGACCATACGATATGATTTTCAATGGTTCCAACCTATTGTTATTGTAACACCAACTGGTATAATCCAAAGCAAAGTTGTTCCTCGGACTAAGCTTCCCAACCAACTTTTTAATTGCTATACTTTTTAGTGATATAACATTAAGAACGCAAACTTAGTTATGTACCTAAATGCCTAATTTTTACTCGACATTCCACCTACAACTTGTCACTATTAATTATTAATGGTTGCAAATTTTATTTTTTCCGACGACACTTTTAGAATCAAAATTTTTGTTCTTGAGTTTGCTTTAATCGCCCACCAATACCTATTACTGGTCAAGTATTGATTATTATTATGTAGAAATAAGTGTGCTGTGTTTAACCATTTAATGTGGTATAAAACAGTACAAAACGGTTGATTTAAAAAAATGCCAAAAATCCATTTGCCCCAAAAAATTAGTCTCGTTTGTAAGTACCTGTAAATTGGTACGCGCTCCTTTTTACTTTTTTCTCTCCTTGCCTCATAAATTTTTGTAAATTTATTTTTACTGTACAAAATACATACCGTATAATTTTAGGTACTGTGAATAGAAAAGAAAAGAGAGTAGGTACCTACTGTACTACTTTTAGATTTTGAGCATATTGCAAAGAGTGTATTGCTTTAGCAATGAATTTTTTTTCTGTAATCAATATTTTGGCTTGTAGAATTTCTTCAAACCTATCATATGGTCCTACCAAGTTGGTCCGAGATGGTACTTTAGTTGATGAAGCATTTTTTGAATATTTGTTTATTTTTCGAGTTATAAATTGTGATAGAAAAACAAAAAAAAATCCAATTACTCTTTAATATAGTTAAAATTTTCCGATACTGTTCAAAAGACTTTAAAAAGCATTTTTATCTACTTGAAATCGTAATAGGTTTAGACAGTTTGTTAACCGAGTGTCGGAAATTTAAAATATGTTAAATTTTATTTTCACATCAGACTGACATTTTTTATACAAAATGAACGCATAATATGCTCTTTTTGACTTTATGCGTGTGGTAAAAAATCTTGAAAATCGGTTTGAACAACCTTGAGTTTAAACTATTTGGTACATTTTTTTAGCTGGGTAACAAAAAATTGAATCAAACCTAACGTTAACCGTTCATGAGCTTAATAAATAGTGATTTGAAATTCAATGTTGACTACCCGTTTAACACACTAAGCTTAGAATCATTATTTTAAGGCTGAAAATTTGTTATTGCTAACTAAATAAATATTAAACTACTTGTTAGGTACCAACCCTCTTTGAAATTAGTGACTCAAAAAAAGATCTATTCGATGCTCCGTTTTTTTTTTTTCTGTAAGTAGAAACTTTTTAACAATATATGGTTGTAGGCGACTACGATTATAATGACCTAATAAATTGATATTCTATCGTTGGCCTTTGAACGTTTCGGATATTGAGTACCTAAAGAAGTCATGATATTATTTATTCATATTTGTTGTAGAATCGAAGTATAAAATTTGGAAAAATCATCGAGTATCGGAAGTCACATTAGTGGAATCTCATCAAACGCCCCAAAAGTTTTTTAAGCTTTGGCCCCCTCTCAACAAAGACGGCCCCCCAGATAGGGGAGGCCGTCTTTGTTTGATGAATTATGAAATTCATCGGACAACGTTGAAGGCATAACTGTAAAAAAAAAAAAAAAACGATCGTTTTTGTGTCGTACAAATTAAAACAAACCAGTTTTTTTTTTTTTTTTTAAAAATTGTCAACAGTTATTACTTAATTATGGTTAATTATTGTTATAATTATCGTATAATAACAATTCCGTTTTGTCGCGTTATTGGGACCGTGACTGCGCGTGCACGATGGTCTCTGCGTGTTTTTTCCCGTCATTCGGCCGTCAACTCTCGAGCGGTGGTCTCATCGTGGCGCTGAAAATCGGCTCGAGTGCTAATATTATAAAAACGTGTACAGACTAGGTTTTATCGAGTCAAGGTGCGTTCAAACGTACCTACTAGTATCACAAAGCTCGTGTATCGCGCGCTTTTAAATCGTCACCGTAAAGTCTTCGGAAGTAAAGAGAGCCGGAATACACGGGAAGCGCCGGATCAGGACAGCTATATCACGTATGAATATGAAGTCGCCGCGTTCAAGAAGTATAGCCCTTTCGTTTCCGTGAGTTGTTGTACACACGCTGCTGCTGCGGTCGTTGACGAACAATTTAAATCGGTGAAACATGTTCACGCTACGTCTGGCAGCAACGGCGATGACCATCGTCGCCTGTTTCGTTCTGCACGAGTCCCGGGGAAACTTGGACCGCGACGACGGGGATCACGACGGCGGTCCGAATTGGATTCGCGTGTGTAGTACGCAGCTGACCGGAGGCAGCTCGAAGCTCGACTTCGCGACGCCCTGCTGGATACGCGTCGGCGGCGACGAATCCGAGACCGCAGACAAAGTCTCAGGCCGTCCACCGGAAGACCACTCGACCGCTGCAGACGGCCAGGGAGACGATCGCCGGTACATCGATCGTTTCGAAAATCACCGCAAAGGTTCGATCCATAATATTATACGTTTTATGTTTTTTTTTTTCTTAAAAACCGTCCAAAAAAATGACAGCGCGTGTTTTCATTACCAACGTAACGAAATTAATTCTACCCGGTGGAAAAATATGAAAAAAATAGTTTTTGGCTAAACTGAAATGTACAGAAGGATTATTTTTTTTTCGTAAGAAACCAGGACAAATGTCACTGCTTCGCGCAGTAGTGACGATTTTTGGACGGTTTTGTTAATGGAGAGTTTAAAGTGACCCGGTCGACAGTTTCAATATTACTGCGATTATTGCGGTAAAATTGAACGACAATGTGACATTATAATTGTAGCTATTTATAGCCACGATTCGGAGAGCTAAAATTTGTAGAGGCTATAAACGATCATCTGGAATCAGAATAATGCGTCTAACGGGAAAGTGTGTAAATCGTAACGATTTGAGATCTAGATGTATACAAATGCGAGTATGAAAATCACTGTCCGAGCTGATTGGCTCCAAAATTGTTTATCAGATTTTCATGCGGTTTTTTTTTTTTTTGATAAAATAGGACATTGAGGAGTTTAGACGTAAATATTTTTGAAAATTCTGTCCTTAAACGTCACGACCTCAGATACAAATTTCGTCGAAAACTTGATAATTTTTATTACGGTTGCTACGGGTTACGTATGGATCATCAAATTTTGGTCGTTTATTTGGCTAATAGTTTAAAATAAAGCCGATATCACCGAATTTTCTAAAGTTAAACCCGTAAAAAGGTGTAAAAAACGGTTATTTTTTTTTTAAAAATTTGCCATACAAGAACGATTATACAAATAGTCAAAAGTTTTTTTACAGCGTTTTCCAAAATTGAGCCTCTAAGAGCCTCTTTTCAAACGGGCGAAATAGGGAGAGAAGGTATAAAAAAAAAAAAAAAGGCACAGCAAACCGTACTAAACCCGGGCAAAGCCAGGTCAGGACACCTAGTGTGTTATGATTATTATAAATTATTATATTATGCCGGCGTTTAGCGTGGCACAGAACCGAAATACAGAATAAATATTAAAATTATTTGAACTAGAGGAAACATACCGATGGGTGACCGGGACATAATAACGCTTGAATCGAATAGATCTATAAAACTATTGTCCAATATTTTTTTATTAATGAAAAATAATTGAATTTTCTGAATTCTCTTATTATCGAGTTATATATTGTTGATAAGACGTAACTACTTGATATATTTGTCTACATATATACGTAAAATATATAAGCAGGCGAGAAAGTAAAAAATCTGTTTTAGTTTATTAATCTTCGTACAAATTAAATGTAGGCGCACTTGAGGCGTGTATATTTTCAAACGACGTCGTTTTCTTACAACTGTATTAATACCACCGTTTAAACATTGTACTTCGGATTTTCTTAAATCTTAAAATTCAATCGTTTTCTACGTTTCGGCCATTCGAGTTTGTTTATAAAACCGCATTATTGTAAATTAGGCGACGAAACCGTCGAAACTGCGGTGTTTGACGAGTCGACGAACATCGCGAACGGTCCCGAGGCAATAATAATAACCACCGACGGAGACGACGGAGTGACCGTTGAAGAGGACGCGGGTCTGCAGGGAGACGGTGCGCAGGATGACGCGCAAGATATCGTTACTGAGCAAGCGGCTTTCGGGGCGAACGGCTATCCGCAAGACGAACTGGAACGCCGGAGACCCGTTACGACGGAGAAAGTGATATCAACCTACTTGACGAGTGCTAGAGACCGATTGTACGACAAGATAAGTGAGTAGTACTACCTATGCGTGTCCTGCGTATAAACGACGCTGAGCAAGCGGATGAAAACAAAATCAATACTGCGATAAGTTTTAAGTCGATTGCCTACAGTTTAAAGTTATCAACGAAAAAAAAAAAAAACAACTAGATACAAGTAAACGGATAGAAAATAAAATAAACTATTCACAAGTCATAAAACAACACCCAATCTATACTTTAATTTAACCTTAGCTGCTGACGCTCAGTTTCTGTTCAATGTTTACGAGAAATTTCGATAAAACTGAGTAAATTTGTTACTTTGATTTTTATTTTAATCAAATCAGTCGTAAAATACGAACCCTTGAGATTTTTTTGGTTTTAAAAAAACATACTCTTGCGTTTAAATCTATTTTTGAACTCCACTATATCCATTCCAATATCCATTGAAAATAGCTGTTGATCAACAGTTATTTTTTAATCAACGTTATGGAAAATAAATTTTGAATACAACACTTTTTGGCGTTTAGAATTCGTCGCGAGCTTTTGGAATGTCGCCAAAATGTATTTTGTTTTATTTAAATATACGCAATTACATAAATTCACGGATAACTGTGAGAGTATTTTTGTTTTTGTTTTTTGCGAGTCAGTAGGTACACAAACCGAAAATTATGCAGTGGGTAGTATCTACTAACGCACTGGTTACCATAGTTGCGATGTTACTAATTTTTCGTCACACTTTCAGTTGATTAACAAGCATTTCGTATAAACAATGATGAATACACTTGCATGATTATTGATCACGCACAGGTGAAATTTCGTCTATCGATTGTATGTATATACATTTTGTTGTTTAAAAATATACATATTTGAAACCATGTGAGTTTTAAAAGTTAAAACATATTTGTTTCGACCATATGATCCAAAATAGTCGGGCTTGGTTTGTGTCGAAACTCAAAAATGTTGAAAAATGCGTTTTTCGTGGAATACCCAATATAAAAATAACTCAAAATAAATAAAAGTCCAGTATGACACCAAAAATTCCTAAAATAAAAAAAAAAATAACCCGTCATCAGTAAAGTATTCGAATATGTTTTTACTATGATAATAACGTTTTTGTAGTGTACGTGTTGGACTCATTGCAGCGTGCGTTTTTTAACGCACAGCTAAGGCGCCGAAATCGCCGAGATTCAGTCGGCCGACAAATGAAATCGACCACCAAGAGGAGGACGGAATCGAGTAAGAAAAAACAGACTAATTTGATGTCTGTGGTTACAGAACCGTCGTTTGAACGTTCGTTGATGACAATGTCGTTTTTGGTGTTCGGCGTGTTTATTATACAAGTGATCCAGGTGGGTAATACAGTAAAATAGAAAATGTTTAAAATAATGTTTAAGGAAAAGTTTTGGTCGGAGAGTTCGTTTTTAAAGACGTCTTCATTAAAGCTGCGATAGGTGTTTAAAATATAATACCCGCCTACACTTACTGTAATATATTTTTAAAATTTTCAAATTACAGTTGCAAATAAAATAATCCAACTATCGACGCTAACAAATATTTAAGCCGATAAAACAAAATGGTTTTTAGTTTACACGTTTATACAGGTACTCGCGAGTACGAATCGATTTAAATCAAATAAACGTATAAATAATTGTTAGGTGCGTAGGTATGTGTGTGTGGTGGTTAGTGAGTTACGAAAAAAGGTGAAAAACTTAAATAAAACACTGTGGTGTTAAGTTTTCGTGTGTAGTACAGAATCACCAGAGAAAGGAATAGAGAAACAGAACTAAAACTGAAGGGTTTATGCGGTTAGTTGAAGGCATCGAAGCGTATGAAATGTGACGTTTATTGTTTTTTGTAGACTGTAATTAAGATGATAATTACTATTTGTAGTGTACGAGATGGTTGATATAGAGAAAATACCTCATAATATTACCGTAAATTTTAAAAAGACCATTTAATCTGTAAGATTTTAGATAAAAATTTCTGTTAATGCTTACTCGATAAGTATTTGAAATTAGTATGATGTACATACAAAACTATAGGTACTTATAATCGTATAATATATATTTTGATAGTAATATTTCGTAACGTAAAAATTTGGCTGATTCTTGGATGCGTTTTGTATTATACTATATTATATTATATTGTTTAGAAAAATGGAAAATGATATAGGTATTATCTGTTGAGTTCACGAACTTGGCCAATTGTGTAAAGCAGACATGTAACTAATACGTTTTATGTGGGTAAGTATACACGCAAAAAATGGCAAACGACCTAAAGTAATATTTCATAAAGTTCTTGCAACGATATTATCGAATAGATCAAATTTTCGTCTAGAATATATTTTCAGTCAAGCTTTCCTCAAAACAGTTTTCACGTAGTACCGACTGTAGTTGATAGGTTTATTTTTATTCTGTACTTATATACGTTAAATCTTAAAATAATTGTATTAAGTGTATTGGTAATTGTTGTACAGGTACATACCTGGCGGTATTTATTGGACTTAATGTTTTGGCTTGTAAACAGAATAAATATGATTCACTAAAAATAAAAATGAATTAAAACTAGTGCGATAAATTAACGATCATAATTATTCTTAGATATGTCAGAAATGATTAACAAGACCATAGAATATAGTTTCTTTGGACATGTACCTACGGAAGAAGCGTCATTATTTTGTACATTATTTAGTCATTAATCATAATATTTTCAAAAAATGATTTGTTGTAATTTGTAACAAAAAAAAAAAAAAAGAAGTTATTTATAACAATAGACAAATAATATAACGACGATTAAATTTAAAAAAAAACATCCAGCCAAAAATATATTATAATAAAATTCAAAAGGTATGTATTATACATAATATAATGAACACTAAACCAATTATTTACATTTTGGATTCACTTTAATGTGAATATTGAAGATAATAATACAGTTTATATGGGTATGCCAACATCGAGTAAATTAGGTGTGTCATTTTTGTATGCAAGTTTTTTACAAACCATAACTGTTAATTTTGGTAATTTTTATCATTAAACTCACAAAATGAAAAAGTTTATAGTAGAAGTATTATTTCTAGATTACTTATTGTTCAACACTAACATTTTGTTTTCTGTGTTTTCGCAGAGGCTTATGCAAACTTTTAAAAAATCTGACAGTTATGGATCTCTTGGAAATTCGTTGACCAGTAGCTTTTCCACACCGCCGTCGAGAATGTTTAACACCTAAGTGAGTTTTAAATTATGATGCACACATATCTTCTACTATGTAACATTTATTTGAATTTATAAAATTTTTTTTTTGACTGACAGTTTTTTGACTAGTAACACACAATATTGTACGAATGTCTGGTTTGTATTTTGTTTTTTTTTTACGTAGTATTCCGAATTGCTCGTATTGGATTTTCTTAGTCTTCGCCTGTGGTTAATACATGACTGCATAAATTTAAGATTTTTTATTGAATAAAATGAGAAGTGAAGATTTCCAGGACAGATTGTAACAAGAAAATTATAAAAGTCGTATTTACACTGTTTA
Source organism: Hormaphis cornu (assembly GCA_017140985.1). Taxonomy (NCBI): domain Eukaryota; kingdom Metazoa; phylum Arthropoda; class Insecta; order Hemiptera; family Hormaphididae; genus Hormaphis; species Hormaphis cornu. The sequence continues at coordinate 16,868,476 of CM029362.1, forward strand.
TGATTAAATAATTTATTGAAAATTGTGAATAAAAATAATCTATGTATTATTTTATCGCTTGTTTTTTTTTTGTTGGTCAATATTAAATACTTAACTGGTATTAAATTAATAACTATCCATCAAAAATTTAAATTAATCAAAAAAGCGCTAATAATTAAAACCTGTATAACTTTTAAGAAATTTTATGACTATATTATTTATGTATAAATTCAGTATTGTTCTTAATATATTTTAGATTAGATACTGTTTTTAATGAACGAACATAGTTAAAATTCTTATTTATTTTAAATTTGTGATAAAGAATCAAACCAGTTTTATTTTTTGTCAGTTATTATTATTATTAATTATTATTATTATTATTATTAATATATTATATTAGTATTTACTTCTCGGTGGTATAAGTTGTAGATTTTCAATAATTTATACATCTACATTTACATTTAGGTACTACCTGTTTTTCTAAAACAAACCAACGGACTTGAATGTATAAATATGAAACTTTCAAAAAGGTAATCTAAACAATTTTTTGATGCATGTTATCATTATAAAGCCTGATAGTGTTTTCTTTAATTACTTTTTGCCCAATAGCTGTTGTATGAAATTCGTTATATTGTTATACAACTCAATAAACTTTTTAACGGGATTATCAACATTTGGTTGCATTTTGATGGGAATGTACTTAAAAAATGTGGAAAAGTCTTGCACGAGTGTATACTTAAACGTCACTTTTGAATTTAATCATTTTGTGTCCGTGACTTGTGTACAATAGTAAAGGTTAATTAAGAGTATAATATGTTTCATTTTGGAATGATTTGTGTGTCCCTTGATTAAACTGAAAATAAATTACATTTCAGGTTGGTATGTATTATAAAATGACTTTCCAAGTTTCCTACACAGTGAAATAATGAATATATTTACCTCAGTCGGCATAAATTTTTAATTTCCTTTAACATTTCGTTTTGTCAAATAAGTAATTTTCTGAGGATATTTTGCTTTTGCTTTTGCTATTGGCTACAACAATTAAACCTGTACAAATTAAATGTACGCCATGGCTGCGATAAACGACCACATAAAAATGCGATTAAACTTATGACCGTTAAATACAATTTAAAATTATATAGTTGTATGTAATTGGTTGTTTGTGTACACACAATTTTTATTTTTATTTTTATTGAAAATAATAAAAATGACAAAAAAAAAAAAATACGTAGTTATTTAAAAAAAGGAGGAGATGCGAATCTTTTGAGTTTTTTAATAGGTTTTAATCGTAGTAAAAAAAAATGTAAATTATTTGAGAGAGATAGCGACTATTGGCTATATTTGATAAGTGAAATAATTTCTTTTTCTTCATTTATCTGACAGTTTATTAATTAAAATCTTATGTTTTTGTTTACATATTTTTTTTTTTTATAATGTTTTCGCATCGAATGTTGACTATTATTAGCTGTTTGATTTAGGTACTGTTTTACAATTTTTACTGCTACGTCAACTGTGTTTTGATTGTAGATTTATGTAAAGTAAGAAAATTTCGAAAATTAAGTTTTGATAACAAAATTAAATTTAAAATAAGTATAGGTAACCGGATTTTTATTTTCCGTCAAACCCAAACTTTTTCGGTAACATGAAATTGTACAATACGAATTAATAGCAAGTACATAGTTTGTCAAATTTAAAATAAGTTAAAACAAAAATTGTTGTCATGCCTTGGAACGGATGAAACTGCAACTTATCAGTTACAGTTATCGTAAAACTCTGGATAATTACAATACATAGAATTCCTGTAAATAATTAAAAAACGTGAGATCCAAGCATTTAATTGGCTTTTTATTATATGTTAGTTATATTTATTTCATAATTCAACTAAACTACGTACAAAATATCGTTTGTATTTGTTTGTGTGGAAAAGCAAAATGTTTAAGTACTTAAAATTTTTATAAACTGTTAAAATTGCAAAACGTATAAGCATATTTTTTTTCGTTCGAATTTGAATAGCTTAAAATATGGGTTAAATTTTCTAAATTTATATTCTAAAAGTCGCAAAATATTTGGATCAGAAAACCGTGTAATTAAATTGAATTGTTTGGTCTTCCGAGATCGTTAATTCAACGATAGATTTTAATTAAATTTTTATTTTGCTGTTGGGAATACAAATAGTTTTGCCCTAATTGCCTGGTGTCCATAATCACAATTCAATCAAAGCGATTTTATAGAGAAGGTACGTGATGCGGAATAATTTAGCAATGAATTTAATACGAGCGTTACGGAAACCGATGTTAAAAACGTCACCTACATAAATCATGTGGTTCTTAGTAGATTTTATGTTGATTTGATTGGGCAGAAAGTAACGACCGTATCGGAGTAACAGTAACGATCTTGAATGAAACTCGGATTAAGTACGGAGATTTTAAGACGTTTTCTAATCATGTGCGACATACTTATAATTAAACGCCAAATCTACAAATTACATTTTTTTTATTGCATAATAAAGCGATTTCCTGTAAAAGGAAACGTAAATAAGAGACGTACGAAAATTGATGCTATTCAATCAAATCGAACACACGTCGCGTAATGCAACAGGAGTGTGTTTTAAACGGTTGGAAGTCTTCCAAATTAAATTTTCGCAAGACTTGAAATTAATTAAAACGAATAGGACCTGGTACGATATGTACCTAATCGATAAATCGTCTTAAATATGCTATTCTTTTAAGTTTGAAATTCTTCTAAAATTAAAATGAAGTTTTTTTTTTATTCCAAACAAGAAATACACATAATTATTGCGCTCAGCGAGCGCATCCTGCAGTGATTTTTGAATTTAAAATAAAATGTTTTACTCAGAAAGAGTAACGGCCAAAAGACAGAACGTTACGGTTGTTTTTTTCAAAAAAACTCGTAAGATAAAAATAAAGTTTTTGTGGATTTGTACAGGGAAACTTTACGGTCATCGTTCCGCGTGTTCCGCGCCATATTTGTGATATTTGAATTATTATTCTTTCTATTGACGTCCGCTGTTGTAGGTATAAAGACTAGTATGAGAAACAAGACTGCCTCCTAGATGACTGATATTCATTGAACTTTTTGTTTTTCGCTTTTTTCTCTGTTACGAACGTGAACAACGATCACAATACGGATAAAAATTTAGAAGAAAAAAAAACACGAAAAAAATACGTTCCTATAAGACATTCGTGGAATTTTTAGAAAATATCGTCTCGTTATATCGATCAAGTTTTGAAAATATTTAATACTTAAAAAAACGTAGGTTCACTACCTACCTTATAGGACGTGATAAAATGCAACGTATTTTTATACGTTTTGGCGGTAAAATTTGTACGATTTCTCGTACCTACGCGACGTCAAGAGCAGCTTGGGCAGTTCGCACGCGGCTAGGAACGCGAAATCCGCAAAAATGTTCTGAAAAAAAAAAAAAAAAAAACGTATTATTGATGGAGAAAAGAAATCCATGCGAGGTTTTCTTTCGAAAAAAAAAAACTAAAACGATAGGCGGCTAAAATATGTGTACACGAAAGTTTCGCGTGTCTCGCGAGCGTATCGAATATAATAAATATTATAGACTGTGCGAGAACATTTGACGGGCGATTTTTTCTACGCGTCTCGGCCCTTAATCTCTCCGCCGAGCACTCAGCTGCAAATGCGATCGATGCGAGTCGGCGGTCGATTATACGATTTTGTGTTTTTTTTTTTTACGAAAATCGCGTGTTTTGTCACGTTTCGCCGTTGGAGTGGAATTTTCCCGCGATAACAGTAAATAAAAAAAACCGACGACGTCCGTGAACAAATCGTCTTTTGCCTGACGATAGCCACATCAAAACATACCTATATCGGCTCCGTTCATACAGGTCGAAACGAGGAAAGCAGCGTCGATGAGTTTCCGTCGGATTTCGGCCGAGAATATCGTTGAATTTCATTAGATTAGTTTTATTGAACCGAAAGCGACGGTAGGTAGTGAAAACAATCGACTGCGATAAGTTGAGTTAGTTGTTAATCCAATTAAATCGCCTTTAGTTAAAAGTTTACAACGGACGAAAATAAGTCGAACGAGTCAAGATAAAAAATGAAATAAACTTATAACTCTGTTAAGATTATTATTTTTTTCTTAAAAAATAATCACACGTCATAAAACGCCTAATCTATAGTATTATTGTCAATTTAAGTAGTATTTAGGAAAATAAATGATCAATGAATCAGTTTTGGTTGATGGTTTCGTACGATAACGAAAAAAATAAACTTAACTTTGCAACGATGATGATTAACTATAAAAATTTGAATTAATTCAACCCGACTGAACAAGTTAGTAGGTTAAAAAAAAATAATAATTAACTAGTTCAGTTAAAAAGTAAGAAAAAAAAATATAACTATTCAACTTAACTTTAACTTTTTAACTAGTTAACTTTTCTACAAATGTACGTACATAGAATATCAGTAATTCCATTTCATCTATGACTATTTTTGTAGAATATACTTAACTTTAACTTTTTAACTAGTTAACTTTTCTACTAATGTACGTATATAGAATATCAGTAATTCCATTTCATCTATGACTGTTTTTGTAGAATATTTTACGTGTAGGTGTTTTGTACATATCAAATTTTAATTATCTGTACAGTGTACAGTTTTTAATTTAAGTAGTTTTCTCATGAAGCACGTACATTTTTTTGCACAGAAGAATTGGAACGCAGTAGCATTGAGTGCGAACAAGATAACATTGTTTTTTTGTAAACAAAGACCTAGTCTTACAAATCACGGATCCACATAAATGAATTTGTGCAGCATATTTTTTTACAGACAACATTTTGTCGCTAGTTAAATGCTGATCAATTTGTTTTGAAATAGCGATAGATAAGATATGTACAATTTAAAACTTAAAGAAGTCGAATGTTGAAAAATATAGTTCTATATTACACCTATACATAAATGTTAAATTTCAATTGTATCTGTATTATATAAGTAATGATTATCTGGTACAGTAATATTTACTGTACGGTATACCGATCAAAATGTAAAATGCATTATTATTAAAACGGACGAGAAAGAGGAATTGTTTGAAAAGTGTCGTTTCGAAGGGAGTTCACGTTATATCGTTTCTAGGGGATGGTGATGAGGGTTGATGGGATTGAGAGAGGAGGTGGATATTGTCAAAATGTTTTTATCATAATATTCGTAATCTACTTGAAGAATAAATTCGTTGAAAATAATTACATTTTCGTATCGCGTGTTTTACGAAGATTCCCGATTGTATATTATTATATTTTACAACATGGCACCATTTTCTTAATTAAAAAGTAGGTTGAAGGTCGCCGTGGTTTCGGGCGGGTCACTATTTAGACAGGTAAAGTATCAAGTATCACACTAAATTTGAAAAAAACGGATCATCGATTAACAAAAATAACGATAGTATCGAGTCAAATAGTCAATTGATTGAGAATTTAAACGTTTTTATAACATGTTTAATGCGAAAATAGTACTGTTGTAGTAGTTTGAAACATTTTTAGTTTATTCAATTCTAACAATTTTAAAGAGTTTCAATCAGTTTGTAACATTTTTTGGAAAAAAAAACAAACATAGAAAGTAACAAAAAAGACTTATTATAAACGTCTGTAAAAAAAGTATGAGAACTATAATTTGGCTTTTGATATTTTTAAATCGTGCCAGTATTGTTGTAAGAAAAAATGTTGCTGGGTGATGTGAATAATTGTTTTGAAATATATATTGAAATTTTTCAAAGTCGTAATAAAAGTATAACTATACTTTTGTGATCGCAAAATAATGATGTCTCATAATGGAATCCATATTTGACGAACGTATTTTGAATATTAAATAGATTTGTTTTTATATACAACAATGCTATTTAAACGATTTGTGTATCGAAAATTCGACAGAAATATTTCAAAATATTTAAAATATGCAATACACAATAAAATAATGGAGTTCATTTTAAACAAAAATATTGTAAATATTAAGTGGATACTAGCTAGAGCGATAATATAGTTATTAAAAATTCAATTACTATCTTTAATAAAAGTTTTTTAAGAGAGGTAGTTCTCAAAAACTCTCAATAATTAAAATATTACAAAATAACCAACCGAAGAATACAAAATAATGTTACTTTCAAACTTGATATTTTCTCCGATATTCTACTTTAATATTTGAATACCATAATTTTTATGGATTTCCATATAAAATTATACTACAATAAAAAACATGTTATTAATGATAAGTACCTTGTGATGAGTTGTGTAGTGTTAATTTTCTTTGTAAAAAACATAAATAATTTTACTTACTTCTTCAATCACAGAAACGTATTTTATATTTTATTGCGGCACAAAAGAAAAGAAATCAAAGCTCATTATATTTGTACTGGAAGGTGTTGATGGTTAAAATAACGAGAACACCGTTAATTGAAAGCAGCCAATTAACGGACGACTTGCGTGAAATGTTGTTTTTTAACAAATTTTTACACAAAATCCGTCTCCAAGAGAATTTTGTTGATTCAACTATTTAAAAATGTTCTTTTAAAGTTGTTGTGCGAAAACGCCACGGTTAGGTTAGGATTATGTCAATGAACTCAAAGTTCACACCTTAACCTATAATGATAATATACGTGTGTATATAGTGGACATATAGTTAACGCGATATTAATAATGGCCTAAGGGACCTTTGTCCCGGCATTTATTAAAGGACAGTGGTAAATTAGGGAACCACACAGTCACAAAGTCATTTCATGGAAAAAATTATATCCCATGCATAATTCAATTGTAAAAAGTTACTATATTAGTTACCATAATAGTAAAAGTGTTTTAAGATTATTTTTATATGTATTTTAATTCTTTGTTTTGCTACCCACTTAAAATATCTATCGGATAGAGATAAAATTTTCAACAGATTAAACCATATATATATCATTCACTTAAACTGAGCATTTTTCATACTTCATTGATAATGCGTCCATTCTTACAAAATATGGTGTTTTAAACATTTTAGTATGTGCGTAAAACATGAATTTTCTGTGGTTAATTGTGAAAAAAATGTGGTTTTTATAACTACCCACGAGTGTTCGAATATTATGTTCTTGTTTTCAGTGTGCAGTAAATGAATAAATAAAATATGTTTATGTTTGTGACGTAAGAAGTCAAGTGACAAGTAGGTGTATTTATTGTAATTTGTCCTCGACTAGTTACATTTCCACAGTAAGTATTCATACATATTTATACTTTTTGTTTACAAGTTGTCTAAATCAATCAATATTTTACAAATCATCTACAAACGAAAAAAAATGTTTTGTTTTGTAACGTATTACATTATCTATTCTTTATGTTTACAGCTGTTTCATATAACATTTTTAAACTACACTTAATGTTTATTTAGACAAATATTAGTTCGTGTTAAAATGTTAAATTAATTGATCGATTTTGCGATAGCGAACGATAAATTATTTTCTGTAAGTATTCCACTCGTTAAGATACATTTCAAATTTTGTTTATCAACAGTTAAAATCATCAAATGCAGTACTTAACCAACTCTTTTCCTCTCGTCTTTATATGAATTTAAATTCAATTTTAGGCACATTTATACAAACGAATATAATCTCAACAGTTACGAACGAATGCCATATTATAATTTTTTCATTTAAATAGTGTATCAGGTACACTAGACATATTGTTTCGTCATCAATCTCAAATGGGATCCCAAAAATATCAATGGCTTTACTATAAATAAAATCCCATTTATAAAATAAATAATACCAAATTTGTGGAATTCATTTAGGCCCATGACGGTGCTTAGAAAGTCAAGATGTTCTAGAAATAGTAATTACTGTGGTAGGTGATACTGTTGCGATTCAACATTCGACGACATAAAGATAAGAATCGATGAAATTGACAACTTGTACACGATGTTGAATGGGTTTTATAAACTGTCAATTATTACAATGCAACGTAATTTTTCTTTCAAATGAAATATCTATGTTTTTTTGTTTATTGTTGGGTGAATTATTGATACCTAGGGTATTGATGACGTTCCTAAATTCCACGTACAAGTGTATTAATAATTAATTCGTATTTTAGTTTTGATGTGTGTATATGTAACGGTCGTATGACGTAAAATAATATTATACTTTCACTGCGCAGTGTTGTTGAACAAAATATGTTTTTTTTTTAGAAATAGTTGGATGTAATTTATGGCGTTGTAACGGTGATTTATTAACGCATCCTTTTGTTTTTTATCACGAATTCACGGGATCTTTTTGTGTTCGCATGTTGTTTATTGTTCGATTTTCGGTCTTCTCTTTAATCGTATTCATATGACCGAGGATTTGGACAACCGACGTACACCTATTAAACTTAATAATGTATAGGTTACACATTAGTCCGTTTCTAAATCAACAAAACAACAAAAACCAATTCAGTGAAATCGTGTTTCGTTTGAGAAGTAAGGAGGTACGTTTAACTTAAATTAATTTCGTTTGACTTGATGGAAAACTAGCTATAGAATGCACCTAACGAAATAAATGAAAAATAAATTGGAAAATAACACCGTTCTCTACACGAAATGTTGAATTACTAGAAAGTGGAGACAGTCGATATACTCAAAATTTTAAATTGACGTTAAATAACTAAACAAGTTACATTTGCAATCCGTATGAAAAAATTTGATTAAAAGTTTTTTGTTTCAATTTTGCTTTAAGTATTTTTATGAGTTATCTTCACTTTATCACCGACACAAAAATAAACCACATGCAAACGTGTTTGTGTGACCAATTCAGCTTTTTCGTTGATGCACGCTATTCAAATTTCAAACATACAAATATTTATATCTTAACTGCACCTACCGAGTCATATTTTGTGTTGTAAACATTTTGCGATCTTACAGAGAAACAGCGTTGGCACCAAGTTCAAAATATACGATCGGTACGTTCATTTTGCTTTCAAATCACGCGAGTTCAACCTACGTCCTCTTTTCATATGAGCCTCGTGAACGCTGTACCCGTTAAAATCATAATTTTTTTTTTTTTTTGTGTAATTTCGTGACACATACCGAATTAAAAATGCAAACTCTAACGTCACCTAGTATTCTAAAATTGCGTTTTTTCCGTCGAATCGTTTTCACTGCAGGCACACCGATGAAACGATATAAAATCCGTTTAAATCACCGATCGGATGCCGTCTTGGATCAATGTAATTTGCTTCTGCGAGCCCGCCGCAGTGGAAGGTGAGAGGTGCGGAAAAGTAATTGAGAACGGTCGGAGACGGTCTCCAACGGGGTGCGTGTCAGACACGGCCTGAAACAATTTCGCTGACGTTCGCCGATCACTTTTGCAACTTTAAAAGCTCGTAGGTACCTGTACTTGAACCTCCCTCCGGTTAATAATCGGTTCCACTCGAATTGCCAGTTTCGCTCCGACGCGGTATAGGTGGTAGTACGGTTCAAATTAAAATAAGTAGGTCACCGAAAACAATATTGTGCGTGCCGTTTTGACATTCATATAACAAAAAAAAAAAAAAAAGCAAAAAAAATTTCTCACAGAACTAAAGAAATCAACCAGAAAAAAAAATTATTGCGTGTGGAGGTATTAGAAAATTTTTACTTGATTTCACATCGTAGTTTATAATAAAAAAAAAAATGATAAAACATTACGTAGACGCCTATTATTGTATACTGTCTCTTCCAAAACATTGACCTAACCAAAGCAGTAACCAATCCGAAGCAATAACTCACCCGAATCAGTAAGCCAACCCACACAATTGTTTATTACTGGCTTTTTATTTTTTCTAAAGCTTTATTCTTTATTGACTATTGTTTAACATATAACAATTTAATAATCGACGTTTTTTTTTTTTTAGCTAAAAATGTAAACTCGGAATTTTTCGTAAGAATAAAATAAATATGAACAATAGATACTAGGAAATACTCGAATCGTATTTTTGCCTTTCATTTTCATTTATTTTTTAAGTTGTAATAACGAATGCTTTATCGTGTCCCTTAAATATGTTTTCAAAAATAATTACGATTTTATATAAAGAGAAATTAACAAGATGTATTTTATCGTTCGTTATAATGTAAGCTAAATAAACGAGTATCTGATGAAATCGAATACCACTCAAATACAGGTTTTTACAGATTTGAATAGTTTTTTCGTTTTTTTTTTTTCTGTATTTTAGTTAATAATTTTATGTAATGAATATAGAAAACCAATTCAAATAAGTGCTTTTAAATGGACTTGGTTTTTGTATAAAAATAATTTAACTGCAAATATAATATAAGTATAGGTATAGCAGTTGAGTTGACGAGGTGATTTTAAAAAGACAAACGATTAATTTAAGTCTGAATCGAATTTTTTTTTACTGAATCAACGCATATTTTAATTTAGTAGAAAAAAAAAAATTACAAATTACTGTTTGCTGATAAGAATTTAAATATTCTACTCACTTATTATGTCGTGAGTAGTGGTCCATATACGTATAATTTGAATCGAAAAACTGCAGTTGCGCATAAGTACTTAGAGTTGCACAAAAACTAATATCGTATAATATTACATCGTTTTCTTACTGCATAAAAATCAATAAGAGAATATTTGTTGGAAGACAAGATGTACCATTTATTTTTGTAGCGAGTAAACGATGCGATAATCATTGAATTGTTTTCGAATTTACGAATGATGGACAAAATGCGAGCATATATGTTATTTGATTGTTTGCAGACGGAGCCCGACTGCTGTGTTTATTAAACTGAAAAATCAATCAACACGGAACAGCAGCAATAAATCAAAGAAAATTAAATAAAGATTTCTCTCGGCAAAGTTCCCATTTGTCGGTACAAAATGTATCATAACATTATATACATATACATGTATTGATTACTGCATTGTGTTCAAAATGTTTGGAATTCGATATCTGTACGATAAATGATTGCTTTTGAAAAAATAATTCTGAGCGAGCTCAGTTATCTAGTGTACGTCCTGGTAAAAACCATATTTAACAAAAAATATATATAGAAAATTATTAAAAAATCAAAAAAAATGCCTAACAAAAACTTTTTCAATCTTTTATAGCGTATTAAATGAATTCGGCACATAAAAGTTTGAAAACGACATGGGATAATTTTTTATAACTTTAGTTTAAGAGGTATAGTCGTTCTGACTCCGGATTTACAAAGTTATAACTACGTTCGATTACGGTCCGCTTTCGCGGTTTTACCGTATAAAAGGATTAATGAATTTTAAAGCTTGGTGAAACCGTTTACTGAGAATTTTTTCCACGATTTTCCGCGAACGTAGACAATACACCGAACAAAATAATGTTAACGTTCAGTCGATACCTCTACAGTCTACACCTACGGTTTTCGGCGCATTTGCTTTCGCCACTAATGGTTTATTTTATATATTATTCATAATATCGTCTTTGTCATTCCGAAAATAATATTGTCCACGATACCACTCGACTTCACCGTTTTGATGTACGTGATTACTCCGCGAATCAGGTCGGTAAACGGTATTGTGTCAAATAAAATATTCAACGTCGCCAAAACACATTTGTTACTATCCTTACTGTACAGGTATACCCATCTCACCGATTGTACTCTTCTTCCCACTCATTCGACGATTGTAAAACTTTGTTTTCTAATAGTTAGAAACTCGCACATGAATAATTATAAGCGCAAAAGTGATATTGTTAGGGTCGAGATAAATTTTCTACGAATATACGTTTTTTTTAGAGTGTTTCATCGCGAAAACGACTTTGTACGTCGCGTATCCGGCTATCACGATGCCGGGAATGAAACGTTTTAAACGTTTTTAGAATCGCGGAAATGATCTTTAAAAAAAAAAATAAATATAAAATAAATAAATCAACAAATATTGCATACTGTTAACAAATTTATATCAACAAAATGTACAGTTTACACAATATGCGTAATGTAAAATCTAATTATTATTTGTTTGTCATGCAACCGTAATAGTCTCGTACCCAAAGTATCACAATATAATATAGAACAATAAAATAAAACGCGCGTATCGATCGCTGCTGTAGAACAGTGTAGATGACTAAATATTGTAACCGGTGCTTGACTTGGATAAAAAATAGTAGGTAGGTAAAAAGATCAAAAAAGGCAGATTAGATAAAACATGAGATTTGTATTGGTGTGCCTGTACCAGACCGTTGAGTGTATAAAATTAGTAGAGGTAAAATATGAAAAAAAAGAAGGAGATTTTGTTCTTTCCCTCACAAATCAAGCACTGTAGATTGATTATAAATATGCTTAGTAATTACTATTATACTACGTAATATACTTAGTAATGATTGAGACGGTCGCTGTACAGTTATTGGGTTTTCAAAATTTAAAACAGTTCACCACACAGTTCTCTGCAGTAAAATGCACATATATTTTTGATATATTATAATTGTATCGGAAATCACACTGTTTTTCAACACCAACACAAATGTCTGTTCGCATATTTTCATTTCTATACGTCCGAGCAAAAAAAAACATTTTTGTAAAAATTTAAATCGTTCGTCATAATACGAAAAACGCTGCAGTATTTAAAACGTATTTGAAAACAAATGCCGGAGCATCGGGGGGCTTTTGACGTTTATCGGGGGGGAGCGGGCGAGTCCCTAATTCCCTAGGCCTATTCGCACCCGCGGGTGTGTTTACGGTTTTTTATTTTTCGATAAGTTCGCCAAAAAATACCGTATTTTAGTATTATATGTGGCGCGGTAAACTATATATACACGAAAAGGGGACAACAACGATGAAATTTTGACGGTGAAAATAAAAAAATAAAAAACACGAGCCGTCGGTCCATTGTGTTCAATGTGAGTGTGTGTCTACCTACACGGCGACCTGACAATTTGTCTTGCCGTAAAAAATACGTTTCGTTATAGATACATTATGTATATACGTGTCAGAAGTATAATAGTAGACGGTAGCATAATAATAATAATAATAATAAAAACATAATAATAATGCTAAATAGTATATTATACTATTTCGTTTTTTACGACGCGCCGCGCTGCCGAAACAATAACTCACCGTTTTTCAACGAAACGTCCGAAATACGTCGTATCAGTGGCGCGCGAGTAATTTTTTTCAGGTTTAGCGAAGCATTTTAACATCTCCCTCTTCCCAGTTGATATCTCTCGTCTAAGCTCTGCGAAGTACGAAGCACTAACAATTTTAAAGGACTAACAACTAACTTTTTGGTTTTTAGAGTATAACTTTTTTGGAATTGGTATAACGTTAAATATAATACACCGAGGATATAAGATGTTGGCCTTTCAGAAATTGTATCGACCGTTAAGATTGGAGCAATAAAAAAAAAAAAAACACACGCATCTTTGTAAAATCAATAGCTTCATCGCTTCGCTCAGAGTATAAAATAAAAAAACAATTCCTACAATTTTCGTGGGCACGACAATTTTTGATGTTTAATAACACTGCTGAAAACGTTACATCAAATAGCAAATAACAATTTTGTGTAAAGATTACAAGACCATCTGCAACATCTGTTGGACTGAAATTGACTTGCTTGAGCCCGATTACGTAGATGTGTACGATAATGTTATAAAGACAATAAGTGTGCTGAGAGCGAGAAATATCCCATTTTGACGGGCGAAATTCGTACGCGAAGAGCGGATTACAAGGCGATACATTTATTTATCAAATTTATATGTTTAGATTATTCAGTGAAATAAATAAAATGACCTCGTTTTCGTTATCGACACAATGTGCGTTCGTGTATGTCAAAGACGAAAACGCACACAAATCGTTAGTTTGCTTTTTGAACTATGTTATAGCGTAATTGAAAAAGAAAATGCACAAAAACCGTTCGTAAAAAATGTTTTTCTATTATTATTGTATAGGGAGCCAATGGTCAAGACCAGTTAAGTATTATTTTCAAATGATAGTAAATTCAAATATTTAGTACATAAAACTCGAAAGAATAACTAAATGTTTAGGTACTACGATAATTTTTTGATTGTTTTTTTTTTTTAAATGACTGAACTCAAGAGCTCATTTGCTGAATATTCACGCTAAAATGTAAAAATGAAATCACACAGTACAAATTTAGCGTGGATAAATAGTTTATGGAAATTATAAACTATTGTTTATATTGTCTGTTGTATAAAACATAATTTTAAAAATACAGATAAAACAAAGCCGTGAATCTAATTTTTAGCTTTCGGTAATATTTTATTATACGCGTGCTTAAAATCATAATTAGT